>JAQPPZ010016932.1:686652-1373304 GCA_028583015.1 Wollemia nobilis
GTAACACTTAGAAAAAAAATAACTTTTCCACTTAGAAAGAAATAACAACAAAAGTTTGGTTGATGCTCGATTGCTTTGTTGCCCTCGGATGCTCCTGCATCATTAATTGAAATGCATGTTATTACTTGCTACTTAATCAAGCAAAATCAGTCATAAAATGCTGAAAATAGTCAAAAACAGAGATATAGTATTCCTAACATAAAATCATGCAAACACTTAACAAATAGTATATTCTAGTCAACTATTTCGCAATTAACCTATCATATGGTAGTCAAACATTGTGCAATAATGAGGCATTCTTGGGCCTCATCAATAGTTCCATTAGGGGTTTCCCCTAATCAAACCAAATTTATATATGTTGGTTTATATTATGCCCATATTACTCCTAATATTGAAAGGGATGAGGATGAATCATTCACCATGAATGTTCATTACTTGTCAAATCATGAGTTCACTCTAAGATACTTTGAGCAGTGTCACTGGCATGGCTATGACCTAGGCCTATATGAGCAAGGGCACTAGCTTCCATTACAACCATAGTACCAACTATCTATTGATAGGTGTGGTCTAGGCTATCAAATATGGAGTCATGATGATTCTTTTGCAGTCATCCTAGACAGGCTAAGAATTGGGTTCGAGGAGGAAATTGACTGTAATCCTTATCAACTACCTAGAAAAAAGTATTTATGTGATGAATGGGTGTCTATGATCAATATAGCACCACCTGATGAGTATCACCCTAAATCCTCTCTAGAAGCACCCCCGTCAGGAGCCATCATGTGGGAGGAAGAGTCTATGCACGTATATGAGCAAGAGGAGTATGATTATTTCCCAAGTGATAACAAATATGAAGCCAACCTGGCCTACCATGGGCCTCAATAAGTGCAAAACATTACTTGGATAGGCCACATAGAGAGTGGATACATCTCATATGATATCGAATACATCTCAGATGAGGGTGGATACATGTTGGATGAGAGTGGCTATGAGATAGAGTACTCAACTGAGATGGCCTTCATAAGACATACACGCAAAATGGTAGGGCCCATAATAAATACCAATGGATTCTTCATAAGTGATGATGATTATGAATATGAGACTAAAATGGCCTATCTTAGGCATCAGTAGGTAAGTCAGCACCCAACCCTAGTGGGCAAGAATAAGGGTTTTCCTACAAGCAATGACAACTTTGAGAATGAAGTCAAGAGGGCTTACCTTGAGCGTCACTTACAAAAAGTCAATTTGCCTGTTGAAATAGAAGTATTACTTACACCATAGATCATAAACTTCACTTCCTTGGGAGACCAGTAAATCTAGATTTCATTCATCGCATGATCAACCCCAATATGCCTATATTTACATAGTTTCTACAACTTAACGATCCTATCATCTCATCAATCTATAGATTAGATCTTGAGATCCTTATTCCCCTAGAGACTCATCATGAGTATGGAGAGCAAACCATCAACAAAGAGTTTCACCTACTTGGTCTTGGATATTTCATTCCATCCATCAACATGATCTCCATTGATTTGACCACTCCACTCTATAACCTAGCAAATCCTTCAAAACTATTATATCTTAAATTAGACACTATTGATTGGGATCGCATTGATTCACCCCTAGAGCATAAATATTTCTTCCTTAATGAAGAGATGCTACAACTGTTTCATTTTGTAACAGGCTACGTACATGATGTCTATCATGCTGTTCTCAACCTCAAGTCAGTGAGAACTATAAATCCAGCATATGACATCTATTTAATCCCCACTCCTCACCAGCTTGAGAAGGGGTCACATATGGAAATAAAGGAGACTTTCAAGGTGGACATCATCGATGATCCTTCCAATCCAAAGAAATTCAATTTTACATAAATTTTATCTCTAGAAGAGTAGGGCATCATAATTCCTCTATTGAAAGAGAGACCAAATATTTTTTCTTGGACCTATAAAGATATGTCAAGGTTAGATCCAAATTTGGTTGTCCACAACCTTTTGCTAGATCCCGTGAATAAATAATTCAAGAAAAATCTTAGAAAGTTGCATCCAAACATCACTTTGATGGTTAAAAATGAGTTGCAAAAACTGTTGGATGTAGCCTTTATTGTTAGCATTGACTATCTAGAATGGGTATCAAACATGGTGCCCATAGGAAAACCTGATGGAAGAATTCGTATTTTCATGGATTTTAGGGATCTCAACAAGGCGACCCTGAAGGATTCATTCTCGTTGCCCAACATAGATGCTCTTTTAGACATAACTATAGGTCATGATATGCTCTCCCTAATGGATGGTTTTTCTGGTTACAATCATATTTGGATTAATCCTGAATACCAACACAAAATCGCATTCATCACTCCATGGGGAACATTTTGTTACAAAGTTATGCCATTCAGTATTAAAAATATTGGTGCCACATATTAGCGGCCTATGACTATATTTTCCATGAATACATGTACAAGATCTTGGAATACTACATCGATGACTTACTTGCCAAGTCATTGTTGTGAGAAGAGCATATTGAGACCCTCATAAAGGTCTTCGATCACTTGATTGAGCATAATGTCAGGTTGAATTCCAAGTAATGCATCTTTGGCATAACTTCGAGAAAACTCTTGGGATTCATAGTTTATAAATGAGGCATCGAGGTAGACCCAACAAAGGTAAAGGCTATCCTAGAAATGGCCTCACCTACAAACATCTAAGTACTCAAGAGCCTACAGGGAAAAGTAACGTCCATAAAGTGATTTATCACACAACTATTAAGTAAATTTTGATCCATGAATCGACTGCTACACAAGGGGTCCCATTCTAGTGGGACAAATATTGTTAACAAGCCTTTACTGAAATCAAGGAGTACCTAAAAACACCACCAGTCCTAGCTCCAACAAGGCTAGATGTATCATTCTTGCTATATATACACTACAAACTTCACTTTGGGCACCATGTTGGCTCAAAAGAATGTGCAAGATAAGAAATAAGTGATATATTACATTAGCCACATCTTGGTGAGTTAAGAAATAGGATATGCATACGTAAAAAAGCTATGCTTAGCAGTGGTCTTTGTAACCAAAAAATTACACCACTACATGCTAAGACATATGATATATGTAATATCCAAAAAAATCCTTTGCAGTATATGATGAGCAAGACATATCATAACACACGTATTGTAAAGTGGATCATGCTATTGACTAAATTTGATCTAGAATTCATAAGCCAAAATTCCATCAAGGGGCAAGTCATAGTTGATCAGCTGGTTGAGGTACCTCTTCAGAATAATAGACCCCTCACCATAGAACTTCCTGATGATGCAGTATTGCACTATAAGAAGCACCCAAACCTAAATAATAAGAAAACAAAGCTGACATGACTCTGTTATTCAATGGTTCAAAGTGTGAGAAAGGAGGCAGTGTAGGAATTGTCTTTTTCATGCCACAATATTCTCCAATGCCCTTGTAATTTAAGCTAGACTTCCCATGCAATAATAACAACACCGAATACCATGAGAATCAAGAGGCTAAATATCCTTGGTGACTCCCTCCTCATAGTCAACCAAGTCAAGGGACTATTTCAATGCTAGGATCCAATCCTAAAAGCTTACAAGGAGCTTATTTACACATATCTAGATAAACTAGAATGGTATGACATCGAGGAAATCCCTCATTTGTCAAAAATATTTGTAGACACCATGGCATATCTAGGATCCTTGATCCCTCAGAATCCATCTATTTATTTCACTACCATTCATGTGAAAACACTCTCACACTCAACGATCAAGCATGAGGCTTTTGATAATAAGGAATCAATCGATGTAATTCACATAGAGCCATATAATGACTAGTATTATAAAGCCAAAGAATTTTTAGAGAAGGCATCTTGGGGGTCATTGATCTCGTAGGTCCTATAGATAATGGTATCACCATTCGCCATAATGTTGTTTCTCAATCTGCATTTATGTAAATCAAATTGCAGGAGGAGCAATTATTATCTGTTGAGGCCGTAGCTTATCAATATTAGCTTTCCTAGTTGCAATATTTCTTGAGGCTTGGAATCATCCCAAAAGGACTCTCACATACCTAGAGATGAGTATTCAAGAAAAAAGTGACCTGATATGTCTTTCTATGAGGTATATTGTGTCATCGAGGCTATGATGGGGTTCTACTTTATTTCTTAGAGCTCCAAGAATCAGCTTGGGTGATTTTTCAAGCTCACAATGGCACATGTAGTGGTCACTTGAGTGGTATGGCCATTATCAAGTGCATACTTAGAATGTGTTATTACTAGCCCACCATGGAGAAATACTGTTGTGAGTATGTCAAGAAATGTGTTGAATGTCAACAATATGTAAATATGATGCACTTGCCATCCCAAGCCTTACAGCCCATTCAGGCGGCTTGGGCATTCTTAGTGGAGTTTTGATCTGATTGGAAATATTTCTCTCCCATATTTGGGTCGACATATGTTTATCTTAATGACCACGGAGCACTTCACCAAATGGGTGGAAGCAGTCCCCTTAACCTTGATAATTCGACCTCAAATTACAGATTTCATATTTCACAACATCATATATCATTTTGGGGTACACTTCAAGATAATCTTAGATAATGGTATGTCATTTAAAAATAAAAATATGTGATATTTAATGACCAAATACAATATTCAACATAGTTTTATGACACCATACTATCCGTAGGCAAACGAGCAAGCAGAGGCCTCAAACAAGATAATAATAGCCATCTTAAAGAATATGGTGAAAGAAAATTATAAGGACTAGCATCTACAATTACCCCGAGAATTATGGGCTTACAGGACTAGCATACAAATGCACACTGGGGCAACACCTTTTTCACTTGTATATGGTGCTAAGGCCATTATGCCCTTAGAGTTGGAAATTTTGGCATTGTATGTCGCATTGAAAGAGTTCATCAACGACGACACTGCACGGTCGGCTCGCTTGGATCAATTGACCCTTCTGGATAAACATCACATAAATGCTCTTAAGAATCTTCACATTTATCAAGATCGTCTAACATGAGCTTATAAAAATAAAGTCCACCTGAGAGACTTTAAGGTTGGATATCTTGTGCTTAAAGAAAACTAACATAACTCAAATCTACCATCGCATCTACGAGACAAATTTATGACCAATTGGATAGGTTCCTATATAATTTCTGAGAATATTGGGCCTAGGGCATATTTCCTGACAATGCTAGAGGGTTTTGAAGAGCTATAACCTCTCAACATCATTCATATAAGGGTGTTTGACACATAAATCAACAAAATATCAAAAATATGTAAATAAATTTCAAAAATTAAAAAACAATAGAAATCATAAAAATCCAAACAAATAAGAAAACATTAAAGGCTCCAAAGGCATCTTAAAACCCTTTGGTCAACTCACAAAAATATCCAAAGGTATCTTAAAGCCCTTTGGTCAACTCACAAAAAACTCCAAAGGCATATTAAGGCCCTTTGGTCAACTCACAAAAAGCTCCAAAGGCATCTTAAAGCCCTTTGGTCAACTCACAAAAAGCTCCAAAGGCATTTTAAAGCCATTTGGTAAAATCATGAAAAGCTCCTAAGGTATCTTAAAACCCTTTGGTCAACTTACAAAAATCTCCAAAGGCATCTTAAAGCCCTTTGGTCAAATCACAAAAAGCCCCAAAGGCACCATAAGCCCTTTGGTTAGAAGCAAAATATAAAAGCACAAAAACAATTTAAAATCAAAAGTTCAAAAACATTCATAATAATCAAAACTCAAAAATAATTGAAAGCATGAAAAATACAAAAATATTTGCATTATGTATTTGCACTTTACATCCGTATAGTTGCATTGCACTTAGGCATGTCCATCCATTGCATCTGCATTTACAAATGACACCATGTTTGTGAATCAATCATGCATCTTTAAAATCCATCATCAACCATCACCCATGTGTGTAATTGTGTTTTTAATCTCAAACCCTCCTATTGATATGAGGAGTATACTAGGGTTTTACAATAACTCAACCATACCTAGTGGTTTTATCAGACTTTGTAGAAAGTTATATTAGCTTATAATAGGTGAGGTTTAGTTTTGAAAGCACCTGATATATTTCAAAATCCTATCACTAATTAAAACACTAAGAAACCTAGTTGGAACAAGGTAAATATGAACACTACGAAGTGGTATTAGGTATCATAAGGTGAAAATTTTATCTTGCTCATACCCTATGTGACAAGTTCAAAAATGCTGAGAATGGGAAAAAGGACAAGTTCACCCCTACCCAAATAAATCCCTTGCTTTAATCAAAATAAAGCAAAGATCCTGAACAAAGAAAAACTCAAAAACAAAATAAATAGTGATTATCATCACTACAAAAATCCTTTGCTCAAAATAAAAACAAAATTTCAATATAAATAGTGACTTTCATCAATAACTATGAGAAAGTATCCTAAATAAACATGAAGAAAATAAGAGAGTATTGAACTTGAATCCCTAGAATTCTCAGCATGAACAAGTCATAAGGTATCCTTACACACGATGATATGTCTATCACAATAGCATCTTGTTTTTCTACAAAATAATGTTTGCATGTGGAAGAGCTAGCTTTAGGTGTCCTACACTGCCTAGTGGTCTAATCCAAATTGTTATTGCTCCTTGATTCTTTGAATTCTATTTTGTTTCTACTTTAAGATTTTGTGATGCTAGTACATTTTCATTCATGACATCCCAAATATCCTTCTCAATTAGAATCAATTGAAGCTTCACTTGCCATGTGTGAAAATATCATCTATTGAATTTATCAATAAACATGATCTTATCCATGAGGAATAAACAAGGTCCCCCCCTTAATCTAAGATCTTTATATAAAGGTTTGAGATACCATCAATAATGCATCCTTAATAATTTTAAAATAAATTATTCCCTTTATAATTTCATATTAATTTTATAACACTATGACATCTAATTTAATAGTGTGATACCTTAGATTTTTATCAATTACATACACTAAGGTATAATTACTTAAATTTGATTTCACTAACCTTCAATAACCTTTAATATAACCTTCAAAATAAATGCAATTTGAGAGTAGCAACTGAAATGTCTTGCTTATCAAGTATGAGAGGTACCTAAGAACATATTTATGGCTTAAAAATATACAAATAGTGCATGACATCCATCGCCTTGTGTTATTCCATCATTGGGATGGAAGAGGAAGTATTGATCAACAATGTTGCAAACCAGTTTTATATATGTTAAACTAATCATGAGTGCCTTAATTCTCAAAATAAAACTCTAGAATGAAACATCATAAAACAATATAAAAAATATCTTAGAAACAAATTATGCTTTTGGGCCACTAAATGTTGGTTAGAGAAAAGTAATGAAGGCACTTTGAAACAAAGAATAAAAAATGGTTCATTAGAGGCAGTAACCACCAAGGATGACTAAGGTGGAAGTTTTTTAATAGTGCATAATTCAAAACGTCATGATTCTCTATGACAATGAAATGGGGCATGAGTGTAATGGGTGATGGAAATAAAGAAAAGAATGAATAAATGAGGAAAGAGAGATAATAGGGAGGAAAGGAGAAAGAAATTTATCAAATTTATGTAGACGCTCGAAGCGTGACCATACAATATTGATGAGTAACTAGAGCAAAAAGACTATAAGAGAAAGAAGAAAAGAAACCTATCAAAGGTATGTAGCTTTTCAAAGTGTGACCATACAACGTTGATGGGTAACTAGAAGAAAAGAAGATAAGAAAGAGAAGAAAAGAAAAAGAAAAAATAAAAAGAAGAAGGGGGGGGGAATGAAAGGTATGTAGCCGCTTGAAATGTGACCATACAAAATTCATTACAGAAGAAGGGGTAAAGGGGAATAAAGAAAATATATAGATGAATTAGATTTGAATGTAAATGCAAGTTGGATTAGTGCCACAGAATGCCAAATGATGAAATTTTTTTATGTGGATTGATTGTGAATTGATTGATTTTTTTTTTTGGATTTTGTTTTGAATTATATACATATATACAAGTGGTGATGAGCTGTAATGCCTACAATTAGGTATAAAATGCTCACATATGAATAATTTTAATGGGCTCAAGTTCTGCAATATATTCCAACATGTCCAGGTGATATGCCCCAGATCCAAATTTTTGAGTGACCATGAAGGGCCTAGCCAATTGGGTGTAAATTTGTCGCGGATATGGTGCGGTTGGCTAGTAATTTGTTGGTTTTCTTTGAGGACTAAGTCTCTAACTTGGAATTCACATTGGTATACCTTGGAATTATAGGCACGTCATAGATAATCTTGATAAACTCATGTTCGTTCAATAGCATGAATGTGACATTCATCTAATAAGGTCAATTGGTCAAGCTGAGCCTGACATGTTGTATCATCATAAATGAATTCTTGCATGGAAATCCATAAGGATGGTATTTCAAGCTCCAAGGGCATGATGGCATTAGTACCACATACAAGGGAAAATGGGGTTTCCCTAGTTGGAGTATGGATACTAGTATGATAGGCCCATAGTGCTAATGGTATTTTACTGTGCCAATCACGATGTGATTATGCAACGATTTTGCAAAGAATGACATAAATGGTTTTATTTGTAGCTTTTGCTTGGTCATTACCCTATGTGTAGTATGGAGTAGAGAAGTTATGTTGTATGTTGATTTTTTCACATAGTCTATGAACATTCTTGTTCTTGAATGGAGTGCCATTGTCAGTGGTGATTTTGGATGAAATACCAAAATGAAAAATGATTTGTTGAGTGATAAAATCAACAATTTTGGGACTGGTTATTTGAACTAGAGGGATGACCTCAACCCATTTCATGAAGTGCTCAGTTGTAGTGATGATGAACTTATGATTAGCAGATGAGGCGGTTCTGATTGATCTCATTGTGAAAAGGTCCACATTGATTGGATATATTGTAGAGCCTGAGAAGGCAAGTGTGTAAGATTGGCATGATGTTGGCATTTAACACACTTTTTGACATAGGCACAGCAGTCATGTTCCATTGTGGGTTAGTAATATCCCATGCATAGAATGCATTTGGTAATGGCTATGCCACTGAAATGGCCATCACAAGTACCATCATGAGCTTCTTGAGTGATGTGTTGGGCTTCAAAAGGCTCAAGACATCATAATAAAATGCCATCATAACTTCACTTGTAAAGGATTTCACCTAGAAATAAAATGGAACGTAGTTTAAAAGCTCATTTGTGAGTATGATTTAGATTAGGTGGTAGAATACCGAGCTTAATGTAATCTTTGACTTGGGAAAACTATGGGTCATGTGAGTGAGCTTCAACGATATTGATGCCATCATCACGAGAAGATGGATTGTTGGAAATGGTGGAATGTAAAAGGGTGTGGATGGACACGTGAGTTGTGATAGAAAGTGGGGTTTCTAGAATGGGGGATCCGTGTTGATGGAGGATTGGATATGCAATGGGGTAATATGCTCCCTCACCTACAAATTTTATAATTTCATGGTCATGGAAGCTGATAGAAGGTTGTAGGTATCTCTGAAAATTGTTGATAAATTTGGCAAAGGCGTTTGCATCATGGGTCTCAAGATCGAGAGAGCGGAGGATAGAATCAATGGCTTTGTAGTGAGGTTGGGATTGATGTAGGAGGTCATAGGTGGATAACCTTTGAGGGGCGATGTGGAGCTGGTGGAAAATACTACCACGAATGGTGATGAAATTTTGAGGTAGTGGTGGAGGAATTGGTGGGGTAACAATTGAGGTTGTGGTAGGTGATTTTTGGGAAGTGGAGGGTTGTTGGGTGGTCATAGGGGATGGATAACATTTATTGTGAGTGGTGATATTTATCATACCCACAAATACCTACTATGAATGTCCTCAATGAACATTATTGAAATGGTGTGGATCTATTTGAGGTAGATTACCCCCATGTTCAGGTAATGGATTTTGATATATTCCCAAGTTTTAATTTTGTGGTGCGAGGGGATTTGAGACTTGAATTGTGTCTCAATCGATAAGGTATTGCATGGTATGGTGAAAAATATAGTATGAATCAAGAGTGTGACTATGTTGTCAATGGAAATCATAGAAAGCCTACAGATTGTGGTCCCATAGTAGAGGATGATTTGGATCAAGAAGTTGGAAATTTGGCAAAGTGATGAGATATCCTTCATGTAATCTGTGGAATAGAGTGGGCATGGGCTCTGATAGAGGTATCCAATTACATGGAGGGCGAGGTGGAAATGGATTGTGACCTTGGTATGTATTAGACTATGGTGGAGGATTGTACATATATGGAGTGGGAAGAGGAGGATTGGCTTGGTATTGATTTTGAGGAGATCGTGCGGAAGTAGGTTGTGGAGCTTGTGTGGATGCCACTTGCGGTGGTGGATATGGATAATTTATAAGGACCTATTGTGGCTGATCCACAACATACCCCAAAATTGGGGACCCACCTTTTTTGCATGTTTTCCAAGAAGACCGAAGTGGCCCATAGGCTAAAGATCAAAGAAAAAATCAAAACACCACAAGGAGAAAAAGTGTCACGATATCGCGACATGTTGCACTGTCACGGCAAAAAAAGAAAAAGTGTCGCGATATCGCGACATGTTGCACCATCACGACCAAAAGAGAAAAAGTGTCACGATATCGTTGTTGCGGGCCAAACAAGGTGAATGGTTTCCTACTTTTGTCACATGCCCGTGCATTTAATTATCAACCCAAGGAGCTTCGTAAACTTGCGAAGAGTCAGAATTAGGTTACTACAATACCACTTAAGGTGAATCTGCTAATCCTATGTTGGGGGGTGTTCTTGAAATGGTTGTCAATCATTCCCGCACTCCTCAATAAATTACGTAAGAAGAACATAATTAAATCTATAGAAATAAATCATGTACACATTCCTGAAAATAAATCTACTGCAAATACTGGAACTAGTAAACCAATGAACATTCCTATGAAAGTGATAAACTAATTAAAATAAATAAACAAGAAGGAAATGGGGAAGAAATAATGGCTTGGAGTGGGCCCAGGATCCAGTAGCTTCTTCTCGATCGAACACGCGCTTTAGAACTTCTGGAACTGGAATATATTTATCAACGTATTACAATCTATCTTCTATAACTCTAAATGGATTAATTATTTCTATATATCTCTCTCTCTCTTATAGATATATATATTTCAGAATGATCTGTGTATGTTTATATAACACACCCATATAACTTTTGTTACAGAAGTGGTTACAACAGTCGATTCTTCCCAGACTAAATTAGAATCGATCGGCGAATGCAATCGACGTCTGGCATTCTGTTTTGATGGTGACATGTTCACTTCGGTTTGTGCTTTGCTTGGCATCAGTAAGACATTTTGATACATTGGTGCTATCTCCAATTTAGCTCTACATGATGCAAAGCTAGAACTACACCAGCCACTGCTGTCCACGTCGTTCAAATCTGGTCAACGGGAAAAGAATCAGTGGTGCTTTCCTTATGAGGAAGGTACCTTGTTATCATAGCGCCTTCTTGTTGTAGGGAGGTGCTTGCCTTCTATTAGCGCCTTCCACTGTGGGGAGGTGCTTAGCTTTTGTTGGTGCCTTTTGACTACAGGGAGGCACTTGCATTTAGTTGGAACCTTTCGATTGCAGGGAGGCGCTCCCATTCAGTTGGCACCTTCCGACTGTAGAGACGTGCTCGCATTTAGTTGACACCTTTCGACTGCAGGGAGGCACTCATATTCAGTTGGTGCATTTCAACTGTAGGGAGGTACTGGTATTCAGTTGACACCTTTCGACTATAGGGAGGCACTGGTATTCAGTTGGCACCTTCTGACTGTAGGGAGGTGCTGGTATTCAGTTGGCGCATTTTGACTGTAGGGAGGCTCTCGTATTCAGTTTGCGACTTTCGACTGCAGGGAGCCGCTCATATTTGGTTTGGCACCTTTCGATTGTAGGGATGCGCTTGTTCCCTTGGCGCCTTTTGGTTGTAGGGAGGCGCCTATTTTCTCTACATTGACCCCCAATGAAATAAAGTGACAGGTCCATCAAAAGACCCCAACTGTTCCAAATCTAACTAAATCAATTGCAATTCCACAAAACATACTAAAAACACAAAAATTATATAACACGCATAATTATATCAAATATCTATATAATAATTCATAAAAGTATGCAATCCTTATTATACAGCCACATATTGATCAAAGAAATATGTACAAAATATGAGCATTTTTGGTGCTCATCAATCGCGATATGTTGCACCATCGCGACCAAAAGAGAAAAATGTCGCGATATCGCGACATGTTGCACCATCATGGCAAAAAGATAAAAAGTGTCGCGATATCGCGACATGTTGCACCATTGCGGCCAAAAGAGAAAAATTGTCGCGATATCGCGACATGTTGCACCATCGCGGCCAAAAGAGAAAAAGTGTCATGATATCGCGACATGTTACACCATCGCGACCAAAAGAGAAAAAGTGTCACGATATCGCGACATGTTGCATTTTCGTGGCTAGAATAGAAGGAGGAAAAAGTGTCACGATATCGCGACATGTTGCAGTTTCATGGCCAAAAAAGAAAAAGTGTCACGATATCGCGACATGTTGCATCATCACGACTAAAAGAGAAAGGTGTCACGATATCGCGACATGTTGCATCATCGCGGTCAAAGGAGGAAAAAGTGTCGCGATATCATGACATGTTGCATTTTTGCAACCAAAAGTGTCGTGATATCGTGACATGATACTTTTTTGTGATTCAAAATGGGTAGGTAAACAGAGAAACAAGAAGCATCGCGATATCGCGACATGTTCCATTTTCGCCAAGGTAACAGACCTGCATAGTGACATGGACATAAGGACCAAATCCAGTAAATAAGACAAAACATTACATAATAAATATTTAATTATTGGAAATCATTTAATATGGTCGTTACACATGGAAGGAAACGGACGCAAGACCATGTGGAGAAAATGAAACGAAGGGCCACAAAATAGAAACGAAAAGTTTCTTGGAAACCGAAGCACACGCATGCAGGGAAGGTGAAATGAACAACCATTGGCAAATGAAATGAACCGTCATGGAAGGAGAAACAATGTTTTCACAAGTTTAAATACGCCATTCAAAGAGGCCAGAAAGGGGTGGAAAACTGCTGCAAGTAGCGTTGCAGGTTTGAAGGCAAGATAGCCATTCTGGACCTAGTTGGGCTGTTTTTCTTTCGTAGACTGGTTTTTCTTCTTCATGGACATGGGTTGGAAATTGCTGCGAGCAGAGTTGTAGACTTGAAGGTGATGAGGCCATTCTAGACCTGTTTGAGTCATTTTTCTTCCATGGACTGGTTTGGGAAAACCAAAAAATTTTGTTATTGTAAAATGACAAATTTTTAATACAGAAAATTTTAGAAAGTTGCATCTTATGGACAAGAAAGGAGGAGTAATTTTCTACATGCAATATTAAATGTCTATTTTTCCCCTTTTCATATTTTAGGCTTGTAAATGGAGTTTATGCAAGTTCTCTTGGTTGCTTCATGCGAATGTTTAAATCTGAAAAACCTCAGTTAAAACCCTAGGAACCAACACTTAGCTTATCCAGATTGTGCTTGTTTTGCAAGTCCAATAGGTTAGGTTGCATGCATGAAAACCTAACATCTTCGGTTTTGTCAAAATAGGATAGCATCATACTGAATGCATTTTATTTTCAATTTTCAATTTTCTACATTTCACTTTTCATTTTCTGCATTTTATTTTTTCTAGAAATTTTAACTTATTTTAAAGTTTTAGGCATTAAAATAAACATTTAGAAAAATTCAAAATCCAAAAAAAAAAACAATGAACAATCACTAAAGTTTCATGGTGAAATAAATCAATATTTCCCCTTGTTTACAGTTACTTGCAATCACTAAGGTGTTCCAAGCATTTAAATTGAATATCTTTATTTGAGATTACTAATACACATATGCAAATGCTAGTATAGCGGAGACCTTGGAGAAGTTGTTTGTTTAACTTCTTTGCAAGAGGAGATTTGGAACCCAAATCCTAAATGAGAGTGTACTTTCACAACTGGGTGAAAATACCACTCAACAGATTGGTGCTAGAAGGAGGGCCTGAATTGTTTTATTTCAGTATGATTTAAATGCTATAGGGATTTAAATTTTGAATATTTCATGCCCTATTGGTTATTATATTTAGCCCTCTTTTAACAATACAACCTTGTAGTGTTAAAATGAGGACATGAATTGCTATGCATTTCCCTAATGTTTTTTGATTGTTCATACAGGAATAATGTGTTTTGATTTGATTTAAAAAAAAAATTTCTTGACTAATGAGGTTGTCTCCATGCAATTACTTTCATTCGATTTTAATGGATACACCTCTTGGTTGATGCTAACATGATTATTCATACATTACATGTTTGATATTTGCTAGTCATTTCATGCTTATTTGTAAGGAATTATTTTGTCTAAAATGTATTTGTTGTCGGTATTATGCTCTTCACCTATGCGTAATGCGATCTTGTGAATCAAAAAGCCTACAACACTAGGAGTATGCTCTTCACTTGCGCATATGCGATCTGGTGAATCAGAAACTACTTTACATTTTTAGAATACTGCTTTGTCAAGGTTCCTTCTTTCATGACAAACAAATTGATTTTGAGGTTATTCTTTGAATTTCATTAATTGCAGGATTTTTTGTGTGTCGCAGGTTTTCTTTGAGGTACTGAGAGTTTTCCATGGTTCTTGTAGGGTTATGGTCATCGATTTTTAATCAAATTGCCCAACCTCCACTACCTCCTTGGCACGGAGCCAATAACATTCCTTTTAATATTGCAGGGGATATTCATGAGATCCCTAAGAATATAGAGAGATTTTTGCCCGAATACAAAACGGATGTCCCAAGGACCGCAAAAGAACATATTCAAGCCTATAGGGATGTTTTGATAATACTGCAAGTTCAACATGAAGATGTGGCTTGTAGACTCTTCCCCATGATCCTAGACCCAGTGGCCTACAAATGGTATATTTTCTTACCTACGGGTTCCATTACGTCATGGACGCAAATAGAGAATGCTTTTGTCAACAAATTTAGGTCACCATTAAATCCCACAATCATCTATAATTAGTTCATTACATGCAAAAGAGGCCAGGGTGAGCCAATCCAAACTTTTAATCAAATATTTTAGAAGTGTTATAATAGAGCAATTCGGCATTTTGCCATTGATCCCACAGTAGCTTTGCAAATATATTTTGGGGCATTGGATCCTATGACGACAATGTTTGCAAGGCGAAATCCTCAAGTTACCACACTTGCTCTAGCCTACAATGAAGCTATGACCATTGAACAACAAATGATACCATAGAGTTATGGGTTTTTCCAGATGCCTATGGTAGGACAATATGGTCCATATGGTCAAGCTCCTATGATGAATCATATCATGGCACGAAAAATATCAGGCATATATGCTTGGCCTTATCAACAACCATATTCATCAACACCCACTTACGCACCCAATCCAATTTTGATTCAAAATGTGAATCCTTATGCAAATCAAGTGGCTCAAAATCCAACTCAAATGTTAAGTCAAGATCTCACAAATTATGCAAATCCTATTGGAACTAGCAATAACATAACTCAACCAAAAGAGATTTATTAGAGGTTGAAGAGCTCAAAAATATAGTTCACAAATTGAGTATTTATTTGGTTCAAAAACAAAATTATGAATCCCATGCCCCTCACCCAAATCAAAATTTCAACAATAGAAGGGGACAGTGGAATACGAATCCAAACAATGGGGGTGTGCCTTCCCCTATTGCTAATCAGATAGATACTTCTATAAGACCAAGCCACTCTAGTTCCATTCTTAATATTTCTAATTTTGCATGGGAAAAGGGGTGTAGATTGCATAATACAAAGGAGCATAATAAAAGGAATTGTCTCGAAATTGCTATGTATACCCATTGTATCCAAGCTCAAGTGGATGATTTGGAACTTGTGCCAAATGAGGGTCCATACCAACATCAACAAGAAGTGGACAACATTTTGGTGGTGGAAACTCTATATCATCAAGAGAGTGAGAATGAGGAATGTGAAGATGAATTGGATGAGAAATAGGTTGATGAATCAGAATATGAAGAAGAAGTACTTGAGTGTCACAACTTGAACTCGGAGGATGATTACTATGATTCATGGAATAAATGGGAAGAATATTATCAATCTAAATCTTCTAATAATTTTTTTGTGTCAATTAATATGCAAGATAACTCAATTGCTTCCTCTCATGAGGATACTATAAATCTTGTACAATTTTAGAAAGTTTTGAAAGAGGAATTCGAATCTCATCAAATTTTGGAACATGATAAGGATTATACAACCATGAATCAAGAAAGAGAATCATTTTCTTTATATTCCTTTGGAGGAAAAGAAATTGAAAATCTTGATCCACTTACTTGTGCTACAATGATTATGCCATTTCAAAATGAGAAGATTACAAAACCTGAATCATTTGGGTTTGATATCATTAATGATCCAATTGAAAATATCACATTACCCAAAACAACCCAAGTGATTGATCATGGAAATGTGTTAGTTAACCCACCCCTAGATAGACAAGACTTATGGTTTGAAAGGGATGGGCATGTGTTCAATTGGGTACCTAAGTTTGGTGCCTTTGATAAACAAATCATGGAGAAAGAACAAGTGCTACATGATGATGAATTTCATGAGAGAAAAGAGGAATTTTCAAATCCTCTTCAAGTAAGGTCAAATGAAAATATGCCAAAGATCTCATCTTTTTGGTTTCACCATGCAAAATTCGAATGAGGGTTTGCCTAATGAATGGTTTGATTCAAATATTATTAATGTTATGGACTTATTGAATGAAAATAAAAGCTTATTTCTACACCATGAATCAAAGTGTGGAATAGACATATTAAAGAATAGACATAAAGGAATTGAATATCAATCATTGTCTAATCAATTTGAAAACTTGAAACTCCACCATAGCATTATTAATGAAACTAAATCAAATTGGTATGGTGAGAGGGGCAAGTGGAAGTTTGTTTCTTTGTTTGGTTTGATCTTGTTTTTGTTGGATTCCTGCAAAACTTGGTATGCGTATCACGTCATATGTCTTTTAAAGAATTCTAATCAGGTTTGGGATCCGGGAAAATGATAATCCAAACTTTTTGTACAATTGTATATACTTTTGGTTTTCGTGTTTCAATTTTGGATTGGATCTCATTTTGGTTTTAAGTTTTGTGTGTTGGTCCTTTGGACACTTTTGGTTTTTTAACTTAGGTCCTTATGAATGTTGACTAAGACTAGGAGAATATGAAACATCGGAATTGTATTGTAGAAAGCTCCACGAATTTTGCAAACACATTAAAGAGTATCGTTTGGAACTTGTGATGCATGAAGTTGTCAGTTTTATAAATTATGGCAAAGTAGGTGGTATACTCCATCCACATTTCAAAAGGAGCAATGCATTCATATCTCATGTTACATTCCACATTGCACATACATTTCATCTCAGTTGCATCTTTATTTCATATACAATCATTGAAAAGGTGTCGAATCCTCTTAGGGTTATTACATAACATATATTAAAAGGATCCTAAGGTTGGGAACTAATGCCCAAACTATCTTGAACCAAGCACGTTCTGCACATATTAAAGAGGATCTTGAGCAAAATGGTCAAAATCATACTTGGAAGAAAAGGTGAGGCGAAAGGAGTATTTCGTGTCTGTCCTATCATGCAACATAATCCTTAAAACAATGGTTTTTACCACTCCCATAAGTGCTTAAAGCCTAAAATCAGAGTAGTAAGGATAGGGTTAAATCCTCATCAAACTTAGGTTGAGGATCCAACTCCCCAAAGCTCTGATTTGACCTTCATGGAGTATTAAGGATAGGTTCTAATTCTCATCTCGCTTAGGTTGAGAATATGATTCCCCAAAGCTTCTATTTTGCCCACTCAAGAACTTGAAATTCAAAAGAAAATATTTTTCATTTCTTTATTAATATTGGATTGGAAGGATCGTACTACATGTCCCTTGCAAGGATGGGTAGTCATCCCCAAGGTCCAAGAAATCAAAGTAAAGTCAAATCCTGGATTATGGGGTTAATCTCCATCGGGGCTATAGATGCCTGGCTGGCAGTGGAGTATACTCATCCGTGGCAACATGTCTTGTCTAAAAGCAAGACCATTGACTGCTCAAACAAACAGGCTAGCCTGACAGTTTCATCCATGACATGTTAAATCATTTTGTTCAAGATGAGGTAATGAATTCCAGATCAGAGTAGTAAGGATAGGATTAAATTCCCATATCTCGTAGGTTGGGAATCCTATTCCCCAAAGCTTTAATTTCACTTACACCTGCACATGGGTTCAAGATTGTAGTGACACATAACCAACTTTGGGATCTAGTAAATTAATTCAGTATACATATATTTGGTCCTAAGAGGGTTTGACAGTTTTAATATGTTTGTCATAATACTAGAAGGTCTAAGCCTTTGCAAAGTAGGTTGTTATATCTCTAGCATCTTCATCGCACATCAAATCCTGCACAAATAATTTATAGCCTTGCATATGAATCATAAGTGAAACTAACAATGGAATGTTGATCAATTTCAAATGATAGGGAATGAAGCACATTGCACACACCAAGATGATGCTTAATAATTCTAATGTTTCATGTATTTCTTGTCTAGTTTCATTCTTGGGATATTTGCTAATGCTTGTATTTGAGTCTGTGTGTTTTCAAGTTGAGTTCTCACCGAAATGCTCAGGAGCATTTCCCAGCAGAGTCGCCATTTGTTGTGGCTGATCCACAACGTATCCCAAAATTGGGGACCCACCTTTTTTGCATGTGTTCCAAGAAGACCAAAGTGGCCCATAGGCTAAATATCAAAGAAAAAAGCAAAACACCATAAGGAGAAAAAGTGTCACGATATCACGACATGTTGCACTGTCGCGGGCAAAAAAGAAAAAGTGTTGCAATATCGCGACATGTTGCACCATCGCGGCCAAAAGAGAAAAAGTGTCACGATATCGCGACATGTTGCACCATCGCGGCCAAAAGAGAAAAAGTGTCGCGATATCGTGACATGTTGCACCATCGCGGCCAAAAGAGAAATAGTGTCGTGATATCGTGACATGTTGCACCATCGTGGCCAAAAGAGAAAAAGTGTCGCGATATCGCGACTTGTTGCACCATCACGGCTAGAACAGAAGGAGGAAAAAGCATCGTGATATCATGACATGTTGCAGTTTTGTGGCCAGAACAGAAGGAGGAAAAAGTGTCACGATATCACGACATGTTGCAGTTTTGCAACCAAAAGAGAAAAAGTGTCATGATATCGCGACATGTTGCATCATCGCGGCTAAAAGAGAAAGGTGTCGCGATATCACGACATGTTACATCATCGTGGTCAAAAGAGGAAAAAGTGTCACGATATTGCAACATGTTGCATTTTCACGGCCAAAAGTGTTGTGATATCGCGACATGTTACATTTTCACGATTCAAAAGGGGCAGGCAAACAGAGAAACAAGAAGCATCGCGATATCGCGACATGTTCCATTTTTGCCAAGGTAACAGACCTACATAGTGACGTGGACATAAGGACAAAATCCAGTAAATAAGACAAAATGTTACATAAGGAATCTTTAATGATTGGAAATCATTTAATATGGTCGTTACACACGAAAGGAAATGGACGCAAGCCCATGTGGAGAAAATGAAACGAAGGGCCACAAAATAGAAATGAAAAGTTTCTTGGAAATCGAAGCACACGCATGCAGGGAAGGTGAAACGAACAGCCATTGGCAAATGAAACGAACCATCATGGAAGGAGAAACAATGTTTTCACAAGTTTAAATACGCCATTCAAAGAGGCCAGAAAGGGGTGGAAAACTGCTGCAAGTAGCGTTGTAGGTTTGAAGGCAAGATAGCCATTATGGACCTAGTTGGGCTGTTTTTCTTTCGTAGACTGGTTTTTCTTCTTCATGGACATGGGTTGGAAATTGCTACGAGCAGAGTTGCAGAATTGAAGGCGATGAGGCCATTCTGGACCTGTTTGAGTCGTTTTTCTTCCATGGACTGGTTTGGGAAAACCAAAAAAAAAAAATTATTGTAAAATGACAAATTTTTAATACAAAAAATTTTAGAAAGTTGCACCTTATGGACAAGAAAGGAAGAGTCATTTTCTGCATGCAAGATTAAATGTCTATTTTTCCCCTTTTCAGATTTTAGGCTTGTAAATGGAGTTTATGCAAGTTCTCTTGGTTGCTTCATGCGAATGTTTAAATCTGAAAAACCTCAGTTAAAACCCTAGGAACCAATACTTAGCTTATCCAGATTGTGCTTGTTTTGTAGGTCCAATAGGTTAGGTTGCATGCATGAAAACATCACATCTTTGGTTTTGTCGAAATAGGATAGCATCATACTGAATGCATTTTATTTTCAGTTTCTGCATTTCACTTTTCATTTTATGCATTTTATTTTTTCCAGAAATTTTAACTTATTTTAAAGTTTCAGGCATTAAAATAAACATTTAGAAAATTTCAAAATCCAAAAGAAAAAACAATGAACAATCACTAAAGTTTCATGGTGAAATAAGTCAACATTGCCCCTTGTTTATAGTTACTTGCAATCACTAAGGTGTTCCAAGAATTTAAATTGAATATATTTATTTGAGATTACTAATACACATATGCAAATGCTAGTACAGTGGAGACCTTGGAGAAGTTGTTTGTTTAACTTCTTTGCAAGAGGGGATTTGGAACCCAAATCCTAAAGGAGAGTTTACTTTCACAATCGGGTGAAAATACCACTCAACAGGACCTTATTGGTTTGGTGTGGTTGAGTGATGGATGGTACATATGGAAGGTAGTTGTAGTGATAATTTGTGGGGTAAGGTTATTTTTTATGTAATTTGATTTTACCTGTGTGGACCTTGATGTCCTCGATAACTTTGGCTTGGGCGATGGCTTCCTCAAATGTTTGACTCTGATGAATCTACAATGTTTCAGAGATTTATTTATGACAAATTTTGGTAAAGAGTTTGATGAGCTCTGAAGGTGGAAGAGGGAAGGCAAGGTCATGAATGACAACTCTCAATGGGAAACAAAATTGGTAATAGACTCATTGTCAAACCAATGTAAAGAATAAACATTGGATAAGGTAAGCTTGGTTTTGATGTTAATCGAGAATTGCTCTAGAAGTAGATTGGTCAATTGTTTGAAAGTGAATAAATTTTAGTGAGGCAAATGGTTTTACCAATCTAATGTTTGTCTCCCAAGAGAAAGTGCAAATGTGCAAAGCATAAGGGGATCACTACCGTGCAACTAGTAGCAAGCAAAGAGGTAATTATTGAGGTGCTCTCTAGGATCTATTGTGCATTGAATTACATTAAGCTTTACTCAAAACTATGGATGTCTATATTTATATTTTCTATCCAAGCATGCACCCAATAGCTACAGCTCAGCACTCAACATTGGATAGACCAAAATAGGGGTTTCAAATCCAACCTCCAAAGTAGACTAGTTCCTTGTCAACTTAAATAGGGTGTTGACACAATTATGCTCACTTAGGGTTTTGGGGGTTCAGTTTGAGAAAGATATTAGGGTTAGAAAATATGAAAAATAGTGGATAGATAGGCTAACAATATTTTTACTATAGCAAAAAGATACCATAAACCAATTTAAATGCACATTACTCAGATCAACATTATCCCAAATTAAATGCACTTTCATTCGTTAAAGAACAATAGAGAAATATTGCAGATAGCAATTTCAATATCCAAATAATAACAATCCAAATAGTATAATTAATCAATATCTTAGATTTTATAGAAATGTACTCCTTAACAATAAAGATCTAATTTAGAAGAAGATTTCAATTACCCTAGTAGTTAGTAATCCATTAATCTGGCACAAACCAACCATTCAAGTATTTATAGAAATACAACTTAGGAATTTGAACCTTTGATATCAAACCATGAAGACACAAAATTTGAGGCAAAAATCAATGTAATGCTCCTTTCATTAGCCCTTGGGAATATTTACAGTAGCACAAGAAAACACACTAGAGACGACCCTTAAAAATGAGGGTTCGACCTCTATTTATAGTTTGCAAAATTAAAAATACTAAGAAACATTACAAATATTTAACATTTATAGCTCAATAGAGAGTTCTAGCTGGAATTTCCTTATTGGTTCATCCTATGCAAAATTTGCTACAAGTGGACCACCATGGAAGCTCAGAGCCTCTGCAACTTGTTGGTCATTCGACGTCAACTGAAGTTATAGCCATTGGATACTGCATCTGTATCATTAATATTTCTTGGAAATCCTTCATCGTCGTTGATCTGCAACCATCTCTAGTTATTATTTTCTTGAAACCCTTGACACTTCGGCTTCCTCCTCCAACTGACTGTATTTTGAATTTGGTGAGAATCACCTTAATATACTTCAGAATTATTGATAAAATATTGACCATAGATCTTCCCCCATAGCACAACTACGATTTGATAAGGAATATTCTTGGAGCAATGGCGAGGAAGAAGCAAAACACCATCCCATTTTTTAAATTCATGATGTCACCTTTTATACCTTAGAGCCTGCAGAACACCAATCCGGCACAAAAACTATCTGAAAGTGAAATGAGATGAAATCCACTCCTTATCCTTTATTTTCTCTTATTGGTGATGAAGCATTTGCAAATCCACACAAAAATGTCGATGACATCACATTTCCTTCAAAAATTTTGCGGATTCTATTTCGGATCCCAGCAAGTGTATCAACTCAGAACACCATTCCGAACCCGATGTAGTGTAAAGGTAATTCTTCTTTCATTCTGCACTGTCATTAGTATAGAACACTACTCATCACCAATCTAGAAGAAATTTAGTTATAATGACCTTTGTCATGAATCCACATGCCTTGTTCTACTTTCCACCTCCTGTCATCATTCTGGGAAAAAATGTTCTATGTGCTCCCTAGAATCGGGCTCTCTAACACTTAGCTGCTCAAAAGATGTTTAAAAATACAAAGTGATCACCAATCCATACCCTTTTTACGCTGATGTCATATTTATAAAAAAAAATTGTGTTTTTGGGACATGTCACTAGTATGAAGCCAAAAATATTAGAAACTTTATGGAATTGCTCCTAGTGCAAAAATACACTAAGTTTTGGGCGTATTGAAAGCCTTTTTTGTGGATCCACTCCAATATACACTGAAATGGGTGCGGAATGGGAACTTCATGCCTTAGGTAAAAAATTTCAAAATTTTCCTAAGTATGTGGCCATTTTGGGCCTACATTCTGGCACCTCCTGGGTGGATTTTCTTGCAAAGCTGTAGAACTCAAAGTCTTATCCATTGGGCTATAGGAGTCAAAAAATGTTCATCTTAAAAAATATGCTTTAAAGAATAATTTCCATATGAACACTACCCTCTGAAAATAGTATTCCTAGAGAGTAGAAGTTCACATCGAGACCATGCTTCAAGCAACACAAAAGACAACTGCTCATATGTAGACTATGCAATAGACACATGTTCCTCTACTACTTCCAAAATATGTCTTTGTGCCCTTATAGCAAAACTGCTTCACTATTCTTGCAAAATACAACTCTACTCTTCTTATAAGGCCTTCTCACAAAAATACCTTCATTTTCTTCTTCTGGAGAAGATTATTTTTATTTCTTCCTCTAGAATTATCACCAAACAATTGAATCATCAACTTAAAAGAGTGTAAATATTTATTCCAGGCTGCTACAAAGGGGTTTGATGTCTCTTTTAGTTGCTTATAATATACTATAATTCTCCAATATCCTCATAGTTATAAACAATCCCTCTGCTTACCATATCTTCTATGAGATATCTCATCCTAGTAAAATCAATGATCAATTGAGCAACTTGCTCTTGGTTTAGTGGCTCTTCAAGAGAATCAATTCCAGATTCATCCTATAAATTTTTATCAATGCTCTTCTAGATCTCTTCCATGGATAGAAATTTGTGATCCTCCATCCAAAAACCTTTGAAACCAACTTAAATAATTTCCTTGTTTATATCCACAATATCTTTAATCACTCCTTCAATTCTATCAAACAACAAATAGGTTTTCTAAAGTACCTTGTGCTTCTTGACCATGGTTCTAGCAACAACTAAGGCAATATTCCATTATTTATTGGAAATCAGTTTAGCAAAGTGACTGAGTCTGCTATCAACTAGTTTGTACATCTGTTCTGCTAGAATCACCATAGGTTGTAGCTCTCCAGTGGTTTGATCTAAATATTTTTGAACACTCAGGAGTAATCGGTTGGCATCATCCAGATAATCAATAATAAGCTGAAGCCCTGAACATTTCTATTAGACATCAGGGAATAATTCTTTTACAATATTATTTAATCCAACTTTAGAAAATTTGGATGACTTAGCTTTCTTAATTTGAAGCTATTGTTTCAAACTTTAAATTTCTTTTTCTTGATCTTCATTCAACTGCTTTTGCTCTCCTAGTTGATTTTTGAGCTTATTGGATTCTTGGAAATTTTCTTGCCAACTCTTGGCCTCATTTTTTAAATCCTTTTCCACTTCATTTTGATTACTCATAGTATTCTGAAGCTTTTCAATCTATTTATCTAGTTTACCTACCTTCTCTTTGGATATATCAATATTCACATAGAAGGTCTCTAAGTGGGCTCTGACCATTACCAACTCATTTTCTTTAGGAAGCTTATCAATATCCTCTATTATTTCTTCAACTCAATAATATTGGATAGTCATCTTGGTATCAGGCTTATTGACAAGGGGGGCCATGACCTGGATATCCTTTTCCTTGATAACGGATCGACATACATGCTCTATCTTATGAAAACCATCCTATTGGAAGACTTAGATAACTTCTCTATCCAAAAATAATTTATTTTTTGTGTGGTTGCCTTCTCCTTTGGTAAAGTTACATGACTTGAATAACTACAAGCTAGTGGAGATGAAGACACTAGGAATGTAAAGATAGACTCAACCATTGATAATGGTGGTGTGGAAGTAGTTACAACAGTTTCAGTAATAACAATGGACTATGTAACTACTATTGTGGTAGCTACTGGTAAACACATAGAAATTGAAGCAAGACTAACAATTGAATGAGTGGGCGTTCTTGGAAAAATTTATTCCTTTGATGGGCGTGGTTATTTCAATGGTGAATATGAAATAATAGAGGTGATGAAGTGGGAACCTTGGACAATGAAAGTAGGATTTAGGGTGATTTTGGGGGAGAAGGTGTGACTTGTACTTCAGTGGTGACCAATGAAACATGGGGTGGACTATGAGAGGGATAAAGTACCTTTATCACATTTTCTTGACCAGAAAGAGAGAGATACTTCCTTAGGGGTTCAGGGGTATGAAGATAAGAAGAGGGATTAGAGATCATACTTCATATACAAATGTAGGGTGTTCTTGTTCTACCTCTGTATCCTACTAGTGCTCTTTATGAGTCGATTCTTTGCAGCTAAAATAACCACCTCTTTAGCAGTATCCTCTATATCCAACCTCTGTTTCTTTGAAACTTATATTTCCCTTATTTTTGGATCTATTTTAACTCTTCTATGAATTAATTAAAAGGAAGCCAATTCACTCTCTGAATATTCTTCAAATAGTTCTCCTTGTGTTGTTTCTTCAAGCAAAACTTGCATATAAATGGGATGCAATTCCACTGATGTTGTGGTAGTGAAAGTGGGAGGAGTAAATTTGAAGCTTTTATCTTTCTTTCTCTAGTCTATATATGTATCTAGAGGCTAAACCTCTAGGGCTAAGTGTTGAGGCCTAGCTACTACTTCTATTACTGGAGTGTTGATAGCTCTTTCACTTTAATATTGCATTTTACTCAAAAGTTGTACTCCCTTAGGAAACTTCTCTACCTATTCAGTGGTAGGTTGAAATGTCTTCGAACATCAGTAGCCATAAAAGTATGCATGGTCTCTTCTATTGGGGCTTCTTGGTCTATGGGTAGGGAGAGAGATTCAAAACCATCCTAGAACTTTTAGATCATTAACACTATGTTTCTGATGTCCTTAGGCTTCTAGGATACGTGCACGCTGGTCTTTGATATTTTCATCATACTTTTTAGAAAACTCATTATCAATATTCATGCCAAAAATGGAATTAGATTTTCCAATTTTAATTCTCATTCTCCAAAAATATAATATTTTCACTACATTCCATTGCTCTACCTCTTCTACCTCTCCAACAGTGTCCTCATCAGGTTGAGGGTCCTTTTTCTTTTTGGTTTTCTCCTCAATATCACGCATGATGGCCTCTATCAGCTGATGAATTTTCTTCTTGTATGGATCAAAATCCATAATTTATTCATAGAAATATATCCATGGAGGTATTTTTACCTATTTTTGAAATATTCCACTCCAAAAGAGTGGTCTCATCATTGTTTCTGCCTTGTTCAAAAAGGGCCCTAGGCCTCTTTTCAAATTTGTAATCTTTGTCTCCATTTAGGGCTACATTCCTTTTGGTGAAAATGTCATTAGGATCATAACTCCATATTTGGGTAATATAAAATAGACCTAAACTATCAAGGTGTTGGTCAATTTTCTCACTCTACCCCTTATTTGTGATAGTTATATCATCCACGGTGAGATAGGTGAGCAAAAAAAATTTCTTCCTTCCTGAACCATAATTTAAATTAATGTATTCTGTCTGCCCCAAATATTCCAAGGCAAAGAGCTTGTTTGTGAAAAAATGGGATAGGAGAAAAGGCTTACCCATGAATACATAAAATATTATTACTGTACCCTCAGTCAAAAGATACCAATCTCCTTCTTAGGCACCCTCTGTTATCAAAATTTTGTTGGCTAGAGGTGGCAGTCTAGGGTACTATCCATACATTATTTTCAAAGAAGGTCCTAATAATTCTATATTGAATCTATAAAATGATTAACTACTCCTAAAATGACTTGTCCAATAATAAACTAGTAAGGGTTCCCCATAAATTATTTTTTCCTTAACAAAAATCCAAGGCATATTATCATTAACAGTAGCATAAATCATCCAAACTAGGCTTGAGCAATACCTGAAACTAGGAGCATCAAATCCCATTTTCATTCTTACAAATTGTTTGTGTATCCTTTGGGCAAGAAAGGATGGCCAATCAAAATAGATAACCCTAGTCTCTTTTTCCTCTGTAACTTCCTCATACATCCTTTCATTTAATATACAATTGGTTGCGGCAATTTGCTAGCCATGCACCATTCTGTCAGAGTCTAAACCTTACATACAGGCCAACATAGAAAACAATTATGGATTTGCAAATTCATCAATGGGGATTGGGATATCAGGTAATTTCTTCATGGGATTTGCATCAAGTTGTTTATAAACCCATCTCTTAAATGACTCACCATAATTAGCTCTTTTTTCCAAATATTAATACCTGGCCTGGGTAGTCACCTTAAACTCTTTTGGTATCACTGATGGTTCTGATCCTAGGGTGAAAATATTATGACAGAAGGCAGTGGTGATACTAAATAGGGTTTGGCCTTTAGCTGTTTTCACTTATTTGGACATGGGGTCATAAAATTTAACTATTGCAGCTATTAATTCTGGACAAGGGTGAACGAAATCACAAATGTAAAAAGATAGGTAAGAGGGCACAACACATATACCTTCCACCGAAAAAGCTGCTCTTTTCTTAAATCTATCATTCACGCTCCTCCTAAGCCTTGTTCTCTATATAAGGACCATTTTTGTATCCACCACAGCTTCTACTCTATTGATGTATGAAGCCACTACCTTTCTCTCTGAGGTTTTAGCTTCTTGGGTATCTTCAAAAGCCATATTTCTAGCAATAATACTACGTTCTCTCTGATATTCATAGTGAAAACTTCTGAGTATTGTTTCACTCTTTTCTCCTCTATGAATGTAATTTGCCACTGAACGAACATTTCTCATGCTTTTCAATGCTTTTATTCCCTGGTGTGCGCATATATTCCGCCATTAATGTGGCTACTATGCAATCTACCCACTAACACACTTTCCAATTCCCACTCATTCCTTTTGGTGGATCAAAGGTGGCATAATGGTATCTCATTGGCTGAAAATTTAAATTTGGTTGCCACATCATAGCATCGCTTCATCTATTCTTTATTTTGAGCATGAGATATTTAGCATTGAATGCGAGTTTTTTCCTTTCTCTCCATGTGGCACAGTCACAAAATCATTGCTTCGCTCCACCTTAGTCTTGAAACTGATGGATTGAAGACGTGTTTAAATTTCGCTGACCATTAACTCATTTCATGTGTGGACAAATACATTGGTTTCATTTTGCTAAGATATTCATGTAATTTGATGCAGATTAGAGATGCTTTCTATTACGATACAATTTTCATGTATTTGTGTGCGTAATGGAACCTCACTGAATCCTTTTTCAACAATTAGCCTTTTTTATAAATATTTTTCTTTTTTTCAAAATGTTAATGCAAAAACTAAATACAAAGTGCAGAAAGAAATGGAAATATAATACAATGTATATACATACGTTACAATGAGCTTATGTTTGAAACATAGCAGAGTTTTAGATGAAAGTTGTTTACTGGAGTCGGTTGTATGTTCCCTTCTAGATCTTCAAGCTGGAACACATTGGACTCCTTGGCCTCTACTATTTTGAAAGGGCCATTTCAAGAAGAATCAAACTTTTCATGCTTTCCCGGTTTTGCTCTATCAACATTCCACCTGAGAACTGAATCCCCAATCTAGAAATTTTTGAATCTGGAATTTTTATCAAACCATACCTTGATATCTAAGGAATACTTTTGAAAATTATCATATGCTTGAGCTCTATTCTCTTCAAGTTGCAGTAAGTGATTCAGCCTGGTTTCCACTAGATTTTCCTCAAATTCTTCCTTTGTATTTTCTAGCTTGAGTGCTATAATTTTCAAATGGATAGGTAGCACCACCTCTTTTCCATACACCATAGCATAAGGATAATTTTTAATAGTAATATTGTCTGCTCACAAAGCTTGGTTCAACTATAGGTGCCAACTTCTTTTGTTACCTTCAAGTGACTTCCTCAAAATATTTAACAATTTTTTGTTGGTAGATTCAACAAGTCCATTACCCTGTGGGTAATAATTTGAAGTATTCTTAAGAGTGATGCCATACTTATTGGTAAAATCAATATACTTGGATCATATGAAAGCTGGGTCATTATCACTTACCAAGGCTTTTGGAACTCCAAACCTTGAAA
Source organism: Wollemia nobilis (assembly GCA_028583015.1). Lineage (NCBI taxonomy): Eukaryota > Viridiplantae > Streptophyta > Pinopsida > Araucariales > Araucariaceae > Wollemia > Wollemia nobilis. The sequence goes on from JAQPPZ010016932.1 coordinate 715,878, forward strand.
TCAAGTTCTCCATAAAATTGATGACAACTTCCTGATCTAACTTCTTTGTAGGAATGGCCTCTGCCCACATGGTAAGGTAATCCATTATAGTTAGAATAAAATTATGTTATACTAAGGAATTAGTGTTTATGACCACTATGAAGTCTAACCCCATTGTTGAAAAGGTTCTTCAACTTGTATCGACCTAAGGGGGAATGAAGAATTTCTTGTCCTTCCAACATATCACTAATATTTATCATAGGCCCTAGTAACCCTGAAAGTATCAAAAAATATAGTAGGACAGTAATAGCCAACTCTTATGAATTTCAAGGTTTTAACTCTGCTTGAGTTATGTCCTCCAACTGGTCCTCCATGTAACTCTTCAATAAGCTTATGTTGTTGATTATATTTTAAGTATTTCAGAAGGACTCCATCCAAGTTTCTTTTATACAGTACTTCTAGCAACAATACATACTACAAAGCTTGCAACCTGTATCTTCTCCTTTGGTATGCATTTATATTAGGAGGGCATACTCTAGTTTTAAAAAAATTAATCATCTGGCCAACCCAATCAGAGTCTCCTAGCCACACTTCTTCTACCTGATCTTCTTTTGTTGTCTAGCAAGCTGTTACTTCTGCTAATGTTGTTGCCTCTGTTAGACCTCGAAACATGGCCCTACCTCTCACCAACTTGGTGGGATGTATCTCTACATCATATTCTTAGATTTTTGTAATCCATCCAGCTCTTTTATCTCCTATTTCACCTTGTAGGATAAAACTTCTTTCATATGGATGAACAACATATACTAGGATTTTACTCTGTAGCAAGTACTGCCTAAACTTATTTAGTGAGTTCATCATAGCATATACTTATCTTTTAATGAATTTATATTTGAATTGGTATTCGTGGAGTTTTTGGCTCCAAAATAATATAGGATTTTCCTCACCTTGTTCATATTTTTTAGTGAGCACTGAGGCATAACTCTCTTAAGTTCCATAAGCATAAAGGATAAAATATTTACTGAAATATGGATTTACCAGTACTAGGATTGTTGCAACGGACTTATTGATAATATAAAAATATTGTTTCTTGAATTTTGTCCACTTAAAGTCAGCATTCTTCTTGAGTAACTCATATATGGGCCTTACTTTTCGTGCAAAGTCAAAAATGAATTTTCTAACAAAGTTTATTTATTACAAAAAGGATTGTGAGACCTTCTTTTTTGTAGGTAATGGGAGAGAAAGAATGGACTTAATTCTATCTGGATCTATGGCCATACCTTATTTTTATACCACATGACCTAATATCTTTCCTTCATGAACTACGAATAATTATTTCTTAGGATTGAGTGAAATACCAAATTCTCTACACTTTTGAAAAACTTGCTCATGATGTGATAGGTGGTCATGCTTATCATGGGAAAATATAGTCATGTCATCCAAATAAATCAGAATAATTTTTTTATCAATGCCCCAAAGGCATAGTCCATGGCTCTCTAAAATATGGCTCCCACATTGGACAACCCAAAAGGCATTATCTGGTAGGCAAATGTGCCCTATTTTGTGGTAAATATTATTTTATACTGATCTTCATATTTCACCCAAATTTGATTATACCCATAGTAGCCATCTAGTAATGAGAACTTCTATGTCCTTGCCAATATCTGTAAGATTTGATCAATCTGTGGGAGGGGGCAGCGATCCTTAAGGGATGGTTGGTTAATATTTCTAAAATCTATACACAAATGAATATCCCCATTCTTTTTCCTCATGGGTACCAAGTTGGCTACCCATGTTGAATGTTTTATTGGGTATATCATCATAGCCTTTAATAATGTCTTCTCTCATAATGTATTCGATCCTTGTATTTATAGGCATTTGCTTCTGCCTAAAAGGCTTTGCATCAGGCTCTAGCTCAATAGTATGTTGGATAACTTTATTGTCATATACCTTGAGGTCTTCATATGACCAAGCCACAATGTCTTGGTATATTAAGCATAAAACTTTGATATCTTCTACTTCCTATGGTGAACATCAAACTTCAACATTGAAATTATTCTCAGTACCGACTTCAACTTCTTTATAAAAAAATTTATTGACTTTCATGGCTTTGGTATTTTTTCTATCCTCATTGTCAAATAAGCTCTCTAGGGTGACCAACCCTCTAGGAATGTGATTGTTCCTTAGTTGAATAACATCTTGTTGATCAATATCTTCTGTATTATCTTCTTAGATAGTGGAAAGACATGCTTCTCTTACCAGAAAGTAAATTATCTGCTCATCACTTTCAAAAACCTGCCAAAAAATCTATTTATCTAGTACTACAGGTCTGAAAATAATTTTGATTCCCTTGGCTTTCTTGATTCCAAAGTCTAAAGAAGGGTTGAAGTTAACTCCCTTTTTTGCTAATGAATATGCTAGAGTATTCTTTTCTTTGGGAATAAAATTTATATTTAGGGCATCAAAAGATTCCATTGGATCCCATACCCTATTTCTACATGCCTTTAGGTAATGGTGCTTGCTACTACACATTTTTCTTACCTTATGGATGATTAACTCAAAGTCACCATATATATTTTAAATATTAATTCTCATGCTTTCTACTTGTATCAGTCTGATACATAGTGTCTCATATTCTACAACATTATTTGTACATGACCATGTTAGTCTATAGGAAAAATTCTTTGTCCCCTCTGATTGGGACTATAAAACCACACCAGATCCTGCACCATTTTTGCATTTAGCACCATAAAAGTGCATGATCCATGTTTCATTTTCTCTTAAATATTGATTGGATATAGCAAGGATTTTATTCTTTGATTTAGATAAGATACTATATGCCCCCATACCAGTTCCAAAATGATTGTAATCCTCTCTGAAAGGCAACTCATCCTCTATATCCAACTCATTAGAGGTTCTACTTTTTGGAAAGCAATTCTTAATTGTAAGGAAATTATCAAAAAAGGTTTACGATGGGTTTTAGGCAATGGTGAGAGGATAAATTGTTGGAATGATAGGTGGACTAAGGATGAACCACTGATGCAATATCCTAACTTAGCCCAAATCAAATATATCATAGAAAAACTCATTGGCAGAAAAGTCTTCGATTATATGGTTGAGGAAAGAGGTAGAATGAAGTGGAAAAAAATAAAAATTCAGGGATTTCAAGCAGAATCAAATTATCTTTGTAACATTATCAGGCAACAGTTTATCCCCATGAGACCCAAGGAAGATCAAGTGACCTGGGCTCCTACGAAAAATGGGTAGTTCATCGTTAAATAAGCTTACAAGCTTCACGTTGATGACGAGGATTTTGTCCTCCAAAAGGACTTAGTTTGGATAAAAAATTTAATTCCAAAAATTGTAATCTTTTCATGGTTGGTTATCCAAGGAAGAATTCTAACCATTGATAATATGATGTGTAAAGGTATTTGTATCACTAATCGTTGTTATCTGTGCAGGGCTAATTGGGAGACCATTTATCACATTTTCCTTGAGTGCCCTTTTTCTTTGATTGTCCTAAGTGGGGTTTTTCAGGCCTTCAATATTTCATGGGTGAAACCAGCCATCGTACTTGATTTGTTCGTTCAATGGCCTTGTCTCTTTTCAAGCCAAAGACTTAGATACATGTGGAAAATTTGTCTCAATAACTATCTTTGGCAGGTGTGGTTAGAAAGGAACCATAGAGTCTTTAATGAGTCTATCCATGATCATCAAACTATCATTGCCAGGATTCTATCCTTTGCCAACGAGAATGTGAACCTTATCCCTTTTGATAGCTGTAAACCTCATCTATAGGAGACCACGATTGCTTAATATTTAAGCTTAACCTTGTTATATGAGTTTGTGCCTAGGGTAGTCAACCCTAGAGGCAATGCTAAGTGGTCTCCACATCCTACGGGTTGGTTTAAGCTTAATTTTGATAGAGCAACTAAGGACAATCCTGGAAGAGCAGGCGTTGGTGGAATTGTGTGAGATCATAATGGGAATATGATCCTTGCATTTTTTAAATATTTGGTAACAAGGACGAACAACGAAGCTGAAGCTAGAGCTATGTGGAGAGGCCTTCAAATGACTCAAGACTTAGAAAGCAATTTGATTGTAGAAGGAGACTCTATGCATGTTATAAATCTCCTCAATAATTGGAAAACACCTCCTTGGAGGATTAAAAAAATTGTTGAAGAGGCTAGGATCCTTTTCCAGGGAAGACAGGACATAAAAGCCCAACATGTCTTTCGGGAAGCTAACAAAATTGCTGATAAGCTGGCCAATTTTAGGTGTCGATGGTGATAGACTTTTCAAATGGGAACACGGTGTCCCGAGTGAAGTAGAGGAGCTTATTCAACAAGAATGCCAAGAATGATAGTTGAATTTACCAACAGGGAAGGCACTATAAGTTTGAAGGCTAGGAGTATTCCCATATCTTTTTTGAATTGGACTCACAATAAAAATTATCTGAGCTGTCAGTCTTCATGGATGTTGCTTGGAAATACCACAAAGACTAATGGGGACAGTCACATGTCATATAACATGGCTCCTAGTCATATTAGTAATTTGAGGTTGGTTGATAATCACAGGGAAAGAAAGAAATGACAATATAAGACTTCGAACCAAAGCCACGTGGACCACCAAATAGCCACCGCCATAAATCTAGCCAGCAGGTTCACTTCTCCAAGGCTGATTGGCCAAGATAGTATGTGGTACCAAAGCATGTCATATATGGAAGAAAGCAATTACCAAAGAATTATTAAGAGTAACTGTCAATACAGAGCTTGTGGGAGTTTTTTTCAGTACTCTGCTATGTGTGTTTGTAGCTTTTTATTTCTCCATTGTCTCGAGGAAGGGATCTATGTTTTTTTGTAATTATGATGCATGTGTGTTTTCTCAGGGTATACCCAATATGTTGTATGGGAAGTTTATTTTTGATAATAGGCTATGTGCCTTACCAAATGTATTGGTTTTGGTGGCATGTAGAATTTACATATATAGGATCCTTAGTAAGGATATGTTCATCAACAACCCTGGGCTGATTTTTGTAAAATATTTTGGGTCAACCTATAAAACCCGGTATTAATGCTATGGTATATTATCTACCAAAAAAAAAAATCATCAAAATTATCAACCAACTCAAATTACTCCAAGGGAGTAAGATTGCACATGTCTTCCTCAATATTTTTCAATATGATAAGCTACTAGATTTTTAGGTGCTATCATTATTCTCTTTTATTTGAAAGGAATTACCATACTAGAATAATCCATGTACATACATCCACCTAGTTTTGCAATAAACTCCCTTGAAAGGCATAATCCAAAGTAGGGATCTAGGTCAACCACTCTATTTATTGTACTATTATCACCGTAGGGGCTCTATGTAGCCTCATTAAAATATACTTTATGAATCCAACTATCTTAATAGGTGTCCCATCAAATTGTAATACTCCAGGACAAGACCGAGTATACTCCATACCCATTTCTTCATAGACTACTTTGGGCATAACTATGATCGATGCTCCTAAATCTATCATACAATTCTAGACTACCCAAACTTCCATTCTTAAAGAGATATAGAAAGGGGGGGCTTATTATTTAAAACAATAGGGGATATTTCTTTCTTTTATGATGGCATACTAAGGATTATCATGGCTTGTTTATCTTGTGGATACTTGTTGAGGGAAGCCTTAAGTAGATCAATCTGACCAAGAATGATCAGAGTGTCGTAGAGACTGGATTTTGATGAAATATTTTTCATCTCTTCAAAAATATTATACTCAAACCTAGCCAGGGTAGGTCTTTCAGGCCTTCTTTCTAGCTCACCATATTTTCTTTTATACTGTTGTGTGGCTTCTATTCTTTACCTTTTGGTAATAGAGGAGAATATAAGCCTTTATTGAGCCTCATATTTAGATATCGTTCGGTCTAATTCAGTTTCCTTTTCTAACATATTAGGAAGACTATCTGTCTTCTCTTTCCATTTAGCTCGAGGAATGGGAAAAGAATCACTGCTTTGGGGGAGTTGATCATTTTTCTTCTGAGATAGAACTTGAAATTGTCCTATTTTTTGTGGATCTACTTGTAAGGTTTTCTTTCTAGACCTTGTCATAACAACAATTGGGTTGTCCTCATCCAGCTCTTTTCCAACCATGATTAGGTTAGACTACCATAATATATTTACTCTCCCATTTTATTTCTTTTGGCTTGATCCATAGCTTGTTGAACATGGTGTTGGTACATAATACAAGACTGTGAGTCATGAGGATCATTACATACCAGACACCATATATTTGCAAGAGTAGTATCTGAAGGACACTCGTGCTCCTCATATGTTGCATTCACTCTAAACCCAATATTGTTACTAGGACCATATCTCTGATATTTGTTCACATATGGAAATCTCCTTTGTTGTGACATCTCTTGATCTCTCTTTTCCATTGAATTCATTCTATTACACAGAGTTTTCAGAGTATTTTGTATATCAAGGATAGCAAAAAACTCTTAATATACTTGAGAAGGAAGGGGAGGAAAAGGAAGTACATAGTATGATGGTTTCGGTTGAGGGAATGCATTCATTTGTAGATATGGGGATGATAAAAAAAGGAGGTCCATGTAAGATGGATTTGTAGCTTGGCTTTGGCTATTAGTGGTTTCTGAGTTATAAGGTTGCACAATTTTGGGGGTAGTCTCCCCACATTAATTAGGATATTCTCAGCATTGATTGTTGCATTATAAACTTGGGGGAATTTTTCTACTCTAGATTGTTGTGTCTACAAGCCTAGCTCTGATTCAAGAGATTGGATATAATATATATAGTCAAAACATGCAGTTGGTCTAGTTGACGGGGGAATTCTCTTCCATGTTCTACTAAACCTTAAATTGAAATCTAAGTTTCTTGTTGAGATTTTTGCATGGATGTAAACTAGTTGAGTAGAGAGAAAGGGTCAGAATATTCATTAAATTATTATACAAATGGCTCAACCAATGCTTGCCATGAAGTGATGGTATTATCTTCCAAAGTTCTAAACCAATGCAAAATATTTCCTCAGAAGGATAGGGATAGAATTCTTACAATAATATCCTTCTCTTTTATGTTGTGAATTACTGCCAGATTTAAAATATCTTAAAAATACTCATATGTTGTTTTCCCCGATCCATCATAAGTGGGGATAGCCTTGGACACGGCTTGGGAGATGGCATTCATTTGGGCTAATATCAAGGGAACAATTTTGTTCTAGTTGGGGAACTTCTGTAATGGTTGATTAGGGACCATATTTTGTGCCATATTTCTAAGTGTAGGTCTTGTTGGAGGGGTTGTTGGATTAACTACAAGATTTTTCTCAGGAAGCTCTTATTTTGAGAGGAAATATTGATTCAAACTTCTAACAACAATAGAACCTCTATAAGGTAATTCATAATAGAAATAGGAGTTAGGGTTATTCCTTTTGAAAGACATGGTATACATGAAATGACATTGGTCTACAGGAGTAATTATTTTCTAGTTTTAAGGACCAAGGAGTAACCAAGTGAATTTTTTTTTCTTTGCTTACAAGGACAAGATAATTTACCAAATATTGATTCCTTCAGGTAGGGATAAAACAATAACCCATATGATGGGTTTTCGGGTTCCTTGTGAACTAGTTCCACTGGGCATACCAAAAACTATTGGGCACTAAATTGCATCAATATTTACTCGAAACAACGACTATCTATCTTCCTACTTTCTATTTAGGCATGCAACCTATAGCTACAACTCAGAACTCAATATTAGATGGACCAAAACAGGGGCTTCAAATCCAACCTCAAGAGTAGGTTGGTTCCTTGTCAACTTAAATAGGGTATTGACACAATTATGCTCACTTAGGGTTTTGGGGGTTAGGATTGAGAAAGATATTAGGGTTAGAAAATGTGAACAATAGTGTACGTATAGGCTAACAACATTGTTACTACAACACAAAACTTCCATAAACCAATTTAAATGCACATTACTCAGATCAAAATTATCCCAAATTGCACTTTCATTCATTAAAAAACAATAGTAAAATATTGTAGACAATAATTTTAATATCCAAATAATAACAATCCAAATAGCAGAATTAATTGATATCTTATATTTTATAGAAATGCACTCCCTAATAATAAATATCTAATTCAAAAGCATATTTCAATTATCCTAGTAGTTAGTAATCCATTAATCTGGAATAAACTAACCATTCAAGTATTTATAGAAATATAGCTTAGGAATTTGAACCTCTGATATCGAACCATGAAGATACAAAATTTGAGATAAAAATCAATGTAATGCTCCTTTCATTAGCCCTTGGTAATATTTACAGCAGCATAGGCAAACACACTAGAGTCGACCCTTAAAAATGAGGGTTATACCTCTATTTATAGTTTACAGAATAAAAAATACTAAGAAACATTACAAATATTTAATATTTACAGCTCAACAAATATTTCTAGTTGGAATCTCCTTACTAGTTCATCCTCTACAAAATTCACTGCAAGTGGACCACCATGGCAGCTCATAGCCTCTACAACTTGTTGGTTGTTCAACATCAACTGATGTTCTGGCCATTGGATATTGCATCCGCATCATTAATATTTCTTGGAAACCCTTCATCACCGTCGATCTACAACCATCTCTGGTTATTATTTTTTGAAACCCTTGACGCTTTGACTTCCTCATCGAATTGATTGTGTTTTGAATTCATTGATAAATCATCTTAATATACTTCAAAATTAATGATAAAATTTTGATCGTAGATCTTCCCCCATAGCACGACTACAATTTGATAAGAAATATTCTTAGAGCAATGGCAGGGAAGAACAAAAACACCATTCCACTTTCAATATTCATGATGTCACCTTTTATGCCTCAGATTTTGTAGAACACAAATCCAATGCAAAAATTATCTAAAAATAAAGCGGGATGAAATCCGCTCCTTATCCTTTGTTTTCTCTTTTTGGAGATGAAGCATTCGGACATCCGCACAAAAATGTCGATGACATCACATTTACTTCAAAACTTTTGCAGATTCTATTTCAGACCCCAGTAAGTGTATCAAATCAGAACACCATTCTGGACCCGATGTAGTACAAAGGTAACTCTTCTTTCATTTCATACTATCATTAGTATACAACACTGCTCATCACCAATCCAGAAGAAAGTTAGTTACAATGACCTTTGTCACAAATCCACATGCCTTGTTCTGCTTTCAACCTCTTGTCACCATTTCGAGAAAAAATATTCTATGTGATCCCTGAAATTAGGCTCTCCAACACTTAGCTACTCAGAAGATGTTTAAAAATACAAAGTGGTCCTCAATCTGCACCCTTTTTACACTGACATCATTTTTCTCCAAAAACTTTTGAGAATTTGGGACATGTCGCTAGTCCGAAGCAAAAAACATTAGAAACTATGTGGAATTGCTCCTAGTGTGAAAATACACTAAGTTTTGGGTGAATTGAAAACCTTTGTTGCAGATCTGCTCCAATATACACTGAAATGTGTGCGGAATGGGAACTTCATGCCTTAGGTAAAAAATTTCAAAATTTTCCCAATTATGTGACCATTTTGGGCCTATAGGATCTTCCTTATTTTTAAATTTTTCAAATTTAGGGATCTCACATATGGGTGAATTGGTTCATTGCACAACTCATCATATGTGCGTTTTTGAGGCCCATAACCAGTCGTGCATAAATCCAATGTACGAATCTGCTCTTGCATGGCTTTTTTTTTCTAGAGAGCATCATGGTAGTGTTTGGGGATCCAAGAATGGGGGTGATGATGTGGATGCAGGTAATGGCTATGATGATGGTTGTAAATAATATAGATGTGGTGTATATTACAATTGTTGTTCCTCCCATGAATGATAATAAGCAACCTTTTTTAGATCAGGCATCGACATGGTCTAATATTGTGGGACAGGAACTTGGGATGGATGGGGTGAGATGTAGAAAGAGTGGTAGGTATGCGACTGCTACTACTGATAATAATACCCAAGAATATGTTAGGTAGGTATAGGGACTTGCTACTATTGTACATATTGGAAATTCAGTTGTGCCTGAGTAGTAGTGGTGGAGGACCATGTGGGTGGCAAGGTGAATAAAATGGGTGGTGTGGAAGAGGGGGGTGGAAGAGATGTGGTCATGGTGAAAGTGGACTGATGTGAAGATGGGGGTGGGACTGATGAATATGGAGGTGGCATGGATGGGATGGCAAGTAGGGACTCAGGATGAACCTAATATCAAGGTGGATGACTTTGATATGCGGGGTTCAGTGGTGGATGTTGAAATGAAGGGGGAGGTGGTAAGCGAAATGATGATGACGGAGCTGATGGGGGTCCATAGGATGAGAATGGTGGGTAGATAGTGGGTGGATAGGAAATGAACTATGGTGTGAAATTAGGCAACTGTGAGGATGATGATACCTACTACGGGTGGACCTGTAATGAGATATGAGATAGGTTAGGTGATGATATTTGGTAGTATTGAGATGGGTGTGAATATGCCGAGGTGGAAGTGACAAAGATGGCTGGGATGAAGGCTGGTAACTCGATGAAGCCTACTAATATTTTAGGATTTGGGAGGATGGTATGGTGGTAGGATCTATGGAAGAAAGAGGTTTAGATATCATACTGACTATATGGACAGTGGCGATGACATCAGGTATGTTTGGGAAACAACTAGACCAGATTCATCTCCCAAAAGTGGATGGGAGTAATGCTCGAGGAACAGATGGGTAGCATAAGGTGAGGCAGGTGGGGTAAACTCATCTATCACCATAACTGGTATGGGGTGACCCGAATGAATATAGATGACATACTAGAGGTATGTGGATGGGGGATTGGGAGAGGAGAGATCTTCTAAGAGAGGGATCTCAATGAAGGTCTCGTCCAAGAGGTGGGATGGAGCGAAAGATGCCATATGGGATATATAACTATCACTATAGGTGGAAGACCCAGTAAATAGGTTAGGTGGATCTATAGTAGTAACTTTCTCAAATTTAGAAGATGAATCAGTGGTCTAAAAATTAGGACCTACTATCATGATAGTCTGCTGAGCAGCATCAGTGGCACGATGAAGGACTTCACGCATTTGAATACGCATAATTGACATGGTGATGTGTGCAAAATGTGTGGTAACAGCCAAAAGATATGAGATCTAAACTCTTGAGATGTCTATGGCTGGTTGTGACACTATTTATTCTCAAAAACATAGGTTCGTACGAGGGGGTGCAAACTGCCTCTTAGACCGAAGGTTCGCACAGGGTTGTGCAAACAATTTAAAATGAGGAATAGATGATAGATATGTGTGGTGGAAGGTGTATGTGTCCCATGGGTGAAATTTGGGACCTAAAAAATAGGTTCGCACATCGGGGTGTGAACCACCTCTACAACTAGAGGTTCACACGTGGGTGTGTGAACTACAAGAAACAATGACAGAGGATGAATTTTTTGCTATGAAGAATCTTTGTGTGCTGTGTAGACCTGTTTAGTGTAGTATTGTATCCTGGAAGTTCAATTTCGTACATAATTGTGTGAATAGATTGGAGTGTAGGAAATTCACACTAGGGGATGTGAATTACCTAAACATAAATTGTGCAGTGTATAACATGGAATTGAAACTATGGAAAAACTGAGGAGTGAGTTATAGCACATTTGATATGCTATTGTAACCACTTTCATGAGACTCAACAATAAGAAAATGTTCTTTCTTTTTGGTTTGTGTGTTTTTATGAAAGTATGTATCCACCCTAGGAACAAACCATAGGTAATGGGTGAGTGCTACTTGAAATAGGTATGTTGTGACATAAAACCTCTTGCAACACCCAAAGGTGCATAGAATAGAACTATACCCAATAGGCGAATGACAACCTAGATGTAACAGGCATAGTAAAATGATATCCAAAGGGGGGAGACTCAAAATGCTTTGATGAGTCAAATAAACTCTCACAAAGAGAGGTCACACTGTCAATGTGCTGCTACCAATCCTAATAAAGACTTTCACTTAACCCTCACGTTTAACGTATGCATAGTAATGAGAATCTGCACCCACTAATTATTTGAAAAGCCTTGTCGTAAAGGGATTTTCTAAAACTACCCACTTTGAAGGTACCTTCCAGTGATGAATTTTGGATAACCAACACTCAAAGTGGGAAGGATCGGTCATGTATTAATGCTAGAATGATCCACCTGGGGGGCTACTATGGTGTCTAAAACTAGAGGTGAGCTAGTGGAGAGTAGAACCCATACCTCACTGAACTCTAGTGGTGAATTGGTGATGAAATCCAATTCAGGCTAAAGATGAAAGCCAACTCTTTATACCATTTATATAGGATGTGAGTGTGTGGTGTTTGTTTTTGCGGTATTGTTTTATAAGCAAATCTACTTTAAATTCCTTTTCAAAACAAAACTATTCTACGATGTCTTTTTAAGAAAAATCTACTTACTTGGTTTTGCACAAAAATAAATTTGATCTACTGATTTTCAAAAAGGAAATCTAATTAATTGCTTTTGAAAGGAAGTGACTGGAATTGAAACTAATAGAAAAAGCAAACATAAATTTAACTATAATAAATATGAGTTTGTGATTATGTGTAATTTGTATCCCAATAGGAAATATTATCTTAAAAACAAAGAAAAAACAAAAGGTTTCATATAATACCTGCATGCAGGTGAATGTAAAAGTCTCTAGTGTACCCTCTGGTTAAAAACTATGTTAATTCAGAAGGTTTGCACCTCGGGGTGTGAACCTATATTATGACAGGTGGTTCACAAACTAGTGTGCGAACCAGGATCCAAATATTGGTCTGATTGATTTTGGGGTCTTGATGATGATTTTGAGGTTTTTGGAGTGTTTTAGCACCGGTACCTACACATAAAGTTCCAAAAACTAAATTTATGCTTAGAAATATGACCAAAATCTCAAAAATATGTCGCATATACCTAAAATAAGTAAATGGTAGAAAAGTAAGTTAACTAATGATTTTCTACAAAAAAATAGGACACTTTAACCTTGCATACGCCATGGCAAGAGACAATTTGTGGTCTAGGTATGGGGGCATGCAATCCCCAGGAACATGAGGCTCTTAGCCTTTCTTGACATACCTTGTCATTGGTTGTGGGTGTCTAAACCAATACCTGGGTATCAAGTGTCAAGTTTGTGGTGGATTTGGTAGTTCACACGCCCAAGTGTGTACTCACTACTCTCTTTGGAGGCTCACCGGTGCACTAGTGAACCTTTTACGGTTTGGCCTGAGATATCTTTTAGGGTATTTTTGGTTTGGTATTTCTTCAAAGATGACAACTACCTGCCATACAGAAACATACCACAATTTTTGGATAGAAGGTGATTAAGCTAATACTTGGTAGGTGTCCCACCGGGTGTGCTAGAATGAAATGAACAAAAATACACCATAACACTTCATTCAATATTATAGAGTCTACTGCATTTGTATTGAATTCACAAAAGAGGTTACTTTGTAATATCCTTTTATAAATTTTGCCTTGAAGGCTACAATGGGGTATTACTTAAGGATGCTCTTTCAAATTTGGAATAAAAGCAGCAAGATCCATATTTTTGAGTTCCTCAGTGTAGGTGGGCTTCTTGCTCGTGAGCCACCACTTGTTGGATGTGTCCTTGTGTTTTGTTGGACCTGTAAACCTGCAAAATCTTATTAGTGTGTTGGGGGGTCTACCTCAGTTAAATCCTGTATTTATGAAGATAAAAGACTCATTAACTATATTCAAAATATGAAAATAATTGTTAAAAACAACATGAAAATACTAAATTAAGTTATCCTTACCTTTCTTGATGATTCTGGTACCTGTAGTAGAGGTTCATACCTCGGGGTGTGAATCGGTCCTGGATCGGGTGGTTCGTACACTGGTGTGTGAGCCTATACTTTTTATGCTGAATCTGCAAATTAGTTTTTTTTTATTGTCCTGGAGCAACTGTTTGTTTGATTTTTGTGTGGGTCACCTTCATAAAGTGCACTTTTGATGGGATTATTGACCTGTCTCACTCATAAAATAGTGTTATGAAAGTGACAAATCAATTTGCAATGTTACTACAATGGTTGTGTGATGGATGTATGATGGATGCAATGGCAGTAGTGATTTCGAAAGAGTTTCAGTATGTAAAATTTGGTTGTTATTAAAATATGAAAATGACCTTCTATTTATAGAGTTGGCCAATATGAGAGAAAGGGGATGAGGTATCCCCTTTGAGGTGGAAATGGTGAGGTGTCCACCATAGAGGTGTCCCTTGAGGTAACCTAGCTCATAAATGAGGTTGGGTGAGAGAATACCTCACCCATCCACAAATAATGATGACTTTGCTAAAAATATCAATTTGGCATTAATGATCACCTTTTTGAAATATCTTTGGATTAAAAATTGCTTTTTAGGTGCAAAAGTCTCCATCTTTCATTTATGACCCAGGGGAATGTGAGGTGGAGAAATATCCGGGTGAGAGGCAGTAGGGCTGGGATAGGCTATAAAAGGTGATGTGGAAGGATAGGGTAGTCAAATTAGACTAGGTGAGATGGAGGGTCCAAATAAAATCATGATTAGATTTAATTAAGCATGTAATTAGCCATAAAGCATGTTTTGATCAAAATATTGACTTTTTGACCATAAAGTGCTTTTTAACCATGGTGAAGGATTCAACCTTAGTTGAGTTGGCATGAGGTCGTATGAGAACCTATGGTTAAGTGTAGGGAGGGACTTAGTTAGCCCAAAGGGGCTAAAGATGATGAATAGTGATTTTGATTAATGAATAGTATTTTTAGCCAATTTATGTAATTTTTGAGGGTTTTGCAAATTGATTGACCACGAAAATGGGGAGAGGGACAATGTGCGACTTTTAGTTGTCTACAAAAATAATCAATTTCATTTGAAACTCGTAATATATTCTTGAAAAAAATTCAAAAATAAATTAATTTAAGGGAAAAGAACATTGTAGGGTGACAGTAATTTTCTTCTAGAGGATAGCTTGATATTTTATCCGTAGAGTCAAATTTTACTCCCACTTCTCCTTCTCTTTTTTTTTTATATTTTATATTTTTATTTATAAAGCAATAAAAATACTTGCATGAAATAAAATTTGTACATATTTACATACTTTCACATTCGATCCTATCACTAAAAGTAAGCCTTCAGGTGAAGGTCGTTAACTGAAATTGGAAGATCCCAATCATCCATATCTTGAAGATGATACGTATTCATTGAATTTACCCCAAACACTTGAAATGGACCTTACTAGAATGTGTAGAACTTGTGGTGCTTCCATGGCTTGGATTTGTTCTCATTCCACTTGAGGACTAGATCTCCCACCTAAAACTTGTGTTCTATTATCTTCCTTCCAAACCACTTTTGCGTTATTTTTGCATTTTCAGTGAAAGCCTCATACACCTTTCCTCTCTCCTTTAGCTGTAGCAATTGATCTAATCTTGCAATCATGAGATCAAATTCATCATCTTCATCATTGAATAGCTGCAATGTTTGGAGGATATGGAGCTCAATATGAATGGGTAACACTACTTATTTTCCATACACCAGAGAGTAAGGATAAGATTTGATGGAATTTTTAACTGATATACGATCTGCCCACAAAGCCTAATTTAATAGTAGGTGCTAGATTCTTTTATTGCTACAAGTGTCCTTTTCAATATCCAAAGTAAATTTTTATTTATGGATTTGGCTAGACCGTTCCCTTGAGGGTAATAATTGGAGGAGGTTTTCAAATAATTCCCATACCTGCTTGGAAATTTGGTGATATTTACACAATAAATGGAGTCTCGTTATCTGTTATAATGGAATTTGGAACACCAAAATAGGTAATCAGTCCCTCAAGGAAGGAGATGACTGTAGCCTGATTTGCTTTTTTTGTCAGAATGGCCTCTGCCCACCTGGTGAAATAATTTGTTTTTGTTAAGATATAATTATGCTTAGCGAAGGAATGAGGATCAATCACTCTAATAAAATCTAAGCTCCACTACCAAAATGAGCTTATAACTAGATCATATATAAAGGCAGAGATGCCTTCTTATTCTTGCCAACATACCATTGATAGTTATCACAATATTGGCTCACCTTGTGTGCATCCGTGAAAAGAGTAGGCTAGAAATACCTAGCTCAAATGATCTTCAAGACCATAGGCCTTCTCACATAATGTCCACCGGATAAGCTAGAGTGGAACTCCTCCAAGATTTTTTGTTTCTCTAACTCCACACATATGAGGAATACTCTATCTATATTTCTATGGAATATTCCACTGGGCAACAGAACGTACCTAAGCATCTATAGTCTAAATATTCATCACTGCGAGGCATCAAGATGTGATGGACATATTTCGGATGTGAATAATTTTATAAGGTCCTCTATCCAGTCACAATTACTTATTTATTGATTAACCAAATTACTCTTATCGATGACCTCATCCTGTACTAGGGATAGCGATCCAGAAACTGCACTTTTGGCAAATTCTTGGCAGAGATCTCATCCACAAACCAACTTAGTCGGTCAAATATCCACATCATATTCTTGAATTTTTGAGACCCAACCTGCTCTCTTGTTGCCTAATTCATATTTGGATGTATGACGTAGACAACTATCTTACTCTGAAACAAAGTGTCAAAATTTATTTAGGGATTTCATGACTGCATATACGTGCTTCTCAATGAAGTTATATTTATCCTGGTGGGGTGCAATGACTTGAATCAAAAAAGTAATAGGTTTCTCATCCCCATCATCTTGCTTTTGAGTGAGGACCACAACATAACTCTCATGTTCTCCTACTGTGTAAAGGATGAAATATTTTGAGTAATCTAGATTAATTAGTACTAGTGCTTGGGTGATTCTCTCCTTTATTTTCCAAAATGACTGTCTTCATGCTTTTGTCCACTTAATGTATGTATTCTTCTTCAGAATATTGGTCATCGGTTTTACAACCTGAGTGAAATATGCAATGAATTTTTGAATGAAGTTGATCTAACCAAAGAATGACTACATGTCCTTCTTACTAGTCGACAGGGGCAATTTCAAAAGAGTTTCAGCTCTTGTAGGATCAATCGCCAATCCTTCTTGTGAAATCACATGTCCCACAAGTTTTCCCTCTTTGATAGTAAAAATGGACTTCTTTGGGTTAATGGAAATTCCAAATTCTAGATATTTTTTAAACACTTGTCTTAGATGGGATACCTGCTCTTACCTACAATGTGAGAAAATAGGCATATCGTCAAGGTAAATTACAATAATATTATTTAATAACTCACCAAAAATGGCATCCATAGCTCTCTGAAATGTGGCACTAAAATTGGAAAGCCTGAATGGCATTCTATTATAGGTGAAAGTGCCCCATTTTATAGTGAATGTAGTTTTATGTTGATCCTCATCCTTCACCCATATCTGGTTGCAGCCAGAAAAACCATCTAGCAGTGAAAAACTCTAAGCTCGAGTGACTACATGCAAAATTTGGTCAATATACAATAAAGGATAGTGATCTTTCAAGGATGCTTGGTTTAGGTTTCGAAAGTCCACACACAAGCGAATATCTCCATTTTTCTTATGAACTGGAACCAAGTTCACCACCCATGTCGAGTTCTTAATCGGATAAATTATTTTTACCTCCATAATTTTTAGCATCTCTACTTTTATAAGCACTTTAATCTTTGGGTTGGCAGACGTTGTTTCTACCAAAAATTCTTCACTCCTTTCGATAATTCAATGGTGTGTTGGATCACGTTCTTGTCATATCCTTTCAGATCATGGTAGCTCAAAGTGATGATATTTAAAAAATCATAACATAAATTTTTAATATATTCAAGTTCCTTAGATGTATAGTCTGTTCCAACTTTGATAATATTCTCAAACTCCAACTGAATTTCCTTGTATTCTTTCGTATCCACCTTAATTTTATGTTTCTCCACCCTATCATTTTGATCAAAAAAACTTTTAAGCAAAATCAATCCCTTGAGGATGTGGTTATTCTTCAGTTGAATCATTCCTTCTGTCCCCTCTTAAGCCAGTATTCTTTACTCTACGCTTGCATCTTCCTTAATAAAAAATTGATTATTTGTTCATCACTATCGAAAAATTACCAATAAATATTTTTATCAGGGATTGAAGGTCTATACATCACTCTCATAGTCTTTTGTTTTCTGACTACTTCCTCTACGAGAGAAAAATTAGCACCCAAAGAAGTTAGGGTGTCTACATGTTTGTTTTGCTCTCGTGAAATTGCATGAATGTTCAATGCTATAAAGGACTCAAACAAATCCCATACCTTTTTACTGTAGACCTTCAAATAGTTTTGCTTTGACACACATTTATTTATAGTCTGGTTGACAATGATCTTGGAATCTCAAAAAATTTACAATTGTTTTATGCCCAACTTTTCAGCTTTCTTCAAACTAAGGCATAGCGCTTCATATTCGATGGTGTTATTGGTACAGCTCCAAGTTAACTGATATGAATATATTTTATGTAACCTTGTAGAAGAAATAAAAACAATACCAACCCCTACACCATTCTTGTACCTTGCACCATAAAAATACAACTTCCATAGCTGATCATAGACAGGGTCTAGGGAATTAGAAACTTCTTCTTCAGTATACTCAGGTTTAGTTATGGTATAACGACCAATATTTATTTCTATCATTGCATTGAAATCTATCAATGAAAACTCATCCTCAAGGTAGAGCTCACAAAGAGCTTCCTCCATCAAGTCCACTTCTTGCAATTCCTCCATCATTATGTTGACTACAACAGTGGGATTTTATTCTTCCTCCAGTTTTTATATATGAAAAGTGGATGGATTTTCATTATAGATGTAGTTTCTTCTTCCCTTGAATGGAATATCCAAATGTAAATAATCCAAGAAAATATATCCACCTAGTTTCACCGTGAATTACCTTAAAAGACACATGTTGAAGTATGATTCCAAGTCAACCACCACTACTTCATGAATGACAATGATTTATGGCATATTGTGTAGAATGATAGGAATATCCTTGATTACTCCCACCATTTTGATCAGGGTCCCATCCAAATACAATACCTCTAGACTACTTCTTGTGTACTCCATCCCCATGACTTCACATACTACCTTTGGCATGATAGTAGTCACATAATCAAAGTCAATCATACAATTATGCACAACCCACCCTTCCATTTTGAGAGACAAATAGAATGGGGGTGGTCTATTCTTACCAATGGTAGAATTTAGTAGTGTCTGTGCTAAAACTATTTGGGAATAACTTTTATTTTGATATTTTATAAACTTGAGAAACTCTTGCAACAATTCAACTTGCCCAGGTAGTTGTAGTGCACCATATAAACTTACTTTTGCAAGGATCTTCATTTACTCAACAATATTATAATCAGAAGTACTAGGGACATTTTCTTCTACAACCTACTCATACTTGTTCCGATACTATTGAATAGCTTCCACCCTTTTCCACTTAGTCAATGATGGGTATTTTAGATGCTCTTTTGCTTGTTATTTTACCTCCATTTACACTTGAGCGGTTGTAGGTTATGAAACTAACACCTTCATCTGCAACTTCTCTTGAACTTTCTTGGGCAATAGATCCTTCAATAAGATAAAATATTACTATTTCATTACTGTGCTATGCATTTTTGCTTGCGGTTGTACCATTTTAGTTTGTACTTTTTTTTTAGTAGGAAATTTTAGAAGTTACATTTATGCTGGATCAATAGTCATTAGCTTCTTTCTAGACCTCGTAAGGACTAAAACCTGCTCTAAGGAGGGAACCATAAAATTATGAGCAGCTTTCGTTATCATATTGAATTGTCCACCAACAAATTTTTTTGCTAATATCTGTACATAGTTCAAATGAACCATGCACGTGTCTTCACCATGGGTATCATTATAGGTGGAACACCAGTATGCTGTCTCTGATGTACTAGTTTCTTCGTTTACCAACATAGTTTTTTTCCTTTTAGGGCCCTTGCTAGTGGTCATTTTCTCCCTAGTAATTGGTGGTGTTTGAAACCTCCTTTGTCGAAAGTCTACTTTAGCTTGTTTCTTCTTGACAGAAGTGATTTCATTTGACATTATCCTCATCGATTAATTGAGTGATTGTATCTCCTGTAATATTTTAATAATGGGATCGATATTTGAAGGTACAAGAGGTGCTGGTAAGGGTAGAGGCACTGGGATAGTAGGTAATTGCAATGGGATAGGTGGTGCTAGTAGCATTGGGAAAGGAACTAGTGTTGGAAACTATAGAATGACTGGTGCAGGTAATTATGGAATACTTGGAGTGAGGAGTTGTAGAACCGATGCTGGAGAAATTTGAGGTGGACCCAAGCTCCATGAGGAAATAGGGCACATAGAAGACATAGGTTACAAAAATAAACTTGAGTACAAATATTATGGAAGATCAGGAAGGATGGGCATGGTTACCTTTGGGGGAAGCTTACCTATAGTGATCAAATATGCCTCGACCTTTTGCACCTATGTATATAGATAGCTATATCAATGTCTCAGTTAAAAGCCTAAAGATATTAAAATACAACTTGCTCATGCGTGGGCCGAAGGCCATCAGCAACTCTCTACCAGATTTGGGTGAACTTGTCATTGAAATACACTATCTCCTCCTACATATGTCTTTGGATATTCATGAATTGATGCAGCAAGGAGAAAGGATCATCTTGCTCATGAAAGTTCTTGATTAGCAATTTTTCCAACTGATCCCATGTGGTAATAGTAGCGGGTGGCAAATATCGATACCAATACAACAATTTCTCTCTAAGTGATAATACCAACAATATTACCATAATGTATTCATCTATGATGCCATGGAACGTCACCAAAGAAGCCATATCTTGGATATGGTCATAAGCAGTTTTACCAGTACCATCATAGGTAGGCAAAGCCTTCAATACTGTTTGAGAAACTAGATTTTGTGCTTGTAGATTCAAGGCTCCTGAGCTATTCCATGCTAGGAACTACCTTGGTGGTTGTGGTTGTTGTGGTGGTGGATTCTGAGCCATATGAACTAGTTTGTGATGTTGAGGAGGTGGTATGCTAGCAGCAGTACTATCTGGACTTGAAGGAATGAAAAACACACCAACTAACTATGAAGATGTTGTGACTGATGTATGAGGTGGAGTGATTAATCTAGGATGTTCTCCTAATTTTTGGGTGTTGAGTTTGAAAAACTCAATGAGATTTTAAAAAATTTTGGCCTTCGATCTTGTGATCATGAAGCACAACTTTCACTTTTTTCATGTTCGAAGGCTTCTAGGTATAACTAAGTCACCATATGTTCTAACAATACAACACAAAGGTAAACATCAAACCTCAATACTGTTGAAAGTGGAACTTTTGAAAGTCCCATCGAGTGTGCCAAAAACTGTTGGTCAAATATCTGCCTAAAATGCAAACATACGTTTGTGCGCCCTAGACACGACCAACATTGAAGAAATAAATTTCCTCCATGCCAATATCCAAAGGGAGCTATCTCCCTTACTAATCCTACATTGGTTAAAGTCTAGAGTTGTAGGAAGGAAATTAGAAATAATAAAAAAAATAAGAAATATAGTCACAGGCCAAAGATGTAGGATTGGAGACAAACTAGCAGCAAGAATTCCAATCAAGTGTCATAGAATCATAGAATAGAAAGGATGTGAGAGAATCCACTTACAATTTCTTGGAGATAACTTCTAGAATCAAATTCTACTACTCACACTCTCATCAGCAGTACCCAAATCCAGATGTAGAATTTGAACTTAACAACAAACAACATACATGAATATAAAATAGAAATGTTTGAATAGAAAGAAATCACACATAAAGACTGCTTTCAAAATAAAAATTCAACTTCTTCTATTTATACCGAAAACTTGAATAGTTTTTCTACAAAGTGTCTATCCTCATCTCTTTACAATGGAAAATGAGTAGTATTTATAGAGGAATTTTACCTCTATAATTTAATGCACATATGAAAAAATGCTGGTAGATCAAAAACCAGCGTACATATTTTCCTCCTCGACATTAGTGACGCATTTTGTCAAAATAATCTTTAGGGAGATAGTGATCTTGCTTTGATGGGAGAACCTCCTAGGAAATCTACAGGATTAAATGCTTGAGGGAAACTTCAGCGATGGTGAGTTGGGACACAACGAAATCACCTGAAAATATAAAATTGAGATCTTTGAATTCACCTTGTCCTTGCACCTCAAAAATCAACTTTCGCCAAGATAGTCCACCATGTGTTACAATCATTTTGAAAACAACACAATCGAGTGGTGGTACGTTGGAAATAAGACATAATAGTATTTAATATTGCGCCTTTGAAGCAAAAATTCTAGAAATATAATCTTCATTGCATCAAAAAATAAATCTCATGGTTCCTTGATTTTCCTGAGAGAATTCACAACAATGGGTATCTTGGAAAAGTCTCCTTGTTCAAAATAAATTTCACCTTACGAAGAGGTGACGAGAACGAAGTTGGGTGAAAACACCTTGTGCAAAATTTTCTCTGATATTTTTATTTTTATCCCAATACATCTCATTATGTAAATTATTCTATGCCAGGAGCTCTTCCTTTGCTTGTGTTGGCTTCGTTTTCATTCATGCCTTTATTTGGAGTGTGCATATGAAAATAAATAATTCTTATAATTTTGTTTGTCTCCTCTACCTTGTGCTACCATGCTTCATTTGGCCTTTAAAATACTTTCGCCCCAGTGAGATACGAATGGGACGTTCGCCTCTTCTTTGGGATAAAAATACCTTTTAATTATTACTCTTGGGTAGCTCAACATCGGGCCCCACACGTGCCTTTCAAAATAATTTATTACACTTTCACCCCAAGGAGAGGTGAAAGGGAGTTTCACCCTCACTTGGGACAAAAGCTCTTTAACCTCTCAACCTACTGTTGATGTGCATCCTTGTTACTTCGAATTCGGAGACATGTCCACCTTTGTTCTTTGACATGGACCCACACAACTTATCCTTTTTTTAATGTAGTTTCATCCCAGGGAGGGGTAAAAGTTACTTTGGCCCCTCACCTGAGGCAAAAGTATTTTTTACTGGTCAACGCTGTTTAATGATGTTCACCCCAAAGTGGGGTGAACGATGCTTTCACCCCAACTTTTGGGCGAATGCACATTTTAATTGTCGTGACTTCTCCATATTCGGGCCCACTTCAAACGTAACAATTGAATGTATTTTTACCCCTAAGAGGGACAAAGGGACTTTCACTCCTCATTTGGGGTGAAAGCCATTGCCAAACCTGCCATTCTTATTTTCTTCTTATGTTCACCCCGAAGTGAGGTGAACGAGTCTGTCACCCCACTTTTGGGGTAAACACACTTTTGCTCTTCACTTTGCTCAACAACAAGATTTTTGAATACATCTTCACCCTAGGGCAAGACGTTAAGGATTTTTCACTCTTATTTCGGGAAAAAGGGTGTTATATATTTTCTCTTCCATTGAATATTTAAGCATTGTTTTATTTTGAGGTCCTCACGTGATATGCACTGATTCTTCACAAACAATTTTACCTTACAACACCCATTATCCAAGCATGAAATTCATGAAAATTTAAAATGATATTAACACATAAAAATAATTGCAACGTTTTATAGAAAACACTGCAGCTTGAATTTATTATATTCACCGCTACAATAAAGTCCATTCAACAAAATCTGATTAAAATTTTAATGTGGCAGGGTACAAAATTGCCAACAATTAGGTAGTGGCATTTATGATGAAAGACTGTAGCTATGCATGTTATCTATCATATCAGTTAGGTAGTGGAATTTGGAACTAAAGGGAAGTAAAAAAAATTGTAGCTATGCTTATTCATCAAAAAATGTTGTAATGACTAACGGTGTGTGTTTGGATGAAAAGTAAACAATTTTTCTTTTGGGTGTGTAAAATTTGTCTATGTTGTAAAAAAGAGGAGATTTCATAATATGCTATTGCACAACTATAATGTATATCCCATTTAGTCTCATAAGCTATGTTTGGTACTTTTCCTTTGTGTTACCATACTAGGTCATGTTGGTGTGGATCATTATTAGAATATTGATAAGACAAGATTTAAAATCCTTCAATTGGGGTACAAAGTAAATTGAAGGGTATCCTTTTGACGATTCTTGATTTTGGTTTTGTTTAGAGTTTTGTTTCCATAATTATAATGATAAATGTATGCTTAGACCTAGCGCTAGAAGTTTATATCAAAGAGTAGAATATGGAACAAAATCCACAAGGCTAATAATCGAGTACCTATATTTACAACAAATTACCTATATCAACATCATGTTCATTTATAACATTAATGGAAGACCTTGGAATATTAAAATGATCTATTTGATGTGTCACAATGTTATAAAGGATTTTTGGCTATGAAAACCTAAAAATAAAAATTACTATTTTTAGAAATGATTTTTTTGTGTGTTTTTGAGAGCCTCGAGTGTTTTCCATGTAGTCATTCGACCTGTTTCTCACAAGGTTGCGTGTAAAAATTGTTTTTCTCTCTCAAAGTATATGATGCTTCTTGAGTGGATCAAAATAGTATTCCAAACACAAAGTTATGCCCTTGACAATATTTTTTTTTGATTGGTTGAAAGGGTGTTGAAAGGTCCCTGAACCTTGTACAAAATAGTCATGGACCTTCGAAGAGGGAGGCAAAGGGGAAGAATGGTAGTAGTAGAACGATAAAACCTGAAAACAACAGGGGCCACCTAAGGTAAAGGCGCCCAGAGGAACCAACTAGAAGAACTAACTAAAGGGAAACATGACCAGAGGCTAATCAGAAGAGAGAAAGCGAAACTTAAACAGATAAATTCACCATTTGGAGGTGTTGTGGCTACTCCACAACGTATCCCAAAATTGGGGACCCATCTTATTTTGCATGTTTTCCAAGAAGACAGAAGAGGCCCAAATGCTAAATATCAAATAAAAAGCAAAACACCACAAGGAGGAAAAAGTGTCGCAATATCGCGACATGTTGCATTTTCGCGGTCCAAAGCACAAGGAGAAAGCAAGGAGGAAAAAGTGTCGCGATATCGCGACATGTTGCATCATCGTAGCCAAAGGAGGAAAAGGTGTCGCGATATCGCGACATGTTGCATCGTCACGGCTAAAGGAGAAAAAGTGTCGCGATATCGCGACATGTTGCATCGTCACGACCAAGAGAGAAAAATTGTCATGATATCGTGACATGTTGCATCGTCGCGGCCAAGAGAGAAAAAGTGTTGCGATATCACGACATGTTGCATCATCACGGCCAAAAGAGAAAAAGTGTCGCGATATCGCGACATGTTGCATCGTCACGGCCAAAAGAGAAAAAGTGTCTGCGACAATTTGGTTTGGATTAACAAATAGGTTTTTACGTATTTTTCTAGCATAAAGCCATGCCCCAAAATGATCACATGCCTAGAAAATTTGCCCCCCAATGGTCCCCATTGCATCAACTTTTGGAATCATGTGCATAAATTATTTATTTATCTAATTTTTGTGAGCCTTTCTCCTTGGTGACCAAGTTATCCCCTCCCTCTTGAAAAACAATGGTCCCCATTGCATCAACTTTTGACACCATGTGTAAAACTTATTTCTTTATCTAGTTTTTGTGAGCCATTCCCCTTGGTGACCAAGTTATATTTTCTTGACTACTTTACATATATGAATGAAATGCATTCTAGTGATCTTAGTCTATTAATCAATAATTTGACCCTATGCAACCAAAAATTAATTATGATAATAATAATTTGATCTTCCTCTATTAGAGTCAAACTATGTGGATTGAATTCTTTAACATCCAACTATTTAACTATAATAAAAGTGCTTAATAAAGGTGGACGATAGGGCTTGAAAAGTTTAACATGGAAGATTAAATGCAATTATAAAAGTGCTTAATAAAGGTGGATGATAGAGTTTGAAAAGTTTAATATTGAAAATTGAATGCAAACCAAAATAAAATGAAAATTTTAATTCAAAAACATTCTCTTGTATTCTTAGTAATGATAAATGATCCAATTCAAGTAAGGTCGTTGGATCATTTATCATTACTAAGAATACAAGAGAATGTTTTTGAATTAAAATTTTCATTTTATTTTGGTTTGCATTCAATTTTCAATATTAAACTTTTCAAAGGGGACCCTCTATCCCCTTTTCTCTTCATCATTTTGGCCAAAACCCTTGGAAGAACCCTTACAGCTGCCTGCAATAGTGGTCTTGTCTCCGGGATCAAACCAGCCTCAACAACTAATGCCATATCCCACCAACAGTTTGTGGATGATACTATTCTATCCTCTCATGCTTCCGTTCCCGAAGCAAAAATCATTAAGAACATCCTTGATTCTTATGAAGAGGCGGCTGGCCAGAAAGTCAATTATCACAAAAGTAAGCTATACTTTCTCAATACTCCCATTCACAGGCAAAATAGGATTGCTGAGATCCTTGGGTGCATCATTGGGAGCCTTCCAACTACTTATCTTGGATTATCGCTTTTCCACGGTAGATCTGTCTTGGCTATGTGGAACCCTGTTTTAGATTGCCTCAACAAGAAACTTGCAGGTTGGAAAAGCTCAATGCTCAGTCAGGCAGCCAAAGCCACTCTGGTCCAGGATTGCCTACAAAGTATTCCCGTTTTTTTCTTATCCATCTTCAAAGCTCTAGCTTCCATCTGCCAAAGAATTGAGAAAATTCAACGCAGATTCCTTTGGGCAGAAAACAAAAACAAGAATAAATTTCCACTTGTAGCCTAGGATAGGTTCTGTTCCAAGAAAAAGGATGGAGGACTCGGATTCAGAGACATCAAGCGGATGAACATGGCCCTCATTGCCAAGCAGTCCTAGAGACTTACCATCAATGAAAAAGTCACTTGGATTGACATCATCAAAGCTAAGTACCTCCATCAGGTTTCCTTTCTTGGAGAGCACAACCTTCCTAGCGGATCCCATTTCTAGAATGGCGTCACCAAAACAAGGAAGATCATCATGGGAGGCTTAAGGTGGTGTCTTGGAACTGGAATGAACATTCATTTTTGGGACGACCCATGGATCCGTGACAAACCTCTCATCCAAGATCCGCATCTTGTAGTGCTCAAGACGGTTACTGAAGCCACCTTTGGAGATAAGGTGTGCCATTTCATCAACCCAGGTATCACTAGACTTGAATGGAAACACCTGACTCTCAACGGGCCTAGGCATATCACCGAGGCACTCAGACGGTTACAAAACTTGCTGAGGACTTGCATCATCCCCAGCTCACACAAAGATGATTCCATGGTCTGGAACCTTGAATATTCAAGGAATTTCACTGTTAAATCAGCTTACTATAGTCAAGAAACTCCTAATGATGTTCGGGACTTATCTAATCAGGTCTGGGTCCCCAAGATCATTCCCAAGGTCAAATTCTTTTGCTGGTTGGCCATACAAAAAATAATCTTCACCACTGACAACCTGATAATCAGAGGGTTACTCATTCCCAACTGGTGCATCCTGTGCAAAAACACCTGTGAGTCAACTTCACATGTTTTTTTGGAATGTCCCTTCTCTCTAGCAGTTCTCAACTAGGTTCTTAACACCTTTGACATCTTTCCAGCCCTCCCTCATTCCATTCCCCTCCTTTTTCAACAATGGCCCCGACCTTTCAAGAGCAATCAACTTAAATTCATGTGGCAAGCTTGCCTCCACCTTTTCCTGTGGAAGATATGGCTCGAGAGAAATGCCAGAATTTTCAAAAACCAAGCCATTGATAACAAGATTATTGTTGCCAAAATCTTAGCCCTTGCTACGGAGAATGCCTCTCTTATTTCGTCTTCCAAACCCCCCCCCCCCTCCTGGCCTTGAATCAGACCTAACAAAACTTTTCAATCACTCTAATTTCTTTGCCATGCCCCGTACTTCTGTTGACAGTTCTGTCATCAAGTGGGTCTTACCACCTACTGGGTGGCACAAGCTCAACTTCGATGGTGCGGCCAAAGGCAACCCAAGAGCGGCTGGTGGAGGAGGAATTATCATAAATCACAAAGGAGAAATAATTTTGGCCTTTGCCCAGAACCTGGGAATTCAATCTAACAATATGGCAGAGGCTCGGGCTCTGCTCCAAAGCTTGATCCTCTTGGAAGGTTTGACCATCAATAAACTTATCATAGATGGAGACTCGTCGCACCGTATCAATCGGCTCAATGGGACTTCAGTGCCTCCCCGGGCCCTTGTTTCGATTTTCCAAGACTGCAAGGCTCTAATTGGCAAGTACCTAGAATTAGTCATTAAGCATCAGTACCGGGAAGGAAACAAAGTTGCAGACTGGCTTGCTAACAAGGGTGTAGGTGAACCTGACATTCATGTTTGGAAAGACTCCTTCCCCATTGGCCTAAGGAACGATTCTCTAAGTGTCAATGTTTGCACAATGTGAGTGGTTGGCAGGGGACCGGTTTAGTTTTCTCATGGAACTGGTCGAGTTTTTGTGTCTTTTCTTCCTTCTTCTCCTCCTTTGGCCACTTTTTGGCAACATGTTGCGATATCGCGACATCCCTTTCCCCTCTGGCCGCGAGGTCACAACTTGTCACGATATCGCAACACTTCTTTCTCCTTCGGACGCAGTCTTGCAACATGTTGCGATATCGCGACACTTTTTCTCTTCGGCCGCATTTTTGCAACATGTCGCGATATCGCGACACTTTTTCTCTTCGGCTGCGATTTTGCAACATGTCGTGATATCGCGACACCTTTCCTCTTTGGCCGCATTTTTGCAACATGTCGCGATATCGCGACACTTTTTCTCTTCGAGCGCGTTCTTGCAACATGTCGCGATATCGCGACACTTTTTCTCTTTCGACGCGGTCTTGCAACATGTCACGATATCGCGACACTTTTTCTCTTCGACAACGGTCTTCCATCTTGTTGCTATTTCGTGACACTTTTTCTCTTTGGAAGCGGTCTTCCATCATGTCGCGATATCGCGACACTTTTTCTCCTTGGCTGCGGTCTTCCATCATGTCGCAATATCGCGACACTTTTTCTCTTCGGCAGCGGTCTTCCATCTTGTCACGATATCGCGACACTTTTTCTCTTCGATTGCGGTCCTCCATCATGTCACGATATCGCGACACTTTTTCTCTTTGGCAGCGGTCCTCCATCATGTCGCGATTTTGCGACACCTTTTCTCTCTGGCAGCGGTCTTCCATCTTGTCGCGATATTGCGACACTTCTTCTCTTTGGCTACGATCTTCCATCATGTCGTGATATCGCGACACTTTTTCTCTTCGGTAGCGGTCTTCCATCATGTCGCGATTTCGCGACACCTTTTCTCTTCGACCGCGATGTCTCTTCTTGTCGCGATTTCGCGACACCTTTTCTCTCTGGCCATGGGTTTGCATCATGTCGCGATATCGCGACACTTTTTCTCTTCGGCCGCGATTTTGCAACATGTCGCGATTTTGCGACACCTTTTCTTTTCGGCCTCGATGATGCAGCATGTCGCGATATCGCGACACTTTTTCTCTTCGGCCGCGATTTTGCAACATGTCGCGATTTTACGACACTTTTTCTCTTCGGGCGCTTTTTTGGAATCTATTGCGATTTCGTGACACTTTTTCTTCTTTGGTCGCGATAACGCTGCTTGTCGCGATTTTGCGACTCTTCTTCTCTTCTGGCACCAACCTTCCAACATGTCGCGATATCGCGACACTTCTTTTCTCCTGTCAGCAACCTTGCAACATGTCGCGATTTCGCGACACTTTCTCTCCTTCGGCTCCGATGTCGCTTCTTGTCGCGATTTCATGACTTCTCTTCCTCTTTTAGATGCAACGATGCAATATGTCGCGATTTCGCGACACCTTTCCTCGTGTGGCGTTTTGCTCGTTCTTTGAGCTTTTTCTCTTGGACCACCTTGGTCGATCAGGAAATCATGTAATCTCTTGTACAAGGTTCAGGGACCTTTCAACACCCTTTCAACCTATCAAAAAAAAATAATAAATAATCCAAAGCGAAGGAGTTCTTTCTATAAAATCCAACAAATTTAAAAATATGCCATGAATAAAATTATAAAGTTTAGTAAACCATATAATTGTTTTATTTATGTTATAACTAATTTTTAAAAAATTCTTAAAATTTAAAATTATTTAATTACAAATGAATAATACATACTTCCTATTTATATCTTGTTAACGTTGATAGTCATCGTTCGAGTTTTAAAATAAAATAACAAGAGACTTTTGATTGTTTCGTAAAAGACGGTCACTCTGTCCAGAACGACAGTCAAAAGTAGAACTAAAGTTTTTGCAGTACACTAGAAATTGCTGACGTCGGGCTATTTTTATTTATTTATTTATTTTTTTTACATATCCATATTTTTTTTTTATAATTTTCTTTTATTAAAGAGGGTTTAAATCTTGGAGTAGTTTCTTATTACTTTTATGTTACCTGATTATTGTTAATTTGTCCTAAACCTATCAGTCCTTCAGGCAGGTATTCAAGAGGACTACTACCTTTGCAAACATGACCCCAAAGTTTGAATGTCTTTTCTTGACGAGTGCAGGTACTATCAGACTACGACCTTTACAAGCTCACAAACATGACCCCAAAGTGTAAACCTACCAATCAAACACTACCAATCCATGGTAGTAAGTGCCTGTCCAATTAAATACTACAAGCTGACAAACATGGTAATAAGTACCTGGCCAATCAGACACTACCAAAAAATTTAATCCTTAAATATAATAAATACTTAGCCAATCAAATACTATCAATCCATCTAATCTCTAAAGATAGATGTATAGCCTACCAATTCAAATACAGCTTACCAATTTAATACAGGAACATTGATTGTATTGATCAGCATTCATATCCCGGACAATTGGCAAATACCATCGTGTAAATTAAAGGAAAGTTTAAATTGAAGATAAAATATAATTTTCCACAGTACATAACTTTTGGTTTCTTCCTTGCTTGCTATGATTGTCTGAATACGTAGATACTGTTCTGAATCTCGTTCTAGAATGGTTTGAATGTAATTTTGTGTTCCGCCTGGTTATGTGATGGTGATTTGTAAGTTAATAGTTAATGGTTGCAGTTTTACTTTCTCGTTCACTTCAATAACCAAACTTTGGAAATACTGAAAAAAATCTCTGAGAACGTACTTGAGGAGAGGTTATAGTTGTCATTGGAAACGGATCAGAGTGGCTTAAATGTTTCACTTTGACAAACCTTACAGAACTCCATGCTCAGCTTTGTTTAGGACATTCAAGTTCATCCTGTAATGGACATGTGATAGCAAGTGAATTCCAGAGATCCTTGAAAATGGATCAAGTACTCACATCAATTTCAGGACCGGTACATGTGTATCTCTTCCAAATGGATTCCTTCCAGATAAATTCAACAGTACTGCTGCGGGTGGGCATGATACCCCTGTGACATTGGTGGCTGATGTCGACTTAATGCAGACATTTACCCAAGTTTTGACCAAAGATCAAAGGCTGACAAGGAGCAGTCCTGTGTTATGCCTGCAAGGTCCGAGATGGATCCCGCTTCAAGGTTTCGTTTCTGAAAATGAAAATGCATGGTCAGGGCTACACTCAAATGTCATTTCAGAAACTTTTAGTGAAGACATGGATTTGGATTGGGCTTCGATCACTGTGTCCAGCACAGTTTCAAGCGAGTTATATGATTACAATTACATGATGACGAATCCGTCCAAAGGTTGTTTCTTTAACGAAACAAAAGACCCATGTCACATTTCCTCACAGGGTAACTCCGTCAAATGGTCCGAATCACATTATGCTCCGTTTTGCAGTAATTCCCATACGTCTATTGTTAAAGCCAAGCCTTCTGGCCATACATATACAAATAACCAGGGAGTTGATGCTGACAATTGCCCTGTTTCGTGTCAACTCCAGAAAAGTGATCCAGTCTTCGAAGGTGCCACCATGCTTTGTCCCGTGTATCCAGATTTTCTGCCAGATTTTCTGCGTCAATTTTAAGATAACTTCAGCCATGCTAGATGGGAAGCTCATTGGAGTTTATTACTTCTTTGAAGTTTAAAAGTGTTTTATTATACTCTTATCAAATTGATTTTACTAGAATAGTATATATTACACTTATTATATGATTTTACATTTTTAGAATTATTATTTTTAATTGTTTTCAATTTTTTATTTTTTAAACTTGTTTATGATCGACCTATTATTCATATTTCTCATGTGATTCAATTTACTATTGGAATTCAAGATCAACATCCAGGTCATATGAATTTTAGCCTAAGTGGATTAACGGATTATATTAGAATAATAACAACAATTTGTGATTGTTCTCGTTATACTTATAGTCACACATTTGCTAGTCAAGTTCAATACAAAAATTAATATTGTACTTTTATTTCTTCATTAATGAGAATAAATATGATTTATGAATCTATATCTTGATTTTTAAGATAATCTAATCTCACTAAGAAATAAATACTTATGGTGGTTGAGGTGTATATCAATGATCAAGCCTTCAAATGGTTTACAATTTCATGTTTAATTATTGACTTCAAGTAGCACACAACCTATTAAAAGTGGACATACTAAGTAATTCGTCGAACTTGAAACCATACTCTTAATTTAAAGAGAAGTGAGGATGAGGGATTTATTTCTTCTTAGGAGCAAGCATTTTAGTTTGTACTTAAGAGGAAAGCTAAATAATAAAAATGATGTCAAAATCTACATCATTAGTCTACACAAATTTATCAAGAGAAGATATCCTCAAATTTATTTTCTTCATTGAGAGACCTTCCCACTCAACCACAAAAATATAACATTATCTATAGTATTTTCGACAAGGATTTATCTTCTTTTGATGGAACAAAATGAAGTATCATTTTATCATAAGGTGTAAAGCTATTTAACTTAAGAAACTAAAGTTCTCCAGTCCTAGAAAGTTAAATGTATTTTTACAATGTAATAGATATCATATAATAATTCTAATATTTTACTACCCAATCCCATATATTTGATACATTATATCTCATTTTTATGGTTAATAACTGTAGACACCAAATTGTAGCCATTAATCCTCCATCCTAACCATCCCACCACCCACTGGTCCACCATACACCTTTCCCGCCTTCAAAAGGCCCACTTTAGCCCTTTCCCACCATTTCCTAACCCAATTGGGATTATTTTAATATTATTTTATATTTAATATATATTTTATATTATATTATAATATATTTATTATAAAATATATTTATAAACTCAATTAACCATAGTCGTCCGATCCAATTTAATCTCCATCGTCCATCTTCATTAATCCATACCACATCTAAAAAGTAATCTCAACCTTAGGATCTAATTTAATCTTAGCCACATGATCAAAAGTGTAAGGCTAAAACCTTAAGAAAACCCTAGGTTGGATTATATATAAGGGCATTTGCAAATGCTCAAACCCTGGAACCCTAGAACCCTGATATTAGAATTTACATCTTAAAGAGATCATTGGCGAAGCCCTAGGAAAGTAGAAAGAGATAGAGCCCTAAAACTCCAAAGCCCTAGCTAGCCAATAAGACTTATGGTGTTCTAGCCATCCCCCATATCCATCCTTTCCACCTCGTCCTACTCCATTGTTATCGTTGCCACTTATGTCCATCTGTTGCATCCCCCACGATCTGCTTCTATAGATCCACCCTTATCTGTAAGCACCCTTTCGAGCTTACGAAGCTCTCTGCAGAAGCTTGCCAAGCACCCACTAGAGCCTGCCATTCAACAAGTGCACACCAAAGCTTGTGAAGCTTGTGCTAGAGCCTGCCAAGTGCGCGCCCGAGCCTGCTGTTATCACTGAAATGCAAGTCAGAGTCTACTGCATCACACCATCTACTGTCAGAACTACAACAAAGAAACAAGGTATCATCACAAGCAAGGTATGTCATTATTTTTTTATTTTGTTACAGGATCTATATATTTAGCATACCATTTGATCTATCTTTTATTAGGGTTTATTGATATCTGATGGTCTCACACTGTGGAGCCCTCACAGGTGTTATTAATCTATTTATTTGTTTGTGTGCATGCAGGTCTACAAATTCTATTTATTGCTGAACGATTGTTGAAGCTGGAGTGGTCCGACATCGGATACCTGAAGCCCACTCATTTCGTTGGAAGCAAGCATACACTATTTGAAGACACTTCATTGTTGTATCTAGGGTTTCGGAGAACCCTAATGTATTGTAAATATTTGTATCAAAAGGAGTTTATTAGCTCCCCCCATTTATTGAATAAATTTATCTATTTGTGCAATCTTGTGTTTCCTTGAGTTATTTGATTTCTTTATTATTTTAGTGTCATGTTCTTGTCTTCACAAATGGCGATCACGGTGGGGCCCCACAAGGGTTTTATTATTTAATAGATCTACCTTGGTAACTTAATTTTACTTCTATTTTTTTGCAAAGTTTTCAAAAGCGTAGAAGTCGTCGATTTCATCGCTAGGGTTTCTAAAGCAGTCTGCAACACTTTCAGAGATTACGCAAGCATTCTGTAACGTCTGCAAACAACCACGGACGCTCTATTGCGCCTACACAGGCACCCAGCCGCACCTAGAATTGATTTGGAGTAGAGCTAAGGCTTCCAAGTAGGCCCATAACCCTGGTTTACCATTTAGTGATTTACGTATTCTGCATTATGCTGCTATTTTTTGCTATTTATCGGTTTAACACTAAGTAATCTGGGAAAGAATCCTTAGAAAATTACATTTAGGGTTTGTGTTTTTTTCTTGTTCTAAAGTTGTAGATCTAGGTGATTGTTTGCATTTGGAGTGCATATGAAACAAAAAAGCATCCTAGATTTTGCATTTTATAGTTAAATATCACTTTAATTTTGCATATCTAAATAGGAACAACATATTGATGCATAAAGTAATCTTGCCCTAGGCTGGCCCCTTTGGCAGAGAGGTGTACGAACCCTTCGGTTGCTCTTGTAATTTTAATCACTTGTAGGCAGGGGATTTTAAGGATGTACTATGTGCTCTTTAGGTGAAATTTGCGTCTTTGTGTTGGCTTCTGATTTATATTAGTAAAGTTAGTAATATTCAATATTGTTTGCACACCATAGAGAATGAGAAATATAATAAAATTAATCACACACTTGCACGGTTCACATTTTTAACAGTAGTGGCTGAATTTCATCACCAGTCATTGCTTGAGATCTAGTGACGATGGCAGTGATTTCCATCCAGCAATATTTTCCCTAGAAACCATAAGACTACCCCAGAGCAAACTTGTTGGAGGTCATTACCAACAAGAATCTCGTTGCACTGGCCAACCTTTGTTTTTACCTTTATTTTCTTTAAACAATATTAAGTTATATCAAAACACACAAGCCAACAATTCTAAAAAGAATTTCATATTAACGAAAGAAAATAATTAATCAACAAGGTAAGACACACACAATGAAACTTAGGATTGATTGTTTTCTTTACTATTAAATTCTGAAAAAGTTTTTAGTTTGTGTGATTTAGATTAAACTTTGAATATTTGGTTTAATTACTTTATGGTACTAACGAGACAACAAAATATAATAATAAACCAAAGTAGTTTAATGGAAAACATTTCCCATGCTCCCGCTACTTCGGTAGCCCCATCCAGTATGGTTCAGACTACTTTGTCTGGATCATCACATCCATCCCTATCTCAAGTAGGAACCCCTTCACACAATGTGGAGACAACCACCACCTACATAGACATGGATAAAGTGAAGGCTATCTACAAGTCTTCTACCTATGTCTTAGAGCCCCTTAGCCAAGAGGATTTTGAAGAACCCGAATTGACTACCTCCTATCATACTGAAGGATATCATAATTCAGGTTATGAATGTGGTATGCCTTCTTCCATGAGCCAACCACAACAAAGACCAAGTGTTCCAAACACTTACCTCACATCCACCTATTCCAAACCATTGTATGAGGAGTATGTCAATGCTGCCTCACAAATCCCTAACCATGAAATTGTCACATCAAATGCAACTTGCGCCATGCCCATGTCTTCTCATCCATCATCATCCACCCCTCCATCATCTCACTTAGCCACCATACCCATGTCTTCTCATCCATCATCATCCACCTTCCCATCATCTCATCCAACCATAACCCCATACTTTGATACATGGTCAAATAAAGAACTTACAGACACATTAGGGCTCATAAATAGGTTGCTTTCACAACAAACAAAAGGAAAAAAACTGGTTAACACAAACCCTATGACCCAAGTAGTTGTAAACCAACCTCCACTCACTAATAAAAATACATCATGGGTTCCCAAACCTTCCATAGTATCCATCCCTAATCCACCATCAATCCACACATCAACCATACCAATTACCATTTCTGCCAACATGTTGAGTGTATATTTTGCCCAATTGCAAAATACCACCACATGCAGAGTATTGAATAGAAAACTCTCTCTTGAAAAGAAACCAAATGACAAACATTCAACTTCTCCAAGGTTCTGGTAAAATATCTAAAAGATTGCAATAGTGCCAGAAATAATTCAATAATGCATGTGACCATAAAAAAAGGGGCTTTTGCTGGTTCTAAACAATGCTTAGTGATTGAAAGATCTAACTGAAAAGCCAATGTAAAATAAAAGCAGTTCTTTTTAGGGTTTTTTAAATTGATGCTACCCTGAATCCCTGTTAGTAAAGTATTTTATCTTCACTTAAAAGGTTTCAAATGATAAAATGTGGAATTGTCCACCTCATTTTAATGTTCGTGCCTTTAAGATGAAGTAAGTTTTAGATAGTTGGGTTCATTTTATCTTCCTTATGTTGATGCCACTACCCTAATAGTAGTTAGTAGAAGTTAGCGTGTTAGCAATGTTAGCAAAATTAGCTTTCATTTCTTATCTTAATTTAATGTGAAATAGCAGGTTAGTATCCCTCCTAAACCATGTGTTTTATCTGAAAGCTTAGATTAATGAATTTTGGAGGTGCAAAAATTTTGGAAAATGACCAGAATGGAAATAACTTGAAAGCTTAACAATTCTGGAAATGGACCAGAATAGAAATGAAACTAAAAGGAAATTAGCAGAAATTCTGGAAAAGGACCAGAATGGAAATAAAAGAAACTGAAATTCTGGATGGACCAGAATGAAATGATTGAATGCTTGAAATAAAATGAACTTAACAAAAATGAATGAATAAACAATGCAGATTTGGTTAGCTGAAAAAGTCAAATTCTGAATTAGTTTAGCAAGCTCCTCCCTGCAAAATCCCAAGTTATGAGGTAATCATAAAACAACCTGAATTAATGGACCTGCAACATAAGCACAATACCATTAAATCAAGTGCAAGACTCAAAGGAAATAATAGAGAAACTGCATCATCTTGACCTTCGCCTATTGCAACCCATTTCATGGCATAAGACAATGGCTAGAAGTCACTAAAATGCAGAAATGATAAGACACTAAAAACGTTAGTTTTATGATTAGAAACCCTCCTTTTGATTTTGCTCACAAAAGTTTGCTACCCTCTCAAAATCTGAAAAATGCTCTTTCTTATTGCTTTTCGGAATGTTACATCATTTCCAGCCCCCCCTAAACAGGTAGGATAGCAAGGTATAAATAATGCTTAGAAGTCCTTTCGCTTCAACTTCTTTCACAATTAAAATAATAAATGGATATAAGAAAATAATCCATCATCATTTTCTGTGATTTAATACAATAAAATAACACTTCTAAACATTATTTTAAACAATAATAAAACCAAAAACATAATCTTACGTAACTCCTTATGTCTCCCCTTTCTCTTATCACATAGGCATTCTACCCAAGAACACCCCTTTGCACCCATCAAAATGAATAATAAAAAACATTTAACTATACCTTATAACCCCTACGATTTTAGGCCTCCTTTAAAACATTGAATATAATCAAACAACATTCACATTAAAATAAGGTAGGCCAATCTCATTCAACGAGATTTTCATTGTGCTCTTTGAAACCAAGGCCCGATGGTATCTCTTCGAAGCCATACCAAACGTGCCCAAGGATTGGGATGACGTCCCCCATCCTGGGCACTTTGGTTTCCATATAACCCAGTGAGGCCATCACGCCATCGATGCAGCCATGGCGCTGTCAACACCACATCGTGGTGCTACGATCGACGCAGCCATGGCGCTATCAAAACAACATCGCCATGGTGCTGCGTTCGATCGCAGCCATGGCGCTGTCAACACCACGTCAGGGGGCTACCATCGACGCAGCCATGGCACTGTCAACCCTTCGCCATGGTGCTGCCATCGATCGCAGCCATGGCGCTATCAACACCACGTCAGGGGGCTACCATCGATGTAGCCATGGCATTGTCAACCCTTCGCCATGGCTATCGAGCTCCTTGCTCTCGCACTCACGCTGTGCAATACCAATGAAAAACTTTCCATGCTCTCGAGGTAGACCTTTATCTCCATCGATTAGGGTTACGGGTTGCCCTAATAATGTTTCTTTGTTGGCTTGTTTGATGACATGCCTCTGGTTTCAACCATTTCACTATCAAATCCGATGCCTTATGTGTTGTCCTCCTAAAACCCTAACGCTATCTTTGGACCGCTTCCTCTTTTGCCAACATTACGTAGCCTCAAACATTTTGGAATAGCCACCCTTTCCTTCGATCATTTTGAATAGCCGCCATCGCCTTCTCCTGCAATCAAACGTAACATGGTCAAACATATTATTATCACATCCTTTGTAAAGTATATTATAATAATATTATTATATACAATATAATAATATTATTATAATAATAACATTTTAGAATAAAATAATCATAATAATATTATTATAATAATAATATTTTAGAACATTATGATATAATCATAATAATATTATTATAATAACATTTTAGAACATCATAATAATATTACTATTATATACATAATATAATTAATGTAATTATATTAGGTAGATAATAGCATATTATTTTCTATCACAATTTCTTTGTACCTTTTGTATCCTCTTCTTGTTTTAGGTAATGTTTTGGTCAGGCCTTGCTTTATTAAACACATTCCATCACCTTAGATAGTATGAAGAACATTAAACTCTATTTATCAAAATGGATTTTAATTAATCTAAGCATTAATGCCTAGATTAATTAATCATTAAATATCAAATAACTAAAGCAATTAAAATCATTAACATAAACGGTCAAACATCACTATTCTTACAAGCCAAAGAAAACCAAAAACCTTTAATACCAAAACATGACAAGTGGGTCCCCAAGAAGCTTGGGGTGGTTGTGGAAACTCCACAACAAAATGGTGACTCTACTAGGAAATGCTCCTGAGCATTTCGGTGAGAACCCAAAAAGAAAATCTGAAAACACACTCCAAACCAGGAAGCAGCAAGCATCAACAAATGCATAAATAATGTCAATAGACTCATAAGAACAACAAAATATTAGAATCATGCAATATTAACTCTGTGTGTGTGAAGTACTCCACACCTTATTGTTTGTAACTTTTTCGCATTGCATCACCAATTTTACTTGACTAGAATTATCGCAATGAATATGGAGAGCTTTGAGGGTAAAAATTTTATAGCATGGGCAGCACATTCTATGGTGGCTTGGGCAAACACCTCAAAAATGTCTAACCATATTAGGATCAAATGTGTGTGCGATGAATTCATTGACCAGATCTAGAGCTTGGTTATGAGTCATCATCATCAAGGGTCAGTGTGTGCAAGTGGACCTTAGAGCTTTGGGGAATCGGATTCTCAACCAAGGTGTGATGAGAATATAACCCTATCCTTTCCTGCTCTCATATTTGACCAAAATAATTAAACCGGTTATGGATGAGGTCATCGGACTAATCTATCCTCATGGCGGACATAAATCTCAACCTTGCGGGAGTCATGTCACCAGGCATGAGTGTACTCCACTGCCAGTCAAGCGTCTATAGCCCCGGTGGAGGTTAACCCCATAGTCCAGTCTTCTTTGCTTGGCTTTGCTCTATATTTTTTTTCCTTAAAGAATTTTGGGGATGACTACCCATCCTTCTGAGGGACAAGTAGTACGATCCTTACAATTTAGTTTAGAGTTTTGGGGAATCGGATTCTCAACCAAGGTATGATGAGAATTTGACCCTATCCTTACTACTCTGATTTGTAAATCATGCTAGTGGTGATAACCATTATTTTATGAGCATAAATATTGTAGTGGTAAAAACCACTATTCATGGACTATGTGCAAGGTGGGATAGACCAGAATTATCTTTTTGCCTCACATCCCCATCCAAGTATGGTTTCATATTATTTTACCCAAGATGTTGGACATGGACAGAAATGTGATAGACCCACGACAACTTCGGCAACAGTTTCCAAACCTAAGATCTTCTTAGTGTTCTTTGTGCCTTTGATCCCAAGATAATTGGACTTCACTTTCAGTGTTTGGGTTTAGCATATGGAGGTGGATTGGTCATGATGTTTATGTGATAAGAATGTGCCCTTGAGACATGGGTGGATGATATGCAAAAATCAAAGACTTCATGCTTCATGAGCTGCAAACAATATTCACATTTTCAAGCCCTTTTGCCATATGATTCCAATGTTTCACATCCTTTTAGTCTTGGTTGACATTCGTATACACATAGGCTGACCTCTTACTCTTACAATCAAATCCAAAACTGGACAACCTTGACACACTAAAAACTCCTGAAATCAAAGAAAACAAAATAAACAGGAAATAAAACTGACAAGACAAACAATCAAGCAAGCTGATTAGTGTACATATAATACAATGACTCTACCCTTAGGCCTGAAAATAATGCTTTAAATGAAGGCCATTGATGGGTAAGGCCAAATCCTTTCCATCCAAGGTTTTTAATCTGAAACTATTTTCACCTAGGACTTCGGATATTAGATAAGGTCCCAACCACAAGCAATCAAATTTTTCATGTTCTCCTCTTTTCTCATGCCTTTTATCCCACAACAAAACTAAATATGAAGCTTTGAAGGCCTTAATTTTGGACCGTTTATCAAACCACCTTTTGATTA
This sequence comes from Wollemia nobilis, assembly GCA_028583015.1. Taxonomy (NCBI): domain Eukaryota; kingdom Viridiplantae; phylum Streptophyta; class Pinopsida; order Araucariales; family Araucariaceae; genus Wollemia; species Wollemia nobilis. The sequence goes on from JAQPPZ010016932.1 coordinate 756,852, forward strand.
TGTCTTGATGTTTGCTGAAATGAAGCATGGCTTCCTCCCTCTTCTCATCAAGATGCATTAATTGTGTTAATCTGGTTTCAAGTTTATTATCAGTCCCAATATAGTCTTTTATAAAATGTAAAGTTTGCAATTTCAGATTAGTGGGAAAAATAGGATCTTGCCCATAGACTAAGTGATAAGGAGATGTCCCAATTGACTCCTTGCTTCTGGTCCTATCTGCCCAAAGGGCAAATTTTAACTTACTATGCCAATCTCTAGGGTTCTTTTCAAGTAATTTTTTGATTATGCATAATAAATTTTTATTTGATGATTCTCGCCAAACCATTGCCTTGGGGGTAATAATTGGAAGAGAATTTTAGACTCACCTTATTGTCGTACGCCCAATTTGCAAATTCTAAAGAGGAAAAGGCAGAACCATTGTCACTTACTATGGAGTTAGGCATTCCAAAATGAGTGACTATGTTTTCCTCTAGAAATCTAATCACAACCTCGGAGGTGGCATTCTTAGTAGGTATAGCCTCTGTCCACCTTGTGCAGTAATCAGTAGCGGTGAGGATGAACTTATGGGAATCGGATGAGTTAGGATTTATCACCCCAACAAAGTCTAATCCCCATTGTGCAAATGGTCTCGTCTCTACCACTGACTGCAATGGCATTGCTGCATTCCGCTCTCTATTGGCTGCCACTTGGCATATGTGACATGTTCTTACATGTGTATGTGCATCTTTAAACAAGTGGGGCCAGTAATACCCAGCTCTAAGAATCTGGTGTGTTGTCGCATTTGCTGACCCGTGTCCAGTTCCATACTTACCATGGAAGTCTTTGAGTACTTGGGTTGCTTCCTCTTGAGTAATGCAACGAAGAAAAATTCCTTCATGATTCTTCCTGTACAACACACCAGATTTAATCAAAAATCTAGCTGATTTTAAATGTAGTGCCCTACGTTGAGTGGAATTCAAATGAGAAGGGCACTTACCATGCAACAAAAAATATACAATATCTACGTACCATTCCTCTGTAGTGATATCATTAACCTCATAGTTTTGGCACGTTATTGAAGGGTCAATTTCTGCGATGGCCTTGACCAAACCTTGTCCATGCACTATCTTCATGGGCTTTATCTCTAAGTCAAATTCTTGAAGGGTAGAAAGCCATTTCCCCCTTCTTTCACCTAGCTCACTCTGTAAGAACATGGACTTTATTGCAGGGTCAGGAACTATAGCAAAAACTTTACTATGCACAATGTAATGCCTAAATTTTTTTACAGTTTTAAACAAGGCATACATTTGCTTGTCTAAGATAGAATACCTCAGCTTCGCGTCCTTCAAAGGAGAACTCAGAAAGGCTATAGGATTTTCAATGTTGTCTTCACTTTTTTGAGTTAACACACTTGCAAAAGAATGATCTCGAAGCAAATGTGTAAACATAAAATGGTTTAGCATAGTCTGGACTAATGAGAATAGGGGCTTTGGAAATAGCATCCTTGATGCTTGTGAAGGCATCCCTTTTCTCACTGGTCCACTTTATCGGAACATCCTTTTTTAGCATATCATTTAGGGGCTTGGCAATCTCGGAAAAACCTGAAATGAATTTTCTCACAAAGTTAATCTTACCGAAAAAGGACCTAAGCTCCTTTTTGCTATTGGGATGAGGAATATCCTAGATAGTGGCTATCCACTCTGGGTCTATAGCAATCCCATATTTCAAAATGACATGCCCTAACAACTTACCCTCTGTTACCCCAAAGATGCACTTTTTTGGATTTAGGGAAATTCCATGTTCCCTGCACCTTTGGAGTACTTTCCTCAAGTCTTTAACATGATCTTCCCTCTTCTTGGAGAAGACAGGGATATCATCCACATAGAAAATAATGCACTTACCAATGAGCCCCTTGAATGCAAAATCCATGGCTCTTTGGAAAGTGGCTCCAAAGTTCAACAAACCAAACGGCATCCTCCGGTAGGCAAATGTTCCCCACTTCGTGGTGAAGGTCATCTTCATCCTATCATTTGGATGTATGAGAATTTGATTATATCCTGAGTATCCATCCAAAAATGACATCATTTCAGACCCATTTACCTTTTGGAGTATCTCGTCAATGGTGGGTAATGGGTAATTGTCTTTTTGGCAAGCTTTGTTCAAATTTCTAAAGTCTATGCACAACCGAATTTCTCCACTCTTTTTCCTAACAGGGACAAGATTAGCCACCCATGTGGAATGCCTAACAGGGAAGATGATTTTGGCTTCCAGTAGCCTCTTCACTTCCTTCTCTATCAAGGGCTCTAGGATTGGGTTAACCATTCTTTACCTCTATCTAAAAGGCTTGGAATCAGGCTTCAGAGGAATAGTATGCATGATTACATTCTGGTCATATGTTTTCAGCTCTTCATAGCTCCAAGCTATGCAATCAATGTACTCTCCTAAAACCTGAGCTATTGAATCCTTCTCTCATTGTGTGCATGCCTTTGCAATGAACACTTCACGCGGATCTACTGCACTCCCCAAATTGACTGAATTGCATGATTCCTTGGGGGATGGTATTTTTCTTTCCTTTTTCTTTTGATATCCAATATCAAACAACTTTTCAAGAGAGGCCCTATCACTTGGCATCTCATTCCATACTCCGGTTGTTCCTACTTCTACTTGCCTCCTCTCTTCTTCGTCTATAACCTGATTTTCAAATATACCAGAATTAGTAACAAAACTAAAAATGTGTCTATCACTATCAAAGACCTATAAATTCATGACATTGTCTGGTATGGAGGGGCAAGGCACTAACTCTATGGAAATTTTTTTACATTTTTTATGGTCAGCAGGCGAAAGCATGCTGGCCGCTATGGCTAACGAATCAGCCATTTTATTATTTTTTCTTGAGATGGGGAAAATTTTAAAACCCCCAACCCTATAAATAATCCCCCCCCCCTATATCCCCCTTTATAGAGGTTCAACCTCTTGTCTCTATAGGTATACTGCTCCTTGACCTATTTGACTACTAACTCTGAGTCTCCCAATGCCTTAAGGCACTTTACCTTTTCTCTTAGGGCTAACTGAAGTCCAAAAATTAGGGCTTCATACTCCGCCACATTATTGGTGGTCGAGAACTGTAGTCTATAGGCAGCAATCAAAGGCTTACTACCAGGACATGTGAGCTCTACCCCAGCTCCCGCACCTTGTTTTTATTTGGACCCATCAAACTTTAGGGTCCACACCCTCTTGTTTTCTTTCGACGTACCATGGTAAATATTATCATTTTGGGACCCTTCGGCTATGTCTTCTATGTCAAAATTGTAAACCCCTAATTCTATTTTAGTAAACTGAATCTCATTGGGTTTATTATACTCTGTAATAATTTCCCTAAGTCTGGGCTCTCTATCTACCTAGATTTGGTTTGCAACTCCTCTCCATGGCAACCACATATGGGAGGAATCAGTCACCACATAACCATTGAGATTTCTGCTCCAATCTCTGCCCAAAACCATGCCATACTTGGCAACAATATTTAGCACAAGGATATCCATGTAATGTTGGACCCTAGGCTCTGAGTTGATCTGAACTAGGACATATTTTACAACACCTACTACATCCACCATAGATCTGTCCAATTGGACCACCTTATTATTCGAATGAACAGGCTTAAGTCCTAGCTTTTGGCTTATCTCAAGAGGCATGATGTTGGCCGAGGCACCAGAATCAATCAAACAGTTGTGTAAATTCTTGCCTATGATCCTAACGGTTATGAGAAAAGGGGGTACCTCTGGTTTCTCTTTCCTCATAGCAAGTTGGGGTTCTACAGATTTAACCTCATGAATTTGACTCAGGGAATTCAATCTCTTCCCCTCGATTTTATCCTACCCCAACAATTGAGAGACCTCATACATTGAGATATTGGCCTTGGTCCTTTTCATGTCTTCTTCCAAGTTATAAGTGGATGTTCCAGGATTTGACACTTTTGGCATTGTCCTAGGTGCTTCCAAAAATGGAGGTGGTGGATTCACATCACCTTTTGTATAAAGGAGGAACTAAAGGGTTGTTTGGGGGAGTAGAGGATGTTTTGGGATCCTTAGAACTCCTAGTAAAATACTTGTGATTGGATTTCCCAAAATGTCTAGTGACCTAGAGCTTCCAAGGCTTCATCCTCTTCCTCTCCTAACACATTCATATCTTCCTCCATCTCATCATTTTCTAAATAATGAATAACTTTAGACACCAAAGCGTCTGACTTTCTATGGCAATAGTGATGCATTTCCTCATCACATGACTCTGACTCATCACAATCCCCTAACGCATCAGCCTGATTGGCTATCGGATTGGGTACGCGCCCATTGTTAGGCTGTGTATTGTACGGTCCTATTCTCCTATGGTCATGGTTTCGATTGGGCATGGGATTTTGGGCAACTTGTTTTTGTAACCGAATGATGTCATTGCCCTATTTGATGGTCATTCTCTTGAGCTCTTCCAGCTCAGAATTGGAACCTTGTGGTTGGGACATGACAGCCCTAGATCCACTGACATTTTTGACATTAGCAACCTCTGGATTAGGCACTAAGGTTTGACTCTGGGTGTTTTGGGTCCACCATGGACCCTTGGCCTATAGAGGTGCAACCATGGGATACGCATTTGAGGCCTGAGTACTACTCACCTCAAATCTTGGTAAGGTTATCTGATTAGCAACCATCATTTATGGAGTGGGTGGAATGGCAACATTAGGGTATGTCAAAAAATATGGAAGCATGGGAGCGAATGGGTATGACTGATGATATGGCAAAGCATTCATCATGGGCATCTGAGGTGTCACAACTTGATTCATCATGGCAAATTTATTGTAAGGGCCATATTGCCCTAACACGGGAAATTGAGGCATAGTGCCACCTTGCGGTGTCATTTGTTGCTCAATAGTCATGGCTTCAGAATAGGCTAAGGCCAACATTGTAACTTGAGGATTTCTCCTGGTAAACATGGTTGTCATCGGGTCTAAGGCTGTGAGGTATAATTGCAATGCCACAGTAGCATCTATTGCAAAATGATGAGTCACGTTTGTGTAAAGCTTTTGGAATCTGGCATTAAATGTTTTGATAGGTTCATTAGGATACCTCTTGCATGACACGAATTGGTTATACATGATGGTAGGATCTAGCAATGACCTAAATTGATTAACAAAGGTAGCTTCCAACTGGGCCCAAGATGTAATGGACCCTCTAGGAAGATTCCTATACCATTCATGAGCCATTTGGTCAAAGCTATTAGGGAAGAGTCGACAAGCGACGTCTTCATGACTGACTCCCTGCCTAATCATATGGTCCTTGTAAATTTGAACATGCTCTTCAGCTGAAATGGGACCATCATGGACAAACTTAGGGATAGACCTCTCAAGGTGCCTAGGTATGTCATGGACATCCCCAGGTATACTTAACGGAGAACTTTGGGTACCAAACCAGGGAACTGGTTGTTGCTACTATTGTTGTTGGGCCATATTAACCAAAGATAATGACCCTACTAAAGTAGTTGACACACTCGGGATGATGGATATGGGTACACTTGATGTAGCTCTTGTGGTGGAACTAATGGGTGCACACCCACTAAAGGTATTCAGATTCAGAGGTCTGAGAGCTAGCCTTTCCAAATCTTGGCAAAGCATCTCTAAACCTAATGTATCAGAAGGCTCAGATGGGATTTCGATCCCCTAGATTTTGTATCTCGATTTCCTAGGTTTGGGAGAAATACTTTGAAAAATGGTTTCCTTAGTGGTTTTAGACCTAGTAGCAATGCGTCTAGGTGGGTCCAGCCTGAGAAACTTAAATCTATTCTACTAAGGTTTCTCACAAACTAGTCAAGAGTAACATGTTGCACCTGCAAACACAATATTGTTGAACCAAAACTGACCACGTTAGCATTAGCAAAAAAAACTAAATCACAAAGCATAAAAGAAGGCCCTCCTTCTAGCGCCAAAGATGTTGAGTGTATATTTTTCCCAATTGCAAAATACCACCACATGCAGAGTATTGAATAGAAAACTCTCTCTTGAAAAGAAACCAAATGACAAACATTCAACTTCTCCAAGGTTATGGTAAAATATCTAAAGATTGTAATAGTGCCAGAAATAATTCAATAATGCATGTGACCATAAACAAGGGGGCTTTTGTTGGTTCTAAACAATGCTTAGTGATTGAAAGATCTAACTAAAAAGCCAATGTAAAATAAAAGCAATTCTTTTTAGGGTTTTTTAAATTGATGCTACCCTGAATCCCTGTTAGTAAAGTATTTTATCTTCACTTAAAAGGTTTCAAATGATAAAATGTGGAATTTTCCACTTCATTTTAATGTTCGTGCCTTTAAGATGAAGTAATTTTTAGATAGTTGGGTTCATTTTATCTTCCTTATGTTGATGCCACTACCCTAATAGTAGTTAGTAGAAGTTAGCGTGTTAGCAATGTTAGCAAAATTAGCTTTCATTTCTTATCTTAATTTAATGTGAAATAGCGGTTAGTATCCCTCCTAAACCATGTTTTTTATCTGAAAGCTTAGATTAATGAATTTTGGAGGTGCAAAAATTCTAGAAAATGACCAGAATGGAAATAACTTGAAAGCTTAACAATTCTAGAAATGGACCAGAATAGAAATGAAACTAAAAGGAAATTAGCAGAAATTCTGGAAAAGGACCAGAATGGAAATAAAAGAAACTAAAATTCTGGATGGACCAGAATGAAATGATTGAATGCTTGAAATAAAATGAACTTAACAAAAATGAATGAATAAACAATGCAGATTTGGTTAGCTGAAAAAGTCAAATTCTGAATTAGTTTAGCAAGCTCCTCCCTGCAAAATCCCAAGTTATGAGGTAATCATAAAACAACCTGAATTAATGGACCTGCAACATAAGCACAATACCATTAAATCAAGTGCAAGACTCAAAGGAAATAATAGAGAAACTGCATCATCTTGACCTTCACCTATTGCAACCCATTTCATGGCATAAGACAATGGCTAGAAGTCACTAAAATGCAGAAATGATAAGACACTAAAAACGTTAGTTTTATGATTAGAAACCCTCCTTTTGATTTTGCTCACAAAAGTTTGCTACCCTCTCAAAATCTGAAAAATGCTCTTTCTTATTGCTTTTCGGAATGTTACATCATTTCCATCCCCCTCTAAATAGGTAGGATAGCAAGGTATAAATAATGCTTAGAAGTCCTTTCGCTTCAACTTCTTTCACAATTAAAATAATAAATGGATATAAGAAAATAATCCATCATCATTTTATGTGATTTAATACAATAAAATAACACTTCTAAACATTATTTTAAACAATAATAAAACCAAAAACATAATCTTACGTAACTCCTTATGTCTCCCCTTTCTCTTATCACATAGGCATTCTACCCAAGAACACCCCTTTGCACCCATAAAAATGAATAATAAAAAACATTTAACTATACCTTATAACCCCTACGATTTTAGGCCTCCTTTAAAACATTGAATATAATCAAACAACATTCACATTAAAATAAGGCAGGCCAATCTCATTCAACGAGATTTTTATTGTGCTCTTCAAAACCAAGGCCCGATGGTATCTCTTCGAAGCCATACCAAATGTGCCCAAGGATTGGGATGACGTCCCCCATCCTGGGCACTTTGGTTTCCATATAACCCAGTGAGGCCATCATGCCATCGATGCAGCCATGGCACTATCAACACCATGTCGTGGTGCTACGATCGATGCAGCCATGGCACTATCAAAACAACATCGCCATGGTGCTGCGTTCGATCATAGCCATGGCACTGTCAACACCACATCAGGGGGCTACCATCGACGCAGCCATGGCATTATCAACCCTTTGCCATGGTGCTGCCATCGATCAGCCATGGCACTATCAACAATACCATCGATGTAGCCATGGCATTGTCAACCCTTCGCCATGGTTGTCGAGCTCCTTGCTCTCACACTCACGCTATGCAATACCAATGAAAAACTTTCCATGCTCTCGAGGTAGACCTTTATCTCCATCGATTAGGGTTACGGGTTGCCCTAATAATGTTTCTTTGTTGGCTTGTTTGATGGCATGCCTCTGGTTTCAACCGTTTCACTATCAAATTTGATGCCTTATGTGTTGTCCTCCTAAAACCCTAATGCTATCTTTGGACCGCTTCCTCTTTTGCCAGTGTTACGTAGCCTCGAACATTTTGGAATAGCCACCCTTGCCTTCGATCATTTTGAATAGCCGCCATCGCCTTCTCCTGCAATCAAACGTAACATGGTCAAACATATTATTATCACATCCTTTGTAAAGTATATTATAATAATATTATTATATACAATATAATAATATTATTATAATAATAACATTTTAAATAAAATAATCATAATAATATTATTATAATAATAACATTTTAGAACATCATAATAATATTACTATTATATACATAATATAATTAATGTAATTATATTAGGTAGATAATAGCATATTATTTTCTATCACAATTTCTTTGTACCTTTTGTATCCTCTTCTTGTTTTAGGTAATGTTTTGGTCAGGCCTTGCTTTATTAAACACATTCCATCACCTTAGATAGTATGAAGAACATTAAACTCTATTTATCAAAATGGATTTTAATTAATCTAAGCATTAATGCCTAGATTAATTAATCATTAAATATCAAATAACTAAAGCAATTAAAATCATTAACATAAATGGTCAAACATCACTATTCTTACAAGCCAAAGAAAACCAAAAACCTTTAATACCAAAACATGACAAGTGGGTCCCCAAGAAGCTTGGGGTGGTTGTGGAAACTCCACAACACCAACAAACCACACAACTCATTCTTCCATCAACATCCTCATCAATCATCCCCATCCTTCAACCATCAATCTTCACCACACACCCATCCCAACTCATTTCACAATACCATGCTGGTCACACCCCAACATCTACCATCCAGAACATCAACCAACCACCACATAATCTAAGGTCCTCACATTCTAGCAGAAGATCTCAGATTCAAAGAAATACAAAAGCAAATTGATCAGTTGATGTAAAATTCACCAGGAATAACGAGTCAAAATATCACATTAAGCCAACTGATCCATCAACCAATCCACCCTTTAGTACCATCATCGCCATATCCGATAGATTTTACGGTACCAAAATTTGACAAGTTCAGGGAAACTGAGGATCCTAAGGAGCATGTGAGTTCATTTGTCCATGTATGTTTTTAGATTAGTGATGATAATTCTCCGATGCTCTAAACATTTCCTCAAACATTAGGAGGAGATGCCATTGAATGGTACAATCAATTGCCTACACATAATATTTATATTTTTGATCAATTGATAGATCTATTATTGGAATGCTTCACCCTTAATATTAGAAAGAAGGTGTCCTTATCGGATATATATTATTTAAAAAAATGGGATGAGGAACCTATCTATGATTTTGGAAACCGTTGGAGGGCAGTCATAACCAAGTTGCCATTCTCCCTCCCAATGGAAGAAATTATCAAACTTTTTACCAAGAGTTGCTTAAAACCCATCTCTTGGATGCTACAACTCAATAATTATAGAATATTTGAGGAGGCTTTAGCATAGGCTAGTGTCATGAGGAGATAAAAATCCAAGAGGGTATCATTAATCCTAAGAAGAAAGAGTGGCAAAATAGGGACCAATACCAAATTAATCAAACTAGCCAAACCAAATCAACACAAGCCTCAACAGCTAACACAACTAATAAAGTCAATCAAGTGGTCATGAGCCAGCTCGTAATGGCTCAAAAACTAGTGCAACAAAAAATTACCTATCATGCGGTCCCATCAGTAACCCAAGCACCAACGGTACAAAACACATCGCCAACTATGAAACAACCTACCTATCACCAATTCATTCGACCCCAACATCAATACACTCCTTTAGCGAAATCGTATTCATCCATATTTCAAAGGTTGTATGTGACCAATAAATTAGCCTTGTCAAAAATTAGGCCCGATGATCCCACAAAAATACCTAAAAATTATAGAGAGCACTTGTTTTGCCCATACCATCGGCAAAATGGGCATGATATCAATTCTTGCCATATGTTCAAAAACATAGTGCAAGACCTCATAGACCTAGGGGCCATTAACGTGGATAACCACTTAGATCCACAAAATAAAAATTTGGGCATATATCAGACACCTCTACCTAACCATGGGGAGCTCCAACATAATATAGGAGGTAACAATCAACAACCACCTCCTAATCAAGTAAATCATGTCCAAAAATACCAAAACTTTGTAGGAGCAGTCCATGTGGTCACTAGAGAGCAAAGGAAAAATCAACAAAATCCTCAAAAAACTTCAAACCCACCTCCCATCCAAACATCACCAAATCCATATCCACCAATAAATCTATCCAATCCATCCAATCAGCCCATCCTTCATCCAATAAGGCCAGCGGTAACTTTAACTAGTCGGTTAACCACTAGTTTGAAAATGGCATCAACCAAACTTTCTATGTATGAGCTTATCCAACAATAACCTATGCATAGATAAGCTTTAATGGAAATACTCAAGTCAATTGAGTTATAATCCCAAGACTCTAATGCCTTCAACAACTTTGTAGGGAGTGTTAGAATGTGCATGGAGCCATCAATTACCTTTTATGACTTTGAGGTAAAATCAATGAGTTCAGAATTAGTAGACCCTCCATTGCACATAATGGCCCTAATAGACAAAAATCCATTCAAAAGAGTCCTTATTGGAACCGTATCATAAATCAATATCATTAATATCGCTGCCCTTATCCACCTCAAATTACCTCCATCCCACATTTCTAAATCATCATTCACCCTCAAAGCATTTAACAGTGCTTTGTGCACCATAGTTGGCATTGTTGTTTTACCTATAGAAGTAGGGGCCATAATGTTGCACACCATGTTTCACATCTTGGAAGGAGCCATGGCATATAATATACTCCTTTGGAGACCTTGGATGAGGGAAATGAAATGTGTTCCTTCAATTCTCCACCAATGCTTGAAATATGTTCATGATGGACAAGGCCATTGCATCCCTGCGAATGTAGAACATTTTAAATATTGTAATTTTGTTTCAAATCCTTATGAATCCATGTTACCCTCCACCCATTTATTCTTGGCACCATCATCAAATTCATCCACATTATATCTTAATCCACATTCTTCCAATCCATCTACATATTATTCTAAAGATCCCATCTTAGAGGAGCTACCCATCACATCACCTCCTCAAACATCCATTTCTTCTTGTACATGTGGTCACATTCAGTCTACTATTAGCACATCATACATTACATCTACCCCTTATTCTACAACCACTTATTATGTTTCATCATTATCCCATCCTCCATATTCTAATTCCACACCACCATCTAATCCCACTCCATCGAACGATGTTTCACAAGTCTAACTCTCGGATTGTGACATATTTAATTCACCACCATCCATAACCAATCCAGAGCCATCTGAGTCCCCACCATCAACCATGTCACTCCAAGTCAAATTCCACATCACCAATCCTGGTGTAGGTGAATATGTGGTCCAAGATGTCACCATCACACCCCTAGCCATTCCAACAGCCAAATATTTTGGACATCCCCGAGAATGTTCTTTATCCATAGGCATTATTTACGACATGAGTGCATCTCCAAATTAAAATTAACTTTGTTTATGGAAGGTTGGATTGCTCAACTAGGGCAAACCCACTCAAATAACCACAAGAGCCTAGGCGTGTCAATATACCTAACATAGAGTATTTTCTCGCTTGCTACTTTAACATGTTTAATTGGTAAGATCAAGTTATAGGTTCCCATGAGCAAGGGATGCCTGATATTTTAGAGGTCCCATATAGAGGTGCCCATGATCATTTCATTTTAGGCTATACCTCGTTGTCTTCCATCGCTTCTCCTAAGAAATCCTTTAAAAATATTAGCCTCAATGATGAAAATCACCCCATACACCCATTACCCTCAACATCTTCTCTCGAATAGGCCCTTCAAAAAATTTGTATTGATGAAGTAGATGAATATGATCCCATCAACTTCTCCTATCCTGCCTTTGATTTTGACGATGAAAGTTATGAAGAATTTGAAGTCATGTCAAACGCTTCTGACGATTCTGAAGAGGAGTCACATCCTATTGTCCCCATCACCCAATAGGAAGAGTTTTACCTCTAAATGTTCCCCATCCATCATCCCATATTCCATTTGCTTCTTCCACAAGAACAAGTGAAACCACCAGGAAATCCACCTTGAGCCCCACAAATAAGCCAAGAAATGTAACATATGTACATATTTCAAAAAAAAAAAAATTGTTGCTCATGTTAATGCCATGTCTATTACAGTAATAACATCATTCGACATTGGTTCAGATCCAACCATCCCACCATCCATTCCTCCAGCCAAGCCGCCCTTCCTTCCGCTAAGTCAATATGAATCCTATTGACTTATTCACCCCACTCTGCAATCCATACAATTTTACTAGGCCAATTCCAATTGACATTAGCCTTATTGACTTGGAACAAATTTCCTCCCCACCCTCATTTTTGGAGCTCATCCTATCCGAGGAACTACTAAGGGCTTCGGCCAGCTATATTCCTCCTTCATCGCCACATTAACCCACATCACCTTCCAATAGGGGTCCCGAGGTCTTTTAGGCAGAGTTAGGCAACGATAAGCAGGAAAATTTGGATGACATCTTAGAGGACATAAATCTGATCCCAGCACCACATCAACTTGAGGAAGGCTCACACATGTTCATTGAAAATACCATCGATGTGAACCTTAGTTCAGATCCTGACAATCCCCAATTTTTCAAGCTTGGCAAAAGTTTAACATCTGACGAACAAGAAATTCATTACTCTCCTTAAGAAAAAAAAAGAAGTGTTTGCATGTTCCTACAAGGATAAGCCTGGCCTTGACCCTGAACTTGTTTTCCATAATATCACCTTGCATCTTGATGCCAAGTCGATCAAACAAAAACTTAGGAGAATTCATCCTACCATGGCCCTCACAGTCAAAAAGGAAATACAAATGCTATTGGATGTACATTTTATCGTTCCTATTGACTATCTTGAGTGTCTGTCAAACATGATACCCGTTCGCAAGCCCAACGGGGTGATACACATGTGTAATGACTTTCAAGATCTAAATAAAGTGTTTCCTAAGGATGACTTCCCTCTTCCAAACATTGATACTCTTGTCGACACCTGTGCAAGCCACAAAATGCTTTCCCTCATGGATGGTTGTTCATGATACAACCAAATTCGATAAATCCTAATGACCAATACAAAACGGTATTCACAACACCTTGGGGAACATTTTGTTTTAGGGTTATGCCCTTTGGTCTTAAAATTATAGGAGCTACTTACCAAAGAGCTATGACTTATATTTTTCATGATTACATGCATAAAATCATCGAATATTATGTCGATGATCTCTTGGCTAAATTTAAAACTCGACAAGAACATATTGATGTCTTGGAAAATATTTTTGATCGACTTCTAGAATATAAGGTGAGGTTAAATCCCAAAAGTGTGTCTTTGGTGTTACCTCTAGTAAAATTTTAGGATTTATTATCTCCAAAAGAGGTATTGAAGTGGACCCAAACAAGGTCAAGGCCATCATGGAAATGACAACCCCTACCAAAATTAAGGAATTGCATAGCTTGCAAGGAAAAATTCAATCAATCAAACATTTCATTACACAACTTTTCGATAAGTGTAGACCGTTTAACCACTTACTACAAAATGGGGTGTCATTCGTATGGACATAAGAATGTCAAAAAGCATTTGAGGACATCAAGAGATACCTAACTTCTCTGCCAGTCTTAACTCCTCCTAGGTTGGGGGTCCCTTTTCATCTATATGTCTTAGCCACAAAGGCTGCTTTAGGGACGATGCTTACAAAAATGAACAAAATCAAGAGCAAGAAATCTATTACATTAGTTGAACATTGGTAAGTTATGAAACAATATACGCTTATGTAGAAAAGCTATGCCTAGCAATGGTCTTGGCCACTAAGAACCTACACCATTATATGCTAATTCCAACAACCTATGTCATAGTTAGATAAAATCCTTTGTGTTATGATGTCTCGCTCTTATAAAAACACCTATACCGCTAAATGAATAATGCTAATCATAGAATTTTATCTCGAATTTATTAGTCAAAAATCCATTAAAGGTCAGGTTATCGCCGATCAACTTGCGAAAGCTCCACTACCTAGTGATCATCCTTTGATTATTGAGCTCAAATTGAAAGCACGAGATTCCGAAAGATAGAAATACTAATTATTGCATTCAAGATCAAACAAACGCTTAAGTCATAAAATGTGAAACGCATGAAATGAAAGAAGCGAATTGAACAGAGGCACAATAAGTTAGAGAAAGCACATCCCTTTTATTCAACTCTCTTAATCTCAGTTACAAAGGCACCTCCTCCCTTTTCGGGGCTAGGAGCGTTAAATGGATCTTGATTACAATCTTGACTTAGTCTTCTTCCTTCCGCGTGCCCACGTTTGAAATGGGCGGGCCAAAGTGTTGCTACCGCTTGCATTGATGAACCCTTGATTCTTGCTGCTCTTCCTGCGTTCAAAGACACAAGTCGTTAGTAGCACCTGTGACAAAAGATAGAGCGTTTAATCCTAAAACCAATGAAGGATGCATGCATAAGATTAGCTAAACCGATGAATAAAATGATTCCAAATGACCTGCACATTTGACAGAGACCAAAAAACATTACCAGAGGGCCACTGCCATCGAAACAGTTGACCAATTTGCATTCAACTACAATTCGTCCCTGGGCAGGACGAATTCTGCTGTAATTCGTCCCCGGGTAGGACGAATTCGCCTGTGACAAAGTGTCGAAGTAAAGCCATCCAAATGTCGCATCTCGGGATCTCCAAAACACCTGCAAACATGGGGGTTAGCTAATTGGGGGCATTTTGGGATGACCCAGATGGTCGGTTTTCCCCAATTTAGCCTCCATCACCGGGAATTTGATGTCGCTACCTGCAAGTTAGTGAAGACAACGAAAACGACAAAAGATGACAATATTTGATCAAAACATGCTGAAATCAAAATTGTAAACTATCAAGATAGCATAAAATGGAATGTAATATAAACAAGTGACAAAAGAACAAATTAAAATGATACTAAGAAGTACGGGGCACCCGGGCGGGCCGCCCACCGTTAGAACCTGACTTCGGCACCAATCCACTTGGGATGGGCCCAAAATCTCTTATAACTGGTTGTCGACAAATGGGTGGGGTAATGTGGTCAAGTGTCGGATTTTGGATCCGGATTCACACTTCCAATGCCCACCCAATGACCTCCTTTGCGAAAGAGATCAAGGATGTAGAAGATATGAATCACAAAAGGGCTAAGGCGTAGTATCAATTGGGCAGCACTTCGTTGCTTGAAAATGCTTCCCACCTTCTCTTTTGGGTGAGAAATTTCACCATTTTATAGACCCAAGGGGTCTCTTTTGGATGGGCATGCAGGGGTGCCACATGGTGGCTATGCCTCCCCAAGAGGGAGGAGACTCCTCTCTGACTCGGGCTTCCATAACTGCCCTTGTGACAGTCCTCTAACGACCAATCTACCCACCTACACGCGCATGCAAGGTAGGAGGCATTAATGGATTGCCCCTGGCTACCACTTGTCAAGATTTTTCTTTTTGCCCGTTGAACCCATAATTCGTCCTGCCTAAAGACGAATTCAGAATTCATCTCTGGGTGAGACAGATCCTAATTTGAATTCGTCCCTGGGTGAGACGAATACTGAGCAAAGTGCCTGAATGTGCCAAATTGCCTTTTGGCCTTCCAAAATTGCTGGAAAAGTGGTTAGGACCACTGTTTAACCTTTGAGGGCTACCCTGGGGGTTGTGCGTGTCAATGTGATCAGTTTTTGCAGTCACATAATCAGATTGGTGTTGTTTTGGTGTCTACAGATGCCCCTTTTTGGGATGCGTTGTGCATGGCGCAACACCGAGCAAAAATAGATAACCAAAGCACTAATGATTAGGGTTTCTTAGTAACCTAACCAACTCTTGATGCCCCAAGCATGGAAAGGGCATGCATTCTTGAATCCTTGCTTCTAACGAGCTAAGGAATTTGATTTCAAGTATTAACCTATTTTGGTGAGGTGTGACTTGAGCTTAGACATTGATCAGTCATGAATAGGCAAAGGGCGCAACCTTTTGTCCATGGGGGAACCTTGTGTTCATGCTTCGGGAATGCCAAGTGATTGATCAGCTTGTGATTATTGCTTGTTTACTGCCCCAAGCAGGAGCGTAATTGTCTTTGTCAATGATTCTTTGAATGCATGTCGTTTTCCATAATTGGGTGTGTGTTTGTTGATTGGTGACTAAGTGTGACTACCCCCTCAAGCGACGAATCGATGAGGGAATGACCTTCGTGAGAAAAGCGATGAGTTGCTTGACCCAAGATGACTTGTGCAAGGGTGCCATCAGATTGTTTAGTGTTAAGTATGTGCAATTTTCTGACATTTAAACCTATTTTTGGTGGGTGGTAACCCTTTTTGCAACGCTTCTTGGAGCTGAAACTGGCAAAAATCCTTCCTTCCGTGGAGCGGTCCGGCTATGGTAGCCTTCTTAGGGAGTAGGATAGTGACAATTTATAACCCCGACGTCTATTTTTGATGCCAAGAATGTCAGGCGAGAAGGCGCCTTCGTTCGGCAATGTTATTGCTATTTTTAGGTGGGTTTTTGACCCTTTTGCTGATGCCGTTTAGGGATGAAATTCTCGCAAATCCGTCGTCCCGGGGAGCGGTCCAGCTATGATAGCCTTCTTAGGGAGTAGGACAGCGAGGATTTGTGACCCCGACATCGGTTTTGCATGCCCAAAATGTCCAGTGCAACAACACTCTGATCTGGCAAGTTTATTGGCAGTTTTTGGTGCATCTTTGTTCATTTTTTTGTTGTTTTTGAAATTTTTGGCTTGAATTCGTCCCGAGGTGGGACGAATAGTAGCTTAGAATTTTTCCTAGGGTGGGACGAGTGCTAACCAGAGTGCTCATCCCAGGGGAAGATGAATTCCAGCTCTAAAGGCTTATTTAAAGGCCAAATCTAGGGTTTGGGCTCATTTGCAACTGATTTTTCTTGCGATTTGGAGCTCTGAGGAGGAGGTAAATTCTGCGAAGCGAAGCGCTGCCAAATTTTCCCTGACACCATGAGTGCACAAACCGGGTCGAGCGGCAGAGCCGAAGCGAGACCAGTAAGTGCTCCCTAGAGTTATTAGCTTGTTTAAAACTGCAAGTGTTTTATTTAATTTTCTTTGTAACGATGCTTTTCACAATTTTAACTGAAACCCTAAAACTTAACTGAAGACAACTAAGACTTAGTGTACAACTAAACGTAGTGGGTAAAAAATAGTTTTATTTTGCTTATAACTAAACCTTAGGATAAACCGAACGTTAAACCCTAGGACTTAATTGTTTGTTTTTCTTTTTTTGAATTTTTGTTCTGTTTTTGAATTAATCAGTTAGGATTAGAAACCCTAAGACTGAAAAATTAATTTTCGAATTTTGTTTTGTTTTTTTTTTTGTTTTGTTTTTACATTAATCAGTTAGGATCAAAAACCCTAGAACTGAAAAATTAATCTTTGTTTGAATGTTATTTTTTATTTTTATTTTTTTGTGTTTGTTTTTGCTGTACATTGATAGGCAATGTTGTATGTTCATGTTATTGCTGTACAGTTCTTTTCCATGATTTTAATGTTTTTGGGTTGTTTTCTTTTGCAGGTTGTTAGGAGCCGATACTGTATATCCACTGCCTTTACTGAAGCACGGGGGGCACTGACTACGGCTGACTGGGAGTGGCTTGATGCCCTTGGGCTCAAGCAGGTGGCTTGACTGGAGCCCGTGGTCATGGATCAAGCTTATTTGATGGCCTTGATCAATCTTTGGGATCCGCAGACCAACACCTTCCATATCCCAATAAGGGAGATGACTATGATGTTGGAGGATATCTATCGGCTTTTGCAGATTTTGATAGATGGATTTTCGATCCGAACATCGTTGCATGATCAGCGGACAACAGTGTTAACACGCTACTTCGGACATGGGGAGAGGTTGGGCATAGAGAGCCCAGTGGAGACGATCGAGGTGGACTTCCAGACTGGTGGGATTTTGGTCCGATGGTGGCAGGAGAGGGGGGTGTTGGGAGTGAGGCACGCATTCCTTATGGGCCTCATTTCTAACATGCTATTACTTGACTCATCAGGTGCGAGGTTCCCATGGAACCTGCTGGATTTGGTTTGGCAGTTGGTAGAGTGCCCGACAGAGGCACCGTTGATCCTGATATGGGGACAGACGTTGTTGGCATAGCTCTATGGGGAGCTATACGAGGTTCACTGTCGGTAGCGAAAGGGGATCAGCTGTAGCTATCTGTTGCAATGCTGGGGTTGGTAGCACATAGCAGTTGAGAGGCCAACCGGGTTACCATGGACGACTCGGGCGATAATGGAGGATAAGGAGATAGGGTATGCAGTTTTGTGGTGGCGGTCTAGAGAGTAGGGACAAGTCGACGATGGGCAGGTGTCGTAGGGAACTATGTCGATGTCTTCTCTCAGCTTACTCCCGAGGAGGAGATTTGGCACCCTTATCGGGACTGTCCAGCCTGGCCGAAGGCTGGAGAGTGGATCTGACGGGTACGCAGAGAGCGATGGCTGATTGGTTGACATGGGACTGAGCATGAGTTCTTCTCATATAGCCGGGTTACACGATAGTTTGGGGTGCACCAGGGGTTGTCTGGTGAACCCGTGATCTATCGACGTCGAGGGGATGAGAGGACTCTAGACCGAACCATCATCATGCCATTGGGCGAGGATTCGAACGCAGTGATTGACGTCCTGGACATGGATGACGTTGGGACTACCACTGAGTACGACCAGTGGTGGGTACTACGGCGATGATGGGGAGAGGGGCCACCGGGAGGCATAGAGGCAGTAGCAGCGGGTGGTGAGGGTGTTGAGGCACCAGGGGATGATTGGGGAGCTCCTTTGGATGATGTAGACATGGTGGAGGTGGAGGGTGAGGATGTGGATTTTGGGGCTCCAGATCAACCGAAGATGCAAGACATGGCAAAGCAGTGGGAGCCAGAGTAGGCTGCTGTTCCAGAGATTCCCATGCCTCAAGCAGATGAAGGGGGCACGGAGTCTGGGTTATGCACTGAGATTGCATGGATGGCGGAGCTACTGTGGAGGTAAGACCAGGAGCTGGGGGATGCGCTATGGGAGAGGGATCTCCTACGGACTCAGCTAGCAGAGCGGGATAGGGTTTTGGCATAGCATGACGATGCATTAGCTTACTATCATCGATGGGATGCAGAGTGGTTCCGACACCGGATGGAGATGGAGGGGGAGATTATCCGCCTCGATGGGCGGCTACCTGAGTCGTCGAGAGGTGGATCATCACATCAGACGAGGGATAGTGCTACTGAGCATTCAGCATCATCTTATCGTAGGTTGTTGGATGAGGGAGGCGATAGCAGGCATGATGCGAGGGCTAGCAGTAGTTGCCCTGAGGGGTCCCATAGGACCCACACCATGGGGGGTAGTTCCCGTTGCACCGATCCTGCATGATCATGGTGGTTGACGCCTTAGGCTGGGTGGTTTTGTTGTATGATTGCCGGGTTAGAGGACCAATTTTGTAGCTTGCGGGCATTTTTTTATTGACAATATATATATATATATATATACCGGTTTTATTTTGTTTATGCACATGTGATGATTTGATTTTATGCATGTTGGTTGATGAATATGGATTTATGCATGTTTATTTATTTTGATGGATGCATATGTTATGATGAATGCAAATGTTTTTGATTTATATGTGATATGCAAAATGAAATGGATGAATGGAATTTGTGATGGTTGGTTAGGGCACCATAGACTGTTCAGAACTGTATGGTTTTTTTTTTTTGGAGACTGAAAGATGACAAGTTGGTTTCGAATGTAGTTAAGGTTTCCTGAGATTCAGATGTTTTAACTGTCTAGCCATGACTGTACTTTCATCTCACAAGAATTTTGACCAAGGTATGAATCAGACTTGCTTTTGACCAAGTTATTTCACATCCCTGTGTGTGTAAGGGTTCATCTTTCGTTCACACAACTTAGGAATTATTTTGTGTTTTAGCTTGTGATGGGATGTTATGTAACAAAGCATATTGCAAGTATGACTCTACCTTCATAAAATATTTATGACTGTGCATAGTATATGGCTTAGAAATCAAAATTATGACTGAAAGACGAAAACTCTTGATACATTATAAGACCACTGACTCTAGTGTGGTAAAAAGCAGTAAATGGTGTATTTTTGTTGTTTTTTTTTTTTTTGGACTGCTTATAAAATGGAAAAATGTGGAACAAGATGGACTAGCAGAGCAATTACAGCCTATGGTGCCTTTGACCTGTATGACCACAAATATGCAATGTATGGATGCGATGCGTAATGCAGCTATATATTTTTGTATTTTGATGGAATGATTTTTGTGAATATGAAGATGAGATGTAAGAAGAGCTTTTATTTATGAATTTGAGCATGCCTGGAAATGAGATGCAAATTTTTGTTGTTTTTGATGATTTTTGTTGTTTTTGAATTTTCTTGATGGTGACCAAGGGATTTCGAGAATCCTTTGGGGCATTTTGGGGTGACCAAGTGATTGCAATAATCCTTGGAGCTTTTGGGGTGACCAAGTGATTGCGATAATCCTTGGAGCTTTTGGGGTGACCAAGTGATTGCGATAATCCTTGGAGATTTTGGGGTGACCAAGTGATTGCAATAATCCTTGGAGCTTTTGGGGTGACCAAGTGATTGCGATAATCCTTGGAGCTTTTTGGGTGACCAAGTTATTGCGATAATCCTTGGATATTTTTGGGATGACCAAGCAATTGCGATAATCCTTGGAGCTTTTGCATTTTGACCAAGTGATTGCGATAATCCTTGGAGCTTTTTGGGTTTTGACCAAGCGATTGCAATAATCCTTGGAGCTTTTTGGGATGACCAAGTGATTGCGATAATCCTTGGAGCTTTTGGGGTGACCAAGTGATTGCGATAATCCTTGGAGCTTTTTGGGTGACCAAGTGATTGCGATAATCCTTGGATCTTTTTGTGATGACCAAGTGATTGCGATAATCCTTAGAGCTTTTGGGGTGACCAAGTGATTGCGATAATCCTTGGAGATTTTTGGGTGACCAAGTGATTGCGATAATCCTTGGAGCTTTTGGGGTGACCAAGTGATTGCGATAATCCTTGGAGATTTTGGCTTGCTCTTCAGGGGATAGATGTACTCCCAGCTTGATAATCTATGGATTCATTGGATCTGAACCGATGTCTACGTCAGTTGTCTCCTCGACCGACATGTGGGATCCATCCTCCAACTGGTGTGGATTTGGGATCAAATGGATATCATTTGCTGAGTTAAGATCATCGTTAGGAACCTCAGGTTCCTCGTCAGCATGGAAGATATCCTGAGTTGGCCCAAGGGTAAAATGAAACATTTCATCGAAAGGCCAGTACTCAGATGGGCATGGAGGGGAATTGGCATGGTCCTAGTCTATGGCACCTATGTCTAGATACAATGACTTTGTCGGATCGGCCAGATTATGGATGGGTGTGGTTAAATCAATGGAGATCATGTTGATGGAATGATTTTGGTCTCCATGACCGCAGGTGTTGTTACTCGGACATCTCAGATGTTATCTATGCTCTAGATCTGGCTCTAGAGGGATGAGCACAAATGGATTGTCCCTATGTGTAGAGAGGACGACAGGGTCTTCCCTCGACACTGATGTCATTATAGGGTCTCGGGGTGGACGGTGCTCATCATAAACTTGGAGCCATAGATCCAACACTTGGTCCCACCCTGCTGGGTCTATGTACCACTCATGCCCGTGCAGTATGCCCATCTGATCAAGTAGGTCATTAATCTCCAAGGGGCACCACTGTTGCATCTGTCGCATGTGATTAAGGTATGCCATTTTTGTTTCATCTTCATAATCACTATCGGAGATCCAACCTCTTGTATTAGCTTCGACCACTTGCGGTATTGAGGGCTTGCCTTGCTCAAGCAAATTTATCTAGCCCCACTGTGGTTGTGCCACTCTCCGTGGGGGGACCTGATTCTCTTGACATATCACTGGCTCGGCTGGAGCATCTAGAGGAAACATTGTCAAAATATTTTTGTGATAGTCATCCATAGGAATCACTTGTGAGTGATTGTAATCTGAGTCGAAGGAGTCGTATGATGTTGGCTCATAGTCTGACTTATCCTCCGAAGATCCTTCTCGATACTGTGGAGATCTACCCTGAAAGTGGGTCCCCAAACTTTTGCCTGTTTCTAGCAAAGGAGTAGGGCGATGGAGGTTACCAAGGGTGGTTGTTGACCCTGGGAGATAATCCCCCAATGTGTATGTTGTATTTGGGTTGGCATATGGGTTTGATGCCAATCCACCCTTGTGGTCTATCTTCAAGCCTTGCATGTCATCGACCAAGATGTCTAAGGGCAGGGGGTGATTGAACCCTACACCTAACTTGTCATAAGGCATTTGGTATCTTGGTTGACAAAGGAAACACACCCCTTGCTCATATCGGCCTAACCCGTATCCATGCAAATTGCATTGGCCAAGATATCTCAGAATGAAGTCTGGGTTGGACAGATAGTTTACATCCTCTACGAAAGGTTCTTCATCGTCGTCCTCTCGCATGTATGGCTCAGTGCCATGATCAAGGCCCCCATACACAAAATTAGTCTGGTTGGGCGGGTAGCCTAGAGGAACAATTGTACCAATGGGAAGGCGAGGCCTCCCCATGTCTTGCATGGATTCTAGTGCGGGCGACGCTATAACATTCCACACTAGATACTCCCCTAGGCCCGTATTGGCCATTTCAATAGTGATTGTTAGTGATTGAGGGAGAGGGAATGGAAGCTCTTCTGGACTCCACTCCATGTGGGGAGGGGAGTTGGTGTAGTCCCAGTCTATGGAACCTATGTCTAGATACAATGACTTTGTCAGATCGGCCGGATTGTGGATGGGTGCGGTTAAATCAATGGAGATCATGTTGATGGAATGATTTTGGTCTCCATGACCGCAGGTGTTGTTACTCGGACATCTCATATGTTATCTATGCTTTGGATCTAGCTCTAGATGGATGGGCATGAATGGATCGTCCCTATGTGCAGAGAGGATGACAGGGTCTTCCCTCGGCACTGATGTCATTATAGGGTCTCGAGGTGGACGATGCTCGTCATAAACTTGGAGCCACGGATCCAACACTTGGTCCCACCCTACTGGGTCTATGTACCACTCATGCCCATGTAGTATGCCCATATGATCAAGTAGGTCATTAATCTCCAAGGGGTACCGCTGCTGCATCTTTCGCATGTGATTAAGGTATGCCATTTCTGTTTCATCTTTGTAATCACTATCAGAGATCCAACCTCCTGTATTAGCTTCGACTACTTACGGTATTGAGGGCTTGCCTTGCTCAAGCAAATTTATCTGGCCCCACTATGGTTGTGCCACTCTCCATGGGGGGACCTGATTCTCTTGATGTATCACTGGCTCGGCTGGAGCCTCTAGAGGAAACATTGTCAAAAGATTTTTGTGATAGTCATCCATAGGAATCACTTGTGAGTGATTGTAATCTGAGTCGAAGGAGTCGTATGATGTTGGCTCATAGTTTGAATCATCCTCTGAAGATCCTTCTTGATACTGTGGAGATCTGCCCTGAAAGTGGGTCCTCAAATTGTCGCCTATTTCTAGCAAAGGAGTAGGGCGATTGAGGTTACCAAGGGTGGTTGTTGACCCTGGGAGATAATCCCGCAATGTGTATGTTGTATTTGGGTTGGCATATGGGTCTGATGCCAATCCACCCTTGTGGTCTATCTTCAAGCCTTACATGTCGTCGACCAAGATGTCTAAGGGCAGGGGGTGATTGAACCCTACACCTAACTTGTCATAAGGCATTTGGTATCTTAGTTGACAAAGGACATGCACCCCTTGCTCATACCGGCCTAACCCATATTCATGCCAATTGCATTTGCCAAGATATATCAGAGTGAATTCCGGGTTGGACAGATAGTTTACATCCTCTACGAAAGGTTCTTCATCCTCGTCCTCTTGCATGTATGGCTCAGTGCCATGATCAAGGCCCCCATACACAAAATTAGTCTAGTTGGGTGGGTAGCCTAGAGGAACAATTGTACCAATGGGAAGGTGAGGCTTCCCCATGTCTTGCATGGATTCTAGTGTGGGCGTCGCCACAACATTTCGCACCAGATACTCCCGTAGGTCCGTATTGGCCATTTCAACAGTGATTGTTGGCGATTGAGGGAGAGGGAACGAAAGCTCTTCTGGACTCCACTCCATGTGGGGAGGGGAATTGGCATGGTCCCAGTCTATGGCACCTATGTCTAGATACAATGACTTTGTTGGATCGGCCGAATTGTGGATGGGTGCGGTTAAATCAATGGAGATCATGTTGATGGAATGATTTTGGTCTCCATGACCGTAGGTGTTGTTACTCGGACATCTCAGATGTTCTCTATGCTCTGGATCTGGCTCTAGAGGGACGGGCACGAATGGATCGTCCCTATGTGCAGAGAGGATGACAGGGTCTTCCCTCGACACTGATGTCATTATAGGGTCTCGGGGTGGACGGTGCTCGTCGTAAACTTGGAGCCATGGATCCAACACTTGGTCCCACCCTGCTGGGTCTACGTACCACTCATGCCCATGCAGTATGCCCATCTGATCAAGTAGGTCATTAATCTCCAAGGGGCGCCGATGTTGCATCTACCGCATGTGATTAAGGTATGCCATTTATGTTTCATCTTTGTAATCACTATCGAAGATCCAACCTCCTGTATTAGCTCCGACCGCTTGCGGTATTGAGGGCTCGCCTTGCTCAAGCAAATTTATCTGGCCCCACTGTGGTTGTGCCACTCTCCATGGGGGGACCTGATTCTCTTGACGTATCACTGGCTCGGCTGGAGCCTCTAGAGGAAACATTGTCAAAATATTTTCGTGATAGTCGTCCATAGGAATCACTTGCGAGTGATTGTAATCTGAGTCGAAGGAGTCGTATGATGTTGGCTCATAGTCTGACTCATCCTTCGAAGATCCTTCTTGATACTATGGAGATCTGCCCTGAAAGTGGGTCCCCAAACTTTTGCCTATTTCTAGCAAAGGGGTAGGGCGATTGAGGTTACCAAGGGTGGTTGTTGACCCTGGGAGATAATCCCCCAATGTGTATGTTGTATTTGGGTTGGCATATGGGTCTGATGCCAATCCACCCTTGTGGTCTATCTTCAGGCCTTGCATGTCATCGACCAAGATGTCTAAGGGCAGGGGGTGATTGAACCCTACACCTGACTTGTCATAAGGCATTTGGTATCTTGGTTGACAAAGGACATGCACCCCTTGCTCATATCGGCCTAACCCGTATCCATGCCAATTGCATTGGCCAAGATATCTCAGAGCGAAGTCCGGGTTGGACAGATAGTTTACATCCTCTACGAAAGGTTCTTCATCCTCGTCCTCTCGCATGTATGGCTCAGTGCCATGATCAAGGCCCCCATACACAAAATTAGTCTGGTTGGGCGGGTAGCCTAGAGGAACAATTGTACCAATGGGAAGGCGAGGCCTCCCCATGTCTTGCATGGATTCTAGTGCGGGCGTCGCCACAACATTCCGCACCAGATACTCCCCCAGGCCCGTATTGGCCATTTCAACAGTGATTGTTGGCGATTGAGGGAGAGGGAACGGAAGCTCTTCTGGACTCCACTCCATGTGGGGTGGGCTAGAAGCTTCCACTTCCATTGTACTAAGCACCTCTTCGGTAGAGATGTTTGAGACTGATTGTTGCACCTTTTCAAGAGGTTGTGCCTCCTCCAGGGGTTTCTTCCCTTTGTCCTTCTGTTTGGCCATGATAGGTGGCATCGTTGATGAAGGACCAACTGATGAAGATGGACCTGACTGGGGTTTTGGTGGATCTACCTTTGGGGATGCTCACGAAATCGGACCCTGTCGAGATGGATTCAATTGGAAATCCAAATGCGTTGATGGGAGGGTCGGCTGCGGCATCAGGTGCACTGCATTGCAGTACTTGAAGGGTTCTAGGTCTACCGAAACCACGTGTACTTCCCCTTCAAATGTATACTTCAGGCATTGATGTGCTATTGATGGGACACACTTCATGTCCCTTATCCATGGCCTGCCCAACAAGATGTTGTAAGCCATCTCACCCTCCAAAATATGGCACAATGTTGGTATTGTCTTTTGTCCCACTTGAATGGGTAGGACGATTGTGCCGACTGTCGAGCAGATTGCATCGTTAAATGCTCGTAGTGTATACGTGGAGGCCATGATGTGAGAGGTCGACAGCTTCAAATGTTTCAATGCCGCTGTAGTGATGATGTTGCTAGACGAGCCAGTGTCTACCAACACCCTCTTATAGGGGATCCCGTTGACCCACGCGATAACGTGCAGGGGTGGATCCGCTATGTCATCAGCCACTAACTTCACTTCATCTTCCCAAAAAGTGATGACTGGCTCGGTGCATCTTTTGACATGCCCCATAAAATTGTTGAAAGAATTCGGTTCCTGGGGCTGCAACTCTATAGCCTTCAGTATCTCCATAAGAGCCTCCCGATGGGGCGTTGATTGTTGAATTAGCTCATATATGGAGAGCCTAGCCGACGTGGTCCGTAGACTTTGGGTAAGTCTAGTCCGAATCGTGGGCACGGGTCTAGGCGGAGGTAGCTGCGTAGGGTTTTGTTGAGACTGTGACGTTGAAGGAACTTCTTTTGTGGCTGCCAAGGGAGCAGCTCCTGGGTATTTCTTGTTCCTCGTCACTATGGAGATCATCCCTACATATCCTTGCATTGGGAAGTTTTGTTGCACCTCATTTATTTGGAGGGGTTTTGCTTGTGCCTCATGAGCAGGCAAGGGGTCTCTGTAAATTCCCATTTGCTGGTTGTTTGGCGCTACAGGGTTGTCTACAACCAATGTCTTGTTGTCAATCAAGTCTTGTATCAAGCCTTTGAATGTCCAACATGTATGAAGGTCATGTCCCTATCGTCGGTGGAATCTACAATACAAATCCTCCCGGTACCCCCTAGGCTTCGGTGCATTTGGATCTATGGTTTGAATTTTTGGGAGGTTGATCAAATTTTCCACTGACAAGCGGTCAAATAGGGAGTCCCTAGACTCCGTGTAGGGTGTAAACTATCGCCTAGGGCGACGCTGCTGATTTTGCCCCTATTTCTGGTTTTCCCTTTCATAATTATTAGGGGGCACTGCCTGATAATTAGCCCTTTGAGGCTGTATGTCTTGTGCAGGCTTGGGAACATTTATAGCAACTTGGTTAACCGCAGCGGGTTTTTGTTGCGTAGTCCCCATTTTGGTGTTTTTGTTCCACTCTTTTTTCTTAGGCTTGGCGATTTTGCCCTCCCCTATTTTGATCTCTTCGATAATTCTGGCTTGTGCCAGAGCTTCTTCTAAGGTGGCATATTGCTGCAGCTGCAATAGCCCAGAGATCGATCTCAAGCAACTTCGTGCAAACATCTGTGTAAGGTCGGACATAGGGGGAAGGTAAGGTAGCTTGGAAAGCAGAGTCCTCCACCGATTCCCGTAGGCCGCCATTGTCTCCTCATCATATTGCCTGAGGCTGGCCAGATCACTCAGTGATGCCTTCTTCTTGGTGCTGAAGGCGAAACGTTCAAGGAACGCATCCACTAATTGATCTAAGTTATTGATGTTGTGCTTCGGCAACTGGGTGAACCAATCCGAGGCAGGGCCTACGAATGTGGTTATGAATGTCCTAAGCAACAGCGCATCATTGTCCTGAATGCCAAAGCATTGGCTCAGGAACCTTGTCACATGCTCTTGGGCATCTTCCTCGCCTTTAAAGAGTGCCAGCTGGGGCAACTTAAAATGCTCAGGATAAGGAGGTGCAGGCACGGACGGATGCACCGGATGACTACGGAGTTGACGTAACATGGGCTTTTGGGGCCCAGCAGCTTTGGTTTCCATAGACTCCAAACGCTCTAATAGCGCTTTATATGCATCAGAAGACTTAATCTCATCTTCTCTAATTTTCTCCCATTGTGGGTTGGGGTAGACTTGAGGCCTGTGGAGAGGTGGTCAAAAAACAACCCCTCCGCCTAGATAGGGCATTTCAGCCCACTCTTCTTCTTGTTCGTACTCCTCGTATGCTTCTTGAGGAGTCTCTGGGCGAGACCTACGACCATGAGTGGGTCCCCACGGAGGGAACCCATCATTATTCCGGGGAGTGGCCTCCCGTTCCGGTCTAAGAGGTCTTGGAGGCAGCGCTTGGTTAGGTCGCGGGGACCTGTCTTGTACCAAGGGGTTACGCCTCTCGTATGGTTCTGCCCTTTGGGTGCGAGGGGTCGAAACCCTCTCTGGCATAGTGTTATCGAACAACTCATCTGTTTGGCGCCTAATGCGCTCTTCATTGAGGCGATATAAATGCTTCAGTTGCTGTTGATCTTGTTTAAGCTGCGTAATCTTCGCTTGGCGGGCGGTATGTCTGGCGACTGCCAGGTCGATCGGTTCTGCCATCTTGAGTCTCGATGGCCTAGATGCCTCTCCCATGTACTTATCTCGGTCATGGTGATCCGAGATCTCCACAGGTCGCTTTCCCCTATCGAGGTTGGCGGCATTTATTCGAGGCTCTGGCCTCGAAGGATGGTTTTGGTACATAGCAGGTGCGGAGGCGCATTGCTCCCACACTGTATATTGCTCTCGAGGAAGATAAGGATCTTCCTCGTTCTCCCCTTCATAAGTATGAAAGGGGCGGGCGGAGTTGGCTCGCCCTGTCAGAGGAGCCTTGTGCTCCGAATTTGTCCTATTGTTTTTGACTATAAGAGGAGGCAATGAAGGTATGATATTATCTTGAAGCCTCTCCTCATGGACCCTCCATCGTTCTAGCGCTTCATTGCATGGTGGCCACTCGTATCGAACTTCCAAGGGAGGCCTTGTATCTACGTTGAGTGCTACATGTAAGGCTTCTTCCCGAAAGGGGCTATGACGGACTGGCGTGTCCCCCAATGGGGTGTCCCTATAATTCCATCTTGACCTGGACTGATGCGGACTCTCTTGCGGGTTAGACCGCCAAGGCGGTATAACTAAGTCCTTAGGACTATAGCGGAGGTGACCTATGTCGCCCCTTTGTACACCTTCCATAGCTTTCGCCCTTGATTGGGCTTGGCTACGTGTGTACACCATAGTGGTGCTTTCCTACAAGCTATGTAGATTTTATCTCTTTTATGATTTTTTTTGTTACACTAAGCAGAAATGAACACACACATACACAAACGGTGATTATCTCTTTTAAAGATTAATGGTGTGTCCTAGACTGGTTTTAGTGCATTTTGATGATTTTGTTTTTGTTTTTGAAAGTTTTGTAGAACGTTTAAATGCATAATGAAGGCTCATATAACTCCCATAAATGGTCGCCCCTTCGATATACCATGCCAGGCCGATATACCAACCTCTCTATATACCCGCCCTTATGAGAGGGAGACTATAGGTACGTGAGAGCAGATGGTACATGGTACGTAGGCTGTACTGAAGGGGGATTGTCCTGTCTATGACACCTACCATAGAAGACTTATCCTCGTGTGCTGGGAATCACCCCAGCGACACTCGGTCAGCTTTCATCAGGATTTACGTCGAACGACAGTGACAATCGGGGTAAATGGATGCAAAAATCAAGCCAAGGTGGTGATGAACCCACCGTTGGTCTTGATCAAGGGCTGGGGTCTTACGACCAGCTCCTTGGTTTAAAAATGCCAGTGATGTGTGTGGAGTTCATTTTAATTTGCAAAAATGAAACAGGCAGACAAAAGGAAACTTTCCCTAAGCCATACAAAAACTGAAAACCAGAAAATAGAAAACAAAAAACAAAAATTTGAAAGAAGCTGGTTAAAAACCCCTACCTCTTCTCTGCCCAAAAGGATGTTTTCTGACTCTCGGTTCTGAAACTGCACAGACTAAAATTCGTCTCTGGGTCAGACGAATAACAGAATAGAATTCGTCCCTGTCTGAGACGAATTTGAATTCGTCTCAGGGTCAGATGAATTACAGTACTGTATTCGACACAGGCAGAGACGAATAACAGTCAAAATTCAAAAAATGTACCTGTAAGCACAAAAACACAAATTTTGATCAGTTTCTTGATCTCAAAAATTAGGGGACAGGGTCCCACCGTGATCGCCACTGAAAGCACGAGATTTCGGAAGATAGAAATACTAATGTGATGCATTCAAGATCAAACAAACGCTTAAGTCCTAAAATGTGAAACGCATGAAATGAAAGAAGCGAATTGAACGGAGACAAAAGAAATTAGAGAAAGCACAACCCTTTTATTCAACTCTCTTAATCTCGGTTACAAAGGCGCCTCCTCCCTTTTTAGGGGCTAGGAGCGTTAAATGGATCTTGATTACAATCTTGACTTAGTCTTCTTCCTTCCGCGTGCCCACGTTTGAAATGGGCGGGCCAAAGTGTTTTCGCCACTTGCATTGATGAACCCTTGATTCTTGCTGCTCTTCCTACGTTCAAAGACACAACAAGTCATTAGTAGCACCTGTGACAAAAGATAAAGCGTTTGATCCTAAAACCAATGAAAGATGCATGCATAAGATTAGCTAAATCGATAAATAAGATGATTCCAAATAACCTGCAAATTTGACAGAGACCAGAAAACATTACCAGAGGGCCACTGCCATCGAAACAGTCGACCAATTTGCATTCAACTGCAATTCGTCCCTGGGCAGGACGAATTCTACTGTAATTCGTCCCCGGGTAGGACGAATTCGCCTATGACAAAGTGCCGAAGTAAAGCCATCCAAATGTCGCGTCTCGGGATCTCCAAAACACCTGCAAACATGGGGGTTAGCTAATTGGGGGCATTTTGGGACGACCCAGATGGTCGGTTTTCCCCAATTTAGCCTCCATCACCGAGAATTTGACGTCGCTACCTGCAAGTTAGTGAAGACAACGAAAACGACAAAAGATGACAATATTTGATCAAAACATGCTGAAATCAAAATTGTAAACTATCTAAACAACATAAAATGGAATGGAATATAAACAAGTGACAAAAGAACAAATTAAAATGACACTAAGAAGTGCGGGGCACCCGGGCGGGCCGCCCACCGTTAGAACCTGACTTCGGCACCAATCCACTTGGGATGGGCCCAAAATCTCTTATAACTGGTTGTCGACGAATGGGTGGGGTAATGTGGTCAAGTGTCAGATTTTGGATCCGGATTCACACTTCCAATGCCCACCCAATGACCTCCTTTGCGAAAGAGATCAAGGATGTAGAAGATATGAATCACAAAAGGGCTAAGGCGCAGTATCAATTGGGCAGCACTTCGTTGCTTGAAAATGCTTCCAACCTTCTCTTTTTGGGTGAGAAAGTTCACCATTTTATAGACCCAAGGGGTCTCTTTTGGATGGGCATGCAGGGGTGCCACATGGCGGCTATGCCTTCCCAAGAGGGAGGAGACTCCTCTCTGACTCGGGCTTCCATAACTGCCCTTGTGACAGTCCTCTAACGGCCAATCTACCCACCTACACGCGCATGCAAGGCAGGAGGCATTAATGGACTGCCCCTGGCTGCCACTTGTCAAGATTTTTCTTTTTGCCCGTTGAACCCAGAATTCGTCCTGCCTAAAGACGAATTCAGAATTCGTCTCTGGGTGAGACAGATCCTAATTTGAATTCGTCCCTGGGTGAGACGAATACTGAGCAAAGTGCCTGAATGTGCCAAATTGCCTTTTGACCTTCCAAAATTGCTGGCAAAGTGGTTAGGACCACTGTTTAACCTCTGAGGGCTGCCCTGGGGGCTGTGTGTGTCAATGCGATCAGTGTTTGCAGTCACATAATCGGATTGGTGCTGTTTTGGTGTCTACACAAATATGATTCGGTATTTTCAGTCACTGAAGTAGAAAACAATGTCATTCCCAAGGAAGATGTTGATATCACATTATTATTTGAAGTATCTAAGTGCAATAAATATCAAGGTGCGGGAGTTATCTTTCATACACCACAAGGGATTCCTATCCCCTTATCGTTCAAGTTAGACTTCTCATGTACAAACAACATAGTAGAGTACAAAGCCTTAATATTAGGTCTTCAATTAGCTATAGCTATGGGTATTAAGCGTATTCAAATATTTTGGGATTCTCAAATTGTAGTGAAATAGGTAACAGGAGAATACCAATGCAAAGAGCCTACCATTACACTTTATCATGAAGTATCAATGAGATTGCTCTCAACATTTGAATGGTATGAAATCAATAACTTACCTCATTTGACTAATATATTTGCAGATGCAATGGCCTCTCTTGGATCCTTGATTCCAAAGAATGACTTAGGAGAGGTACATCCCTTAATAATATCAACAATATCTAAAGCAGTCGTTGTGCCCGTTGACCCAAAATATGAACAAGACGTTTACTTTATCCATACGATGAGTCTTGGTCAAGCCCAATAGTAGCCTTCTTAAAATTTGGAACACTCCCAGTGGACATGTCTTGGTCTGCCAAATACGCTTTCAAGAAAAGAGTAACCTGTTTCATTCTCTTGGGTGATGTGTTGTATAAACGGGGTTATGATGGAATCTTGCTTCGTTATCTCGAACATGGGGAGGCCCAAAGGTCCATACAGGAAGCCCATGAT
The DNA here is from genome assembly GCA_028583015.1 of Wollemia nobilis. Taxonomy (NCBI): domain Eukaryota; kingdom Viridiplantae; phylum Streptophyta; class Pinopsida; order Araucariales; family Araucariaceae; genus Wollemia; species Wollemia nobilis. The sequence goes on from JAQPPZ010016932.1 coordinate 789,584, forward strand.
GGTACTTGTGGTGGTCATTTTAGTGGAATGGCCATTGCAAAGCGTCTTTTATGCATGGGTTATTATTGGCCCACAATGGAACACGACTGTTGCACATATGTCAAAAATTGCAAATAATGTCAAACACATGCTAATTTAACTCATGTACCATCACAAGCTTTACAACCAATACAAATTCTCTGGCACTTTTCACAATGGGACCTAGACCTGATTGGCAATATTTAGCCCTCCTCTTTGGGACAACATACATTCATCATCACCACCACAGAATACTTCACAAAGTGGGTTGAGGCCATACCTCTAACCAGTATGACAAGACCTCAAATTGTGGATTTCATACTCCATCATATCATCTTTCATTTTGGCATTCCCTCTAAAATTATTTCGGATAACGGTAAGTCTTTCAAGAACAAGGATGTTCGAGCACTTTGTAAAAATTATAATATCCAACATAGTTTCTCGAATCCTTATTACCCACAAGTAAATGGACAAGTTGAAGCTACCAATAAGACATTGATTGCTATTCTTAAGAAACTCGTCAAAGAAAATCATAAATATTGTCATACAAAAATTTCTTTGACACTTTGGGCTTATCGAACAAGCATCTGAATGCCAATAGGAGCAACACCATTTTCCTTGGTCTACGGAGCAGAATCTATCATGCCTCTTGAGCTCGATATTCCTTCCTTATGAGTCTCCTTGTAGGAATTCATAGATGATGATACAACTAGACAAGCACGAATTGATCAACTCACTCTCCTAGACGAAAGGTGAGTCAACACACTAGAGCATTTACGAGTTTATCAAGACCGCCTAAAGTGTGCTTACAATGCTAAAGTCCATCTTTGGGAATTTCAAGTAGGGGATCTGGTGCTCAAAGAGAACCAACAAAACACCAATGCTTTGCCACACCTTCATGACAAATTTTTAGCAAATTGGTTAGGTCCATACATAATCACTCAATAAGTGGGTAATGGTACTTATAGACTTGTTAATTTAGAGGTAATAGAGGAACCCGGACCACTTAATGTTCTTCATTTAAAGGTATTCTATTTTTAAAGGTGGCACTTTATATGTATATATACATGGCTTTTCGTATTAAAAAAAAAAACAAATTCACATAGGCATGCACACATTGCATACATTCCATATGCATTTACATTTAAGCATTTTGACATGCATCTTCACTTTTTGCATTCATACATTATTTCATTTGCATACATTAAATCATACATATTCCATGGCATTGTACAGTTTCCATTTACATATCAATACTACGTTGCATTAGGCATATACATTTGTATTCATCCTGTCCCATGTTCAATGATCTGACATAGTAATGATGATATGGTCATAAACAAAAATTCAAGTTATAACAATTGGGGGTACCTAGTTTAAAAACCATGCAATCCTCAAAAAAGTCATATTTCAACCACATCGCATGCTAAAAATACAAAAGCCTATATTTTTAGTCACCCAGTCATTCCTAGTATAGCAAGCAACCTCCAAATGGATGTCTGACTTTCTTTGGGACCAATAACACACTTTACACACTAAGAAAGTCTTGAGCATTACCAACCGATCCCGAATACAATATTGAACCAATCACATTCCATCACATCTTAAAAACATTATGATCGAATGAGAGTTAGTACCATACTTGGGTAGTACCTTGAGGCAAAAAGTAAATATCCCTTGCTTGTCCCATCACACAACATAGTCCAAAAATAGTGGTTCTCACCACTACCATAATTGCTCTCTAGAAGCATAAAAATAAAAACATAGAGTAGTAAGGATAGGGTCAAAATTCTCATTATACTTTGGTTGATAATCTAATTTTGCAAAGCTCTATACAAAATTAACAACTAAAATCCCAAACACCCATGATCCCTAAAGTTGTAAGGATCCGTACTACATGTCCCTGACAAGGATGGGTAGTCATCTCCAAAGCCTAAAATATCAATCCCATGGGACTATAGAGTGAATATCCACTGGGGCTATAGATTCTTGACTGGCAATGGAGTAATATCATGTGAGGCAACATGTCTCTCATCCAAAAAGGGAGACCTCTGAATGCACATAAGGACAGGCTAGCCTCAGGTCATCTCCATAACAGGTCATGCCCAACTTACTCATAATGGTTTAATGAACTTCACATGTACACACATTGATACTTGGTTGGATAGGGTCATTGTCTTGCTCAAGCCTCGGTAATTGAACATCACTCGCACACACACTTGGTTCTAAAGAAAGTTAGACAACCTAGTGATTTTGGTTAGTAACACTAATATGTCTGAGTCTTTAAAAATATCTCAGTTTTCCATATCAAAATTCATGTCTTCTTCCATATCAACATCCATATCATCTTCCATACATTCTTCCATATCAACATCCATGCCTTCATTACAAGTTCAAATTGCATAAAGCCACTAAATTGGGTACCTCCAACTGGCAAACAATGGACAAAGAACAATGGCCAATAAAACTTTTGAACTATAAAAAGATCATTCGAACACCATGCATTCCCCTCATATAGTTTAGATTCATTATACATTTACTTGCATTTATCATCAATAGCACATCATATAGATTGCATGAAACATTCATATAAAGTATTATGCATATACATCATTATTAGCTGGCATTCATAAAATATTCCATCAAAACATTGTTCACAAAATATGCATAAACCATTCATAAAATAAATATTGCATATACACAAAATTTCACACAAAAATAAAAGCCATGTATATATATGTATAAATATCACATATACAATAAATGCCAAAAGGCTACAAGGGAGCACCAAGGCTCATATACAAAATAGTGCATCTAAGAACTATGCTAATGTCCATGAGAGGACCCTTGAGACCTAGTAGGAGCCCTTATTCTAGTACTCCGCCTAGACTCAGTATGCCTAGATGACTTAGTTATAGAAGAGGAAGGATCATTTGGCAATGTAATATGCTTTTGCATACACACATCCTCCAAGGAATGTGCATATGCATCACTAGCCAACAGATGTCGTAAGTCCATCTGATGTCGATGCTCCTTTGCCAACATCTCTACGTGAAGCCATGTGACCGTCGCTTGATCACTAGCCACAATTATTGCCTTCTTTGCCTCCAGCAGAGCTATAGTAGCCAATGACTCCCTATGAGTCTCAAGCATAACCTCATGCTCCTCATGAAGCTGCTCTAGCTCTGCCCGCAACATTGCCACCTCAGATATATCACCCAACCCCTCATCATCCTCCCTCTCATCGTCTGCCAACCCCATATTTGGAGTCTGCTGAGCTGATCCCTTTGACCATATTCGACTCATTGATTTTTGAGCCCTCATCCTCTTTGGAGTCACCACCAACCCCATAGTTTTTGCCTCATCACCCATAACCTTTGGTACCCATATTTGTTGGGAACCAAACCACTCCACATACTCTGGAGTCACCCCGACATCATCTACATTAGGAATTTCCATCTCCTCATCATCCTCAACCACCACTCGCCATGGCTCTGCACAAGGAAACCCCACCTCCACCCACCACTACCGATACAACACCAGATCATTAGGCACATCTTGAGGTAATCCAAACTCCCTCAACACCTATGAGTACTAAAAGTACTCCACATCATCATCTCGCCACCCAATCAACCACCGAGCCTACCTCACCCGATGCAGCTGCTCCCCATCACCATCCCATCGAGCTCCATGCCATGGCCTCCATATCACGTCTATTTGAGTCAACCTTGACCACATATCCCGATACCATTGGCTCGTATGAACCTCTCAACTCGGCTGAACTTCCTCCACCACTGCCCATTTCCTAGCATAGGGCTCCCCCATTTGCCATTACTCACAGGACAACCCCTCAGGCTAAGTCACAACAAAATGCTCCCAAGCCCAACACTGTAGAAGGAAGTTGCATTCAATACCCTTCCTCTCCCTTCGAATAACCTTATATAACTCCTAGTACAACTGTGCCAATAAGGTAGGCACTCATGCATACTCTCGAGGATCCATAAACAAATCACTCACCAACCCCAATAAGTTCCAAGGGAACCTACAACCAGTGTTATTAGGTAGCACTATGTTTGCTAGTACAAACATGATCAAGGTAGGGAGTGCATCCAGCTCCTTCGCCTTGTACATGCTTAGATAACATATATCTCCATCCCCCATATGCGCCTCTCGCCATCGATTCTTGAACATCCGCTGCATCTCCACCTTCTCATCATGACCAACTATCACCCTCCCCTTCTATTAACACCTTGAGAATGCGATATACATCCTCGAGTGTAATAGTAGCCTCCCTAGTTGGCAGTTGGAACACCCCCTATCAGGGTCCCATCTCTCTATCAATGAAAAGAGATATCCCTCATTCACCCTCACCATGTCTAACCTAGACACACCCTCCAAGCTCACCTTCCCCTAAAACTCTCAATAATTAGTTGTAAAATTCTTCCTCATCCTAGGAATGAGAGGAGAGAACTGATGTCGAGGATCTATGTCCCTCAACTGTAGAAACAAACAATTTCATTAATACGATTACAAAAAAAAAATAACAAAAAAAATGCACAAGAGATAAAGTGTTTTTAAACATTACTAGGGTAAATGGTGCCTTAGCTCCACCAGTAGCATTCGATCCCTCTGCTGCCATAGCTTCCACGCAAATTCTCACTAGCCTCACTAAGCTCACAAACCCACTCCACTCCTCAAACGTAGCTTCTCAAAGTCCTAAATGCATAAATGAACCTCATGATTCACTCAGAAAGCTATTTATAGCTTTACCTAGTGCATTCAGGTGCAGGTCTACACCTTCAAATTCACAGGCTTTCCTGGGCACCTGCGGGTGCACCCAAGCACATCTGCACGCCTGCGGGACACCACAGGCACAGCCGTGCACCTGGCAACAAAATGACACAAAGACAAAATTGATAAAAATGGTAGCTTACCCCCTCCAAATTTCACCAAATTTCATCCACACATCATGCACATCCTAAAATCAATTTTTGTAAAAAGAAAAATCATTTTGCAAGCATAATTTTTTAGAAAAAACCAAATCTTCAAAATACACTAATTGAGGCACAAAATGCAGCAAAACAATCCAAATTTTCACAAAACTCACATCTGATCATTCTGCATTATATTCTTCATCATCACATACAGTTGTGCAAAAATCAGAGTTAAACAAACCTCGTATATAGTAGGTTATTCTATAAACTTGGCAATTGTAGCGATGTTCATCCATGCAATTTGGTAAGATGAATAATCTACAATAAGGACTCTTGAAAATAATCATAATCCATTATCACATCATCAGATATCACAATCACATTTGGCACCTCACATTTTGAGTACAACTTTTCCAAGAACAATTTGCTCAAAGGCGGCCATTGATGTCCTTTGTCGTGGGACACGAAAACACGAGTAATCAAAATCACAAACACTCATTCATTTGACAAAAATCACCATGCAGGACATATCGGTAGGTTTATTGGTTCCATTATGGAATTGGTGAAGAAATTTCCACAGTCACTACCCCACCCCTATGTTGACTTAGTCATCATGCATCTTCATAACTTACATACTCAATGACGCCATTACGACATCGTATTCAACAACATCGAATCATCCCAAAGTTTGGGGCAACCACAATTTGATTATGATTTCCCACGATAGGATGCATCTTACAATCAATGGTATCATACACCAACCCCTTTCCCACCATCGGGGCATAAACGATATCACATTTTACATCATTCATATCATCCACAATCACATGACCAACCCCTTTCCCACCATTGGGGCATAAACAGTATCACATTTTACATCATTCATATTGTCCACAATCACATGGTATTATACACCAACCCCTTTCCCATTGTTGGGTCAAAAATGGTATCACATTTTACATCATTCATATCGTCCATAATCACATTGCATTTCACACCATGCGTTCATCAATTGCCCAAATTCACTACATTAATTATTTGCACAAAAATTTTCAATTGGCTTGTGAGATACATTCGTAATTCATTTTCCAATTGATTGGGTAGACTACAAAAATTACAAAAATTCCTTATTCTTTTTTCTTCAACATTATCACTCAAATACAATGACAGAGAGAAGCTACTTATGTGCCCATAGCCCAAGCAGGTGTCTCGTATTTTTGCACCATATTGTGTTTCACACAACATGGTACAAAAAGGGGCATCTGTAGACACCAAATTGTAGCCATTAATCCTTCATCCTAACTATCCTACCACCCACTGGTCCACCATACACCTTCCCCGTCTTCAAAAGGCCCACTTTAGCCCTTTCCCACCATTTCCTAGCCCAATTGGGATTATTTTAATATTATTTTATATTATTATATATTTAATATAATATTTTATATTATATTATAATATATTTATTATAAAATATATATTTATAAACTCAATTAACCACAACCGTCTGATCCAATATAATCTCCATCGTCCATCTTCATTAATCCATGCCACATCTAAAAATTAATCTCAACCTTAGGATATAATTTAATCTTAGCCACACGATCAAAAGTGTAAGGCTAAAAACCTAAGAAAACCCTAGGTTGGATTATAAATAAGGGCATTTGCAAATGCTCAAACCCTGGAACCTTGGAACCCTGATATTAGAATTTGCATCTTGAAGAGATCATTGGCAAATCCCTAGTGAAGCAAAAAGAGATAGATCCCTGAAAACCCAAAGCCCTAGCTAGCCAATAGGACTTCTGCTCTTTCAGCCATCCCCCATATCCATCCTTTCCACCTCACCCTACTCCATTGATATCATCGCCACTTTCGCCCATCCATAGCATTTATCGTATCCCCCATGATCTGCTTCTGTATATCCACCCTTATCCATAGGTGCCCTCTCGAGCTTGCAAAGCTCATTGTAGAAGCTTGCCAAGTGCCCACCAGAGCCTGCCATTCAGCAGGTGCACACCAAAGCCTGCCAAGTGTGTGCCCGAGCCTGCTGTTATCAACGAAACACAAGTTAGATTCTACTGCATCACGCCATCTGCCATTAGATCTGCAACAACAAAATAAGGTATCATCACAAGCAAGATATATCATCATTTGTTTTATTTTGTTACAGTATCTATATATTTAGCATGCCATTTGATCTATTTTTTGTTAGGGTTTATTGATATCTGAGGGTCTCACACTATGGATCCCTCACAAGTGTTATTAATCTCTTTCTTTGTTTGTGTGCATGTAGGTCTACAGATTCTATATATTGTTGAATGGTTGTTGAAGCTGGAGTGGTCCGACATCGGCTACCTGAAGCCCACTCATTTCATTGGAAGCGAGGATACATTATTTGAAGACACTTCATTGTTGTAGCTAGGGTTTCGAAGAACCCTAGTGTATTGTAAATATTTGTATCAAAGGCTCACTGAGTACAGATTGTATCAAAAGGAGTTTATTAGCTCCCCCCCATTTATTGAATAAATTTATCTATTTGTGCAATCTTGTGTTTCCTTGAGTTATTTGATTTCTTTATTATTTTAGTGTCATGTTCTTGTCTTCACATATATATTTATTAAAAATAAATATATGTTTATTATTTGTGCCATCCCATATATTTGATAGTTTATATCTCGTTTTTATGGTTAATAACTAGTCGACAAAATGCTACTCATATACAATTTATAAATAATAGTCTGATTATTAGAATTTTTCATTGATAATAATAGTTAAATATATATAATTTTTAAAAAAAGGTCAATCAACTCAAGTTGCCTATTTTTTTTTTATTTGTGGAAAACATCCCAAAAGGGATGCCACTTTCGGGTAAGACCCAAGGAGGCAGGGGTATCCATTCTGCAAAAACGCCCAGGACTCGGACCTGGCCTACCACCTTTGACATACTCAAGGAGCAAACAAACACACAAAACCAATTTAAAAATAAGTAAATAACAACAAAAATAATAAAATAAAATAAAAAACATGCTCCTTGAGTGTGTCAAAAACAAAAGCACAACCAAACACGCACAATAAGATAAAAGAAACCACAACACAAACCACATAGAAAAACACAAGAACCACATAACAAAACACAAACAAGACAAAAACAACAGAACACTACAAAGACATAACCCAAAAAAAACATGAAAAATAAACACAACCAAAACCTAAAAAATTAAAAAAATAAAATAAAAATAAAAATAAAAAACAACCAACAACGAGACAATAAACAAAAACAAAAAACATAGAAAACACTCACACATAAAAACACGAAATAACACAAACAAAGAGAAACCCAAGAACAAGAACGAAAAAAACACAAGAACAATAACAAAAAACATTAAAAAAAAAAAACAAAACAACAAAAACACAAGAACAACAAAAAACAACAAAAAGAACACAAAAACAAAACAAAACAAAAGAACCCACCCACCTTAAAAAACTAAACAAAAAAAAAAAAAATTGAACAAAACAATGACCTATCTAGACCAGAAGACTATTAAGGCAAGAATCAATAGAGGAAACAAAATAAAGAATAGAATGAGCTAGGGAACTAAAAAAAAACTGAATGAACCAAAGAGAAGCAAAAAAAAAAAACAAGAAGAAACTAGGTACCTTCGAACTGGAGCCATCCAAAGAAATGATAGAAAGAAGAGCTTCCCTAATTTGAGAAGCCCACCATATAGGAGGGTGGCCATAACAAGTAAGATCACCTTTGTCCAAAGCCCAATTAGCTAAAGCATCAACACTCTTGTTTTGATCTCTGACCACATGATTGTAATCAACTTTCAAAAATCCCATCTGGATTAACTGAATCTTCTCAATAATTCTTTTTATTCTCCAATCCACCTTATGATTCTTAGAAGGAGTCTTCAAGAGATTAATCATAAGTTGAGAGTCGGACTCAACTAACACCTTTTCCCATCCAACCTTAGTAGCCTCTTGAAGGCCTCCGAGGATACCATACCCCTCAACAAGGTTATTGGAAAGAATACCCAAATTCTCAGCAAAAGTAAAAACCAGGGAGCCATTTGAAAGTCTACCAATTCCTCCCACAATGGCTTTTCCAGGGTTCCCTCTAGAGGCTCCATCAGTATTGACTTTTCCAAAATCCTTAGGAGGAGGTTGCCAATTTCTAGTCCTATCCATCTTACTAATACTCACATTCCCTTTAAGTTGGTTGCCCTTAGAAGATTTAATCTTCAATATTTGCATCACTTGATCCCATCTTTGGTGGGAGTTTTGGGGGTGATTAAGGAGTTGATGGACTGATTCAACTAAGTTGGCTATGGTATTTTGCCAAATATAGTGAATATCCTTCCTATCTTGATTAAAAATTTGGTTGTTCCTTTCATTCCAAATATTCCAAAGAAGAATGGTAGAACCCATCCAAACTAACTGCCTAATAAAATGATCAACACCCTCTTGATTAGGCCAATCCCTCCAAAGTTGTTCAAAAGTAAAAAAATTGGACCACTGTAAGCCAAGTAAAGTGGCCATTCTCCTCCATAGCTCAGAGGCTAAAGTACACTCAATAAAAATATGGTTGATATTTTCTACATTCTCTTCACACATTTCACATCTAAAAGGGCCATGAAAACCACGCTTCATAAGTTGCTCACCAGTAAGCACCCTACGATGCAATAAAAGCCAATTAAAGAACCTCACCTTAGGCTAGAGCTTTTGAGCCCACAATCAAGAAAATATGTCAGAAGAATGGTTGGGATTATTATGGCATAAGGTCAAATAACCTTGAGCAACTGAATACTCACCCTTAGTAGTGTTGTTCCATCCAAAACAATCTTTTTCATGGGACCAAGAGAGGGATCTCATATGAAGGATGCCTTGGATATCTTGTCTTTGCCTTTCTGGGATTTGAATAGGCCAGTCCTCAATAGGGATCCAATATCTACCAACCTTTGAATTACCGGTATGGTACCAACGGTAATTAGCCACCTTTATCCAATTAGCTCGGTGAAGCTCCTCCATCCAAGGCCTCCAATCAGGAAGCTAAGTTATCAAAGGCTTGTGACCATCCCAAGAATCTGTCCAAAAATTTGCATGTTGACCATTATGAATGATCCAAAATAATTTTTTCTTTATCAAATCCTCACCAGTCTTAAGAACTGCTAAAATGGGAGAACCTTTGGTAGGAAGTTGATAGCGAACAAGGTCTTCAGGACTTTTGTTCTCAGCATATTTAGCACGGAGATTATTGGCCCAAAGAGCATTGGGGTTATGCAACATCCTCCAATATAATTTAGCAGCTAAAGCTTTGTTGTTATTAATTGAATACCGGAATCCTAACCCCCCTTCACTCTTAGGAAGACATAAAGTATCCCATTTCACCAAGGCCCATTTTCTTTTCTCCTTAGTACCACTCCAAAGGAAACGATGACTGATTTGATCCAATTCTCGAAGAACAACCTTTGGGATATTCAAAATGGAAGAAACATAAATAGGAATAGCTTGAAGGACTGATTTTACCAAGGTGATTCTACCCCCAGAAGAAAGCCACTTGTTGGTCCACTTTCCAATTTTCTTCTTGACTTTGTCCAACAACCAATTCCAATATTTATTTTTTTGCCTTTGAATATTTATGGGAATACCTAAATAAGTGATTGGAAGAGAGGTCTTCTTATATCTTAATTTATCCAAGACCATGGATTCCTGTCTAGCAGAGTAGTGAAAGAAAATAACTTTAGATTTGTCTTCATTGATCAACTGCCCGATAGCCTTAGAAAAACAGCTAATGATTTGCTTAATATTAGAAGCTTCCTTAACTGTAGCTTTACCTAAAAGAGTAGAGTCATCCACAAATTGAAGATGAGAGATAGGTCTAGCTCCATGAGCAATGGTAACTCCCTCAAGGGTTTTGTTTTCCCTCTTTTTGGTTATAGTCCTACCCAAGCATTCAACAAGAATGATGAATAAATAAGGGGATAGTGGGTCACCTTGCCTAATACCTCTGGAAGCTGGGAAATACTGAGAAGGCCTGCCATTGATAAGAACTAAGTAGGAAACTGAAGAGATACATCCCATAATCCAATCCATCCAATCCTTAGAGAAACCAAATTGCCTCAAAACTTTGATAAGGAAGTGCCAATCCACTCTGTCATAAGCTTTGGATAAGTCTAACCGAATGAACATGGAAGGAGAATTTTGCATATCCATGGAATGGATGGCTTCCTGAGCAAGAACTATCTCATCTACTATTTGACGTCCTTCCACATAACCCCCTTGCTCGGGGAAATAATCTTATGCAAAAGAGGCTTCAACCTTTCTGCCATGATTTTAGTAATGATTTTGAGAAGAACATTACATAAAGCAATAGGTCTAAAAGTTGAGATATGATCAACCTCTTGAGCTTTTGGAACAAGAGTAATATAAGTTTTATTGATAACCTTCAAAATTTCTTTGGCTTTCCTGGCTTCTTCCACCACCTCTAATAAATCAACATGAAGGATATCCCAGAACTCTTGGTAGAACTCAATGGGAAAACCATCGGGACCTAGGGTTTTCCCTTTTTGCATTTTAAAAACTACTTGTTGAAGCTCATTGATAGTAACAGGAGCGATCAAAATAGAGTTCTCCTCAGAAGTGATAAGAGAAGGGATTGCTTGAAGAACATTTTGTTGTGAAGTCGAGTCAAGAGGAGTAGCAACAAAAATATTGGAAAAGTAATCAACAACAATAGAGTTCATGCCATCCCAAGTATAAACAACATCTCCAGAATCTGATTTTAAGGAAGAAATAAAGTTGTGAGATCTTCGAGCTAGAAGAGATTTGTGGAAGAAATTTGTGTTTCGATCTCCTTCTTTGAGCCATTGAATTCTAGATTTTTGCTTCCATAAGATTTCTTCTCTTTTTTCCCATTCCTCTAAGCCGAGTTGTGAGTTTAATTTCATCTGCACTTCTCTTCTCTGTGAGGCCATCTAAATGGATTTTCTTATTCAAATTTTCAATATGAGCAATAACTTCATGTTTTTTTTTATGAACATCCCCAAACTCTTTCCAGTTCCAAGTCTTGATTTTGGATTTAATGTATTGCGATCTTTTGGCAAAACAGAACATCTTAGTCCCATGCCTAGGTTTACCTTCCTTCCACCATTGTTGCACATGAGGTCTGAAGGAAATGTCTCTAAGCCACATTAATTGAAAACGAAAAGGAGAGAAACTCACATTGGTTTTCCACATTTCCACCATGACTGGCCAATGATCCGAACCAGAATTATTAAGAGTCTTCACTTTAGGAATGTGACCATGGATTAAGAAATTTTCAGAGAGCAAAAACCTATCCAATCTCTCCATTATACAAGCTAAGCCTTGCCTTTTGTTAGACCAAGTCATAAGGCCATTATCCGGTTGGATATCCACAAGATGGAGGTTTGCAATATATTCGCTCATGAGGTCAGTGCTTTTGTCCAAATTTCTATTTCCCCCCCTTTTCTCATCTAGAGAGAGGATGGTATTGAAATCTCCTCCGATCAAGATCCAAGCTTTAGGAAAATGAGAGATAATATGAGTAATATCCTTCCACTTGTCTTCTTTTTTCCTCCAAAGAAGTCGGAGCATAAATAGTAATGCAGAGCATAATCTAGTTGGAATGTCTACTTTGAATAGCTATAGCCAACAAACCCCAACTGCCAACCATATGGTGAATAACTACCTCTTTTGGGTCCCAAAGACAAGCAATGCCACCTGAAGTCCCTTGGGAACTGAGGGAAACCACTTTTCCAGCTGGCCAAATTTTACTGGCAATTAAGTCCATATCCTCCATTGACATCTTTGTTTCTTGAAGGAAAACAAGATGTGGATGATTTATCTGAATCATTCTTCTAATTTCATTTTGTTTTGAAAGACTCCCTTTGAGTCCTCTAATATTCCAAGTGATGATCTTCATTAATACCAGGGCTAAAAAATTTGGGAAGGGCATTAATCTTACCTTCCTCTACAAGCTTTTCACCTTCTTTTACCATATGATATTGATTGGTCTTGCGACCTACTTTTTGATTAGAATCCATCTTCAATTTTTTTTCCCTGTTTCTTGACTTATTCCAATTGAATCTGAGATGGCTTCTAACCTTGAAGAATGCTCGTACACAGCCAAAATTTTACTAGATGGTTCAACGGAGTCTATATTGGGACCTGCATTATTTGAAGTTTTGACATTTGAAATATTGTTTTTCTTGTGTAAATTTTCTCCTTTTTTTTCTGTTGAAAACCTTTGATTTGTTGGTTTGTCTCCGAGTTCTTCCCTTCATATTTAAATTGTGTTTCTAAGATTTCAGTTTCCATTATTTCCTCTTCCTCACTTGGGACATCATTTGTGGAAAGGATTTCAAACATATTAGCAGATGACTTTGATTGATCCTTCATAACTGGTTTTTTTTTAGTGTTCTTCTTCTTAGGTATTTGGAAACCTATTGAGTTTATATCTTCTTTCTTTTGATCAAGAATTTTATTTGGGCAAGCACTGGCCAAATGACCATATTCATGGCAAATTCTACAACGAAAAGGAATGTTCTCATAGTCCACTACTTGCTCCCAAGTGTCTTCCCCAAATTGTAATGTGATATTTTTAGGTAGGGGTTTGTCAAAATCCATTAAAACACAAATCCGAGCATAAATAATATGTTCAAAATTTTGAGTACAATCAACGGTCATCATAAAAGTTCCTAAAGAGTTTCCAATTGAAGAAAAAATAGTAGGATTCCAAAATTCAATAGGGAGGCCAAAGAGTCTAACCCACACGGGAGCTATAGAAGGCATCTCTTCTTTGGCTTTAAATTTAGTATGCCAGGGCTTCATGAAAAGCCCTGCCCTTCCAAAAAACCAAGGACCCCCTTGAAAATTTTTCTCTCTATCTTCATTATTAGCAAATAAAACAAGAAAATAACCATTTGGATAAATAGAGATTTGTAACTCACCTTTAGTTTTCCAGACTTTTTGCAGCCCAGAATTTGAAAGCAGATAGACTCGGACGAAAACCCATGAACCGACAAATTAGTCCTCTTTTTTCCAAATCTTCAATGCCAGTCTGAATGTTACCCATATCAAGCTTAACAATAGGAGTTCCATCAGTTGCTTTAAGACATCCTGACTCCATTTTCCTGGGATCAATCTTAGGCATTCTTAGAGGTTTATGGGAAGCCCTAATATTGATATTAGCATTGGGCTGAGGCTGTCCACCATGAAGGGCATCCCTAAAATTCATTTTTGGGACTGAGTCTTCGAAATTCTTACCCTTGATAAGGGTTTTCATAGTAGAATTATTTTGTGGGTGCACCTTAGCACCAGATTCACTTGAGATATGAGCCATTTTTTGATCAACTGCTTGAAACTTGTTTCGTGATCTCTTTAATCCTTGCCCTAGACGCCATGGAAAGGTATGGTTTTCACTTTTCTTTTGTGCAACAAATTGGAAGCCATTGTCACTCAAGTTCACAGTATGATCTATTGAAAGACAAATTTCTAACCCATATTGTATCCCCTGCAACATTTCCTGCTAAAATATTGAGCATAAACCACAAAAATATTGGTCGCTAGGGCCCGAAGGCCCTAAAAACCAACCTCTGGAGCTGCTTGCACTCAACCCAGATGAAACCCTCGCATAGTCGCTTGCCAAATATCTCATTCACACATAGGGATGTGCTAGGATCTGTGTTGCTCCAAATGATATGAAAATTGGTGGAGACGTTCTAGGGTTTTTCAGGCATCTACCCTCAAAATTTTAGCTCAATCCGAGTCCGGATGAGTGAGATATGGCCAAAACGAGTTCGGAAGTTTGGGCAGTCCTGCGAAAAACGTCTAATCAATTTTGACTCTTCATAATTTCTTCTTATATCCACTCAAGTTGCCTATGACTAAGCATTTACAACCTACCAATTAAGAAAGGGTAGGACAACTAATATATATTTCTTGCAAGTGTATGGTTATATTTGAAATTGATCATTTTTTAGATACTATTGTGATGATACTCCATTTAATTATTGTGATATATTTCTTTGTACTTCATATTATTATAATTATGGATCTCTCTTTGATAGTTATTGCAAACCTACATGCTCTATAAGGATGGATAATTATAGATTTAACCCTTCTTCTATAAATCCTATTATTTTTAGTGGCCATATAGAAAGTAAGATAATTTAAACTAGTTAGTTGCACCTTATATCATTTGGAAAGATAAATTAGATAGTGTTAATAATATCCTTTATGGTAGAGTTTAGATATTTTGGATGCATACATACTCATGATTTGAAGATACCAAATGGATCCCTCCCATGTATGTCATTTAACACTCTATTGAATCTATTGTATATTTTTAATTTACTAATAGATCAACATATCATACTATAATAATTTTTTCAATTGTTTATATGGGATTGAAATAGGTCCCACCTATATTACATCATGTCCACATAGTGGTACTACAACAACTTGGTAAATATGCATGTATTGCTTGGCACAATTTGAACCTTGATCTTCACATTGAGGAATTTAACAAATTGGGCTCATGTCATTTGATATATCACATCATATTAATTAAGAGTATATATGTTAAACAATAAATTAGATAATTGGTTCATGAAGAAAATCAAGTTATCTAGCAGTTCTCTATTTTTATCCCTAAGAAAGACTAGAATGATTGATGGTTATGCATTAATTATCATGTATTATATAAAACCATAATTATGAATAACACTATATAATTCCAAGGATTGATGGTTTTTGAAGCTATTTTAACATGCTACATTATAAACCAATATTAATTTGATCTCATGTGATCACCAATATTGTATGAACCCTCAATATATATTGAATATGTATTTTATAATAACGTTTATTCATTATTAAATTTATGGTTATGCCATTTTTCTTTCTAACATGCCAAACACTTCCATCCATCCTATCAATGATGTTTTCTAACTATATCTTACTTTATTTATTATTATATACCTTTGACATTGTTGTCTATATTAAGAAAAACAATACTCTTGGAACATGTGCAAAATTTATTGGATTTGCTTTGTGAATATAAGCTTCCAAATAATATAAAAATATTTTTTTTGGTTAAAGTTTTATTACATGATTGGATTTTTAAGCAATAATCTTAGACTCATGTGTATCTATACAAGATCAAAGTTATTATACAGTGACCTCTTCCTTAAATAAAGTCTAATTTAAAAATGTGTTTTAAAAAACAGACTTCTATGAGAAGTTCATTCACAAACAATATCATATTTCACATTATTTTCCTTATTTTTTGAATAGAATAATTTTTTTATTTTTTTGATTCATAGGAGAGTTGGTTACAACCACATTATTTTTTATTAACTGGTAAGCGTAGGGTTCAAACCACAAGGGGTTCTCCCACCAAACCTATTCCACATCCTTGTTGTTGACCTGATGTAAGGAGGACCACCTATCACTCAAGATTCATATTATCATCGTTAGTATGGTGCACACTCAGAAGATTTAGATCAGACTACTATCTTTGCAAAAAGGCTGCTCCCAAGGTTTAAATTTAGGTGTCTTATAGGTAAGTGTTTGGCCAAACAAGCAACTACCAGTTCACCTAACCCTTGGGGGTTATTGTGAATCAAATGATCACCACTTTAGATAAAACTTCTCATAGAGATTTTAATATATTGAATAAGACTTTTTATATTGCCATGTTGCTTTTCCTTTGTAAGATGTGATGGGCAAGCCTAACTATTCTATATTTAATATTTTATCTTTCTTGTATGAATATATTATTGGTTCTTAATCATACTTATAGTATTCATATATAATATATATTCATATCTTACCCTTTTTAGAATAATTTTATCTCAACCTAGTAGAAAAAAAACTATTCAAAAAAAGGAGTTCCAAACTTGTATAATATATCAAAATAATCTAAATATGGTAGAAGATATTTTCAATAATTAATTAAAATATCTAATAAAAATGAGAAAAAATAGTATAAATATGATTTTAATAACTAACTAAAATATCTATTCAACAATTAAAAATGATATAAATATCATAGTCCATGAATGCAAATTTCTTTGATATTGATGATTCTCATAATTTGGTCTTCATTATTAAATCAAAGGACTTTTGTATAGTAAGTCCTTTTAGTCAAAAAATATATGCTGTCCAACATTGGATTTTTTTAAATGTAATAGGATTTTGATTATTGATCAATGATAAATTGATCTATGAGAAGTAAGGATTTATCAAGTCCTCATCACCACTAGAGACAATTTTTAATAATTGATAGTGCTAAGACAAGCCTTTACACCTTCATACCACCTTAAAAATTTCATATTATTGTACTTTATCACATGGATTTAGATGTTATTTCAATGCCAAGTGCAAGAATAAAAACTATTGTTAACACAAATCCTATGTTAAACATCAAAATCCTTGGAAAAATTATAGCACTTAGAAAAGTGAGCTATGTGCCAATGACTAGTGCTAGATTTAGTTTAGAATACTCCAACACATTAAAGTTCTTGTGGGATTCCATAGCTAAATTTAGAGGATTCTAATATTCTGGCATCTAATCTATAAAATGATTGTTATATAAAATATAAATTATTATGTATTTTCATTAATAATTGTCATATAAAATATTGATTGGAGGAACTTATCATTGATAATGACAATCAAAGTAATATCATTTCAATTAATCTATATGGGATTTTTGAAATGTTAATACAATCATGTGGTCAGAGAATAGAATAGGAGTGTTGATGCTTTAGCTAATTGGGCATTGGAAAAAGGTGATCTTACTACAACCACCCTCCCAAATGGTGGGATTCGCAAATAAGGGAAGCTTTTCTTTCTATCCTTTCTCTGGATGGCTCTAGTACTAAAGGTACCTAATTCATTTTTCTTTGTTTTTTCTTCTCTTTGGTTTGGTCAAGGTATTTTTATTCCCTTGCTCATACAATTCATTCTTCTATTTCCTCTGTTGAATCTTGCTTGAATAGCCTTTTGGCCTAGAAAGGCCAGAGTTGTTTTATGTTTTCGGTGTGTGTTTTGTATTATTTTCGTTCTATTTTATTGTGTTTTTTGTGTTGTTTTTGGTATTTTTTATGTTTTTGTATTTTTTTTGTTTTTGTTTATTGTGTTTTTGTTTGTTGTTTTGTTGTTTTTTTTTATGTGTTTTGTATTTTTTTTGTTGTTTGTTATTTTTGTGGTTTTTTATGTGTTTTTTGTTTTGTTGTTGTTTGTTGTTTTTTATGTTTTTTTGTTGTTTTTATGTTTTTTTATGTTTTTGTGTTTGTTTTGTGTCTTTTGTTGTCTTTTGTTTTTTATTGTGTTTTTGTTTGTTTGTTTGTGTTTTTGTGTTTGTTTGTCTATGTTTTTGTTGTTTTAGGCATGCTATTTGAGTGTGCCAAATGGAGTAGGCTAGGTGCGAGTCCTAGGTATTTTTTGCGTAATAGATACCCTTGACTCCTTGGGCCTTACCCAAAAATGGCATCCCATTTGGTGTATTTTCCATAAAAAAAATATTAATATAAAGACCCTAAACCACTAAACATTGCAATTCATACTAGTTGAGGAGGGGTTCAATAATGTAGTGCAACTAATATTTATTTCTTAAAAGTGTATAGTTTCATTATAATTAAATATTATTGAAATAACATTGGTTGTGATTAATCCACTTAGTTGTTGTGGTATAATATTTGGTATTTCTACTAGTATGATTGTATATCTCTATTTTATGGTTGGTATGAAACATAGAAGATAAATAAAGATGAAAAAACATATGACTTACAAGTTTTATCCATCCTATCACATATAGTAGGATAACTATCAAGAAATTTAAGTAAATTTTAAGAATTTTATTGCATTTTGTAAAATTTTAGAAGTTAAATAAAATAATATTAAAAATATATCTCTTCATGTATTTCAATGTATTTTGTATGCATAAAATAATATATTTGGATATTTTAAATGGATACTCCCATGTGTGTCATCTAAGACTCTTTTGAACTTATTTCATGTTCCTAGCTATCTAATTGACTAGTTTATAACACAACAACCATTAAGAGTGTAGAAATTGAAAAATGACCTAAAACTACTTAATGATGAAAACCTCAACCTCGTACTATGGTGAGTGATGGTTAAATGCAGATATTATTAGAACAAAATAAAATTACTATGAATAACTAATACCCACTTTCAAGGATTGATTATATTTTGAACCAATTGAAAGTTGTTACATTCTTCACCATGTTTACTTTTACCTTTAGATTATCAATGATTTCATATGGAGTATCAACTATTGAGAGTATAAGAGCTAGTGTGTTATTATTGAAGGATGAATATATATATATATATATATATATATATATATATATATATATATATATATATATATATATATATATATATATATATATATATATATATATATATATATATCAAGATATTTTAGAGTTTCAAGAAGGAAAAGAACCCTAACCCTAACCCTAATAGGAAAAGTGCACATTAATATTCTAACATTCCCCCTTAATGTGCACTTCCCTAAATACAAAAATAAGTCAACATCTCAAATGTTGTAATAAAACTAACATAAATTAAAAAACAACTACGAGTTTCACTCTGTTCTAATTAATATGATTCTCCTCAAGGTGAAACTTGGCTAGAAGGTGTCAAAATCTGCCAAAAATGCGTCTTTATACAAAGCAAGAAAGAAGTTGGAGAAATTTTAAGTGTCAAAAAACTTTGTAGTCTTCAAATGGTGATGAGATCCAAAGTGTAAAAGTCTTTTTAGTCTTTAGATAGAGTCTAGGGTGTCTAGATTTTGTAGTCCATAGGGTAATTATGATGCAAAGTGTCAAAGTTCTATAGTCTCTAATCAAACAAGAGAAAGCTAGTTTACGTCATTTGGCTCATGATGTTGGTTCTAGTTTACATGGTTTGACTCATGATGTTGTTGAAAAACTTGGAGAAATTGGAAAAAATAAAATGAGGAGTAATTTTTCCCTCTAGCAGAATTAAATTTGTGAATATTTTGCATCATTACAATTTGTAATTTTTCCCTCATAGGGGAATATTCCAAGAATTTTCTTTCATAATAATTACATGGGCCCTCCTTCATTTCCATACATATGAAAAATGTGAATTTTTCTTGCCCATCAATAACATGGTACAATAATGCATAGCCCCATGTTATTTTCATTACAATCAATACAATGATAATACAAATTTGAAAGGTTATTTTAGCTTGTTGCGAGCCTACTGGGGGCCTGTTATAGGCCTCTATGGGCTTGTTGGGGTCCTATTGGGGACTTTCTATGGGCCTATTGGGGGCCTGCTATGGGCCTTCTAGATGCGTCTATGGGCCTATTGGGGGCCTCTATGGGCTTGTATGGGGTCTCTGTAAGCCTACAAAGGGCCTATTGTGTGTCTTTTTGGGCCTACTATGGGCTTTATAGGGACCTATATGGGATTTTTGGGGGCCTATGTGGGCATCTATGGGCCTACTAGAGGACTATTGTGGGCCTATTATGGTTTCAAAGCATGTGGCCACTATCCAATATTTAATTTTTTTAAAATATTCATCTCATATCCACCACATGACCAATAGATATTTGCACATCTACACAATGTCGTCAACAAAAACATCCTACAAGAAATTAATCTTTTGATAATGCACCAAGATCTCATATGGGTTTGAATCCATTGCTTCTATATTTGATTGACATTATGCACAAATTCCCATTTACACAACAACAACTACTAGATACAATGGTTACTTTGCATCATTATGGCATGGGATAAATTCATATTTTGAAGGTCTTTTATGAGCTGACTCTACATTGCAGTCCATGATACTACCCATGAATAAATAATAGCCATATTTGTTTGAGGGAGGAAAATGACTTGTAGACACCAAAACCTAGGCATCTGCACTTTACCACAAAAAAAATATATGCCTAAGTCTAAATTTTATATTAAAATCCCAAATTGCACATTCTATCCCACATTCCACATCATAATCATGCATAATAAAATTATATGCTTAAGTCTAAACTTAGGTGTATAAATACTGCACATTAATCTATTTTCTAGATTTTAATGTCTAGGAAATATCCCCCTAGGATAACCTGTGTATCCTCATGATGCATGTCCTAGCCACCACTATCCCTCACCTTGCCACATATCACACCTCACTCCACTTGCATCTACCCACTAGCCACATCACCCTAGTTAAGTGAGACACTCTAGGTGACTCACTGTAACTACCCCTTCCATTTGGTAGCCCTAGATTACCACTTGGTAATCCTGGCTTACCACTTGGAAATCTTGGCTTGCCACCTCCCTTTCCCTTCAAAATTCTAAGGGTCCTATAAAGGCACCTTTGTACATAAACCAAAGCAGGCCTAAAAGAACACACTGTTAGGCTACCAGAATCATGCTAGGAGCTTGCATGCATCCCAAGGAGACCAAATATTTGAAGCCTTGGAGGCCATTTTAAATGTTTCTACCACTCAACCTTAACCACCCATCGGTAGTTACACAGTCACAACTACCTTCCCACGGTTGCCTAACTGCCCACCTATGGTTATTTAGACCTACTCGTGTGCCCATGGTTACTCAAAATGCATCAGAGCCATTGATAGTGTAGATTAGTAAGTTTTAAGTTGCTAGCAAGGCATTCCTATTTGATTCCTTTGTTACCTGCAATGTTAATTTCATTTGTATAAAATCCATTTGAGGGTTTATTGCATTGGTTTTCAATCATATATACATGTGCTACTAAAATCTTGTGTGTATTTTGTGTGTGCAAAAGATAGATCCTTAAGTAGTTTTTGAATCTGGAGTGGCCCTATTCCTAGGATACTCAAGCCCACTCGACC
Organism: Wollemia nobilis; assembly: GCA_028583015.1. Lineage (NCBI taxonomy): Eukaryota > Viridiplantae > Streptophyta > Pinopsida > Araucariales > Araucariaceae > Wollemia > Wollemia nobilis. Next base: position 811,443 of record JAQPPZ010016932.1, read on the forward strand.
TTTGAAGTTGTAGCAGAAGAGCGAAAGATACCAGTTTAACTTGCTTGGAGAACAAGAGATCATTATTTAAGCATTGTAATTTGTAAAAGAAAGTATTGTAATATTTACCCCTTCACATTGGGGTAAAAACATTGTAAAAATGTGATACCAAGGCTCCCCTATTTAATACAAATATCATTCATTATATTGCAATCGCTTTATTTTTAGTTTGTAAATAATGGCGATCATGGTGGGACCCCCAAAGGATTTTATATTTGTTTTTCCTTGTTTTTTGTACTGATATTTCTTTATCTGTCTATTGCAAGTTTTTTTGAAGCTCTGTTGCATAGGAATAAAATATTAGATGCTAGGATTTGAAGACCTATTTGGGTTATTCCAGCACCTGAGGAACCATGATCATGTGGTTGCAAAACTGAACAACCAATGATGCGTTGTTATAAAACTGAACAACCACAGATGCATGGTTATAGAATTAAAAAACCATCGATACATGGTTACACAATTGGATAACCATCGATGCATGGTTGTAGACTTGGGTGACCGCGTATGGGTATTTTTGGATCTACACACACACGAAGTGATGGTCAAAGAAATAGGAGGGAGAGGTGAAAATATCACAAGTTTGTACATTAAAAACCTTCCTTTTCTTTATGCTATTTTAGAATCATATTAAAAAAATGCAATAAAAGTGTTAGGTATTAGGTTTTTTTTCTCTATTTGCATTTAGGTCTAAGGTAAAAAAAAATTGCATCTTACGACCTAGGCCATTTACATCTGCAACATGTTTGCATTTTGTATGTTTTTTGTTTTTGCATTTAGGCATGGAAATTAAATTGCATTTTAGATTTGCATGTCACCATAATAAAAAAAAACGGTGCACTTCCACACACTCACTTGAACATTGGGAAGGATGGATTTCATCACCAACTCCCAATCGATACCCTATTATTTTTGGCCAAGACCGGTCCAAGAACTATTGTAACCAAGGAATAAAATAGGTATCTCTCTTTAGAGAGGTATATCATTTACTAAGGTGAATTGACTAAGGTATACCACCCTTAGCATATGGTAGCAACCCATAGTCAATATATAAAGCAAGCCCACGTCCAAAGTTAGTCACCTTCATCCATGGAGTTTCCTACTCAATTTTCCCAAGCCCTTGTCACTTCAGCGGTAGGGAAAGCCAGTATGGCCTATACTATGCATCCAGACCTGTCCACTGGCCCATCTAGTAGTGCTCCAACTTTAGATAGATATTATACAAAGATCTACTCATGCCACCATTCCAAAAACTCCTAGGAGTGATCTACCCACGCCATATGACGATCATTTCATGTATGTGGACATGGATGTAATTAGGACTTATTTGAGTGCAACCAGTCTATTTTTTCCATCATTGCATTCACTCACCATTCCACCTCACACCATTCCCACATTACATCAAGAAGACATCTACTCTCATCCATGGAAAACTCATCAATTCATCACTAATCCACTCTTTGAACCACAAGCCACTATGGAGACCTCATCATTTCATCAATACCTCCCCATTCCATCCACTAACAAAATAATTTATTCTAACACCCTCTACAATACTACTTCATGGATGCCTACATCCATACCATCCACATCATCTATTGATCCCATCCAACATGCCATCCCTCATTTAGTTGTGGTGCCCTTCACCACCTCCCTCCACCAACATCCAATCACATTGTCACCACACATCTTACTAAATATTCTACCTCCCATGCGGACATCCCATCTACCTCTATAATTACTATACAACAAGATTTTTTGCACTTACAACAATTGATTATGAATAATGCTAACCAAAGTACTCATCCTAACTCATAACAACAGTTACTAGGGGGACCCTAACCATCCATATACATCTTTTCAAAACACTTTCTTCATCTATAATCCATCATGGGTGATAAAACTACCTACCATAACCATACCCACACATCCACTTAATCACATGTATGGTGCTCCATCAACACAACACACCATCATTCCACCATCTCCTCATCAACAACCACCTCTTCACCAACACACTACTCATTCTAAAACAAATATTGATGTAGCACCCTAAAATTGGTGCAATAAAATTGGAATAATTACATTCACATTAGTAAATAAATTTAAATTCAAATTTAACCTCCCAAACCGCCCGTTAACCGTCGAGAAATTTGTTTCCTCTTTTTTCGTGCCATTTTTAGTAGTTGTTTTGACCGTTTGACGATATCGTCTCCAATCAGACGATATCGCTCCAGATTTGACGATTTCATCTGGACTAGAACGTCCAGATGATTTTGTTGCAAAACTAAATTTGCATAGTTGGAATCCGTTCCAACGGGTCTCCAATCCGGGCAGAAGCGTGTCTGCGTCGTTGGGACCCTTCCCCCGTTGGAGATCTCCCAAATTGGGATGATCTCCAACCTCCCAACAACTATCCTATGCCTATTTAACTCTAAAACTTTTCCTTCCCCAACCCCTGGTTGAATTTTTATGTAAATCAACTCCCTATGTGCTAAAACACTTCAAATTTGCTCTTGCACTAGTCCTATATTAATTTTATTGCAGGTACACCACTGGTTTTCATCCAGAGCCAGCACCTAACGTAGCCGACGAACTTGTCAAGATTGGAGGCGATCTCGTCAAATTCAGGATGATCTCGTTCTGATGCGAGACGATTTTGACTGCAACACACATCGAGGCAATCAGTGCCTAGAGTTTGCTCTTCTTTCTCTTTTATCTGTCATTTTATGCTATAAATTAGATTGTCTATTCAGTTTTTATACTATATTGCATCTGGAGTTCACCCATTTTGTCTAGTTTGCATATTAAGATCATATTCTACTATCTAAACACAGTGATTTGCATTTACTTTTGTTCTTGTATATTGTTCAATACTCATATTACTTTTTCATATAGTTTTCCCCTATTTACAAAATAGAATTTCTTGTATTTCGCATCTGTTTGCTATTTTGCAGGTCTCTGATGAATTTGTCTGACGAATTCATCAGATTGCAGACGATCTTGTCAGTTTAGACGATTTTATCAAATTGAAGGCGATTCTATTGAATTGCAGACGATCCAGACTGCTACAAGTAATCAGAAACTTCATCAGACTTCCGGATCAGGTAATCTTCATTGGCCTCCTGCAAATTCTCTGTTCCTACTTTCTTTTCTGTTTGCTATATTCATTTAAATTGCATTTTCATGTATTTTAAGTTAGAATCATTCGACCAAACCTAGGATGAATGTTTAAAAATAAAACGAACTCATCAAAACTCATTCCCAAAACCTAGGCATGGAAATTGCCGCCAAATTTTTCCTGGTGAACCCACCATCCATCGAAAAATCACCAAAATACACCTCCCTTGAGAGGCGGGACCTTCGTGAAGTCCTCTCATCCGAGGTACCACACCATCCTTTTCCCATCCTCCTTCCGGGTGCGGATCCAATAGCCTGAAGGTAGGGATGCGAAAAATTTGGAGCGATACAATTGAATTGCCTCAAAAGCATTAAGCTACACTTGAGTCATCATTAATCTCATCAAAATTGCCTACCTCATCAACCTCATCCACCTAACCAATCTCATTTAAATCGTCAACCTCATACCTGGAACCCTCTATCCAAGCCCATGATGACCATATTTCACAAGTTGCAGGATGCAAAAATAATTGTTTTACCTAATATACATCCTGCAAATACCAAACATCATAAACCCAAGTCATATAGGGAATATCATTATTACTTATATCATCGGCAAGTGGGCCTTGACATCAACAATTCTTACGCATTTAAAATTATGGTCCAAGATGTTATCGATAAGGGGGACTTTCCCATAGACAATCCACCCACCTCATCTCATAAAAACCTCAGTATCCACCAAGACCGCAATGGGGATGCTTAAGGTATCACACCTTCCCCATGCAAAAAAAATAAAAAATGCTCCAAAGTAACCAAATTCCTTTGGTCAATTCAATCCAAAAATCACCAAGGGGATACCCTTTGGTCAATTCAATCCAAAAGGTTCCAAAGGGGACACCCCTTTGGTCAATTCAATCAAAAATGCTCCAAAGGGAGCATACCTTTGGTCAATTCAATTCAAAATATCCCAAAGGAACCTAACCCCTTTGGTCAAATATCATTTCAAAATGCTCCAAAGGAGACACCCCTTTGGTCAATTCAATCCAAAACACTCCAAAGGGGACATCCCTTTGGTCAATTCAACCAACAAAATACTCCAAAGGGGGGGAATCCTTTGGTCAAAATCCCCAAAGGAACCTACCTAGAGGGAACACACCCCTTTGGTCACATCCAGTTCAAAAGGCTCCAAAGGAACCAAACCCCTTTGGTCACATTTCAGTTCAAAAGCCCCAAAGGCACCAAACCCCTTTGGTCATATTTCAATTCAAAAGGCTCTAAAGGAACCAAACTCCTTTGGTCACATTCAATACAAAAGGCTCCAAAGGAACCAAATTCCTTTGGTCACATGCAATTCAAAAATCTCCAAAGGAACAAAACTCCTTTGGTCATAGTCAAACCCAAAATTCTCCAAAGGAAGAATACCCCTTTGGTCAAATCAGTTCAAAATATCTAAAGACACAAAACCCATTTGGTCAAAAGATCCATAAGTGAACCTTTTACCTAGTGATTAACTCTAGTTACTGAGTAGTTACAGCAACTGGTTATCCAAGAAATATGGTAGGATGGATAGATCACCATAAGGACACTTGTTCAAAAAAATAAAAAAATAATAATAAAATGAAAAAATAGCTTAATCATTCACATTGCATTTCATACCTCAATTCATGCATTTGAATTTCACTGCATACATGCATTCATATCATTTGCATTCATTTGTATCACTTGTTGTATTAATCGTCATTCGATTAATGTGGATAATTGTTAGCCCAAAATGTCTTGTTACCTTAATAAGGGGCAAATCAGGTCAAATATTAGTTGCCAATCCATAAGCCACAATATTTTGCAACTTTCCTTATGATATTTTGATTATTAAGGGGTCTGCATAAGATAGGATAGATATCGTATAGTCATCTACAATGATGATTATACGACCACTAACTATTTTATGACCATATTTTAATTATCAAAAGCTTATAGGAAAATTACCACCACATCTTGCATAACACCTCATTTGCTAGACAAAATCTCAATATTTTCAATCACTCAACCACCCCTAGTGTTTTAAGCAACCTGCATTGAAAATCAAACAATCCTTAAATGCCATAGGTTATTCCTGGTCAATCAAGTTTCCTCTTGGATCATGCACATCATAACACATAAAACATTGTGAAGCATAAGAATGACAAAGTCATGAGTCACTATTGCCATTAAGTGAAAGGTTTTCCCTAATCATCCAATTATATGCATAGTCTAGAAACCTAAGAGTTGACCAAAGGAAAAGCTTCCCCTTCACCCTTCAAAAAAAAGAAAGAGAAAATCCCTTTCTCTTCCTCAAAGTGATCAAGCATCCCAGAAAGCATCCCAAAAGCAAAATAAAATCACCTTGTTCTTTTTCAAAAAGAGAAAGTCCCCCCAAAAAAAGAATCCCTTGCTCTTCCTCAAAACGAGTAAGTATCCCAAAAAGTAATAAAATCCCCATTACTACTCCTCAAAATGAGCAAGCCCCAAAATCAATTAAATTCCCCTTTGCTCCAATACAAAATGAACATAGTCCAAAATAAAATCCAATAATCCAATAATAGAAGGGAAAAGAGCTTAAATCTCTAGAATTCTTAGTGTTTCAAAATCATGGGGTGATCCTCAATACAACAATGGGTTGAATGAAACCTACCTGGAAATGGGGTATTCTTATGCGTGGCACCATTTTTATCACATTAGCGACCTTCTTTTGTAAATACCTATAGATGCTCATGGATGAGCTAGCTTGTTGGCATAAGTTACCAATGGATTAGTCTACCCTTACTCATAATGAAAAATGAACATTCATTGCACACATAATTGGTCCTTAAGAAATTTGACATTGCGAGGACGCCCTTAGCATCATATGGATTCATGAGATGAATAGATGAGTTTGTTTGAGATCACTAGGATGTTTGAGTCTTTGTAAAATAACTCTATATCCTTTATCCCTAAGGCAAAAAAAGTCATAAGTAAGATTCTATTCCATACCACCATCATATTACCACACATATATCATAGTCCATTTCATCCTAAAAAATGTGGTCAAACCGATAATACTATATTGGTTCCCTTGATTAAGCAATAAAAGTAACGTTTTCTAAACAATTGTTCATAACTTCTTTTAACAACGATTAATAAGGCAATACCATTAATTCATTTGCATACATCACCACCAATTGCATTCATTCATAATACATTTATTTCATCACATGTAAAAAAAAAATCCAAACAATCCATCATTACACATACATGCACAATCACATCAAAAACCAACTAGGGGGGTTCAAGGTCTCACATATTTCCCAATAATCACATCAAGTAGTCGACCAATTGGAGGTATTCAAAGTCTTCCACCTTCCCCATAAGTCACATCAAACAATCAATCAACAAACTTGGAGAGGGTTCAAGGTCTCACACCTACACCAAAAATTACATTAAAAATTCACATTTCAAATAATCTACTAGGTTCAAAATGTTGTGCCCTTTTGTCAAAGGTTGCATCCCTTTCCTCGCATTTACAAACACACCACATATAATTCCATTTTCTTTATTGCATTCATTAATTTGATTCACTAGCTTAGATCCTCAAGTGAACCTCGTATCTAGTGATATACTCTAGTCACCTAGCAGTTGCAGTGATTGGTTATCCATGCAATCTGGTAGGATGAGTAGATTACCATAAGGACACTTGTCATTACATCAATTCAAAAGGCTCCAAAGGAACCAAGCTCCTTTGGTCAAATTCACTTCAAAAGGCTTTAAAGGAACCAAAACTCCTTTGGTCACAATCAATCCGAAAGGCTCCAAAGGAACCAAAACTCCTTTGGTTACATTCAATTCAAAAGGCTCCAAAGGAGCCACATCCCTTTAGTCAGTTCAATTCAAAATAATCCAAAAGAAGCATCCCCTTGGTCAGTTCAATTCAAAATTCTCCAAAGCAATCACACCCCTTTGATCAAATTAGTTCAAAAATATCCAAATAAACCTAACCCCTTTGGTCAAATTTCATTCCAAATGCTCCAAAGGAGGCACACCCATTTGGTCAAATCATTTTAAAATCTCCAAAGGAACCAAATGCCTTTGGTCAAAATATCTTTGAGTGAACCCCGTATCTAGTGACATACTCTAGTCACCTAGAGGTTTTAGTGACTGCTGATCCATGTAATCTAGTAGGATGAGTAGATTACCATAAGGATACTCTTCATTACATAAATTTTAAATGCTCCAAAGGAACCAAGCTCCTTTGGTCAAATTCACTCCAAAAGGCTCCAAAGGAACCAAAACGTCTTTGGTCACATTCAATCCAAAAGGCTCCAAATATGCCTAATCCCTTTGGTCAATTTCAAAAGGCTCAAAAGGCACCAAAAACTTTGGTCAAATTAATCCAAAAAGTTCCAAAGGTATCCCAATTACTTTGATCAAATTCAATCTCAACAAGGTTTTCAAAAGAATCAAAGTGCTATAATCTCAAATCCCTAAGAAATCCATGCAACTAGACTGCTCCATGGGATAGATATGTACATTTCCTTCTTCCACTTAGCCTTAAGTGATCCTTGTATCTAGTGATTTACTCTAGTCCCCTAGCAGTTGTAGCGATTGGCTATCCATACAATCTGGTAGGAAGAGTAGATTACCATAAGGACAATCATTATTAAAACAATTCAAAAATCCCAAAAGGTACCTACCCCTTTGGTCAAATCAATGTTAGTCTCACAATGACACTAATACATGGGGGGTGAATCAATGTAGCTCTTTAAACTTAACTTTATAGTTCTTAATACTACAACAATTAACACTTATTACTAGATACAAAAAGTATAACAAAAGAGCATCACACAACATAAGATTTAACGAGGTTCACCAATGTGGCTACTCCTCAAAAATTGACTACTTGGACTACCATCCAAATCCAGCCTTTGCAAAGCACCAACTTTACAATCAATTTACCAACACACACTAGAAGGAGCACCAACCCCTAATTTATCTGTACCAACAGAAAGGAGCACCAACCCCTAATTTACCAGCACTAACTAGAAGGAGCACCAACCCCTAATGCCAAGCACCAACCTGGACTTCAATTTGAATCTATAGATTTAATAGTAAGATACCTTTGCTTTTGCAAGACCCTGATTGGTCTTCTTCACCTTTGCATTCTCTGTGCACTCTGCTCTCTCTACGCAATCACTTCGCACACTCTGCTTCATTACGATCGACCTTCACGATCGTCTTCTCCCTTTCACGCACTCTGCTCTCTTTACAAATTTTGCACTTAGCACGATTTGACACGACTTTCTCTCTCCGCACTATGACCGAAATTTGCACACTTCAACCTCTCTAAATTCTCCAAACAACCCTCCTTTTATAACAATATTTTCATGATGAAAACCCTAATCTTTAGTCGACTGTAAACCCTAATCTTAGTCGGATTTCATAACAATTGTAAACCCTAATTTTAGTCGATTGTCATCGGTCTTCGTTGGCTTCAACTTAACCGCGAAAATACAACATGTCGCGATATCGCGACACTTTTTATTTCTCTCTATTTCTCCTTGCTTTGGACCGCAAAAATGCTACATGTCGTGATATCGCGACACTTTTTCTCCTTGCTCTTTCTCTTTGCATTGGACCGCAAAAATACATGTCGCGATATCATGACACTTTTTCTCCTTGCTCTTTCTCTTAGCTTTGGCCCGCGAAAATACAACATGTCACAATATCGTGACACTTTTGCCTCCGTATGCTTTCTCTATTCTTTTGTCGTGATATCATGACACTTCTGCTTCCAAATACTTTGAATTTGCTTTTGTCACGATATCGTGACACTTCTGCCTCCGTGAAATCGTGACACTTCTTCCGTACTTTACTTCTTTGCTTTTATCGTGAAATCGTGACACTTCTGCCTTTGAAGTCTTCTTCTCTGCTTTTGTCGCAAAATCATGATACTTCTACTTCGTACTTTACTTCTTTGCTTTTGTCATGAAATCATGACACTTCTACTTCTAAAGTCTTGCTTTCTGCTTTTGTCATGAAATCACGACAGTTCTGCTTCCATACGCTTCCTCTCTTTCTTTTGTCATGAAAATGCGACATGTCGTGAAATCGTGACACTTTTCCAACTTACTCTCTCTCCTATTTTAGTCACAAAAATGTGACATGTCATGAAATCGTGACACTTTTCCAACTTACTTTCTCTCTCCTATTTTAGTCGCAAAAATGTGACATGTCATGAAATCGCAACACTTTTCCAACTTACTTTCTCTCTCATGTTTTAGTCGCGAAAATGCGACATGTCGCGAAATCACGACACTTTTCTTACTTGTTCTCTTTCTTCGAACTTGTCACGAAATCACGACACTTCTTCCTGCTTTCTCTTTTTCTTCCAACATGTCACGAAATCGCGACAGTTTTTCTACTTGTCTTTTTCTCTTCCAACATGTCGCAAAATCGTGACAGTTTTTCCTGCTTTCTCTTTCTCTTCCAACATGTCACGCAATCACGACAGTTTTTCCACTTGCCTTTTTCTCTTCCAACATGTCGCGAAATCGCGACAGTTTTTCCTACTTTTTCTCTCTCTTCCGACATGTCGCGAAATCGTGACAGTTTTTCCTCTTGCCTTTTTCTCTTCCAACATGTCGCACAATCGTGACAGTTTTTCTTGCTTTTTCTCTCTTCCAACATGTCACGAAATCATGACAGTTTTTCCACTTGCCTTTTTCTCATCCAACATGTCACGAAATCGCGACAATTTTTCTTGTCTGCTGCAACACTTTTCTTACTTGTCTTTTTCTTTGATCTTTTGCATATGGGCCACTTTGGTCTTCTTGGAAAATCACTGTACATACTTTGAATAACCTTTGAACTCCTGTCTTCTACATCTAAATAGCTTTTGAACTTCTTGTCCACTGCATAAAAAGATCTATCTGACTGTGTTGACAACAATGACAATATTGTTGTTGCACCTTGCTCAACAATCTCCCCCTTTGGAATTGTTGGCAACACATGTGCAATTTCCTGTAACTCTTCTCCCCCTTTGAAAATAATACCAAAGGGCTACTGTAGACTCCCCCTGAGTCCATGCACAACATTCTCAAGCACAATTTATTACACTTAGCAAAAATCATGAACATGAGCAAAAAGATAATCAAATACTTAAATGCTCCCCCTGAGAATGTGATCCCTGTAGCTAGTTAATTCTTGGGAAGTGTGACCACTCCAAATTTATTGCGAAGGTACTCAAAAAATTCCTTGGGCAATGGTTTTGTGAAGATATCTGCTAATTGCTCTGTAGTTGGAACAAAATCCAACTTAACCTCACCTTCCGCAACTTTCTCCTTCAAAAAATGATACCTGATAGCAATGTGTTTTTTGCGTGAATGCATAACCGGATTCTTGGAGATGTTAATGGCATTGGTGTTATCACACTTAATTGATATTGGCTCACTGAAGCTAATACCAAGATCTTTCAGGGTTTGTTTCATCCACAATACTTGCGTACATGTTGTCGCTGCAATATAGTCTTCCTCTGCTGTCGATAAAGAAATTGACTCTTGTTTCTTACTGTGCCACGTGACCAATCTATCTCCAAGATAGAATGCACCTCCACTGGTACTCTTTCTGTCATCTACACATCCTGCCCAATCTACATCTGAATACGAAATAAGGGTGAAGTCTTTACATTTCGGATACCATAACCCATATTCCATAGTACCCTTGAGGTATCGAAGAATCCTTTTCACTATTGTCACATGAGTCTCCTTGGGATTAGCCTGAAATTGTGCTACCATGCATACTGCCTACAAAATATCTAGTCTGGTAGCTGTCAGATACAGTAAGCTACCAATCATAGATCTGTACATGGTTTGATCAACAAGTGGAGATTTTTCATCCTTGCTCAACTTGCAACCTGTCGTCATGGGAGTGCTAACTGGCTTACAATCCTCCATTGTGAACTTTTTTAACATCTCATTCACATATTTAACTTGAGAAATAAATATGCCCTTCTTATTTTGATTAAATTGCAACCCTCAAAAATACAAAAGTTCACCAATCATTGACATTTCAAATTCTTTCTGCATCTTATTTGCTAAATCTTTACAAGACTCATATTTGCTGCTGCCAACTATGATATCATATACATATACAACAAGAACAATAAGATGCCCATTTTCTATTTTGACATACAAATTACTATCCACCATACCTTTCTTAAACCTTTGTTGGGTGAGATAGTTGTCTAGCCTTGCATACCATGCTCGGGGTGCCTGTTTTAAGCCATATAAATCTTTCTTCAACTTGCAAACAAAGTTGGGATCATCACCAAGTTGGAAACCATTTGGTTGCTCAATATAAACCTCTTCTTCAAGTTTCCCATTCAAAAACATTGATTTCACATCCATTTGATAAACTTTGAAATTCTTGTAGACTGCTAAAGCCAGAAACATTCTAATTGCCTCTAGTCTAGCTATTGGTGCAAAAGTTTCCTCAAAGTCAATGCCTTCAACTTGTGCATAACCCTTACATACCAATATTGCTTTATTTCTGACTACCTGTCCATCTTCATTCAATTTGTTTCAAAAAATCCATTTAGTCCCGATTATATTTTTATTTGCAGGTCTAGGTACTAACTCCCAAGTTTCATTTTTCTCGATCTGATCTAATTCTTCATTTATTGCCTTCATCCAACTTTCATATTTGCTTGCATCATCAACATTTTTGGGCTCAATTTTGGATAATAGAGAGTAGTTACTTACTACTCTTCTTCTTGTCTGAACACCAACTTTGGGGTCTCCAATTATTTGCTCTCTAGGATGATTTTTCTGCCAATTGCATGTTTTGAATTTCTTATTTTCTTCCACTTCTGAATCACAACTTAAATCATCTGAGTCAATTTTTTGTATCTTGTCCGTTTTGTTTTCCTCATCTCCTTCAATAACCTCTTCATAAATTGGGTAGTTTGTTTCATAGCTAATTACTCGTTCTCTACCTTCATCAAATTTAACATCGACATTGTCTATAATTTTATTTAGCCTCTTGTTGTAGCATTTGTAAGCTTTGCTTTTTGACAAATAACCAACAAAAATACCTTCATCCGCTCTATCTTCAAACTTACCAAGATTATCTTCAGTTCTTTTGATGTAGCACTTGCTGCAAAAAACTTTGAGGTATTTTGCTATTGCCCTTTTACCGAACCACAACTCATAAGGAGTTTTACTTTCATGTGTTCTTAGCATGTACCTATTTTGGATATACATCGTAGTATGGACTGCTTCTTTCCAAAATCTGTCTGCTACTCTAATTTTAGCCAAAATAGTTTGTGCCATTTCTTGCACTGTCCTGTTCTTTCTTTCTACCACTCCATTCTGCTGAGGTGTCCTGGCTGCTGAAAACTGTCTCCTAATACCGTATTTTTCATAGTACTCTATAAACTCATTTGAAATGAATTCTCCTCCTCTATCTGATCTTAAAAATTTGATCCTCTTTCCTATTTCATTCTCAACATGGTTTTTGAAAATCTTGAACATATCAAGAGCTTCTAATTTATGCTTCAAGAAAAATATCCATGTCATTCTGGAATAGTCATCAATGCACAACATAAAATATTTGTCACCATTTATGCTTTGTGTTCTCATGGATCCACATAAATTAGTGTGTATTAGTTCCAAAGGTTTGCTTGTGTAGTACTATTTTGTTTTGAATGTGACTCTAGTTTCTTCCCCTTTTGGCATGAAGCACAAATTTTGTTTGCAGGTTTGCTGATGGTGGTAATATCTCTCACTGCACTTTTTGAGGTGATTTTTACTAGATTATCAAAACTGATATGACCGAGTCTCTTGTGCCACAACCAATTTTCTTCTTCTTGTCCAATAAAACAAGGTCCTTTTGAAGTCTCTAAGAGCATGTACAGGTTGCCAGATGTCCTTGATCTAGTTGTTATCAATTTTTCACTGTTTGTTTTTCTGACTTCACAACCCTACTTCATAAAAACTACTTCATGACCTTTATCACAAATCTGACTTACGCTCAATAAGTTATGTTTCAAACCATCCACAACCAAGACTTCTTCTGACTTAATTTTTTCATCACTAATTTTAACTGAACCTTTGCCAACTATCTTAGCTCCATCATTATTTCCAAACTTTACTGAACCACCTTCATATTTTTGTAACTTCTCAAATTTTTGTTTGTCACCTATCATATGACTTGGAGCATCCACTATCAAGTATCCATGGTACATATTTATTCTGTGCTTTAAATGCTGTTTGTACGATTAAGTATTCCTTTTCTTCCTTAAGTCACTCTTTTCCTTTCCACTCCATTTTGATAGTAGTTTTGGGTTCTTATTTTGCCTTTACCTTATCAATAGCTTATGCATGTTTTTTTAGAAGTTTTCTATTTTGTCTCATCCTATTTGGTTGAAATTTTCTTCCCTAAAATTGATTTGATGCAAATGTACTTCTATAGTTTCTTGTAATGTGCCCAAAATTATGATAGTTATAACATTCTACTGTATAATTTGTTAGTATTACAATGGCACTGAGAGGGGGGGGGGGTGAATCAGTGTAGCTATTTAAATTCAAATCTACAACTCTTAAAGCTGAAGCAAGAGAAATTTAAACAGATAAAGCAAATATAACAAGAGAGCATTCCACAACACACGATTTAACGAGGTTCACCAGTTTTGGCTACTCCTCAAAAATAGACTGCTTGGACTCCCATCCAAACCTAGCCTTTGTAAAGCACAAACTTTACAAATAGTTTACCAGCACACACTGGAATAAGCACCAACCCCTAATTTATCTGCACCAACAGAAAGGAGCACCAACCCCTGATTTACCAGCACCAACTAGAAGGAGCACCAACCCCTGATTCCAAGCACCAACTTGGATTTCTATTTTGAATCTTAGATTTGACATAAATATGCCTTCACTTTTACAAGACCCTTACTGGTCTATTGCTCATCCAACCTCTCTTTCAATTCAAGAAACACATATTCCTTCTGTGCACTTACAACCACACTCTCTCAGTCACACTCTAACAGCTGCACTCTTTCTCCACCGCTCTTTTCTCAGTAGTGCTCTACCTCAGCTCAATTTTTTTCTTTGGCTCCACACCTTTTTCTCTATCCGCACAGAGCTCAACCTAACAGATCACTCTTACCACTCTGCTTACTGCACTCTGACAGCCTTCTCTGCGCTCTAGTAGCCTTCTCTGCTTGCTTACGGCTTTGACAACCTTATCTGCTCATTTACGGCTCTCTGACAGCCTTCTCTGCTCATTTCAGCGCTCTGACATTCTTATCTGCTCTCTTACATAGTTCAGAGCTCAAACCTAATTCTTAACTTATATACACATTCTTACAGCTCTCTTCACCAACCTTTTCTCAGCACATATATTATTTTATCAGCGAAACCTTCCCTCTTTATGGCTGCACATTTTTCAATTCTGAGCGGCTCTTTTTCTTCTACATGCAACTACCATTTTAAAATAATATATTTCATTTTGAAACCCTAAGTCTTCTATATCTTCCATTATCCCGCATGCAGCCTATTCATAGCTACACCTATAAGTTACTCCTTTCTGACACAATATTCTTACACGCAAACTATTAATAGATTTGTCTCTTTATTTGGGACTCTCAGTATGGCCACCGCTCTGACAGTTTCACAACGTCACGACCCTGTAACAGTTGTTCTATCTTTAATGCATTGTTCTAATTTTAGCTGCATGATTTCTATCTGTAACTGCACCTGTAACTGTTGTACTAACTTCAGTTAACTCTTCTTATTTTTTCTACGTGAATGTATTTTGTAACTGCCCCTTTTACTATCGTACTGTCTACAGTTCATTGTTACATTTCTTTGTTTCGACTGAGTTCTCTTCTTAGCTCGCACCAAGGCGACCTGTCATGAAATCGTGACACTTCTACCCCTTTGAATTTTTCTTGCCGTTTGACCGTGAAAACATGACATGCCATGATATCATGACACTTTTTTCCTCCTTGTCCTCTTCTCGGCTTGCACCCATGAAAACACAACATGTTGCGATATCGTGACACTTTTCGCCTCCGTACACTCTACTTGGCTTGCACCAGCAAAAACATGACATGTCATGAAATTGTGACACTTTTCGCTTCCTTGCACTCTTCTTGGCATGCACCAGCGAAAACATGACATGTCGCAAAATCGTGACACTTTTCGCTGCCTTGCACTCTTCTCGACATGCACCAGCAAAAACATGACATGTCACAAAATCATGACACTTTTGCTGCCTTATGCCTTTCTCTGCCTTTCGCTCGCAAAAATGGAACATGTCATGAAGTCACGACACTTTCGCTGCCTTGTGCCTTTCTCTGCCTTTCGCCCGCGAAAATGAAACATGTCACGAAATAGCGACACTTTTGCTGCCTTGTGCCTTTCTCTGCCTGTCACTCGCAAAAATGGAACATGTCGCGAAATCGTGACACTTTCGCTGCCTTGTGCTTTTCTTCTCATTGGGTCACGAAAACCCGACATGTCGCGATATCGCGACATATTTTCTCCTTAGCACTTCCTCTTGCAAATTATCGTGAAATCGTGACACTTTTCCTTGCAAGCTCTTTCTCTCAAACATGTCGCAAAATCGTGACACATTTTTGTCCGTACTGCCTCTCTTACAGATTGTCGTGAAATCATGACACTTTTCTTTGCGAGCTTCTTCTCTCAAACATGTCATGAAATTGTGACACATTTTCATTCGTACTGCCTCTCTTGCAGATTGTCGTGAAATCGTGACACTTTTCTTTGTAAGATCCTTCTCCCCGAACATGTCGCGAACTCGCGATAGTTTTCTTTGCTTGTGCCTTCTCTCCAAACATGTCGCAAAATCATGACAATTTTCTTTGCCTGCGCCTTCTCTCCAAACATGTCGCAAAATCACGATAGTTTTCTTTGCCTGTGCCTTCTCTCCAAACATGTCATGAAATCATGACAGTTTTTCTTGCATGCACTTCTTCGAACATGTCACGAAATCGTGATAGTTTTTCTACTTGCCTTCTTTGCTTCCAACATGTCATGAAATCGTGACAGTTTTTCTTACACTTTCTCTCTCTTCCAACATGTCATGAAATCATGACAGTTTTCCTTGCGCTTTCTCTCTCTTCTAACATGTCACAAAATTATGATAGTTTTTCTTGCGCTTTCTCTCTCTTCCAACATGTCGCAAAATCACGATAGTTTTCCTTGCATTTTCTCTTTCTTAAAACATGTCACGATATCGCGAAAGTATTTCCAATTGGCTTTTTCTTTGCCAACATGTCGTGAAATCATGACAGTTTTTCCACTTGGCTTTTTCTCTGCCAACATGTCGTGAAATCGTGACAGTTTTTCCACTTGGCTTTTTCTCTGCCAACATGTCGCAAAATCGCGACAGTTTTTCCACTTGGCTTCTTTGCCTCCAACATGTCACGAAATCGTGACAGTTTTTCTACTTGGCTTCTTTTCTTCCATTATGTCACGATATCGCGATAGTTTTTCTTTTCTTGCCAAACATGTTGCGATATTGTGACAGTTTCTCTTTCTGGCCAAACATGTCGCGATATCACGACAGTTTCTCATGCTTGCTCAACATGTCGCGATATCATGACACTTTTCTTACTTGTATTTTTCTTTGAGCTTTTGCATATGGGCCACTACATCAACCAATCTCCCTGACTGTGTCCATTGCATCAACCGATCCTTTGTCTGTGTTGACAACAATGACAATACTTTTGCTGCACCTTGCTCATCAATGAACTCCTATCCATTGCATCAACCGATCCTCTGTGTTGACAACAATGATAATACTTTGGCTACACCTTGCTCATCATAATTCATCAAAGGAGAAAAAGCATTTCTACTGATGAAATTCCTTGGTCTTACATTATATTTGCAGTCTGAGATTTTATGTCCATAGCCATTGCATTTAAAACAGAAACCAGAAAAGGGATAATTGAACCTGGGTGATGGTCTTTGCCATGTTGTCGTAGGAGCCATAGGTCTTCTTCTTATTTGATGTGTGACATTGGTGAATCCATCATTGTCAATTTTCCTTTTGTGCCTGGCATTATTGCTTTCTTTTGCATGAGATGTTTTTCCTTGATCAACCTGTTTCTTATCTTCATTCTTTATGGATTATACATTTCTGGCCTTTGATCCATTTTATGATTCTCCTTCGACGAAACCAAGACCAAATTTTATGCCTGCAGGCCTTTGGTCATTTATGATCTTATCCAACTTCATAGAGCTTTCTTCACGTTTGTGATAACAACTAATTTTCTTATTCATCTCTTTTAGTTGCATTCTTAAACCAACAATCTCTTCTTCTAGCTTGTTGCAATAATCTATTTTCATGGTTATTTGCACTTTGAGATCTTCGGAGATTTTCTTGTATTCTTCTATCTGTACTTTCAAACCGGTTATGATTTCATTTGCATCCTCAAGCTTTCTTGAAATTTTCTTATTCTTTTTCCTTTCTATCTTCCACTCTTCAAGTGCAGATATCAACTCACATTTTAGATCTACTTCAGCCTCAGGGTTTTCACCACATACTTCAGAGTTCACTCCTTCCTTTTCTGATTTTACTTCTTCAAATGCCATGAAAAGAACTTCACCTATTTCCTCTTCAGAATCCTCACCGAAGCTGTCTTTCGATGAACTGGAATTCCTGGAGATGAAACTTTTCTTCTTGAAGTTGCCTTTTCTGAAATTCGTTTTCTTCTTCCAGTCACTTCTTTCTTGGTGCGATCCTTCATCATTTTTTTCTTCTCTTTAAGTGGAAATTTAGTCACAAAATGCCCAACACCTCCACAGTTGAAACATTTAAGCAGTAGCTTTCCTCTGTATTTTTCTTTTCCCCTTTTTAGTTTTTTAACAAAGTTTGCTTCCATTTCATCTGATGTCTCTTCTTCCTCGGACTTTTGTTTTGCGTTTTTATCTTTAAGGGCTTTAAAAGCTGCTTCTTTATCTGTGGGTTTAGATCTTCCTATCCTCATCTCATATGTAGTCAAGGAACCATATATCTCATCTATACTAAAATAATTTAGATTTTTAGATTCTTCTATCACTGAGACTTTAGAATCAAACCTTTGAGGAAGAGATCTTAATACCTTTTTCATGATGGCAGAGTCTTCGATATCATCATCGAGTCCTCTGATTGCATTAATGATTCCATTAACTCTCAGCATATATGACTCAATGTTTTCATCATCATTAATCTTTAATGCTTCAAACTAAGCTCGATGTATCTGTAACTTGGTCTCCTTGATCTTATCGTCTCTTTCATGAATACTCCTATGTTTTTCCCATATCTCTTTTGTTGTTGTACAGCTTATGATCTTTACTAGTTCACTGTCTGCTAATCCGCACATGAGAGAATTCTTTGCTTTCAAGTAATTTTCAAATAGTTTCTTTTCGTCAGCCTCTTTTGGAGGAGTGATGGGTATTGTGTATCCACTAACTACTGAATCATAGATGTCGTATCCCAAAGCACAAAGATATGTTTGCATCCAGATTTCTCTAGAACGCATAATTAGATTCGTCAAACAATGGTGCTTTGTTTGATGAGAAGCCTTCACCACCTGCCATTGTGTTACTTACAAGATCACCCTAGATGGTTAATCTTGTACAAGAACTTAGCTCTGATACCAATTGTTAGTCTCACAATGACACTGAGAGGGGGGGGTGAATCATTGTAGCTCTTTAAACTTAACTTTACAATTCTTAATACTGTAGTAATTAACACTTATTACTAGATACAACAAGTATAACAAAAGAGCATCACACAACACAATATTTAACGAGGTTCACCAATGTGGCTACTCCTCAAAAATTGACTGCTTGGACTACCATCCAAATCTAGCCTTTGCAAAGTACCAACTTTAAAATAAATTTACCAGCACACACTAAAAGGATCAATAACCCCTAATTTATCTATACCAACAGAAAGGAGCACCAACCGCTGATTTACCAGCACCAACTGGAAGGAGCACCAACCCCTAATACCAAGCACCAACCTAGACTTCAATTTGAATCTATAGATTTAATAGTAAGATACCTTTGCTTTTGTAAGACCCTGACTGGTCTTCTTCACCTTTGCATTCTCTGTGCACTCTGCTCTCTCTACGTAATAACTTCTCACATTTCACACACTCTGCTCTATTTACAAATTTTACACTTAGCACGATTTGACACGACTTGCTCTTTGCACACTACGATCGAACTTCGCACACTTCAACCTCTCTAAATTCTCCAAATAGCCCTCATTTTATATCAACATTTTCATGATGAAAAACCTAATATTTAGTCGGCTGTAAACCATAATATTAGTCGGCTTTCATAACAACTGTAAACCCTAATTTTAGTCAGCTATCATCGATCTTCGTCGGCTTCAACTTAACCGCAAAAATACAACATGTCGTGATATCGTGACACTTTTTATTTCTCTCTTTCTCCTTGCTTTGGACTGCGAAAATGCTACATGTCGCGATATCGTGACATTTTTTCTCCTTGCTCTTTCTCTTTGCATTGGACCACAAAAATACATGTCACGATATCACGACACTTTTCGTACTTGTCTTTTTCTTTGATCTTTTGCATATGGGCCACTTCTGTCTTCTTGGAAAATCATTGTACATACTCTGAATAACCTTTGAACTCATGTCTCTCGCATCTGAATAGCTTTTGAACTTCCTGTCCACTGCATCAACAGATCTATCCGACTGTGTTAACAATAATGATAATACTATTGTTGCACCTTGCTCAACAATAAATACAAAATGCTCCCAAGGTACCCAAAATTCCTTTGGTAAAAAAAAAATCAATCAACAAAAATAAAAACTGCAAAACAAATATAAACCCCCCAAAAAAAACCTAAAAACCATCAAATCAAAAATCTTGAGTGAACCTTGTATCTAGTGATCTACTCTAGTCACTTAGAAGTTGCAGTGATTGGCTATCCATGCAATCCAGTAAGATGAGTACTTTACCATAAGGCCACTCACAAAAAAACAACAAAAGAAAAAAGCTCCAAAAGTACCTCAATTTATTTGGTCAAAAATAAATTCAATAATCTCCTAAAAGAATAGAAGTACTCTCATCTTAACTCTCTAAGAAGATCATGCGGTTGGACTGCTCCAAGGGATAGAGGTGTACATTTCCTTCTTCCATTTAGCCTCAAGTGATCCTCATATACAATAACTTATCCTATACACCTGTCAATTGCAGTGACTAATTATCCATACAATCCGGTCAAATGGGTATATTACCATAAGATCCTTGAACAATGATTCACATCAAGAAAGAATTGAATTTTTATCATCTCAATTCCCTAAAAAATACATACGGTTGGATTGCTCCAAGGTATATAGGTGTACAATTACCAATAATGGTCAAAATCACAGTTGTAACAGGATTTTCCCCCTTCCACATTTTTAAAAGTCCTAAAAACACCCAAAGCAAGTCATCTTGGTCAAGCGACTTGTTGTTTTCATCACTTTCCATCTCCTCATCGACTCATCATTCAAAGGTTTAGCAATATCTATAAATTCTAGTCTCAAATCAAGTCAATACTTAAAACACTCAATATTGGAAATTACGTTCATTCAAGAATCATTACCAAAGACTATCATACTTCCATTTTTGTTGGGGCAGATCACAAACAAAAACCTTAATCAAATAAAATATTAATATACCTAAAGCCTAAAGAGTAGACTAAATCCTATATACCCATGGATAGAAGGTTTGCCAGAATTAAGTTCATCTATTTGTTGGAAGTAATGATTCAATAATGTGCATATTTTCCATGATTGGTGCAACCCATGTTGACTTTTATTTGCGATAATATTTCACAACTCCCCTTCAAATGCAAATGGCTTCAAAAACCCTCTCAAATCGATAAAAATGTATTCAAATCTTCATCTCGCATCATCATCATCATCATCTCAAGTGAACCTTGTATCTAGTGATTTAATCTAGTCACCTGGAGGTTGTAGCGATTGGTTATCCATGCAATCCGGTAGGATGGACAAATCACCATAATGACACTTGTTCAAAATCATTCAATATCATCATGTTTGAAATTAAATCAGTTTGGCCCCTCAATTAAAAAACATTAAAAATTATTACTTCATCATTTTGCATTAAGGAATTTGATACAATCACTAGGACAATGGGCTCCTAGGGTGATTGGTTCCTTTACTTCATCATCTTGCATTACAATCATACCAAAAGGTAAATTTACGATAACACAAGTCCACCCCAAACTTGAGGTATCCAACTTGATCTTGATTTCGAACATTTGCATCCATCAAATTCATCCCTTTTTATCATCCACATTCTATCAATTGGCTCATGGATTTCATTCTTCACCCATTCACCAATTGAGGGGGTAATATAAAACAAAAAATTTCAAACGTCATTCGTTCTTGTGCATCAAGAATATTTGAGTCCATTTATCCACCCAATAAGGACAGGTGTCTCTTATTTTTGAACCGCGTTGTGTTTTACACAACATAGTACAAAAAGGGCATATATAGACACCAAAACCTAGGTATTTGCACTTTACCACATAATAAAATATATTTCAAAGTCTAAACTTAGAAATTCTAATCCTTGCATATTCCATCCCACATTGCACATCACAATCCTACATAATAAAATTATATGCCTAAGTCTAAACTTAGGTGTATAAATCCTGCACATTAATCTATTTTCTAGATTTTAATAAATCTAGG
This sequence comes from Wollemia nobilis, assembly GCA_028583015.1. Classification (NCBI taxonomy): domain Eukaryota; kingdom Viridiplantae; phylum Streptophyta; class Pinopsida; order Araucariales; family Araucariaceae; genus Wollemia; species Wollemia nobilis. The sequence continues at coordinate 833,368 of JAQPPZ010016932.1, forward strand.
AAATATCCCCCTAGGATACCATGTGTCTCCTCATGACACATGTCCTAGCCACCACTACCCCTCACCTTACCACATATCACACCTCACTCCACTTGCACCTACCCACTAGCCACATTATCGCAATTAAGTGAGACACTTTGGATGACTCACTGTAACTACCCCTTCCATTTGATAGTCCTATCTTACCACCTCCCTTTCCCTCTAAAATACCAAGGGGCCTATAAAGGCACCTTCATACATAAACAAAATAAGGGTTGAAATAACACACCGTTAGGCTACCAAAATCACACCAGGATCTCGCATGCATCCTGAGGAGATTGAAGATTCAAATCCTTGGAGTGCCATTTTGAAGGTTTTTGCCACAACCTCAATCACTTTTCGGTGGTTATAAAGTTCCAACCGCCCTCCCGTGGTTTCTTAACCACCTTCCCATGGTTATATAGACCTACCTGCATCCTCGTGGTTACTCAGAATGCATCAAAGACATTGACAATGCAGATTAGTAAGTTTTAAGTTGCTATTAAGATATTCATGTTTAATTCCTTTGTTCCCTGCACCATTACTTTCATTTCTACAAAATTCATTATAATGTTATCTCCATGTTTGTTTCATATCTATGTATGCGATAGACTCCCCTTTACATCTAGCTTCCAACGAGAGAAAAAATTGCTCGAGCATCATGTTTTGGACACATTGATGAGTACCAAGACAAGGTTATCTCCATCGATTCACAAAAACCATGGTGAGGTATGTAAATCAAGGGCTTACCACCATCACCAATATTTATGAAAAAGATATGAGAATATCTTACCTACTCTAATACCAATTGTTACAATTTGATGGCAATTTCCATTATAAAAATGCATATAAATGCATAACTAGTTTCCTAGAATAGAGAAACCACACACTCCATGTAATTTGTAGTTACAACTAGACCTCACATGGTACATTTGTAAGTGGTAATAACCACTTTGACCTTATTAGATGTTGATGTAATAATTTTCCAATAAATATTTTACTATTTTTGGAAAACATTATTGTGGTTGCATGAATTTTGGAGGCAAATGCATTGGACATGGATGGTATACTTGAGACATTATAATTTTAATTCCATTGGATATTGTGTTTGGATGCCTATCTCATACCTTACTAAATCCTTGACACCACTTATTCATGGGTTCAATATACTATTTGATCAATTGTTTAATAAAAAAATTAAGAGGTCATAGAAGGATAATAGAGTGCATAAGCTCACCCCTTTAATAGGGATATGCTACAACTAAAAATAATAGAGTTGAAGTACTATACTTCTCAAGAGAAATTTTCTGATGTGTTCACAAAAGGAGTTATCAGAGCTCAATTCTTAAAACTTAGAGATAGTCTTGTGACATATATCATCATCAAGGGGAAGAATATTGGAAATATGATGTTGAGTAAAAGCTATAGTTGTTTATATTCTCTATCATGTTAGTTAGGTAATGGAATTTGTAACTAAATATTGTAGTCATGCATATTCTCTATTATGTTAGTTAGATAGTGTAATTTATGACTAAAGACTGTAGCTATGCATGTTATCTATCATATCAGTTAGGTAGTGGAATTTGAAACTGAAGGGAAGTAAAAAATATTGTAGCTATGCTTATTCACAAAAAAAATGTTGTAATGACTAATGGTGTGTGTCTGAATGAAAAGAAAATAAATTTTCTTTTAAGTGTGCAAAATTTGTTTATGTTGTAAAAAATATGAGATTTCATAATATACTATTGCAAAACTCTAATGTATACCTCATCTAGTCTCATAAGATATATTTTGTACTAGTCCTTTGTGTTACCATCCTACGTCATGTTCGTATGGATCATTATTAGAACATTGATAAGACAAGATGTAAATTTCCTCAATTAGGGTACAAAGTAAATTGAAGGGTATCCTTTTGATGATTCTTGATTTAGGTTTTGTTTAGAGATTTGTGTCCCTAATTATAATTATAAATGTGTGCTTAGACCTAGGGCTAGAAGTTTATGTCAAAGAGTAGAATATGGAACCAAATCCACAAGGCTAATATTTGAGTACCTATATTTACAACAAATTACCTATATCACCATCATTGTTCATTTATAACATTAATGGAATACCTTAGAATATAAAAATGATCTATTTGATGTGTCAACATAGTTATAAATGAAATTTGGCTATGAAAACCTAAAAATAAAAAATTACTATTTTTAGAAAATATTTTTTTTTGTGTTTTTGAGAGCCTCGAGAGTTTTCCATGTAGTCATTGGTGACCTATTTATCACAAGGTTACCTATAAAAATTGTTGTTCTCTCTCGAAGTATCTAATGCTTCTAGATCAAAATAGAATTTCAAACACAAAGTTATGCCCTTGATAGTTTGGTTTGGATTTAAAAAATAGGTTTTTATGTATTTTTCTAGCATAAAGCCATGCCCCAAAATGATCACATGCCTAGAGAATTTGTCCCCCAATGGTCCCCATTACATCAACTTCTGACATTATGTGCATAAATTATTTTTTTATCTAAATTTTTGTGAGCCTTTCCCCTTCGTGACAAGTTATCCCCCCCCCCCCTTGAAAAGCAATGGTCCCCATTGCATCAACTTTTAACATCATGTGCAAAAATTATTTATTTATCTAATTTTTGTGAGCCATTCCCTTTGGTGATCAAGTTATATTTCCTTGAATAATTTCTACATATGAATAGTCTGCCTTCTAATGGTCTTAGCCTATTTATCAATAATTTCACCCTAGGCAACCAAAAATTAATTATAATAATAATAGTTTGATCCTCCTCTATTAGAGTTAAACTATGTGAATTGAGTTCTTCAACGTCCAACTATTTAGCTATTATAAAAGTGCTTGATAAAGGTGTATAATAAGGCTTGAGAATTTTAACATTGAATATTGAATGCAAACCAAAATAAAATGAAATATTTAATTCAAAAACATTCTCTCTTATATTCTTAATAATGAAAAATGATCCAAAACAAAGAGGTTCAATCTTCCTATGAAATACAAAATTCTCAAGATATAATATTCTCACCCATAAATAAAATTATAAAGTTTAATAGATGATATAATTACTTTAATTGTGCTATAACTAATAATTAAAAGTTTTGTAAAGTTCAAAATTATTTAATTACAAATGAATAATACATACTTCCTATTTATATATTTTTAACGTTGAAATTCATCGTTCATATTTTAAAATAAAATAACAAGAGACTTTTGATTGTCTAGTAATTGTCCACTTAGAGCAGGAATGAATTCAAAAGGAAAGGAACCAATGTACAAGGAACCTTTAAGTAGGGATTCGAATCAAAGGGTTTATGCAACAACAAGAAAGTGGTATATTGATGGATAAGCCATTCCATTGCTAATAAGGGATAAGGTATTTGGAAAAATGTTAATATTTTGATAAATAGTGGTGCTATGGATAATTTTGTTTCCACTAATTTAATTAAAGACATACCCGAAACACCTAGAATATTGGCACAATATTGGAAGGTGTTGTACGACTCAGGGTAAACCTACTCTATGAATCAATGCTACCCTATGATAGAAATTGCCTTACCTAGTGGAATTACCATAGGATATCTTTATGTTGCACCATTACATGCCTTCAATGTTATCCTAGGAACGGATTGGCTACAAGTGCATAGGGTTATGGCCAACTTTCAATATATATGGATAGAGTTCATGAAAGATAGCAAGAAGGTTCAAAGGGTGTACAGTCTGCAAGGATATTTCCAACCCCAAATTATTTCAACAATGCAACTTAAGAAAGCCATGAAGAAAGGGGAATGGTATATTTTATTAAGCTAAATGAGATAGATGATGAAAATAAGGAAGAAGTGTCTGGAAGATACCCACTTTTGTAGGAGTTTAGGGATGTATTTCTAGAATATTTACTTGGATTTCTACCTAAACAGGAGTTTGACTTCACAATTGAGCTTCAACTTAGAGCAAAACCTATACTTAGAGCTCCCTATAGAATGAAATCCATAGAAATGCAAGAGCTAAAAGTGCAATTGCAAGGGTTACTAGAGAAAGGACTAATCAGACCAAGTGTGTCACCTTGGGGTGCATCAATTTTATTTATTAATAAAAAGGATGGTTCCTTAAGGTTATGTATATATTATAGAATGTTAAACAAGACAACTGTCAAGAACAGGTATCCCCTATCCAAGATTAAAGATTTCTTCGATCAGCTAAAGGATGCCACAATATTTTCAAAGGTTGAACTAAAATTTTTATAGCACCAACTGAGGATCCAAGAGGAGGATACTCACAAGATAGCCTTTAAAACTCACTATGGACATTACGATTTCACGGTTTTACCTTTTGGTTTAATGAATGCTCTAGTTGCATTTATGAATTTGATGAACAGTTTATTTAGGAAGAATTTGAATAATTTTATGTTGGTATTCCTGGATGATATCTTGATTTACTATCAAAATAAGGTAGAGCATGATGAGCACCTTAGGATTGTGCTGAAATTGCTAAGGAAAAATCAGTTGTATGGAAATTTTTCCAAGTGTGATTTTTATGTGTCTGAAGTCCAATATCTGGGAGACATTGTTTCGGTAGAATATATCATGGTAGATCCTAAGAAAATAGAGGCTATTTTGAATTGGTCATTCCCCACTAGTGTGATAGAAGTTTGGAGCTTCTTGGGTTTGACTGGTGACTACAACCGTTATGTGAAAGATTTTGCCAAGATCTCTTCACCAATGACTAGCTTATAAAGGAAAGGGAAGGAATTCACATGTTATGATAAGCATGAGTTAGCTTTTGAACTTCTTAAGAAAAATATTATCACACATCCTATATTAAAGGTACCCGATCCTCGGGGAAGATTTTCCTATGTGTAATGATGCATCTTTGGAAGGTTTGGGAGGAGTGCTTTATCAGGAAGATGTAGTAAAATCTTTTGGATCAAGGAAACGTAAGCGACATGAGGTGAATTATGCAACCCATGATATGGAACTACCAACGGTGGTGTTTGCCCTTAATATTTGGTAGGAATACCTTTTGAGATAAGGATAGACCATTAGATTTTCCAATACATTTTCACTCAACCTCTACTTATTGCTAGACAAAGAAGGTGGATGGAATTTCTCATTGAGTACGACTTTGAAATTGAGTATATTAAAGGAAAATAGAATAAGATTGTTGATACAATAAGTAGATAGAGACACATAGCTACCTTGTCTCACATTCATGTAGACTTGATGGAAAAAGTTAACAATATGCAAAAAACAAGATGCATACTGCAACTAAATTTTTGAAACGATGGAGAGAAATCTAAATGATAACAAATATTTTAGCTTCAAATATGGATTTCTATGCTTCAAGGATAGAGTAGTTCTTCTTGAATCTAGTGATTTAATAAATATGGTCCTGAGTGAAGCCATATATCACCATAATCTTCTCATCCGAGAGGAGCAAATATGAGATAGAACATGAAGGAAAATTTCTATTGGCCTAGGATGAAGAGGGACACAACTGATTTTTTTGCTCATTGCCTCGAGTGAAAAATATTTAAAGTTGCATACAAACATCCTATGTGACTTTAGTATTTGCATGATGTACCTTTGCAAAAATTATAAGTAATTGCAATGGATTTCATTTTTAGACTGCCTAGAAACTGATTCCAACATGATGTAATTCTAGTGGTGGTCGATAGATTGACCAAGGTTGCACATTTTATACCAAAAATACTAAATATGATGTCATGGATGTGGCTAATAGATTTGAAAAAAAGAGATATTTTGACTTCATGGTTTTTTGGAGGTAATTATATTGGATAGGAATAAAAGATTCACATTGGAGTTTTAGCAAGCTTTGCGTCATGCCATCAATACTAGATTGAATATAAGCTTAGCTTATCATCCGAACTGATGGTCATATTGAAAGAGTGAACCAGGTGTTAGAATATATGATTCACATGTATTGTATGGATTAGAAGACCCACTGGTAATATTACTTGCATTTAGTGGAGTTTGCGTACAATAATGGTTACCATTCCACCTTGGGTATGGCACCTTATGAAGCACTTTATGGTAGTTGTAGGACACCCTTATCGTGGGATAATCTAGAAGATCGGATTATACTTGGTCCAAAATTGATCAAAGAAATGGAACAGTAGTTAAGGATGATTAGGAAATAGCTAAAAGAAGCCGGCTATTGACAAAATAGTTATACCGACTTGAAGAGATCGCCAAGTGAGTTTGTTGTTGGTGATAGAGTATTTTTGAGGGTGAGACCTATGAAGAGTGCTATTAAGTCCACAAAATTAGATCGCCACTTTGTTGGACCCTTTGAAATCATAGAAAATATTAGTCATGTAGTATACTGACTTGCCTTACCACCATTCTGTCCAAGATTCATGACACCTTTCACATTTCTTTGCTTAAAAAGTATATTTGTAATAATGAACATGTGTGGGAATTTTCCAATTTGTAGATGGTAAACACCGAGGCCATAGAGGATAGACCAATAAAGGTCCTTGAGTTTCAATATAGATCGATAAGGAAAGGAAATTTGGAGCAATGCAAGGTCTAATGGAAATGCTACTTAGAAAGAAATGCTACTTGGGAAAAAGTAGCGAAAATGCGAAATCATTTTCCATTCTTATTTGAAAATATAATTTGAATGATAATAATGACTATGAAATTTGATGATACACAAATGATTGTGTTAAGCCTATGGAGGGGAGTATATCATAACCCTCTCCTAGTAAACTTATTTTGATTGTTAGAATGTTAAATATATGTATGATGGATACTTCTAGTTTAGGTACATACCTTTTTTTCTAACCAAAGAAATGATTGACAAATGGATGTTCAATTTCTGCAATTATGGATTTTAATGATAAAGTAATATGTTGCTAAGAAATTTTTATTACTGTAGGATTGAGTTGTCTTATAAAGAGGCATATTATTTGCAGAAGAGTAGCTGTATAGATGCTCTCTTCTCACAAAGTGACTAAATCATAATTTGCTCATAAGAAAGTAGTTTAAATTTGTTTTCATGGTTATTGATCATAAATCCTTTAGTGGTTATGTTAAGTCTTACTATGCTCTTAAATATTATCCCTTCAAAGACAAAAAAATAACGAAGGAAAGTTCTGGCAAAGCATGATTTAATGAGGTTGTTTCCATCATTTCATTTGTAAAACTATATCTTTTGGTTGGCTTTCTCTTTGTATAAAAATAATATTTGTTTAAAAAAATAATATTGTTGCTAAGTTGGAATAAAATATATGGTATTTATTTATGTTCATATACTTATGTGGATGGTATAGATGAATGTAAGAAATGATTTGCATTCCACGTTTTATATGATATCATAAAATATTTGGTATTGATTTTATGTTCAATTCCTTTATGAGGATGGTATAGATGAATGTAAGAAATGATTTACATTCCAGGTTTTATATGATAGCATTAAATATTTGGTATTGATTTTACGTTCTATTTCTTTATATGGATGGCATAGGTGAATGTAAGGTATGATTCGCATTCCTGGTTTTTATATGACAATAGAAATATTTGTAAATTGATTTTACATTTATTCTTTATGTGGTTGGCATAAATGTATCTAGAAATGAATAAAATTTCCAAAATGCTATATGGTGGATAGCATCTATATTATGCTGTGAAATAGTTATTTGCTTTCGGTATTTTTATGTTTGATAATGTATATAAACGTAAGAATTGATTGCATTCTAGTTTTGTCATGAAAAGAGTGCATAAATAATTTGGTGAAAACATATATTAGTTTCAGTTCTACCTTTTTCTTGGCTAGTTAAGAGAACTTATGGTATGGTTGTCTTGGTTTGGGGGAAAATGACTGTGCACATGTTAAAGAAGGACTTCTAATTGGGAGTCGTAGTATTGGTCTTGTCAAAGGATAGCAACCGACCAAATTTTGTAGCTAATGTACCTTTAATTAATGGACCTATTTAGCCAAGTGATGTGATAGGTTGGAAGGTAAGAGTCTTCTAGTTTGCCTTGGACACTCGTCCAGTGAGATATACATATTCTAAATTTTCCACAATGGCATGTTTGGATATAGGAACGGGTTCCAAGATGTAGATGGCACAACAACCCTATGTGATGATGGACTATCTCATAAAAGGGGATTTGAATGTTAAGATAGGAGTTTCTATGGTTAAATATTGGACAATATAGGTTTTCCATTTGCAATATAAGAAAATAGCTTGAATAATAAATTAATAATGGATTGTTTGAGGTTGGGTTTCCCCAAGGGGTTTTTCCTAGGATAAACCATATGTTGATTATGACTTGTGTGATTTTATTTGATTTAAATATTAAGTGGATATTTACATTAGACATGGTTTCCTTTGTGATCTTCTAAATAACTTGATTAATTTATTAAGGTGGTAGAGAAAATGGAAATTGTTGTGTTACATGGTAAAGGATAATTCTTGGTAGAATTAATATTATTTTCAAAGGAATATTATTGTGCTAAATAATTTAATGTGGTTGCGACCAAAGCTTTATATTGATGGTTAAATGGAGTAATCTAAGTAACTTAAAAATATGTGAACAAACTTAATTTATTCTCTATTTAAAAAGGAGATAAAGGTAGGTATGGTAGTGATCAAGTTTAAAGGAGGATTAAACCTCGTGTTGTCAAGTGTTTTCTTATTGAAACATAAGGCTAAATAGGCAAATAATACGATACTTCTTAGATGGTTTAGATGGGTGTTCTTGAATAACAAGTTGATATTTATTGATTTGTAAAAATACTAAGGGTTTGAATTGCACTCATCTAAACAAATATGAATGAGCTAGTCCAGTTAGAAAGTTGGTTACTTTCCTACCCTTTGTAGATGACAATGTTTATTTCTAGAAAATCTAGGGAGGGGTTACATTAAAAGGAAATGTCAAGGAAAATAAAGTATTGATTAGCTCATATTTTAGATGAGAGAGATAGTCAAGTATTATACACTCTAACTCTTATCAAATAGACCTAAGAAGTAAATGATGTTCATACAGGGTGCTTCTTTTGATGGAATGAAAGAAAATATTAGTTAGCTTTACTGACCAGTAAGAGGAATAACTTGTAATCTATAGCTTTGCACCTAATACATATGTGTAGTCAGACTTACGCATGATGTAGGGATGGGTGTGCCGCGAGTAAGTTTAAGAATTAGAAAATGGGTTGTGACATTTGGTATCAGAGCCTAGGTTTGTAGTGGAATATGATCACTACACAAGTCTAATTGGGGAGTATGATAGAAAACACACCTTAGCAAGGTTACTATTCTTCCAGGATAAAATGACTAACAATATATAATGAACAATAGTCCAATCACTATAATGGATTGAATCCTAATGACTCTTATGTTTGTGGCTAAGGATAATACCATCGAAGAGAAGGAGAGGAGGTGTTACCCAAATGATGAGGCATACACAAGAGACCAATGTAGAGTGTGAGACCCCAAATTTAGGTTTAGATAACCCTAATGACAAAATAGAGGACCTCACGATAACAGTGGACCATATTCAGGAATAGGTAGAAGCATAGAGACAAATGTTGGATACCATGTTGAACCAGGAAATTTTTGGCTAGAAACTCTAGAACGATACATGCAAATGAACCCCTTCTGGAAGCACAATGGGCTAGGATTTGTCTAGAAGCCAAATTGGACAAAGACATGAAGTACCTAAAATATTCCAAATTTAATGGAGAATAAGATGGTGATAAAACCAAATCTTGGTTGAAGGAAATAGAAACCCACTATGTTTTGAAGAAATACTCCTCTGGCACCCTAACATCCTACACTACTATGCACTTACAAGGTGATGGTGCAAATTGGTGGGAGACCTATAATCAAGGACTAGGACTTGCGGCTATAGTTGATTTGAGTTGGGAAGCTTTTGTGAAGGCCTTTAAATATAGATTCCTTATTAAACATTTTTATTCTAAAACAATTTAGGAATTCACTATGTTTCGACAAGGAATTAAGACAATGGAGGTGTATCATCAATGATTTGTTAATCTCCTAAAATATTTTCCTGTATACAATGAGAAGATGAAGATCCACAAGTTTATAATTGGAATGAAACCAATAATAGGTCGAGAGGTGGATATGAAAGAACCTGCTACACTATAGAAGCCTTATAATTTGGTTAGGAAGGCTGAAATCTATCTCAAACCCATATTTTATTATGAATGGATGGATGAGCAGGACAAAGAGGCACTAAGAAAAAAAAATAGTGCATTGTTTGTGAAGTGGGAAGGAGAGCAGGTAAATAAAAATCCTCATAGATAGGACCGAAGGAATGATAGGAAGTAGGGTAGGTTCAGGAAGCAATTTCAAGGAAAAAGTCACAACTCTAGCAATTGTAAAAATGAAAACAATAGATCATATCAAGGATAGGCTAGTCCTCCCATCACAATAGAGAAAGCAATTGAGGGGTAGAAGCATAAAATACACCCAAGACCCAAAGTCATATGTCATGATTGTCATGGATCATATTATTCTAGTAAATGTACACTTGAGTAGGAATGAATTTGAATTGAAAGGAACCAATATACAAGGAACCTTCAAGCAGGGAACCGACTCATAGGATTTATGCAGCAATGAGAAATTGGGATATTAATGGGTAAGCCACTCCATTGCTAATAAATGGTAAGCTATTTGGTAAAAATATTAAGATTTTGATATATAGTGATGCTACAAATAGTTTTGTTTCCACTAATTTAATTAAAGACATATCCGAAATACCTAGAATCTTAGCACAAGGGTGGAAGGTTAAGTATGGCTCAAGATAAACCTACTCTATGATTCAATGCTACCATATTGTATAAATTGCCTTACCTAGTGGAATGACCATAGGATATCTTTATATTGCACCATTGCATTCCTTCAATGTTATCCTAGAAACAAATTGGCTACAAATGCATAGGGTTATGGTTAACTGTCAAGATAAATGGATAGAGTTCATGAAATATAGAAGGAAGGTTCAAATGGTGTACAACCTATAAGGAGCTTTCCAAAACCAAATCCTTTTGATGATGAAACTCAAGAAAACCATGAAGAAATGGGAATGGTATATGTTGTTAATATAAATGAGATAGATGATAAAAATTAGGAAGAAGTGTTTGTAAGACATCCACTTCTGCAGGAGTTTAGGGATGTATTTTCCACCTAAATAAGATTTTGACTTCACAATTGAGCTCCAACCTAGATTAGAACCCATACTTAGAGCTTCCCATAGAATTAACCCCATAGAAATGCAAGAGCTAAAAGTGCAGCTCCAAGGGTTACTGGAGAAAGGACTAACTAGACCAAGTGTATCACCTTGGGGTGCACCAGTTCTGTTTGTTAAGAAAAAGGATGGTTCCTTAAGATTATGTATAGATTATATAATGTTAAACAAGGTAACTATCAAGAATAGGTATTCCCTACCTAGGATCGAATATGTCTTCAATTATCTAAAGGATGCAACAATATTTTCAATGGTTAATTTGAAATTTGGATACCACCAACTAAGGATCCAGGATGAGGATACTCATAAGACAACCTTTAAAAATCACTATGGACATTACGAGTTCATGGTTTTACCTTTTGGTTTAATGAATGCTCTAGTTGCATTTATGAATTTGATGAATAGTATATTTAGGAAGCATTGGATAAGTTTGTGTTGGTATTCTTGGATGATATCTTGATTTACTTCTAAAATAAGGTAGAGCATGATGAGAACGTTAGGATTGTACTGGAATTGCTAAAGAAAAATGTTTTGTATGAAAAATAATTACGTGTGAGTTTTATATGTTTGAATTGTAATATCAGGGACACATTGTTTTAGTAGAAGAGATTGTGGTAGATCCTAAGAAAATAAAGGCTATTTTGAATTGGTCATCCTCCACTAGTGTGATATAAGTTCAGAGATTCTTGGGTTTGAATGGTTAAAACAGGCATTATATGAAATATTATGCCAATATCACTTCACCAATGAACAACCTACAAAGGAAAGAAAAGGAATTCAAGTGGTTAGATAAGTGTGAGTTAGCTTTTGAGCAACTTAAGAAAAATCTTACCACATATCCTATATTAAAGGTACTTGATCCTCAAGGAAGTTTTTCTATGTGTACTAATGCATCTCTAGAAGTTTTTAGAGGAGTGGTTTCTCAAGAAGATGCAATAATAGCTTTTGGGTCAAGGAAACATACATGACATGAGGTTAATTATGCAACCCATGACCTGTAACTAAAAACAATGGTGTTTACCCTTAAGAGATGTCAATACTATTTGGTAGGAAGACCTTTTAAGCTAAGGATAGACCACCAAAGTTTACAATACATTTTAACTCAATCTCTACTTAATGCTAGACATAGAAGGTGGATGGAATTTCTCATTGAGTACGACTTTGATATTGAGTATATTAAAGAAAAAGAGAATAAGGTTGTTGATACACGGAGTATATGGAGACACATAGATTCCTTGTATCGTGTTCATGTAGACTTGATGGAACAAGTCAAGAATATGCAAAAAACAAGATGCATACTACAACCAAATTTTTAAAAATATGGAGAGAAATCCAGACGATAACAAATATTTTATCTTCAAATATGGATTCATATGCTTCAAGGACAAAGTAGTTATTCTTGAATTTGGTAATTTAAGAAATATGGTCCTGAGTGAAGTCATAAATCACCATATTATTCTCATATAAGAAGATCAAAGATGAGAGAGAACATGAAAAAAATTCTATTGGCCTGGGATAAAGAGGGACACAACTAAATTTGTTGCTCATTGCCTTTAGTGCCATAAATTTAAAGAAGAATGCAAACATCCTGCATTAATTTTGTATCTGCATGTACCTATGCAAAAATGGTAAGTAATTACAATGGATTTCATTATTGGGCTACCTAGAAACTGATTCCAACATGATGTAATTCCAGTGGTGGTCAACATATTGACCAAGGTTACACATTTTATACCCAAAAATACTAAATATGATGTCATGGTTATGGCTAATAGATTTTCCAAAGAGATATTTTGACTTCATGGTTTTCTAGAGGTAATTATATCGGATAGGGATTCAAGATTCACATTCAAGTTTTAGCAAGATTTGCATCACGCCATCAGTACTAGATTGAATATAAGCTCGAATTATCATCCATAAATTGATGGTTAGACTGAAAGAGTGAACCAAGTGTTAGAAGATATGCTTTTCATGTACTGTATGGATTAGAAGACCTGTTGGGAATATTACTTACATCTGGTGGATTTTGCCTACAATAATGGTTACCATTCCACCTTGGGTATGGCACCTTATGAAGCACTTTATGGTAGGAGGTGTAGGACACTCTTATCGTAGGATAATCTAGAATACCAAATTGTACTTGGTCCAAACTCTGTGAAATAAATAGAAAAGTAGTTAAGGATGATCAAGGACTGACTAAAATAAGTCATGGATCCACAAAAGAGTTATGTTGACTTAAAGATATCACCATGTGAGTTTGTTGTTGGTGATAGAGTATTTTTGAGGGTGAGACCAATGAAGAGGCTTATTAAGTCCACAAAATTGGATCCCTACTTTGTTGGACCCTTTGAAATCATAAAAAATATTTGTCCTGGGTGTACCAACTTGCCTTACCACCGAGTCTATCCAAGATTCATGACACCATTCACATTTCTTTGCTTAAAAAGTATATTGCTATTTATGAACGTGTGTGGTATTTTTCCAATTTGTAGATGATAAACACCGAGGTCATAGAGGTTTGAACAGTAAAGGTCCTTTATTTTTTATTCAAATCGATGAGGAAAGTAATGTTGGAGCAATGCAAGGTCCAATGGGATCGCTACACAGAAAGAAATGCTACTTGGGAAAAAGTAGCAGACATGCGAAATCATTTTCCATTCTTATTTTAAAATATAATTTGAATGATAGTAATGACTATGAACTTTGATGATACATAGAGGATTGTGTTAAGCCTATGGAGGGGAGGATGTTGTGACCCTATCCTAGAAGACTTATTTTTATTGGTAGAATGTTAAAGATATGTATGATGGATACTTCAATTTCAGGTACATACAATTTTTCTAACCAAATAAATGATTGACAAATGAATGTTCAATTTCTGCAAGTATGGGTTTTAATGATAAAGTATTATGTTGCTAAAAAATTATTGCAAGATTGAATTGTATTATAAAGAGGTATATTATTGGTAGAAGAGCAGCTTGATAGATGCTCTCTTCTCACAAAGTGACTAAATCATGATTTTCTCATAAGAAAGCAGTTTAAATTTCTTTGTATGGATTTTGTTCATAAATCCTTTAGTGGTTATGTTAAGTCTTGCTACGCTCTTAAATATTATCCCTTCAAAGAAAAAAATATAGAATGAAGGGAAGTTATGGAAAAGCATGATTTAATGAGGTTGTTTCCATCATTTCATTTTTAAGACTATATCTTTTGGTTGGATTTCCATTTGTATAAAAATAATTTTTGTTTAAAAAAAAAGAATAATGTTGCTAATTTTGAAGATGTGTAACCCAACGTAGACACGAGAAAATGTGAAAGAACTTAATGTTATTTTCCATTTGGGAACCCACGTTGGACTCCTGAGATGTAAGATGATGGAGTAGTGGAGTAGTGCAGGGTTGGGTAGTTCCATTCTCGACGACAAAAAGGAAAGGTAGGAAGAGGAAGCGGGGGTTGTTTTTTCTTGGAGAGAACAAGGGAAGAGAAAATAATAAAAGTTGTAGATGTTCTGTGGGAGGAGCTGGAAGGTGATGCTAAGTGAATGATTGGTTTACTGCATGTCCATCGATTGTAGGTAGGTTTAATTTTGTTAAACCACTATTTTATATTTTTCTTATGGCCGAGGAAGAGAATTTAAAGCTTTTGATAGAAGTGATAGTATTTATTATAGTAGTTTTTATTTCGCCGCACTCGCTATCACAACGAATGGTGTGCACTTGATCCAAAGAGATGACTTATTTCTCTAGGGAAGAAACCTTAAATTTTTCTCGATTGAGTTGATAAAATTTTTGGTAGGCTTTACTCCTATCAATTCTCACCATGAGGTGTAGAAACAGTTCAAATGATTACCTTTTGGACATTAAGGAAGAGTTGCCTGTGTTAGCTATTCAACCGCTACATGAATTCTAGTTGGGGTTCTTGCAGGTTGGGAAAATGTTACTCTATTACATCTAAGATTTTGTAAATACCATGAAGATTTATCTTTAGCATTGAACATCTTATTTTGAACAAAAATTACCTTTGGAAAGTACCACTACTACCATACTTTGGCTATTGACCTTTGTCCCTAATTATATAATTCATTATGTACCTTGTAGAGAAGTCTACGTTGTGTCCTTATACCACTTAGGAACTATGTAATTCTGGAAAGCTCTTGGAGGATGTGGTTTTACATTCCAGGTTTTATATGATAGCATAAAATATATGGTATTGTTTAATGTTTGTCTTATTATGTGGATGGTATATATGAATGTAAGAAATTATTTGCATTCCAGGTTTATATTATAACATAAAATATTTGGTATTAATTTTATGTTTGATTCCTTTATGAGGATTGTATAGATGAATGTAATAAATTATTTGCATTCCAGGTTCTACATAAGAGCATAAAATATTTGGTATTTATTTTATGTTCGATTCCTTTATATGGATGGCATAGGTGAATGTGAGGTATGATTTGCATTCCTGGTTTTTATATTATAGTTGAAATATTTATGAATTGATTTTATGTTTGTTCTTTATGTGGTTGGAATAAGTGTATATAGAAATGGATGTGTTCCAAATTGCTATATGATGGATAACATCTATATTATGTTGTGAAATGGTTATTTGCTTTGTCTCCTTATGTTGGATAATGTAGATGAATGTAAGAATTGATTTCATTCTAGTTTCATCATGAATAGAGTATGTAAATAATTTGGTTAAAATATATATTAGTTCCAATTATACCTTTTTCTTGGTTAGTTAAGATAACATATGTTATTGTTGTCTCAGTTGGGGGGAAAAATGACTACACCCATGTTAAAGGAGGACTTCTAATTGCGAGTCATCATATTGGTCTTGTTGGAGGATAGTAGCCAACCGATTGTTGTAGCTGATGTACCTTTAATTAGTGGACCTATTTAGCCAAGTGATGTGCTAGGTTGGAAGGTAAGAATATTCTAGTTTGCCTTGGGTTCTTGTCAAGTGAGGTCTACATAAATTAACTTTGCCATGATGACATGTTTGGAGATTGGAACAGGTTCCAAGATGTAGATAACACAACAATTATATGTGATCATGGACTATCTCATAAAAATGGACTTGAATGTTAAGATAGGAGTTTATCTGGTTAAAGCTCGGATAATATGGCTTATCCATTTGCAATGTAAGAAAATAACTTGAATAATAAATTAATAATTGATTGTTTGAGGCTAGGTTTCCCCATGGGGTTTCTCCTAGGATAAACCATGTGTTGATTATGAATTGTGTGATTTTATTTGGTTTAAATATTAAGTGGATATTTATATTAGACATGGTTTCCTCTGCGATATTCTAAATGAATTGATTAATATATTAAGGTGGAAAAGGAAAATAGAAACTGTTGTGTTATTTGGTAAAGGATAATTCATGGTATAATTAAGATCTTTTTAATGGAATATTATTGTGCTAAATACTTTAATGTGTTTGTGACCAAAGATTTATATTTATGGTTAAATGAAGTAATCTAAGTAACTTAAAATAATGTGAACAAACTTAATTTGTGCTCTCTTTAAAAAGGAGATAAAGGTAGGGATGGTAGTGATCAATTTTAAAAGAGGATTAAACCTCATGTTGTCAAGTGTTTGCTTATCAAAACGTAAGGTTGAATAGGAAAATAATACTACACTTATTAGACAATTTATATGGGTGTGCTTGGATAGCAAGTTGAGAGTTATCGATTTATCAAAATATGAAGGGTTTGAATCACACTCATATAGATACATGTGGATGAGTTAGTTCAATTAGAAATTGATTACTTTCCTGCTCTTTGTAGATGAAAGTGTTTGTTTCTATAAAATATAGGGAGAGGTTACATTAAAAGGAAATTTTGGGGTAAATAAAGTATTGATTAGCTCATCTTTTAGATTAGAGAGGAGTTGGAGAGGTTTATTTTTTGGTAGTTTATATGGAATATCACATATTGTATGATATCTTAAATTATACAATTATACCTTAGATGATGTTGTCTAAATAAAAAATATTAGTACCCTTCCTATATATGTAAATGTTTCTTTAAAAATGGGACAATAAACCATGCATTGATTAAAAATAACACACAATGACCAGGAATAGAGCAACACTAAGAGTCCCATCAACCCAACTATCATACAATTGAGGCTTATCAACAACTACTACATTTTATTATTAGAATATATGTTGTTGATCTTCACTTTAGACCACCACTAAATTTTATATTATATTTATTTTCTATATTTATGGGACCCTATACACTTTCTATAGGTGGGTTTATTATAATAGCTTAATAAATCAAAGTAATCTTACTAAAGGAAAGAATAATCATATCAACCTATAAAGAAATGGTTGGTCTGAAGTGGTATAAATACTTAATTAGAGTGGGTGTGAATCAAGCAATTTATCTTCTATCGTAGTTTTGAAAGTAGTGTGGTTTCTTGGAGATAATTATAGAATATCTATGTTTTGTTAGTAATTGTTTTAAGGTTATTTGTGCGAAAAACCTAGGTATATATGGATCAGGATATCATTATGTTATAATGGATCTATTTTTTTTGTAGATAATATACTATAGCATTAATACCGGGTTTTACAAGTTGACCCAAAACCTTTTACAAAAATCAGCCCAGGGCTGTTGATGAACATATCCTTACTAAGGATCCTATATATGTAAAATCTACATGCCGCCAAAGCCATTACATCCGGTAAGGCACATAGTCTGTTATCAAAAAGAAACTTCCCATACAATATTTTGGATATACCCCAAGAAAACACACATGCATCATAATTACAAAAAAAAAACAAACACGGATCCCTTCCTTGAGACAATGGAGAAACAAAAAGTTGCAGACACACATAGCAGAGTACTGAAAAAACTCCCACAAGCTCTATATTGATAGTTACTCTTAATAATTCTTTGGTAATTGCTTTCTTCCATATATGACATGCTTTGGTACCACATACTATCTTGGACAATCAACCTTGGAGAAGTGAACCTGCTGGCTAGATTTATGGCGGTGGCTATCTGGTGGTCCACGTGGCTTTGGTTTGAAGTCTTATATTGTCGTTTCTTTCCTTCCCTATGATTATCAACCAACCTAAAATTACTAAGATGACTAGGAGCCATGTTATCTGACATGTGACTATCCCCATTAGTCTTTGTGGTATTTCCAAGCAGCATCCATGAAGACTGACAACTCAAATAATTTTTATTGTGAGTCCAATTCAAAAAAGAGACGGGAATACTCCTAGCCTTCGAACTTACAGTGCCTTCCCTATTGGTAAATTCGACTATCATTATTGGCATTCTTGTTGAATAAGATCCTCTACTTCACTCGGGACACCGTGTTCCCATTTGAAAATTCCATCACCATCGACACCCAAATTGGCCAGCTTATCAGCAATTTTGTTAGCTTCCCGAAAGACATGTTGGGCTTTTCTGTCCTGTCTTCCTTGGAAAAGGATCCTAGCCTCTTCAAAAAAAAAATTAATCATCCAAGGAGGTGTTTTCCAATTATTGAGGAGATTTATAACATGCATAGAGTCTCCTTCTATGATCAAATTGCCTTCTAAGTCTTGAGTCATTTGAAAACCTCTCCACATAGCTATAGCTTCAGCTTCGTTGTTCGTCCTTGTTCCCAAATATTAAAAAAATGCAAGCATCATATTTCCATTATGATCTCACACAATGCCACCAGTGCCTGCTCTGCCAGGATTTTCCTTAGCTACTCCATCAAAATTAAGCTTAAACCAATCCGTAAGAGGTGGATACCACTTAACATTGGCTCTGGGGTTGACTACCCTAGGCACAGACTCATCTAACAAGGTTAAGCTTAAATATTGAGCAATCGTGGTCTCCTGCAGATGAGGTTTACAGCTATCAAAAGGGATAAGGTTCACATTCTTGTTGGAAAAGGATATGATCCTAGCAATGATAGTTTGATGATCATGGATAAACTCATTAAAGACTCTATGGTCCCTTTCTAACCACACCTACCAAAGATAGTGATTGAGATAAATTTTCCAAATGTATCTAAGTCTTTGGCTTGAAAAGGGGTAAGTCCACTAGATGAACAAATCAAGTATGATGGCTGGTTTAAACCATGAAATATTGAAGGCCTGAAAAACCCCAGTTAGGATAGTCAAGGAAAAAGGTAACTCAAGGAAAATGTGATAAATGGTCTCCCAATTAGCCCTACATAGATAACAATTATTAGTGATACAAATACCTTTACACATCATATTATAAATGGTTAGAATTCTTCCTTGAATAACCAGACATGAAAAGACTACAATTTTTGGAATTAAATTTTTTATCCAAACTAAGTCCTTTTGGAGGACAAAATCCTCATCATCAAGCAGAAGCTTGTAAGCTGATTTAACAGTGAACTGCCCATTTTTCGTAGGAGCCCAGGTCACTTGATCTTCCTTGGGTATCATGGGGATAAACTATTTCTCGAGAATATTACAAATATCATTTGATTCCGCTTGAAATCCCTGAATTCTTATTTGTTTCCACTTCATTCTACCTCTGTCCTCAACCATATAATTGAAGACTTTTATGCCAATGAGTTCTTCTATGATATCTCTAATTCGGGCTAAGTTAGGATATTGTGTTAGTGGTTCATCCTTAGCCCACCTGTCATTCCAGCAATTTATCCTCTCACCATTACCTAAAACCCATATTAAACCTTTTTTGATGATTTCCTTACAATTAAGAATTACTTTCCAAAAAGTAGAACCTCTAATTGGAACTGAGTCACTTAGAAATTCCATATTTTGAAGATACTTTCATTTTATGATAGTTGTCCATTCATTTTCTTCACCAGAAATGAGACGCCACACCTGCTTAGCTAGTAAAGCTAAATTTATATGAGCAATTCTCCTCAGATCTAAGCCCCCATTTTCCCTGGGTCTACACGCTTTGGTCCATCCTACAAGGTGTATCCTTTTTTTCTCCTCTGATCCAGTCCATAAAAATTCTTTTTGGAGTTTCTCAATTTTATGGAAAACCTTCATAAGGGCTTTGAAAACAGATGGGAAATAGACTGGAATGCTTTGAAGAGAGTCCTTAGTGAGGGTCAACTTTCCTACTTGAGATAGAAGATGACCTTTCCATCCAACAAGTTTTTTTTAATTCTTTCAATAACTCTGTCCCACATTGACTTCTCGGAGAACCAATGAAAAGAGGGAAACCAAGATACGAAGTGGGGAGGTTTGCTATATCACACCCTAAAATTTTTGCAATCCTTCCTTGCCTCTAAATGGGGGTGTTCAAGAAATATAACTTGCTTTTACTGAAATTAACTTTCTGACCAGCAGTGTCCTCGTAGAGTTGTAGGATGTATTTAATTATTTTAGCCTCAACCACTTATGCCTTAGTCAATATAAGGGTATCATCGACGAATTTTTGGTGAGAAACATCCCTAGTGAGAGATGTTGCCTTGATTCCCAAAATATTTAATGGATCTATTGCTCACAAAAATATTCACCAATAGGTTCCTCTTTCCACTCCTAACATTCAACCAGATTTATTCTTTTCGTGACTAGATGGATGCCATAACTACTAGATTGATATTTTTGAGGATGTTTGAAACCCTCATTTGTCATTTATAGATTAAAAAAATCAAATTCCTTTTCTATTTTAGATTTTTATTGGCATTTATGAAACAAAGATGATAGAATAATTTATAAAATTATCGAAGGAGAGAAGAATAGGTTGAGTTTTCTTTGATATCCACCATATAATAGATATTTCATGGGTAGATTTCCATGCATGCCACTTGACAAATGTATAAAAATATCCCAACAACCATTTTGTGACACTGACAAGAATGGATGGTTTAATTGGTTGTATTATAAAAAGTTTATGTAGGGAAAAATATAGTATATATGGATTAACTACCAATATTATTGGATTATTTAAAAAATAGAGGGTCCTACTTTAATGCTTTTTATAATTCTATCTCTAGGTACTTCACTTTTTGTGTCGATAGTTTCTATTTTTACCTCCAAAGTTTAATTTTTAAAATTTTATAATTAGAATATTTTGGTAAATATTGTTGTAATTTTGTGTTCATTTCCATTATACAAGTGTATATAAATACATAATTGGTTTCCTAGAATAAAGTAACCACACACTCTTTGTGATTTCTAGTTACAACTAGATCTCACATGGCATGTGTGTAAGTGGATTTAACCACTTTGATCTTATTAGATGTTGATGTTATAATTATCCAACATCCCCCCTTATTACATCATGATCCAAACATGAGTAGGAACACTAACTAAGAACTTAACCTTGGATAGGGACATACTCCATTATCCATTATTTTTTGACATACAACTGGATAGGGACATACAGACTATCAAAACTATCAAGGTTGTGAACAGATAAAGATATAACCATTCACAACACCTATAATTGGAAACATATGAAACTAATCATGAACAACTTGATAGGGACATACAAACTATCCTTACATCAAATTTGTGAACAGGGAGACACACAACCATTCATAACACCTATTATTGAGGACATACACAACCAATCACTAACAACTGGATTTTATTTAGAAGACATACTCCTATATTTCCTCAAGTAAAGACTCCTTGTCACATGCTTCAAATTTACATTCTTCATCATTTTCTTCATTTGAAACCATTACCTTATTTGGTTTAAACTTTCCATTGATCAGGTCCTTGGCTCATTGGATGCAATTTATCATTACATAACCCCTTTGTTTGTAGTAGAAGCGCAATCGGTCTATGGATGAAGAACCCTTACTGAATTATCTCTTATTTACCAGTAATAACTTCTCTTCATTCATCAAGTCAATTTTCTTAACTTATTTTGCTTCATCAATCAGATTTGAGATTAAATTTTCTAAGGTAGGATTGATTTTTTTCAATGTGAACATAATATTGGAATAATGTGAAGGCATGTTATTTAATAAAAAATTTTTCACATCATCACTTTCTATCTTGACATTGATTCCAAATAGTTCATTCTTAAAAGAGAGGAACTTACTAATGTGTTGGATGATAACATCACCTTTATTCATTTTAAATCCAAATAGATTCTACTTGAGTGTCATGTTTGCACTTGATGATTATGACCTGAACAAAGTATTGATAGAATCCCAAACTTTATTTTCCACCTTTGAGAGATCTATGTAATGTAGGTAAGCATATGAGATTCCAAGACCAATCATTGCTATTACTCATTGATTCTTTGAATTCTATTTTATTGCTACTTTAAGATTTTGTGATGCTAGTACAGTTTCATTCATGACATCCCAAATATTCTTCTCAATTAGAATCAATTTAAGCTTCACTTGCCATGTGTGAAAATACCGTCTATTGAATTTCTAAATAAACATGATCTTGTCCATGAGGAATAAAAAAAGTTTCCCCTTAATCTAAGATATCTATATAAAGGTTTGAGATACCACCTATAATTCATCCTTAACAATTTTTAAATAACTTATTCTCTTTATAATTTCATATGAATTTTATAACACTATGACATCTAATTTAAGAACATGATACCTTAGATTTTTATCAATTACATACACTAAGGTATTATTATTTAAATTTGATTTCACTAACCTTAAATAACATTTAATATAACCTTCAAAATCAATGCAATTTGAAAGTAGTGACTTAAATGTCTTGCTTATCAAGTACGAGAGGTACCTAAGAACATATTTATGGCTTGAAAATATACAAATAGTGTTTGGCATCCATAACATTGTGTTATTCCATCATTAGGATGGAAGAGGAAGTCTTGATCATCAATGTTGCAAACCATGTTAAACTGATCATGAGTGCCTTAATTCACCAAATGAAACTCTAGAATGAAACATCATAAAACAATATAAAAAGTAGCTTAGACAAAAATTAAGCTTTTGGGCCACTACATGTTGGTTAAAGCAAACGAATGAAGGTAATTTGAAACAAAGGATAAAAAATGGTTCATTGGGGGCAGTAACCACCAAGGATGACTAAGGTGGAAGTTCTTTAATAGTGCATGATTCAAAACTTCATGATTATCTATGACACCCATCATGTTTGATCCACATTGTCTATGAGGCCATCATTTTGGATTGTCCCTTATTTGGTTTACTTAGAAATAAGCATGTCTAGAACATGCAATCAACTCCAAAATATCTTAAAATGTTGTGTTAGAGATAATACAGATAAAATTGAAGTCTAGGATGAAAATTTCTAGTTGCAAAACATATCCACCAACTTTGTGTCATTTGTATGTATGATATCAAATCCCCTTTCCATCTAGCTTCCAATGAGAGATAAAATTGCTCAAGCATCATGTCTTGGGCACATTGATGAGAACCAAGACAAGGTTATCTCTATCGATTCACCAAGACCATGATGAGGGATGCAAATCAAGGCCTGACCACCATTACCAATATCTATGAAAAAGACATGAGAATATTTAGCCTACTCTAATATTAATTATTACAATTTTATGGTAATTTCCATTACAAAAATACATATAAATGCATAACTAGTTACCTATAATACAACAACCACACACTCCTTGTGATTTATAGTTACAACTAGATCTCACATGGTACATGTGTAAGAGGTTCTAACCACTTTGACCTTATTAGATGTTGATGTAATACTTTTCCAATAAAATTTTCATTATTTGGGGAAATTTTTTTGTGGTTGCATGGATTTTGGAGGCAAATGCATTAGACATGGACGATATACTTGAGAAGTTATAATTTCAAGTCCATTGGATACTGTGTTTGTATGCCTATGTCATACCTTATTAAATATTTCACACCACTTAGTCATGGTTTCAAGCTACTATCTGGTAAATTGTTTAAGAAAATAATATTAAGAGGTCATAGGAGGATAATGGAGTGCACAAGCTCACCCCTCTAATAGGGATATGGCACAAAAAAAAAAATAAAGTTGAATTACTATAACACTCAAGATCACCTTTTTGATGTGTTCACAAAAGGAGTTGTTATTAGAAATAGACTATATTACATCATTTGGATTATGTAAATATATCTTTCTTGGTACATACTTAGGATATTAGATTACTTTAGGGGGATGTTATCTAGTTACTTCATGCAATGTAATAACTGCACAAGTTTCAAAGTGCAAGTTGTATATGCGCAAGTTGTCTCTTGCACATCTAAGTAGAGTGTTGGTGAGGGAACCTATTTCCTATATAAAGGGCCATAGATAGCACAACATAGAATATCATAGAATAACATAGCATAGCATAACACTGGGAAGTAGTGTAGACTAGTGTGGCATGATGTAATAGTGGTGTGCAGAAATTTATGTCCCGAAAAAAATTCATTTCTATTCCATAAATTATCAATCTGGTAAGTTCGTAAACTTCCGAGTGTCATGCACAGTATATTCCTGTAGTGTTGGGGAATGAATTTGGTTGTACCTTATTTAGTTTGGTGGGGGATGTTTGTGCATTTTGATTTCAGCCAAACTAAATAAATCTAAGTGTAGAGAATTAAATAAATAAATTACAAACTAAATTAAAGTGTGGAAATTAAAATACATAAAACTAAAACACACAACTAAATTAATTAAAGCAAAAAAATAAAGCAGTAAACTAATCTACAAAAAACAAATACATAAATAAACAGGGGAGGACTACTACAGGGAGTGGGCCCAAGCTCCCACAGATAGTCCACCTAACTAGCTGCGTAGAGCTTGCTCAGATAAGAGGAATTGCACTCTTAATAAATTTGACAAGAAATAAAATAGAATAATTTCTCCATAAAATTTTATCTTCTCTCAGGGAAGACATGTGCATTTATACAATGCACAACCTTCCAATGTTATAAATTTAGGCAAGTCTATTTCAGACTTGTAGTTACAATAGATATGCAATGAATATTGCATCCGTTCAATTATAACAACCATATATTAATTAAAACAGTCACACACTAATTTTACCCTCTTGTAGGATAAATCATGCATGTTATATTTTATCATAACATAATATGTATGGCAAAAAATAATGGATGTGTTATTCTATTTTAATAATATTGCATAAAATAGAATATCTCCCACATTGATCGTTGGAAAAATCGTTGCTCTTGGTTTATCCATGAGTGTGAAAGAATAATGCTCACGTTACAAAGGTATCCAGCCAATCAAATAATAAAAATGTTCATTATATTTTAATAATATTAAATAAAATAAAATATCTCATTTTTGTCTTCACATGCAACCTCCTCCTTAGCCCATTGGTCAATCGGTCAAAGCTAGCTTGGTCAATCTTGCAAAGTATGGATGCATGGAGGCGCCTTCTTCATGAGGAAGGCACCTACTTTTGTTGGGGGCCTTCCTTATAAGGAATGCGCCTACTCCTACTGGGTGCCTTCCTTGAGGAGGAAGGCACCTACTTCTGTTGGGCGCCTTCCTTGAAGAGGAAGGCGCCTACTTCTGATGGGCACCTTCCTTGAAGAGGAAGGCACCTGCTCTCATGCCTTAGTCTCTGAAAGTAGAAGTATGCCAGGTCCAAGTGGATGTAGACTGAAAAACACCATATTAGTAAAAAAACCTGCATTTATACACAATTCCCACTAAAAACACCAATCAAGCATAATACCGATTTTTCTATCAATTATATGCATAAATTATATAAAAATCTATCTCACACGCTAATTAAACTAGTAATGATGTCCCTTAATAGTGTATAAAAATGTACATTTTTGGGACTCATCATCCCCCCATGCCTAAAATGTGCCATGCCCTCATGGCACCAAAAGCTGAAGTTATACCTCTCGTAGGATGGCCATTTTTTTTTTAAATGACCTTTAGTAGTTCTGTTTTTCTTTGTTGGCCTTGTTATTGAGCACTACTGTGTTTTTCTTCCATTGACTTCTATGTTTTTTTTTTTTGATTGTTGTTATAGCATTGCACACAGATTTAGAATTTTCTTTTGCTCACCCATTTATGCAAGTCAAAGCAGATTGCAAATCCACTATATTTTTTTCTTCTTATTTAAATTAGCAGATTGTAATCCTCTCACATTCCTTTGTAATTTGTTGTGGATTGCCATTCTTCAGCACAATAGTACCATAAGTGACATTAGCCACTCTTTTTCTCTGGATTGTGGATTCGGGTCTCCTCTTGTCTTGAACTCAGCAGAAATCAGTCTGCACTGCTCCCTTTATTAAATATCCCAGATTGTGACTCCGCAATTCCACCAATTAATTCATCGTCTGAATATTTTCACAATGCACAAATGAAACAAGGTCAACTCTATTCACATGAATTCCATAGCTTTTTTTTTTTTCGAGGTAGTAATATTTTTCATCCAAGGCATGTCATATGTTGGGACTTCGATGGGAGACTTTGATAAGAAGAATTTAAGGGAGCATCTACTGATGTTTAGCATGGCGATTATTTTTAATATAACTATACACATAATTAATAGAAAAATTAGTACATACTTGGGTGAATTTTGTAGAACCTGGTGTATATGATGTACGTGATGTGAGACGTCTTCATGTTGGTGCTCTTGGAGATTTTATTTTTTTCTTTATTTATTTTTTTCTCTGGCTGCCTTCTTCCTCCACACCATTAATTGTTGTTGTTCTTCCTTCTTCTATTGGTGTGAATTTAACAACTTCAACATCACAACCATTATTTACCATTTTTTATATTCTCCCCCACTTAAATTAGTGAGGCCCTTATCGCCAACAACAGGTTCCTCTACACAAAAGGTCTGTAGCCCTTCGAATGTCAAGTCCCACACTGAACAACTAGTACCCCCATCCAAGGGAGAAGAAAATTGCTTATTTTGGTGCCTTCCTCCAGGTGGAAAAAGGCACTATTGTATTGGAATGATTTTAGGCACTCTCTTCTTGGTGGGAAGCAAGTGCAAACCCTTTTTCGCTTTGCCGCACTCCTAATTGTAGGGCACAAAATGTCACATCTATTAGACCTAATTTAAGTTAGCTCCACCTAAAAATCATGCTCATGGTTGTGTCCTACGAAACTACACCTACAAAAACTAGAAAATAGGAATCATGGCCTATGCTTGAGGCCCTAGATCTTAGGATGCCTTCAGATTGCACTCATTGGGCACGATTACCTACACACACAAAAGCAGTAAAATAGGAGTCATGACTCCGTGCCTGTTAGGCCCTGGCTCTCAGGATACCTGCAACTTGCAATTCAGTTCATGATTTTCTACAAAGCAATAAGAAAGCAACTTTTATTCTAAGCAGAACATGTTCTATGCATTTTTTTTTCATTCGGGAGGATTCACTTTTTTTTTTTTTTATCAAGGCACCTCTATTGTATGCCATCAAGGCGCCTCATCACTTATTCCTCTCTCTTTTTTTTTCCTTGTGCCATCGAACCACCTAGGTGCAAGAAATGGATCAAGGCACCCTAGATGTCAAGGCACCTACTTGTTGTGGAAGGTGCCTACTTACTGAGGAAGGCACCTTCAATGTATGGTGCCTTCCTGATGCGGAAGGCATCTCCAATGTATGGTACCTTCCTGATGCGGAAGACGCATCAAATGTATGGTGCCTTCCTGATGCGGAAGGCACCTCCAATGTATGGCGCCTTCCTGATGAGGAAGGCACCTCCATTGTATGGCGCCTTCTTCATGCGAAAGGCACCTTCTTGATGATCAAGGTGTCTTTCACTTTTCTTCTTTTTTCACGTATCCTCCTTTTTTTCTCTATTTTTTTCTCTATTTTTTTTTTTTTTTCTTTCTCTTTCTTTTTTTTCCTTTTTTTTTAAATGAATGATTGAACATTCATCAAAGCTACTGGTATGGTATGGGGTCTCCCCCATGCCGATGTCTGATCCACTCTCACAAATGTGAGGCGATTTTTAATGGAGCTCATTGACCGTTACTCGAACATTGTCTCGACACTCTACTCTTGCACTTGGTGTAGCATATCTGACTTTGTTTATCATCCAGGATATAACAATCATGCACCTTCCAGCAAAATTTCCTCCCAAATTCCACAAGCACCTTGGGTTGAAAGACTTTCGCTTGATCAAGGTTACTTAGCATGCCTTCAAGTGTCAATGTTTCCAAGGCAAAACTCCGCTAGCTTTTACCTGTTAGATTGGATGCTACATGATCAGGTACACGAGACAGTTCTTATAGTGCTATTACGAACTCCATGTATGAATCTCAATTCACGAGATCTTCACAGACACCTCCTTATTTTTCTACTTTGCACTTCACGTTGTCCTATAAAACATAAAAGAAAAATCTAAACTAAAGACATTAAAATAAAATTCTAACTATTTTTTAATTTTTTTTTTTTTATTGTTTTTTTTCATCTTCTGATTACTTATGGGCTCCTTGCTTGCTTTATTTAGCGACCGGTTGGAGATTTATCATTTCCCTTATGGACCAAACTGGTCCTAGGGAAAGAGGATACTTTCTTCCAACAAGTAACAAAAATAAAGCTTCTATTTTTTATCTGTTGCTTTATTTAGCTACCGATTGGGGATTTCTCATTTCCCTTCTGGACCAAGCTGGTCCTCGGGAAAGAGGATACTCTCTTCCAAAAAGTAGCAAAATAAAACTCTATTTTTCTCTTAACTTGGAGCCTTTTCAGTAGAAGATATATTTTTCTCTTTTTTTTTTAGACAATGTTTATTGTGTTGTTGGTGGCAATGATGAAGGTGGGGTCTCCCCCATGCCTACATCTAAACTAGTCTTCTAAAATCATCAATTTCATTATCAACTAGTTTGATGCACTATAGCATGAGAAGAGTATTTTACCCCATGGCCTCAAAAACAAAACTTTTTTAACATATTGGCAAAACGTGCAGGCTAGAAAATGACTATCTATAGGTTGGCAACTTGGAGAAAACATGGCATAGAGTATTTAGAAAACACATGCTAGTTTCTTATTCACTAGGTCGCCTTAAGTGCAAATGAAGAGCATACTTCATAACAAGATGTTCTTTAAAAATTTTGCTCTGTCATTTTTTCTGCTATTAATTTCATCATTAAAAAATATTCACCAATACGTTGCAAAAAGTTCAAGCCTATAAATTTTTTTAAATTTAAAACCAAGCTTCTAGAGGCACAATTTTTTAATGGTTTCTGTATAAAAACACATCCTTAAAAATTTTCAATCAGACCTGGGTTGTGCTATTTCGTTGATTTCTTGAAACCATTAATAATATGAGGAAAATCCTTCAATGCCAGATTTTTCTAAATTTTTTCAACAACACATTTTATTCCTACTTCTACACTTAATTTGGTACATCAGGTTCATTCCCACGTTTACCTGAGAAGTTAGAAAATGCAAGTAGTTGCCGATGGTATTTGGCTCTGACTGTGCTGACAACTATTTTTGGCTTATAAAAAGGCCCTTGGTGGACTCACACTTCTCAGATAAAATATCTATAGGTAATTTTAAACATGCTTTTTATCTGACCTGTAAATCAGAACACTACAGTTTAGACACTACTCCTTAACGACGCAAAAATGGTGAGCAAAAATTCATGTCCCAAAAAACATTCATTTATCTTCCATAAATTATCAATCCGGTAAGTTTGTAAACTTTTGTGTATCACGCACAGTATATGCCTGTAGTGTTGGGGAATGAATTTGGTTATACATTATTTAGTTTTAAGGGGGATGTTTGTGCATTTTAATTTCAGCCAAACTAAATAAACTAAGTGTAGAGAATTAAATTAATAAATTACAAACTAAATTAAAGTGCAGAAATTAAAATACATAAAACTAAAACACACGGCTAAATTAATTAAAGCAAGAAAGAAAGTAGTAAACTAATATACAGAAAGTAAATACATAAATTAAACAAGGGAGGACTACTGCAAGGAGTGGGACCAAGCTCCCGTAGATAGTCAACCCAAATTGATGCATAGATCTTGCTTAGATAAGAGGAATTGCACTCTTAATAAATTTGACAAGAAATAAAATAGAATAATTTCTCCATAAAATTTCCTCCTTCTCTCAGGGAAGACATGTGCATTTATACAATGCACAACCTTCCTCTATTACAAATTTAGGCAACTCTATTTCAGACTTGCAGTTACAATAGATATGCAATGAATATTGCATCCATTCAATTATAACAACCATATATTAATTAAAATAGTCACACACTAATTTTACCCTCTTGTAGGATAAATCAGACGTGTTCTATTTTAAAATAACAAAATATGTCTGGCAGAAAATAATGGATGTGTTATTCTATTTTAATAATATTGCATAAAATAAAATATCTCCCACATTGATCGCTGGAAAAATCGTTGCTCTTGGTTCATCCATGAGCGTGAAAGAATAATACTCATGTTACAAAGGTATCCAACCAATCAAATAATAAAAGTGTTCATTATATTTCAATAATAGTAAATAAAATAAAATATCTCCTTTTTGTCTTCACGTGCAACCTCCTCCTTAGCCCATTGGTCAACCGGTCAAATTTGGCTTGGTCAATCTTGCAAAGTATGGAGGCGTGGATGCACCTTCTTCATGAGGAAGGTGCCTACTTTTGTTGGGTACCTTCCTTATAAGGAATGCCCCTACTTCTGTTGGGTGCCTTCCTTGAGGAGGAAGGCGCCTACTTCTATTGGGTGCCTTCTTTGAAGAGGAAGGCACCTACTTCTATTGGGCGCCTTCCTTGAAGAGGAAGGCACCTACTCTCATGCCTTAGTCTCTGAAAGTAGAAGTATACCAGGTCCAAGTGGATGTAGACTGGAAAACACTATATTAGTAACAAAACCTGCATTTATACACAATTCCCACTAAAAACACCAATCAAGCATAATACCGGTTTTTCTATCAATTATATGCATAAGTTATATAAAAATGCATCTCACATGCTAATTAAACCAGTAATGATGCCCCTTAATAGTGTATAAAAATGTACATTTTTGGGACTCATTAGTGATGTAGTGTGATGGGGTGTAATATGCTCAATGCCCATTCTTGAGTTGTAGCTATATTCATGGAGTGTTCATTTCCTCCATAGCTACTTTTGTAAACATCTCCATCATTTCTATTTATAGTATATTTTTAGTCATCTCATAGATTTACTTTATTTTATATTATTCTGCATCTTGTGTTTGTTATCTCCCATTACATGTTGCATCAAAAGCTAACAATGGTATCAGAGCCATGGTAGGTCAATAGGAAAACCACCATTATCATTGACCCTGAGTTTTTTGAGAACCTGATGCGCCATTGGACCAGTCACTGTCAAAAATTCTTAGAAGAGTCTTGGTGGTAGAATTAAGGAGAGCCACAAGTAAGGACTGAAAGAAATCTCAAATTCTGGAATACTGAGATTGCATATGGCTAGAGTCTTTCCATAGAGTTTCAAGGGAAAACTTGTGAAGACTAGGACTCAACACTTGATCCACTAGTTTGATGAATCAACTAGTGAAGCTCATCTAAGAGATCTGGAGAAATTAACCTGAAGGTTATTTTATTGCAGGGAATTAATACTCAGATGATTGGGACACCTCCTACAATAGAAATCTAGGAGATTTCAACTTCGTTGCTCGAAGGTCGGAGTGCCTTCATAGTGTAGAGATTAGTTGTTGCAAGAGAAGAACACTACAGAAGAGACTTTTGGAGAAGAATTGTAGTGAAGTTTGGGAGACAAGAGATCTCCATTGCTAGATTGGAAACTTCACAAGAAGAAAAGGCCATAGAAGCCTTGATCCAGAAGAAAATGCCATAGAAGCCTTGATCTAGAAGAAAAGGCCACAAAAGCCTTGGTACTGAAGAAAAGGCCACAGAAGCCTTGAAGAAAATGCCATAGAAGCCTTGATCTTGAAGAAGACTCCAGAAGAGAGTATCTAATTTAGAAGCATATTTTAGTACTAATACTTTGTTGCAGGAATAGGTAGATTCAATGAGTTGGGAAAGCTTCCTACAAAAAGGTTAGGAAGAGTATCTTCTTCAGAATCAATCCAACACCTGAAGCAAAAGATATCAGGAGAAGATATCATTGATGAAGAAGGACTAGGAGAGTCCTGCTCGAATACAGAGGCAACAAAATTAGAGATCCAGGAGAAGATCTCACCACCAACACTTCCAGAAAGAAGAAGGTTGAAGATAAGGTCTCAAAGAAGACCAGAAGAAGCTACAAGGCCTTGGAGAGGCCTCTATGAGCATCCAATAAAAGGCTTGGAGAGCCTTACTGAAGAAATCATCAAAGGAGTTCCAAGGAGAACTCATTGGAGAAATTCACTATTGGAGATAGTGAAAGATTTGGGATAATTATCGTCATCCGACAACAAGCCCAAGAAGAAGAATTTGGAAAGGAGTGCCAAATCTCAGAAGACCTCAAGACATTCAGAATCTTGAGAAGAAGATCTTGTTTGAAGTCAAAATTCAAAAAGAATCTTGAAGGAAGATTTAGACAGAAGAAGCCTACCAAATCTAGGAGATTTAGAGATTGCCTCTCACAACAAGAAGGCACCACTTCAGAATCAAATATCTCTTCTAATCTACAAAAAAAGGAGGAGACTACAAGAGGAGAACAAGCCACCAAAATCCTAGGCTCATGAAAGAGAGTTGGAGATCATATTTTGGTGAAGATAAAGTTATTCAAGGTAGCCTACATAGAGTTGCAAGATCTTACTCAAGACAACAACTTGGTGATCTTAGACACCAAGATCTACATCCTCTATAGAAGTGGCAAAAAGGGATTTCAGAAAAAGGTAAGCAACTATTGGTGCAAGTAAATTCATTAAGTGGATTACTTATCAGATTTTTTTAAGCACCTTGATTGGAGTAAATTCAAAAAGGAGAGTTGAATTAAGAGTCTTCAAATGTGCAAAAAGAAAGGATTCTTTAAGGTTCATTTGCACTTTAGGAGTTGATTAGATTTTATAATCTTAAACTATCTATCAACTACCTATCATCTAATTTGGAAAGAAAATGAAGACTAGCTCCTATTACCTTGCTTATAAAGAAATTTTAGAATAATTCTTGAAGATTCATTTTAGATTATTCTTGATTAGTTGTAGTAAATTGATTAAGTGCATTATTTTTGAGAGTTTATTGGAGTGATAAGGTGAAATTGTTAGTGCAGTAGAAGTAAAATATTATTAGATTCATTTTGCACTATTATATTGCTCTCAAAGATTATTGTTTGTGTTCATTAGAAGGGCACAAAAATAGAATTTGTCAAAGTGTCTAAAGACACTATTAATGCACTGAGATCTGCAACTTTGAAGTGGCCTAAGGAAGCCACAAAATCAGCTCAATCCTCCAAGCATTGGAGAAGAAAGTAACCACCATAAGAGCATCAAAAGAAGCCTCGAACGAGACTTGGTGAGTCTCAAGTTCAAAGCACAAGAAAATAGTGCAAAAAAATAGCTTCTATCATGTGGTTACAAGCTTGGATTCATTTATAAAATATCCAAGAAAATAGGGGAAGGTGTCTAATCAAGAGACAACCTCAAAACCCCTATATTGCACTCAATATTCTACCTCAAAAACTAGAAATTAAGATTTACAAAGAGGAGTGCAAAAGAAGGTGCAACAAGGTCATCTTGTATTAAAACTATTTTACATTATAGTGCACTATTTCTAATCTGGTTATACAGGGAGAGAAGGCAGATTCAAAGGTGCCTCAAAGGCACTACACTTGCTGGAAAAACTAGTCAGAAGTGGTCGTATGCTAGCAGCCATCCAAGCCTAGCTCAAGGAGCCATTCGAAGGGCTCATACTCCTCACATTCTAGAGCATCGAACCTGCAAGATACACGTACAAGAGCAAGGAAGAACATCATCATTAAAGAGCAAGAGCATCTACGTAAGGAGGATGGAAAAAAAAATATAAAGCAGAAGAAAGTTGAAGCACCATTTGGAGTGTTACTTACTCCATATACACTCATTGAAAGCGGTGCTCAAGGCCTCCATACTATTGCTCCATATCCTAGTAGAAGACTATGCAGGTGAACGAAAGCAAAGGTGGGGATTTGCAAAGCTAAAAAGGTCTCAAAGGATCCATTCGAACCAACAATAGAGACTATGTCCATGCAGAGAAGAAAGTGACACTTGTCACTAAAGGAAAACCCTAACACTCGAATCAAGAGAGCGCTCATCTTCAAGGAGGAGTTACATGAATAGGCTGGTGCATTTGGTGTATGGGATACACTTGTCAAAGAGGAAGACCAAGTATTTTTCTAAAGAACATAATATTCTTACATTACAATAAGGTAGACAAATATTTCATTGGCACCAAAATCTCCTCAAGCACTCAAAGGGAAATGGTCTTGCCACTTGGCACATAAGAGACGAATCTTCTCCATTTAAGGACATCAACGACCAAAGTTAGAAAGCATTCTTCATCGTCAAAATTACTATCTCATCGTCTAAGTGAAAAGGTCCGAGTTATAACATATCAAGAAGGTGTTAGAGCCTTTAATGCTCAAGGCAACCGAAGTCAAGGGAAGAGACTAGAAGATGCCAGATTTGGAATGCATTAAACACAGAGCGCTTCCATTGGAGGATACATCCACAACATCCATGATGTCTATGTAAATTCTATAGTCCAAGCTTCTCTGAAATCAATGTCGAACATTTCTTGGAGAAAGGTAAAATTATTTCCATTAATATGTGCTTTATTTCCTTGGAGTTATAAGGTTTAAATCAAAGGAATTTATTTACATTGAAAGCCATATATCAAGGGGAATATTTTATCAAATGAATCAAATATTTGCAATATAAAACCTAGGAGTAATAAGGTTTTCTACTTGGATAAATATTGAATATTTGCAAATATTAATTGTGATCTAATTTATCCAAAGATTAGGGAGTCATAAGGGCTACTACATCAAATCAATTAATTGGAAAATTAGATACACTTAACCTAATTCCCAAAGGGTTATTTATAAAGAGAGTTTTCTCATAGGTTGGATATTCATAATATTATTGTCTCAATCTTTTCAAAAGGAGACAAAAGATCCAACATTATAACCTCTTTAAAATTTGGGAACAGTGCTTAGTTCAATAGGAGTAATAAGGGATAATAGGAATTGATTTTGGTATTCTACAAAACTTTACAAAATCAATCAATATTGAACTATCATTCTACAAAAGCACTATATCTTATCCATAGCATACTAAGGAGTCATAAGGTATTCTACAAAACTTGGTAATATCAAGCATCTATCATAGATTATCAAGTTACAAAATATAAGCTTTCCTCATAACCTAAAAATCCTTAGGAGTATATACTCACATTACTTGGGAGACATAAGGTAGTCTACAAAACAAGGATTATTAAAGGTTTTATCAAATCAAGCTTATATTAATTGGGATTTTATACACACTGAGTAGGGAGCCATAAGGTAGTCTACTCTATCCCAAAGAATACAGGTAATACAAATGTCTACTAGCATGCTAAGCAACACTCTTAAAAGTGGATTAAGGAAGATCCCAACATGGATTAAAAACCTGATGGACTACAATGATGAAAAAGGAAAAGAAAAGGAAGAACCATTACAATATGAAATAAGCTCTGAAATTAAAATCCATATAAAGGAAGATTCATCTAATGAATCTAACATCAAAGGGGATGCAAGACAGAAAAAAGTTGATCAACAAGTTTTTATTCAAAAAGGAAAATATGGAATAGCTTCAATTGTGCATGTATGGTTAGAAGATCTTATTAAGGAAATAGACAAACATGATGTTCCTAAAATAGACTTCAAAGCTATCAGATCATCTCTATTGTGCACCTATTGCAATCAATATGGTCATGAAAAATCAACTTGTTGGAGTTTCCATCCTTGCAAATACTGTGATGGAATAAATCACTCATATTTTTCCTATCATTTCAAATTCAGATACTATAAGGGCTATGAGAGAAGATTACTACAAAGAATAAATTGTTATCTTCAAGAACTTATTTCAGATGGATCTACTAACAATGATCTCAAGGTTGATACTTATGAAGAGCAAAAAAATAGGTCTTACATAGGTACAAAAGAAAGGAGGAGAACCTATTCAGATCCACTCATGACATGCAAAATCATGAGAACAATTGTTCACCAAAAATACCTGACATCAAGGGACACCGAACTCAAGAAGATGAGAGGACAAGTGCACCATGCTCTACTCAATCATCAACATTCAGAACCAAATGAAGACACTCGCAAAGAGAACAATAAAAGTGGTTGGATAGAAGACAAGGATGATGAGCCTGAACAAGTCGAAGATCATCAGCTGGAAGAAGATCCACATTGAAGACTAAAGTCTTCAATATCCAAATAATGTAATACAGGGGGTGTTAGAAATAGACTATTACATCATTTGGATCATGTAAATGTACCTTTCTTGGTACATACTTAGGACATTAGATTACTTTAGGGGGAAGTTATCTAGTTACTTCATGCAATGTAATAAATGCACAAGTGTCAAAGTGCAAGTTGTATATGTGCAAGTTGTCCCTTGCACATCTAGGTAGAGTGTTGGCCAAGGAACCTATTTCCTATATAAAGAGCCATAGACATAGAATATAATAGAATAGAGGATAATAGGAAGTAGTGTAGACCAATGTGGCATGATGTAGTAGTGTGATGTATTGTGATGGGGTGTAATATGCTCAATGCCCATTCTTGAGTTGTAGCTATATTCATGGAGTGTTCATTTCCTCCATAGCTACTTTTGTAAACATCTCCATAATTTCTATTTATAGTATATTTTTAGTCATCTCGTAGATTTACTTTATTTCATATTATTTTGCATCTTGTGATTGCTATCTCCCATTACATGTTGCATCAAAAGCTAACATTGTCAAAGCTCAATTCTTAAAACATAGAGATAGTCTTGTAAGATCTCTCATCATAAATGGGGAGAATGTTGGAAATATGATGTTGAGTAAAAACTATAGTTGTTTATATTATCTATCATGTTAGTTAGGTAGTGGAATTTGTAACTAAAGATTTTAGTCATGCATTTTCTCTATTATGTTAGTTAGGTAGTGGAATTTATGACTAAAGACTATAGTTGTGCATGTTATCTATCATATCAGTTAGGTAGTGGAATTTGGAACTAAAGGGAAGTAAAAAAAAATGTAGCTATGCTTATTCACCAAAAAATGTTGTAATGACTAATGGTGTGTGTTTGGATGAAAAGAAAACAATTTTTCTTTTGGGTGCGTAAAATTTGTTTATGTTGTAAAAAAGAGGAGGTTTCATAATATACTATTGCACAACTATAATGTATACCCCATCTAGTCTCATAAGCTATGTTTGGTACTTGTCCTTTGTATTACCATCGTAGGTCATGTTGGTATGGATCATTATTAGAATATTGATAAGACAAGATGTAAAATTCCTCAATTGTCGTACAAAGTAAATTGAAGGGTATCCTTTTGACGATTCTTAATTTTGGTTTTTTGAGATTTTTGTGTCCCTTAATATAATGATAAATTTGTGCTTAGACCTAGGGCTATAATTTTATGTCAAACAGTAGAATATGGAACAAAATCCACAAGGCTAATAATTGAGTACCTATATTTGCAATAAATTACCTATATCACCATCTTGTTCATTTATAAAATTAGTGGAAGACCTTGGAAAATTAAAATGATCTAGTTGATGTGTCAACATAGTTATAAATGAAATTTGGCTATGAAAGCCCAAAAATAAAAATTACTATTTTTAGAAAATATTTTTGTGTGTTTTTGAGAGCCTTGAGTGTTTTCCATGTAGTCATTGATGACCTATTTATAAGAAGGTTGCCTGTAAAAATTGTTGTTCTCCATCAATGTAACAACCCAAGTTCTATCCACTTGGTTGTCCAAACACCCCAAGTCTGACCACTTGGTTGTCCAACATCAGAGTTTACCATAAGAATTTTTTTTCTTTTATTCCAATTTATTTTTATTGTATTTCCTAGTATGAGCATGTTAGGTTCATCTTCATGAGTGCCATCCTGCTATTTTCTGAATACTCATGAGATCAAGATTACTTAGATCCCGTATAGTTTCCCATTTTGAACTTCACTCTCCTCTTGAGATCCTAAGTTTAGGTAGGGGGTTTCTTTTCCTCTAGGGACCATAACACCTAGAGGTGTGATGCATACTTTCCCCGTATCTTGATATGATCTAAAATACATATACCAGGCAAGACATAGCATATACATGCTTGAGGTAGACGACCTTCCATTTCCCATGGAGCACCGTCTAGGTTCTTACCAATACCCTGGTAACCACCCAACATTTTGTGATGATTAACCAACACGATGTCCCATACCATCATTTTTTTGGATTCACCCAGTCAAGCACAATTCATGACTCATCAATAGCAATGATAACCTAGAAGAGATGCCCATACAACCCTTTGTTACCTCCCATTCTAACCTTTTTCCATTAGAAGTACAGTTAGAGCCCTAGTTTATGTCAGCTTCCTACCCGTAAGTTCCAATATTAGTTAATATAAAATATTGCCTCACCCACAATCTTGAAATAAAATTAAGGAAATGATGGTTGCCTACTCGCAAGCACCATTAGCAGTTAATATACAAGATTGTCTCACCCACAATCTTGAGATAGGTTCAAGGTTGTCCTACCCACAACCTTGGGTTGCGAAATAAGATTGTCCCTTCCACAATCCTAATATTTCATAATTTTAAATTTACCTAAGTTGGTTCAAAGGTCTTCTAATGTATATAGTTTCAATATAATTCAAAGCTTTACTAATTTTTAAAAGAACGTCACCTTCCTGTTTGACTTTTCGAATGTTTAGATGGTAAAAAAATATAAGATAGAAAGGCTAATTTAAGCATCGCATTCAAAACTAAATATTTCCACAATTACTAAAATAAATTTAATTAGATTCCCTTTATAATGGCTATTCCTTTGAAGTAAAGGCTACACTAACATATGCATCCACAAAAAAATTTTCCATAAATACTCTATAATTCTTCTATAATAAACAAAAACTTGAACTAAGATAATCATTCAACAAGTTAAAATAAAACTGCAATCATCATTTCAATTATAATTTTGATATCTAATAAAAATGAACTTAAAAGAGTATTGTTTCTCACTGATAAACTAAGCAATCACATTCAAACAGTCAACTACATTATTCTTCACTCCACCTTTTGCAATCTACCATACGGGTTGATTTAAATATTCTTATTACCACAACCTTTTAGGAGCTTGACTATGCTCAAAACATATTTTTCTTGTATTTATTTTAATTCATTTGTAAGGTTATAACAGTAACATAAATTCTAAGGTTTCTAATTTATAATTTGAATTTTTTTTAATACACTCTCAACTTCATCCGATTTTAAGTTCATCACATCCTTGTTCAATTCCAAATAACTCCTAAGAGTTTCCACAACCTTCAACACCGCGTCCAAACCTAGGTCCGATTTGAAGATTTACATAACCTAAACTATAATTTTAATTGAACTATGTTTTCTTAATCATCTCATGATGGATACTCCTTTCAGTCTTTGTGATAAATCTCTAGCACATAAGCTATTTTAAACACATTCATTTAGCTACTATACCACTTAGTTCAGGCTAGTATTTTCCAAAACATAGTATTTCTAGGTTCCCCATTTAATAACTCAAAGAAAATATCTATACATGCAATTACAGATTCAAGAACATATTTTAAGTTACTGTATTCATTACTTCCCATTCACCTTAGCATACACAACAAAAGAAAATTATTGAACCCCAAACCAATATCAATCCTTGTTTTCGAACAATACCTCATTCAAATAGCTTACAAAATAATAATACAAGCTTAACTTGAATGCATATCGATTCTTCATTATTTCATAAGGTAGGACTGCACTATTTCTTTTTTCCTTTCAAAAGGTTGTAATACTATCACATATATTATCTCAATTCCTACACTATTTAAAAATTTTACATTAAATACAATTTCAATATTGGACTTACACCAATAGAATCTAGAGTTTTTTTGTTCTCTAAGAAGTAAGAGAATTCTTAGCACTTTGGACATTAATAATCATCCCTCAACGTCAGGTCACAAAATATATTCCAATAATAAAATTTAAAGTTATGGCTTGACTCCACCAAGCTCCAAATTTCAAACATAAGTTTTCGGTGATAATTCAGGGGTCTGAGAGGCCAAACTAAAATGAAATGCAGATACTCCTAGCATGCAAGCAATTTTTCCACATCCTTCCATCCAACATACAAGATTTCAAGCAAAAACCTCCCATCTCACCATGGGTTTTCAAAAAAAAATACAAGTAATGCCTTCAATTATTTTTAATAAAAGTATGTAGAAGAGATAATGATAAATCTCATCATATGCTAATAACTTAGCTCCAAAACACAGTTAAATTATGCTTTCCTTTTTCCACAAGCATTTAAACACATGTGTCTCAAAATTTCCCACGCATGCGTTAAGGTTTTTCAAATTTTTTGCTTTGTTTACAGAGCATTAATAGAATTATAATCACAATCAAGTAATATGTTCTATATCTTGCCACACAAGAACACGAAATTACTTTTTTCTTTTTAGTCTCATTTCTAGAAAACATTATACCAAAAACACCAAAACACAGTCATAATTTTACAACAAATATTATAAGTCTTGCCACATAGGCACACAAAGTTATCTCTTCTCTTTTCACTATCATTTCCAGCAAACATCATAACAATTCAAATGCAAAACATAACAAACAAAATAATTAGCATTCCATCGATTTTTATCAGTTCACTTACTAGATTTCATAGTTTGTTCCCTTGCTCTATCGCGTCCTTTGCTCGTCGTCGCTTCCTCTTGTCGAAGACACAAGACCCTCTCTCTCATTTTTCTATTTTTATTAAATATCTCATTCTTCCTCCGATTTCGCTACCATTCATTGAGATTCTTCCTCCAAAACATGCTAATTGCCAAGTGTTCCCTACTTCCTCATGTCCAAATGAACTTTGTAATCATTCCTTTATTTACCGACTAACTTTATATATATATCATATATTTTATAAAGCCAAACAAACACTTTGTTGCCTTTAATTTAATTAGATCCTTCCTATAGTTTAAGAACTCCTTCACCTATATTCTATTTTCTTTAGAATATAATTGATTATAACATTGGCGTTCCTTGATTTAAAAAAAAAACAATAAAAATTATTTATTGCTATTGCCATCATATTATATTTTCTTGTTCCCATAGCAATATATATATATGAATATGTTATATATTATTTCCTTTAAATAAATAAATTCTTCAAAACATATAAAGTTATAAATATATGATTACCAATTATTTTACTTTGCCTCCTTTACATATTTTCTCTTTCAGATCATAACACAAAAATAATCATATCACTATTTTATTTTATTTTTTATTTATTATTTTTTTTTCTTATTCACAACTATGGCTGCCATACATTTTGGCATCTTCATCGCCAATCAAACATCACAATTTGAAAAGGATAAAACATCCCTACATAACTACATGTTATGCATCTACATGGACCGCTAACGAATGCATTACCTATAGGGTTCTTTGTCCCTATCAACCGACGAATACACCACCGCTCATCATTTTCTTGATTTACCTTGCACCGAACAATCCAGCGGTCCATTGAGAAGACATCCTTATTTTGCATTGTCCTTGCCAGTACAATACCTTTCCTCTACATCCATAAATATATTAGCAGTATCTCATCCTTGCAGATAAATTAGGCATATAATAGAGTAGAGTTTTGGAGGGTTATTACACTCAAAGTATATGATGCTTCTTGAGTGGATCAAAATAGAATTCCAGACACAAAGTTATGCCCTTGACAGTTTGGTTTGGATTAACAAATAGGCTTTTACGTATTTTTATAGCATAAATCCATACCCAAAAATGATCACATGCCTAGAAAATTTGCCCCCCAATGGTCCCCATTGCATCAACTTCTGGAATCATGTGCATAAATTATTTCTTAATCTAATTTTTGTGAGCCTTTCTTCTTAGTGACCAATCCCTCGCTCTTGAAAAGCAATGGTCCCCATTGCATCAACTTTTGACATCATGTGCACAACTTATTTCTTTATCTAATTTTTGTGAGCCATTCCTCTTGGTGACCAAGTTATCTTTCCTTGACTACTTTGTACATATGAATATGAATGGACTGCCTTCTAGTGATCCTAGCCTATTTCTCAATAATTTGACCCTATGCAACCAAAAATTAATTATAATAATAATAATTTGATCCTCCTCTGTTAGAGTCAAACTATATGGATTGAATTCTTTAACATCCAACTATTTAGCTATTATAAAAGTGCTTAATAAAGGTGGATGATAGGGATTGAAAAGTTTAATATGGAAGGTGGATGATAGGGCTTGAAAAGTTTAATATGGAAGGTGGATTATAGGGCTTGAAAAGTTTAATATAGAAGATTAAAATCAATTATAAAAGTGCTTAATAAAGGTGGATGATAGGGCTTGAAAAGTTTAATATTGAAGATTGAATGGAAATCAAAATAAAATGAAAAATTTAATTCAAAAACATTCTCTTTTGTATTCTTAGTAATGATAAATGATCTAAAACTAAGAGGTTCTTCCTATAAAATCCAAAAAATTTAAATATATAATATTCTCACCCATAAATAAAATTATAAAATTTAATAAACCGTATAATTATTTTATTTATGCTATAACTAATAATTAAATATATATATATATATTAGCTTGTGAGATGTATTGGAGGCAAAAATCAAGGGCATTATGGCTAAAGGAAGGGGACTCTAATTCAAAGTTTTTCCATGTTACCACATTGAGCAATAGAAGCAACAATAATATTAGAAATTTAACTAAGGTGGATGGATCCTCAACTCAAAATATTCAGGAGATCAGGGACGAGGCTGTTAATTTTTTCGGTTCATTATTGGGTGAAGAACGGGCCTGTAATACCCAAGCAAAGGACTCTCTCCTTAAATTCATTCCACAACTCATTGATGAAATGATTAACGAGTCTCTTACAACAGCTTTTTTAGATGAAGAGATCAAGGAGGCTTTGTTTAACATGGATCCTGAAAAAGCTTCTGGGCCAGATGGGTTTTCACTACGGTTTTTCCATGTTTGTTGGGATATTGTTGGAGCAGAAGTTATTGCTGCAATCAAAGAGTTCAAAAGTTCAAATCATATTCCAAGGGGTTTCAATTCAACTTTCATTTCTTTGATACCTAAATGTCCCAACCCCAAGACTATGGTTGACTTTAGGCCGGTTAGCTTGTGTAATATATCCTATAAAATTCTACCCAAAGTTTTAGCCAACCGTTTGAAGAAAGTTCTACCATTTATCATTGATCTAAGTCAAGGAAGTTCTGTACAAGGAAGATCAATCTTAGATGGAGTTATTACTATTCATGAGGCTCTTCATACAACCGCTCAGACCAAAAAATTAGTCATGGCTTTAAAGTTAGACATGAACAAAGCTTATGACAGGATAAATTGGGAATTCCTAGAGGCAGTTTTATTAAAATTTGGCTTCAACATGAAATGGGTCAAGTTAATAAGAGAGTGTATTTCTAAGCCTTGTTTTTCAGTTTTGGTTAATGGGTCTACTGCAAGTTTTTTTCAAAGCAAATGTGGTCTAATATAAGGAGATCCCATAAGTCCTATGTTTTTCATCATCATAGCCGAGGCCTTGGAAAGAACCATTAAGGCAACAATGGTAGCTAGACTCATTTCAGGTATCAAGGCCACGTCGCTAACTACCCCGGTGACACATCAGCAATTTGTTGATGATACATTGCTACTGACTTTGGCTTCTGTGGTTGAGGCAAGAAGGATTAAAAATATTCT
Source organism: Wollemia nobilis (assembly GCA_028583015.1). Taxonomy (NCBI): domain Eukaryota; kingdom Viridiplantae; phylum Streptophyta; class Pinopsida; order Araucariales; family Araucariaceae; genus Wollemia; species Wollemia nobilis. Next base: position 877,420 of record JAQPPZ010016932.1, read on the forward strand.
CATAATGTATGAAGAAGCGGCTAGACAGAAAGTGAATTTTTATCAGAGCAAACTTTATTTCATCAATAGCCCCATTCCTAGGCTAAACAACATAGCAAGGATCATGGAATGTCAGATTGCATCCCTTCCCACCTCCTATTTAGGTCTTCCCCTATTTATGGGGAAACCTGAAGGATCAATGTGGAACATAGTTCTAGAGAGGATCCAAAAAAAGCTAGCATGTTGGAAAGGACATCTGTTATCTCAAGCAGGCAAAGCAGTTTTAACTATGGCTTCACTTCAAAGTATACCCGTTTACTTCCTGTCAGTGTTTAGAGCTCCCAGCAAGGTGTATCACAAAATTGAGCATCTTAAAAAATATTTCTCTGGTCAGGGAATGGGGATAAGAAAAGGATCCATTTAGTAGGTTGGAACAAGGTTTGCAAACCTAAAGCTGATGGGGGGTTAGGATTGAGGAGAGTTGCTCACCTTCCTACATCTCTGTTAGCCAAACAAGCATGGCAGTTATTGACTAAGGTTGATAATGAATGGACTGCCATAGTTAGGAGGAAATACCTCCAAGGTGTGAACTTCCTTAATGACAACTTATAAAGTAGGGGGTCTACTTTTTTGAAGGCAATCCTCACGAGCAGGGATCTTGTCAAGAAAGGTCTTAGATGGATTCTAGGAAATGGGTAAACAATAGACTTTTTGAAGGATCGGTGGGTGAGAGCTGAGGAGTTATCCTAGAATCCTCATTTGGCTAGGATTCAAGAGCATATGGAGCAGCATATTTGGAAGAAGGTTGCAAATTATATGTGGCAGGATATAAATATCAACAGGTGGAAACACATCAGAGTACAGGGTTTTGAAGCGGAGTCCGAAGAGCTTTATAACATTTTTTTTTTTGATGAAAAGCTAAATTATATTAATAATAAATTTTAACATGAAAAAAATTGGCGGGTATGATCACACCCCTAGAAGAAACAAACCAACCCTAACCACGGGTTGGGAAACCACAAACCAGAGCTCACTACAAACTAGGCAACATCAATCAAACAGGCAGTGAAACTTGCATGCAATCAGAAAGTTTGTGGCTGCACGTCTACGTTGGAGTACCATGGAATGGCCAAGGTATGCGGTAATCCATATGTGTTTCCCTGATCCTCATGAACATTTGAATCTCCCCAGCCCTGTCCTCGAGATCTATCAAGCTGGCGATTATGTGCACTTATATCCCCTGCATTCCAGGACACGATCCAGTGTGCCACCATTAACTTCCACCGAGCTCATCCCGGGCACCTCGGGTGGAGAACAGGATGGTGATTGAATTGGCTGTGCATTCCATCCATCATTGTAGGTAAAATTGTCATGTCCCCAACCTCCTTGTGCATGCACCAGACGTGGCAGTTGATGAGACCTCGAGCGGGAATAGGACGTCTGTTGTGCATTGTTTGGAAAAACCCTACTAACTGAGCATGGTGCATTTTTCCAGTCATCCAAAAGTGCCTTCATGTGCACTTGCTCAATGTCAAGTTTAGCCTGCTGATTGCAAATCTGGAACCATGTATCTTGAAACACCTCTATTTTGTCAGCTAGAGAAAATTCATCAGAAGGATTTTGATGCTGAAAAACTATCTTGTTTCTAGATTTCCACATGTGAAAAAGAAGACTAATTCGAAATATGTGCCACACTTTGGACAAGGGAAGAACAAATTTAATCTTATCCCCTAACAGAGCTTGCTCGCCATGTAAGGGATTCATCCTGGAATTGGGAAAAAAAGACCATCCCCATTCCCAGGCACTCCTTGCTCTTGTGTAGAACCAAAAAATATGAGGAGAAGATTCATCCTCATTACAGAAGGCACATTTAGGGTTTGCAACTCCCAAGTGCCTGAGTCTGTCTCCTAAGGGTAAACTTTGAAAGAGAAGGCTCCAAGCAAAAAAAGATTGTTTTGGCTCAAGAAAAGAAATGTTTTGCTTTTATTCTACTACTCAACAAATTATTCCCTCTGGAGAGGATGAAGATCACATTGTTTGGGCGTAGACTGAAAGTGGTGACTTCATAGTTAAGTTTGCTTATAATTTGCTTCTCAATGTGGAAGGTCAACAATTTCAACCGAGTTTGGTTTGGATCAAAGGCTTAATTCCTAAAATATCATTTTTTCATGGCTGGTGATTCAAGGAAAAATCCTCACTATGGACAATATGTTATCCAAAGGTATAGTTATTGCTAACCGTTGCTACATGTGCAGGGCAGGATGGGAGACAACCCAACACTTTTTTTTGGAGTGTTCGGTAGTGGAGTCCATCCTGGATGAACTTTTCCAAGCCTTTAGGATCTCGTGGGTTAAGCTTGCTCTTATATCCGAAGTGTTCCATCAATGGCCTCAACCCTTTGTTAGCCTAAAACTTAAGTACCTATGGAAAATCTGTTGGCATCATTTTCTCGCGCGATTTGGCTAGAAAGGAACCATAGAGCCTTTAAGGATACCATTCACAACCCAAAAACCATCCTCAACGGGATTATTGTCTTTACGAAAGAAAACCTTAGCACCTTAGTGGATGAGAACCACTCAATTCCTCCCCAAGAAAAATAATTAGTTCGGGCCTTAGGTGTTGAGGACAAACCTTCCATTCCTTTGCCCAATCCCAGAAATGGGATTTCTTGGGAGCCACCCCCCAGGGTTGGTTTAAACTAAATTTTGATGGTGCAGCCAAGGAGAACCCGGGAAGAGCTGGAGCTAGAGGAATAATCAGGGATCATCAAAGAAATCTGGTTAAGGCCTTCGCTGAACCATTGGGAATCAGAACTAATAATGAAGCAGAAGCTAGAGCCCTTTGGAGAGGGTTGCAAGTAGCCCAAGCAACTCAAGGTAACTTAATGATTGAAGGTGATTCGATGAACATCATCAACCTGTTAACCAATGGCAAAAAACCTCCATGGAGAATCGAGGGAGTCATCCATGAAGTGAGGATCCTTTTTACGGCAAGACAGAATAGGAGGGCTCGTCACGTGTACCGTGAGGCCAACAAGTCAGCTGAAAAATTAGCCAACATAGGTGTTGATGTTGATAGTTTGGTGACATGGACACAAGATGTGCCACGTGAAGTGGAAAACATTATTAGTCATGAAAATAAACCTACTCGTTAAGGATAAAGATGAATGGGTGTTCTTTCCCCATGGAGCTGGTAATAACTATGGGGTTTCCCTCTAAATCATACCAAATTGGAAATGAAGGTAACAGGGTGTAAGCCTTGGAAGATTCCGACAGAGAATAGGAAATGAGCAAACAACAGGTTTCACAAGTGCAAAGTTCCAAACTTCAATTCCTGTCAATGTAAGTAATGTTTACAGTTAACAGTCAGGCACTACCACTACCAAATCAGGCATTACCAGATTACAACCTTTACAAGCTGATAAACATAGTAGTAAGTACGTGGCCAATCAGACACTACCAATCCATCTAATCCATGGATCAGTCAAACACTATCAATCCATCTGACCTTTAGAGATATCCAATGACTGATAAATAAAAAATCATTAACAAAATGTAGGATGTACAAAATACCAATTCAAAATATTTAATACAGGAACATTGATTGTATTGATCAGCATTCATATTCCGGACAATCTGGCAAATACCATCGTGTAAATTAAAGGAAAGTTTAAATTGAAGAAAAAATATAATTTTCCAGTACATAACTTTTGGTTTCTTCGTTGCTTGCTATGATTGTCTGAATACGTAGATACTGTTCTGAATCTCGTTCTAAAATGGTTTGAATGTAATTTTGTGTTCCGCTTGGTTATGTGATGGTGATTTGTAAGTTAATAGTTAATGGTTGCAGTTTTACTTTCTCGTTCACGTGAATAACCAAACTTTGGAAATACCGAAAGAAATTTCTGAGAACGTACTTGACGAGAGGTTATAGTTGTCATTGGAAACGGATCAGAGTGGGTTAAACGTTTCACTTTGACAAACCTTACAGAACTCCATGACAAACTTTACAGAACTCCATGCTCAGCTTTGTTTAGGACATGTGAGCAACCTGAAAAGCATGTCCTTGGCTGTTAGCCCTCACAATCAAGCAACCATAATAATGGCTGTAAGAAGTTTGAAGGAACAGAAGGTCTACAATTAAATTAATTTCTTCTCCGGCCATAGAATGCCACTTATTATTATTGAAGGATTTACAAGCCAAAACGTCGGTGTGCCAGTGCTGGATAAATGTTAAATGTTCATGTGTGGCTTTTATAGCATTTCAGATTGTTTCAGATTGAAGACCTGGCTCCTAAATATATAGGAGAGTTGGTTAAAAAAAATTTAGAATAAATTATTACTTTTGTAAACTAATATACTCCAATATTTAAACTAAACTAATTTTTTTTAGAATAAATTTCTTCTCAAGAGTTTCTTTTGTAAGCTAATATACTCCAATAATAATATCTCACTAAGAAATAAATACTTATGGTGGTTGAGGTGTATACTAATGATCAAGTCTTTAAATGGTTTACAATTTCATGTTTAATTATTGATTTTAACTAGCACACAACTTATTAAAAGTGGACATATTAAGTAAACTTGACACCAAGTTGAAGACACATATTTGAATGACAATTTACAAATTTATTTTTATTCTGATTAATACTCTTAATTTAAAGAGAAGTGAGGGTGAGGGATTTATTCCTTCGTAGGAGCAAGCATTCTAGTTTGTACTTAAGAGGAAAGCTAAATAACAAAAATGATGTCAAAATCTACATCATTAATCTACACAAATTTATCAAGAGAAGATATCCTCAAATTTATTTTCTTCATTGAGAGCCCTCCTCACTCAACCACAAAAATAGAACATTATCTATAGTATTTCTGACAAGAATTTATCTTCTTTTGAAGTATCATTTTATCATAAGGTGTAAATCTATTTAACTTAAGAAACTAGATTTCTCCCGTCCTAGAAAGGTAAATGTATTCTTACAATGTAATAGATAGCATATAATAATTATAATATTTTACTAACCAATCCCATATATTTGATAGTTTATATCTCATTTTTATGGTTAATAACTAGTCGACCAACTGCTACTCATCTATAATTTATAAATAGGAGTCTCATTATTAGAATTTGTCATTGATAATAATAGTTAAATGTATATAATTTTTAAAAAATTGGTCAATCAACTCAAGTTGCCTATTACTAAGCATTTACAACCTACAAATTAAGAGACAACTAATATATATTTCTTGCAAGTGTATGGTTATATTTGAAATTGATCATTTTTTAGATAATATTGTGATGATACTCCATTCAATTATTGTGACATATTCCTTTGTACTTCATATTATTATAATTATGGAGCTCTCTTTGATAGTTATTGCAAACCTACATGCTCAGGATGGATAATTATAGATTTAATTCTTCTTCTATAAATCCTATCATTTTTACTGGTCATATAGAAAGTAAGATAATTTAAACTAGTTATTTGCACCTTATATCATTTGGGAAGATAAATTAGATAGTGTTAACAATATCCTTTATTGTAGAGTCTAGTATATTTTGGATGCATACATACTCATGATTTGAAGATACCAAATGGATCCCTCCCATGTAGGTCATCGAACACTCTATTGAATCTATTGTATATTTTTAATTTGCTAATAGACCAACATATCATACTATAAAAAAAAATTCAATTGTTTATATGAGATTGAAATAGGTCCCACCTGTATTACATCATATCCACATAGTGGTACTACAACAACTTGGTAAATATGCATGTATTGCTTGGCACAATTTGAACCTTGGTCTTCACCTTGAGGAATTAACAAATTGGGCTCATGTCATTTGATATATCACATCATATTAATTAAGAGTATATATGTTAAACAATAAATTAGATAATTGCTTCATGAAGAAAATAAAATTGTCTAGGAGTTCTCTATTTTGATCCCTAAGAAAGACTATAATGATTGATGGTTATGCATTAATTATCATGTATTGTATATAACCATAATTATGAAGAACACTATATAATTCCAAGGATTGATGGTGTTTGAAGCAATTTTAACATGCTACATTATAAACCAATATTAATTTGATCTCATGTGATAACCAAGATCATATGAACCCTCAATATATATTGAATATGTATTTTATAATAAAGTTTATTCATTATTAAATTGATGGTTATGCTATTTTTCTTACTAACATACCAAACACTTCCATCCATCCTATCAATGATGTTTTATAACTATATCTTACTTTATTTATTATTCTATACCTTTGACATTCTAGTCTATAGCAACACAAACAACACTCTTGGAACATGTGCAAAAATTATTGGATTTGCTTTGTGAAAATAAGCTTCAAGATAATATAAAAATGTTTTGTTTGGTTAAATTTCTATTACATGATTGGATTTGTAAGAAATAATCTTACACTCATGTGTATCTATACAAGATCAATGTTCTTATAGAGTGACCTCTTCCTTCAATAAAGTCTAATTTAAAAATGTGTTTTAAAAAATAGACTTCTATGGGAAGTTCATTCACAAAAAATATCATATTTCACATTATTTTCCTTATTTTTAAATCAAATGATTTTTTTATTTTTTTGATTCAAAGGAGAGTTGGTTACAACCACATTATTTTTTAGTAACTCACAAGCATAGGGTTCAAACCACAAGGGGTGCTCCCACCAAACCTATTCCACCTCCTTGTTATTGAGCCAACGTAAGGAGGACCACCGGTAACTCAAGATTCATACCATCATCGTCAGTATGGTGCACACTTAGAAGATTTAGACCAAACTACTATCTTTACAAAAAGGCTGCCCCCAAGGTTTAAACTTGGGTTTCTTATTGGTAAGTGTTTGGCCAGACAAGCAAATACCTATTCACCTAACCCTTGGGGGTTATTTTGAATCAAATGATCACCACTTTAGATAAAACCTCTCATAGAGATTTTAATATATTGAATGAGATTTTTTATATTGCCATGTTGCTTGTCCTTTGTAAGATGTGATGGGAAAGTCTAACTCTTGTATATTTAATATTTTATCTTTCTTGTATGAATATATTATTGGTTCTTAATCATACTTATAGTATTCATATATAATAGAAATTCATATCTTACCCTTTTTAGAATAATTTTATCTCAACCTAGTAAAAAAAAAACTATTCAAAAAAAGGAGTTCCAAACTTGTATAATATATCAAAATAATATAAAGGTGGCAAAAGATATTTTCAATAATTAATTAAAATGTCTATTAAAAAATTAGAAAAAATGGTATAAATATGATTTTAATAATTAACTAAAATATCTATTGAACAATTAAAAATGATATAATTATCATAGTCCATGAATGCAAATATCTTTGATATTGATGATTCTCATAATTTGGTCTTCATTACTAAATCAAAGGACTTTTGTGTCCTTAATATGACCCATAGTAAGTCCTTTTAGTCAAAAAAATATATGTTGTCCAACAATAGATTTTGTAAATGTAATAGGATTTTGATTATTGATCAATGATAAATTGATCTATGGGAAGCAAGGATTGCTCAGGTCCTCATCACCACTAGAGACAATTTTTAATAAATGATAGTGCTAAGACAAGCCTTTACACCTTTGTACCACCTTAAAAATTTCATATTATAGTACTTTATCACATGGCATTAGATGATAATTCAATGCCAAGTGCAGCAATAAAAAACTATTGTTAACACAAATCCTATGTTAAACATCAAAATCCTTGGCAAAAATTCTAGCACGTAGACAAGTGAGCTATGTGCTTGTCTAATGACTAGTGCTAGAGTTAGGTTATAATACTTCAAAAACATTAAAGTTCTTGTGGGATTCCATAACTAAATTTAGAGGATTGTAATATTCTAGCATCTAATCTATAAAATGATTGTTATATAAAATATAAATTATTATGTATTTTCATTAATAATTGTCATTGGAGGAAGATATCATTGATAATGATAGTCAAAGTAAGATCATTTCAAATATGTTGGTTTATTAGTACAAAGTATCATAATGGTCATCTCTTTTTTTAAATTTATTTACATGGTGGAATTAGTAGCTGCAACGATGATCCGAGCGCACTATCCATTTCTATGGCCACCACGGTATTTCATGTTGTCCACCCTGAAATCCACCACACAGTACTCTACATAGTCCACCCCTATAACCACCATTCTATATTCATTTTAAACCTTTTATGTTGTTGAAAGCACTAGGAAAGGGATAAGCATTCAGTCGGACGAGACCCAAGATTTTAACCTTAGGCATTCATCCCTCTTATGGGATTTCATCGTACCAATTGGTCTACACAAATAATGGCCATCTTACTTGCATTACAGTGGTATATTTTTTTTACTTTTGAACAACTTTGGAGGGATTGGCCTAATCACGAGGGTGTTGATCATTTTATTATGCAGCTAGTTTGAAAGGGTTCTACCATTCTACCTTGGAATATCTAGAAGGAAAGAAACAACCAAATTTTTAATCAAGAAAAGGACATTCACTATATCTGGCAAAAGAACATTGTCAACTTAGTTGAATCAGTCCAATAAATATTTAAACACCCCCATAACTCCCACTAAATATGGGATTAAATGACGCAAAGATTGAAGATTAAATATTTTAAGGGCAACCAAATTAAAGGGAATGCGAGTAATCGAAAGAAGGATAGAACAAGGAATTTGCAGCCTCCTCCTAAGGATTTTGGAAAGTTTAATACTGATGGAGCCTCTACGGGGGACCTTGGAAAATCTAGTGCGGGAGGAATTGGTAGACTTTCAGATGGTTACCTGGTTTTTACTTTTGCTAAGAATTTAGGTATCATTTACAATAACCTTGCTAAGGGGTATGATATCCTTAGAGGCCTTCGAGAGGCTACTAAGGTCGGATGGAAAATGTGTTGGTTGAATTTGACTCTCAAGTCATGATTAATATATTGAAGACTCCTTCTAAGAATCATAAGGTTGATTGGAGAATAAAAATAATTTTTGAGAAGATTCAATTAATCTAGATGGGCTTTTTGAAAGTTGAATACAATCATGTGGTGAGAGAATAGAATAGGAGTGTTGATGCTTTAGCTAATTGGGCATTGGAAAAATGTGATCTTACTATGACCACCCTCCCAAATGGTGGGATTCACAAATAAGGGAAACTCTTCTTTCTATCCTTTCTATGGATGGCTCTAGTACTAAAGGTACCCAGTTCATTTTTTCTTTGTTTTTGCTTCTCTTTGGTTCGGTCAAGGTATTTTAGTTCCCTTGCTTAGACTATTCATGCTTCTATTTCCTCTGTTGAATCTTACCTAAATAGCCTTTTGGCCTAGAAAGGCCAAAGTTGTTTGATGTTTTTTTTCTTCTTTTTAGTTTTTTGGTGTGTGTTTTTTTGTATTATTTTTGTTCTATTTTATTTTTGTTTTTTTTTGTGTTGTTTTTGGTATTTTTATGTTTTTGTATTTTTTTTTGTTTTTTTTATTGTGTGTTTGTATGTTGTTTTGTTATTTTTGTGGTTGTTTATGTGTTTTGTGTTTTTTTTTTGTTTGTTGTTTTTGTGGTTTTTTTGTGTTTTGTGTTTTGTTGTTGTTTGTTGTTTTTATGTTTTTTGTTGTTTTTGTGTTTGTTTTGTGTTTTTTGTTGTCTTTTTTTTTTTTTGTGTGTTTTTTGTATTTTTTTGTGTTTGTGTGTTTGTTTGTCTATGTTTTTGTTGTTTTAGGCATGCTCTTTGAGTGTTCTGAAGGGAGTAGGCCATGTGCGAGTTCTAGGTATCTTTGGTGAAATACATACCCTTGCCTCCTTGGGACTTACCAAAAAATGGTATCCCAATTGGTGTATTTTCCACAAAAAAATATTAATATAAAGTACCTAAACCACTGAATATTGCAATGCATACGATTTGGATAGGGGTTAAATAATGTAGTGCAACTAATACTTATTTCTTAAAAGTGTATAGTTTCATTTATAATTAAATATTATTGAAATAACATTGGTTGTGATTACTCCACTTAGTTGTTGTGGTATAATCCTTGGTACTTCTACTAGTATGATTGTATATCTCTCTTTTATGGTTGGTATGAAACATACAAGATCAATACATATGACAACACATATGACTTACATGTTTTATCCATCCTATCACATATAGTAGGATAACTATCAAGCAAGTTAAGTAAATTTTAATAATTTTATTGCACTTTGTAAAATTTTAGAATCTAAATAAAATAATATTAACAATATATCTCTTCATTTAGTTCAACATATTTTGCATGCATAAACTTATATATTTGGATATTTTAAATGGATACTTCCATGTGTGTCATCTAAGAATCTTTTAAGCTTATTTCATGTTCCTAGCTATCTAATTGACTAGTTTATAACACAACAACCATTAGGAGTGTAGAAATTGAAAAATGACCTAAAACCACTTAATGATGAAAAAATCGACCTCATACTATGGTGAGCGATGGTTAAATGCACCTATTATTAGAATAAAATAAAATTACTATGAAGAACTACTTCCCACTTTCAAGGATTGATTATATTTTGAACCAATTGAAAGTTGTTACACTCTTCACCATTTTTACTTTTACCTTTAGATTATCAATAAGTTCATACGAAGTATCAATTATTGGAAGTATAAGAGCTGGTGTGTTATTGTTGAAGGATGAATATATATATATATAGCAAGAGGTGTTAGGGTTTGAAGAAAAATTTGAACCCTAACCGTAATAGGTAAAGTGCACATTAATATTCTAACATCCCCCCTTAATGTGCACTTTTCTAAATACAAAAATAAATCAACATCTCAAATATTGTAATAAACCTAACATAAATTAAAAAACAACTACGAGTTTCACTCTGCTCTAATTAATATGATCCCCCTCAAGGTGAAACTTGGCTAGAAGGTTTCAAACTCTACCAAAAAAGTGTCTTTATACAAAGTAAGAAAAAAGTTAAAGAAATTTGAAGTGTCAAAAAACTTTGTAGTCTTCAAATGGTGATGAGATCCAAAGTGTCAAAGTCTCTGTAGTCTTTAGATAGAGTCTAGGGTATTTATATTTTGTAGTCCCTAGGGTAATTATGATGCAAAGTGTCAAAGTTCTATAGTCTCTGATCAAAGAAGAGAAAGCTAGTTTACATGGTTTGGCTCACGATGCTGGTGTTAATTTACATGGTTTGACTCATGATGCTGTTGAAAAACTTGGAGAAATTGTAAAAAATAAAATGGGGAGTAATTTTTCCCTCTAACAGAATTAAATTTGTCAATATTTTACATCATTACAATTTGCAATTTTTCCCTTATAGGGGGATATTCCAAGAATTTTCTTTCAGAATAATTACATGGACCCTCCTTCATTTCCATACATATGAAAAAGTGATTTTTTCTTGCCCATCAATAACATGGGACAATAATGCATAGCCCCATGTTCTTTTCATTACAATAAATACAATGAGAATAAAAATTTGAAAGTTTATTTTAGCCTATTGCGAGCCTACTATGGGCCTACTGGGGGCTTGCTATAGTCCTCTATGGGCTTATTGGGGTCCTATTTGGGGCTTTCTATGGGCCTGTTGAGGTCCTGCTATGGGCCTCTATGGGCCTGTTGGATGCGTCTATGCGCCTATTGGGGGCCTCTATGGATTTTTTGGGGGTCTCTTTAGGCCTACTAGGGGCCTGTTGGGGGCCTATTGGGTGTATTTCTAGGCGAGGGTTATGCATAAGGGGTTGGACTCAAAATGTACTTGTAAAAAAATGGTAAATACTAATAAAAATCAAGGTGAATCATGGCGAATCCAAAGCAAATCCAATCAATCATCTTCACACAAAAATTTGGGGTATTTGAAGCCCTAAAAAGTAAGGTCATATTTGGGATAACTTTTTACCTATTACATCACCTTTAAACTTCATAAGAACACCACCATTATATCAGGATCGAAAATATCTTTCCAAGGAGTACAAATATACCTATGTTTGGATACATATTGTGGCGAATTGACCCTAAGAAAAATATTGGTCCTAAAAATTTTAGGTGAATGGGCCGACGTCGAGGGTCCTCATATTCGCCAATTTTACATTTTGAAAATCTAAATATTCACCCAATTGACGAATATTCACCACTATGCATAACCCTGTTTGTGGGCTTACTATGGGCTTTATGGGGACCTCTATGGGCCTATTGTGGGCCTTTTGGGGGTCTATGTGGGCCTCTATGGGCCTACTAGGGGACTATTGTGGGCCTATTGTGGTTGCAAAGCATGTGGCCACCATCCAATATTTATTTTTTTTTAAATATTCATCTCATATCCACCATAGAAGAAATAGACATTTGCACATCTACACAATTTCTTCAACAAGAACATCCTACAATAAATCAATATTTTGATAATGCACCAAGATCTCATATGCGTTTTAATCCATTGCTTATATCTTTGGTTGACACTATGCACAACTTCCTATTTACACAATAAAAACTACTAGCTATAATGGTTACTTTGCATCATTATGGCATGGGATAAATTCATATTTTGGAGTCTTTTATGAGCTGACTTTATATTGTAGTTTGTGATACTGCCCATGAAGTAGTAATAGCCATATTTATTTGAGGGAGAAAAAAACTTGTAGACACCAAAACCTAGGCATTTGCACTTTACCACATAATAAAATATATGCCTAAGTCTAAATTTCATATTAAAATCCCACATTGCACATTCCATCCCACATTGCACATCATAATCCTGCATAATAAAATTATATGCTTAAGTTTAAAATTTAGTTGTATAAATCCTGGACATTAATCTATTTTCTAGATTTTAATAACTCTAGGAAATATCCCCCTAGGATACCCTGTGTCTCCTCATGATGCATATCCTAACCACCACTACCCATCACCTTGCCACATCTCACACCTCACTCCACTTACATATACCCACTAGCCACATCACCCTAGTTAAGTGAGACACTCTAGGCGACTCTTTTTAATTACCCCTTCTATTTGGTATCCCTGGATTACCACTTGGTAATCTTGGCTTACCACTTGAAAATATTGGCTTGCCATCTCCCTTTCCCTTCAAAATTATAAGGGTCCTATAAAGGCACCTTCATCCATCAATCAAATTAGGCCTGAAAGAACACACCGTTGGGCTACCATAATCACTCTAGGAGCTTGCATGCATCCCAAGGAGACCAAATATTCAAAGCCCTAGAGTGTCATTTTAAATTTTTCTGCCACTCAGCCTCAACCACCCATTGGTAGTTACACAGTCCCAACTGCCCTCCCACGATTGCCTAACTATTGACCTATGGTTATTTAGACCTACCTGTGTGTCCATGGTTACTTAGAATGCATCAAAGCCATTGATAGTGTAGATTAGTAAGTTTTAAGTTGCTAGTAAGGCATTCCTACTAGATTCCTTTGTTACCTGCAATGTTACTTTCATTTGTATAAAATTCATTTGAGGTTTTATTGCATTGGTTTCAAATCATATATACATGTGCTACTAAACTCTCGTGTGCATTTTATGTGTGCAAAAGATAGATCCTTGAAAAGTTTTCGAATCTAGAGTGGCCCTATTTTGAGTATACTCAAGCCCACTCAACCTTTGAAGTTGTAGCAGAGGAGTGAAAGACACCAATTTAACTTGCTTGGAGAACAAGAGACTATTATTTAAGCATTGTACTTTGTAAAAGAAAGTATTGTAATATTTACCCCTTCAAATTGGGGCAACAACACTATAAAAATGCGAGACCAAGACTCCCCTATTTAATACAAATATCATTCATTATATTGCAATCACTTTAATTTTAGTTTGTCTTTGGTGTCATTTCTTTTGCTGTAAAAAATGGTTATCACAGTGGGACCTCTAAAGGATTATACATTTGATTTACCTTGCTATTTTTTGTATTGATATTTCTTTATCTGTCTATTATAGGTTTTTTGAAGCTTTGTTGCATAGGAATCAAATATTGGACGCTGGGATTTGAAGACCTGTTCATGTTGTTCCAGCACTTGAGGAACCACAATCACATGGTTACAAAACTAAAAATCCACCGATGCATGATTACAAAATTGAACAACCACAGATGTATGGTTACAGAACTGAAAAATCGTCAATACGTGATTACACAATTGGACAACTGTTTATGCACAATTGTAGACTTGGGTGACTATGTACGGGGATTTTTGGATCTACACACACACGAAGTAGTGGTCGAAGAAATAGGAGTGAGTGGTGAAAGGATCACAAGTTCGTACATTAAAAACCTTCCTTTTATTTATGCTATTTTAGAATTATATTAAAAAAATTCAATAAAAGTCTTAGGTCTTAGGTTTGTTTGCTCTGTTTGTTAGGTCTTAGGTAAAAAAAAATACATCTTAGGACCTAGACCATTTGCATATGCAACATGTTTGCCTTTTGTATGTTTTCTATTTTTGCATTTAGGCATGGAAATGAAATTGCATTTTAGATTTGCATGTCACCATAATAAACAAAAATCGTGCACTTCCACACACTCACTTGAACATTGGTAAGGTTGGATTTCATCACCAACCCCCAATTGATACCCTATTATTTTTGTCCAAGACCAGTCCAAGAACTATTGTAACCAAGGAATAGAGCAAGTATCTCTCTTTAGATAGGTATATTGTTGATCGAGGTGAACTGGGTGAGGATTAGTAGGACCTGGACTCCCTCATTGGGTTTGTATTTCATAACCAAGCCTTGGTGGGATTCACATATTGGATTTAATCACCAAATTAGTGTGTGTGAGCATATGGATGAAAACCTTAGACTTGCATAGGCAAAAAAAAAAAAAAATAAAAAACTTTTCAAGACAAAAAAAATCAAATCAAAAATAAAACTTACAAAAACTTAGGAATAATTTATTTGTTTCTTTTCTTTGCATTTTCATACATGCTTACACACATATATACACATTTGCCACCTCATACCACCCTTAGTATATGGTAGCAACATGTAGTCAAGCTAGAAATCAAGCCCAAGTCCAAATTCATTCACCTTCATCCATGGAGTTTCTTGCTCAATTTTCTCAAGTCCTCGCCACTTCAATGGTAGTGCAAGCCAGTGTGGCCCATACTATGCATCTAGGCTTGTCCACTGTCCCATATAGTAGTGCTCCAACTTTAGATAGATATTATACAAAGAGCTACTCATGCCACAATTATAGAAATTCCTAGGAGTGAGCTACCCACACCCTCTAACGATCGTGTCATGTATATGGACATGGATGTAGTTAGGACTTATTTTACTGCAACCAATCTAGTATTTTCATCATTACCTCCACTCACCATTCCACCTCACACCATTCCTACATTACATCAAGAATCCATCTACTCTCATCCATGGTAAACTCATTAATTCATAACTAATCCACTCTTCAAACCACAAGCTGCTATGGAGGCCTCATAATTTCATCTATACCTCCCCAGTCCACCCATCAACAACATCATTTGTTCTAACCCCCTCTACGAGGCATAATAAAATGCTAGTTCACAGATGCCTACATCCATCCCATCCACATTATCTATTTATCTCATCCAACATTCCATCCCTCATTTAGTTGTGGTGCCCTTCACCACATTCTCCCACAAACATCCACTCACATTGTCACCACACATATTGCTCAATATTCTATCCCCCATGCAGACATACCATCTACCTCTACAATTGCTATACAATAAGATTTTTTGCATTTACAATAATTGCTTATAGAAAATGCTAACCAAAGTACTCATCCTGACTCATAAAAATAGTTACTAGGGGGACCCCAACCATCCATCCACATCTTCTCAAAACACTTTCTTCATCTATAATCCATCATGGGTGATACAACTACATACCATAACCATACCCACACATCCACTCAATCACATGTATGGTGCTCCATCAACACAACACACCATCATTCCACCATATCCTCATCAACAACCACATCTTCACCAACACACTCTGCTCATTCTACAAAAAATATTGAATTGTCTCACAAGAATTAAGCTACAGTTGAGTCATCATCAACCTCATAAACATCACCTACCTCATCAATCTCATCCACCTAGTCAATATCGTACCTTGACCCCTCTATCCAAGCCCATGATGACCATATTTCACAAGTTGCAGGATGCAAAAATAATTGTTTTACCTAACATACATCCTGCAAATACCAAAAATTATAAACCCAAGTCATATAGGGAAGAGTATTATTGCCTATATCATCGACAAGAGGGCCACGACATTAAAAATTGTTATGCATTTAAAAGTGTGGTCCAAGATGTTATCGACAAGGAGGACTTTCCCATAGATGATCCACCCACCTCATCTCATCAAAACCTCGGTATCCACCAAGACCGCAATGGGGATGCTTAAGGTATCACACCTTACCCATGCAAAAAAAAAAAAAAAGGCTCCAAAGGAACCAAACTCCTTTGGTCAATTCAAGCCAAAAATATCCAAGGGGATACCCCTTTGGTCAATTCAATCCAAAATGATCCAAATGGGACACCCCTTTGGTCAATCCATTCAAAAATGCTCCAAAGGTGGCATACTTTTGGTCAATTCAATTCAAAATATCCCAAAGTAACCTAACGCCTTTGGTCAAATCCCATTTCAAAATTCTCCAAAGGAGACACCCCTTTTGTCAATTCAATCCAAAACACTCCAAATGGGACACCCCTTTGGTCAATTCAATCAGAAAAATACTCCAAAGGGGAGCATCCCTTTGGTCAAAATCCCCAAAGGAGCCTACCTCCTTTGGTCAAATATCATTTCAAAATGCCCTAGAGGGAACACACCCCTTTGGTCACATCCAGTTCAAAAGGCTCCAAATGAACCAAACCCCTTTGGTCACATTTTAGTTCAAAATCTCCAAAGGCGTCATATTTCAATTCAAAAGGCTCCAAAGGAACAAAACTCCTTTGGTCACATTTAATCCAAAAGTCTCCAAAGGAACCAAATTTCTTTGGTCACATGAAATTCAAAAAGCTCCAAAGGAAAAAAAAAACTTTGGTCATAGGTAAAACCAAAATGCTCCAAGGGAAGAATACCCCTTTGGTCAAATCAGTTCAAAAGCTCTAAAGGAACAAAACCCATTTGGTCAAAATATCCCTAAGTGAACCTTGTACCTAGTGATTAACTCTAGTTACCGAGTAGTTGCGACAATTGGTTATCCATGCAATCCGGTAGGATGGATAGATCACCATAAAGACACTTGTTCAAAAAAAATAATAATAATAATAATAAAATGAAAAAAAGCTTAATTATTCACACTACATTTTATACCTCAATTCATGCATTCGACTTTCACTGCATACATGCATTCATATCATTTGTATTCATTTGTATCACTTATTATATTAATCGTCATTCGGTTAATGTGGATAATTGTTAGCCCAAAATGTCTTGTTACCTTAGTTAGGGGTAACTCAGGTCAAACATTAGTTGCCAATCCATCAGCCACAATAATTTACAACTTTCCTTATTATTTTTTTATGATTAAGGGGTCCGCATAATATAGGATAGATATCGTATAGTCATCTGTAATGATGATTATACGACCACTAACTATTTTATGAACACATTTTAATTATCAAAATCTTGTAGGGAAACTACCACCACATCTTGCATAACACCTTGTTTTCTAAATAAAATCTCAATGTTTTCAATCACTCAACCACCCCTAGTGTTTTAAGCAACCTGCATTGAAAATCAAAAAAAATTTAAATGCCATAGGTTGTTCTTGGTCAATCAAGTTTCCTCTTGGATCACACACATCATCACACATAAAATATTGTGAAGCATAAGAATGAAAAATTCATGAGACACTATTGCCATTAAGTGAAAGGTTTCCCCTACTCATCCAATTATACGCATGGTCTAGAAACCTAAGAGTTGACAAAAGGATAAGCTTCCCCTTCACCCTTCAAAAAAAATAAAGAGAAAATCTCTTTATCTTCCTCAAAGTGAGCAAGCACCCCAAAAAGCATCCCAAAAGTAAAATAAAATCACCTTGCTCTTCTTCAAAATGAACAAGTCCTCCCTCCCAAAAAAAATAAATTTAATCCCTTGCTCTTCCTCAAAACGAGCAAGTATCCCAAAAAGCAATAAAATCCCCCTTGCTACTCCTAAAAATGAGCAAGCCCCAAAAGCAATTAAATTCCCCTTTACTCCAATACAAAATGAGCATAGTCCAAAATAAAATCCAAAAATCCAATAACATAAGGGAAAAGAACTTGAATCTCTGGAATTCTTAGTGTTTCAAAAATCATGGCGTGATCCTCAATACAACAATGGGTTGAATGAAACCTACGTGGCAATGGGGTATCCTTACACGTGGTTCCAAGTCTATCACATTAGCAGCCTTATTTTGCAAAGATCTATGGACGCTCATGGAGGAGCTAGCTTTTTGGCATAAGTTACCAATGGATTAGTCTACCCTTACTCATAATGATATTGAACATTCATTGTACACACAATTGGTCCTTAAGAAATTTGACATCGCTAGGACGTCCTTAGCATCAAATGGATTCATGAGATGAATAGATGAGTTTTTTTGAGATCACTAGGATTTTTGAGTCTTTGTAAAATAACTCTATATCCTTTATCCCTAAGGCAACTCCTTAATCACCCCCAAAACACCCACCAAAGATGAGATGAAGTGATGCAAAGATTGAAGATTAAATATTATAAGGGCAACCAACTTAAAGGGAATATGAGTATTAGTAAGATGGATAGGACTAGAAATTGGCAACCTCCTCCTAAGGATTTTGGAAAAGTCAATACTGATGGAGCCTCTAGAGGAAACCCTAGAAAATCCAGTGTGGGAGGAATTGGTAGACTTTCAGATGGCTCCCTGGTTTTTACTTTTGCTGAGAATTTGGGTATTCTTTCCAATAATCTTGTTGAGGGGTATGGTATAGTCAAAGGCCTTCAGGAGACTACTAGGGTTGGATGGGAAAAGGTGTTAGTTAAGTCTGACTCTCAACTTATTATTAATATCATGAAGACTCCTTCTAAGAATCATAAGGTGGATTGGAGAATAAAAATAATTATTGAGAAGATTCAATTAATCCAGATGGGATTTTTGAAAGTTGATTACAATCATGTGGTCGGAAATCAAAACAAGAGTGTTGATGCTTTAGCTAATTGGGCTTTGGACAAAGGTGATCTTACTTGTTATGGCCACCCTCCTATATGGTGGGCTTCTCAAATTAGGGAATCTCTTCTTTCTATCATTTCTTTGGATGGCTCCAGTTCTGAAGGTACCTAGTTTCTTCTTGATTTTTTTTTTTTGCTTCTCTTTGGTTCATTCAGTTTTTTTTAGTTCCCTAGCTCATTCTATTATTTATTTTGTTTCCTCTGTTGATTCTTGATTTAATAGTCTTCTAGTCTAGATAGGTCATTGTTATGTTCAAATTTTTTTTTTTTAAAGGTGGGTGGGTTCTTTTGTTTTGTTTTGTTTTTGTGTTCTTTGTGTTTTTTTTTTTTGTTCATGTGTTTTTTTTGTTTTGTGTTTTTTTTTTTTATGTTTTTTGTTATTATTCTTGTGTTTTTTTCGTTCTTGTTCTTGGTTTTCTCTTTGTTTGTATTAATTCGTGTTTTTATGTGTGATTTTTTTCTATGTTTTTTGTTTTTGTTTATTGTTTTTTGTTGGTTGATTTTTATTTTTTTTAGGTTTTGGTTGTGTTTATTTTTCATGTTTTTTTTGGGTTGTCTTTGTAGTGTTCTGTTGTTTTTGTCTTGTTTGTGTTTTGTTATGTGGTTCTTGTGTTTTTCTATGTGGTTTGTGTTGTGGTTTATTTTATCTTATTGTGTGTGTTTGGTTGTGCTTTTGTTTTTGACACACTCAAGGAGCATGTTTTTTATTTTATTTTATTATTTTTGTTGTTATTTACTTATTTTTAAATTGGTTTTGTGTTTTTGTTTACTCCTTGAGTATGTCAAAGGTGGTAGTCCAGGTCCGAGTCCTAGGTATTTTTGGCGGAATGGATACCCCTGCCTCCTTGGGTCTTACCCGAAAGTTGCATCCCTTTTGGTATGTTTTCCACACAAAAAAAAAGAAAAGGTTGTTCCTGGTCAATCAAGTTTCCTCTTGGATAACGCACATTATAACACATAAAACATTGTGAAGTATAAGAATGAAAATTTCATGAGTCACTATTGCCATTAAGTGAAAGGTTTCCCCTACTCATCCAATTATACGCATGGTCTAGAAATATAAGAGTTTACAAAAGGATAAGCTTCCCTTTCACCCTTCAAAAAGAAGAAAGAGAAAATCTCTTTCTCTTCCTCAAAGCGAGCAAGTATCCCAAAAAGCATCCCAAAAGCAAAATAAAATCACCTTGCTCTTCTTCAAAATGAGCAAGTCCCCCCCAAAAAAAAAATAAATTGAATCCCATGCTCTTCCTCAAAATGAGCAAGTATCCCAAAAAGCAATAAAATACCCCTTGCTCCTCCTCAAAATGAGCAAGACCCAAAAGCAATAAAAATCCCCTTTGCTCCAATACAAAATGAGCATAGTCCAAAATAAAATCCAAAAATCCAATAACATAAGGAAAAATAACTTGAATCTCTGGAATTCTTAGTGTTTCAAAAATCATGGCGTGATCCTCAATACAATAATGGGTTGAATGAAACTCACATGGCAATGGGGTATCCTTACGTGTAGTGCCAAGTCTATCACATTAGCAACCTTATTTTGAAAAGACCTATGGACACTCAGGGATGAGATAGCTTGTTGGCATAAGTTACCAATGGATTAGTCTAACCTTACTCATTATGAAAATGAATATTCATTGCACACACAATTGGTCCTTAAGAAATTTGACATCGCCAGGACGTCCATAGCATCAAATGGATTCATGAGATGAATAGATGAGTTTGTTTGAGATCACTAGGATGTTTGAGTCTTTGTAAAATAACTCTATATCCTTTATCCCTAAGGCAAACAAAGTCATAAGTAAGCTTCCATTCCATACCACCATCACATTACCACACATATATCATAGTCCATTTCATCCTACAAAATATGGTCAAACCAATACTACTATATTGGTGCCCCTAATTAAGAAATAAAAGCAAAGTTTTCTAAACAATTGTCTATATCTTCTTTGAACAATGATTAATAAGGCAACACCATTGATTCATTTGAATACATAAACACCAATTGCATTTATTCATAATACATTTATTTCATCACATGCACAAAAAAATCTAAACAATCCATCATTACACATACATGCACAATCACATCAACAACCAACTAGGGGGGTTCAAGGTCTCACATATTTCCCAATAATCACATCAAGTAGTCAACCAACTGGAGGTATTCAAAGTATTCTACCTTCCCCATCAGTCACATTAAACAATCAATCAACCAACTTGGAGGGGGTTCAAGGTGTCACACCTACACCAATAATTACATTAAACATTCACATTTCAAATCATCTACTAGGTTCAAAATGTTGTGCCCTTTTTTCAAAGGTTACACCCTTTATCTCGCATTCACAAACACACCATATATGATTCCATTTTCTTTCTTACATTCATCAACTCAATTCACTAGCTTAGATCCTCAAGTGAACCTCGTATCTAGTGATATACTCTAGTCACATAGCAGTTGTAGCAACTGGGTATCCATGCAATCTGGTGGGATGAGTAGATTACCATAAGGACACTCATCATTACATCAATTCAAAGGCTCCAAAGAAACCAAACTCCTTTGGTTAAATTCACTCCAAAAGTCTCTAAAGAAACCAAAACTCCTTTAGCCATAATCAATCCAAAAGGCTCCAAAGGAAACAAAACTCCTTTGGTTACATTCAATTCAAAAGGATACAAAGAAACCACATCCCTTTAGTCAGTTCAACTCAAAAGAATCCAAAAGAAGCATCCCCTTGGTCAATTCAATTCAAAAGGCTCCAAAGCAATCACACCCCTTTGATCAAATTAGTTCAAAAGGCTCTAAAGAAACCTAACCCCTTTGGTCAAATTTAATTGCAAATGCTCCAAAGGAGACACACCCCTTTGGTCAAACTATTTTAAAATAACCAAAGGAAACAAACTCCTTTGGTCAAAATATCCTTGAGTGAACCCCATATCTAGTGATATACTCTAGTCACCTAGAGGTTGTAGCGACTGGTTATCCATGCAATCTAGTAGGATGAGTAGATTTCCATAAGGACACTCATCATTACATCAATTCAAAAGGCTCCAAAGGAACCAAGCTCCTTTGATCAAATTCACTCCAAAAGGCTCCAAAGGAACCAAAAATTCTTTGGTCACATTCAATACAAAAGGCTCCAAATATGCCTAATCCCTTTGGTCAATTTCAAAAGGCTCCAAAGGCACCAAAACCTTTGGTCAAATTGATCCAAAAAGTGCCAAAGGTACCATAATTCCTTTGATAAAATTCAATATCAACAAGGCTTTCAAAAGAATTGAAGTGCTATAATCTCAACTCCCTAAGAAAGCCATGCAGCTGGACTACTCCATGGGATAGATATGTGTATTTCCTTCTTCCACTCAGCCTTAAGTGATCCTTGTATCTAGTGATTTACTCTAGTCCCCTAGCAGTTGTAGCGATTGGCTATCCATACAATCTGGTAGGAGGAGTATATTACCATAAGGACAATCATTATTAACACAATTCAAAAATCCCAAATGCGCCTACCCCTTTGGTCAAATCAATACAAAATGCTTCCAACATACCCAAATTCCTTTGGTAAAAAAAAATCAATCAACAAACATAAAAACAATAAAAACAATATAAACACCCCCCCAAAACAAATTTAAGAACCATCAAATCAAAAATCTCAAGTGAACCTCGTATCTAGTGATCTACTCTAGTCACTTAGCAGTTGCAGTGATTGGCTATCCATGCAATCCAGTAAGATGAGTAAATTACCATAAGGTCACTCACAACAAAAAAATAAAAGTAAATTGCTCCAAAAGTACCTCAATTTATTTGGTCAAAAAATAAATCAATAAGATCCTAAAAGAATAGAAGTACTCTTATCTCAACTCTCTAAGAAGGACATGCAGTTGGACTGCTCCAAGGGATAGAGGTGTACATTTCCTTCTTCCACTTAGCCTCAAGTGATCCTCATATACAATAACTTATCTTATACACTTTGCGGTTGTAGTGACTAATTATCCATGCAATCTGGTCAGATGGATAGATTACCATAAGTCCATTGAACAATGATTCACCTTAAGAAAGAATCAAATTGTTATCATCTCAATTCTATAAGAAAACCATATGGTTAGACTACTCCAAGGGATAGAGGTTTACAATTACCAATAATGGTCAAAATCACAGTTGTAACAAGATTTTGCCCCTTCCACATTTGCAAAAGTCCTAAAAACACCCAAAAAAAGTCATCTTGGTCAAGTGATTTGTTTTTTTCATCACTTTCCATCTCCTCACCAACTTATCACTCGAAGGGGTAGCAATATCTACAAATTCTAGTCTCAAATCAAGTCAATACTTAAAACACTCAATATTGGAAATTGTGTTCGTTCAAGAATCATTACCAAAGACTATCATACTCCCTTTTTTCTTGGTAAGATCACAAGAAAAAACCTCAATCAAATAAAATCTTAATATACCTAAAGCCTATCACCCAAATTACCCAGTTGGAATGGAAACCAAAAGCTAGAAGGACCTTTCTTAAAAAAGACCATTTAACCCTATTATAAGCCTTAGCCATTGGATCCTAGAGGGGTCTATTCGGTGGCTTCAGGATACAGGGAGTTGGATCGACAACATTTTGGGGATGATGAGGTGCCCTGGTGGAAGCAAGTGTCTTCTAAGTTCTCTTGGCCTAAATGCAATTTTTATCTATGGTTAGCTACTCACAATAGATGCCTTACCTGGGATAATGTGCAAAAGAGAGGTTTTCAAGGACCTTCTTTTTGTTTTTTATGTGCGAACAGTGAAGAGTCTTCAGGTCATCTTATTTTTTAGTGTTCTTTTGCACGGGATATTTGGCATATTTGGTGGGAGGTGTGGAAGCAGCCTTGTGCCCATGCTTCTTCTCTTTTGGAGTTCTGGAGGAGTTTAGGGAGACCTCCCGCTAAGTCTTTATTTCTCCAGGTTGCTTGGACTATTGGTCCTTCTTGTATTCTATGGAATATTTGGTTGGAAAGAAATTGATGAATTTTTCATGATAACAAGCTTACTGTTCATCAGCTTTGGCAGTGAATCATTGGTATGATCCAGGAAACTGTCTCTTCCACATGCCAGATTAGTCTTCCTTTGGTGCAGTCGAAGATTTTGATGATGCAAAATTTGGGATTTGTGGAGAATGGTCCTCGTCCTGTTATTTCATCTAGAAATCGAGATGGAAAAAAAATGCAGAGAGATGGGAGATGGCATCCTCCTCCTCCAGGGGTGTTCAAGATCAATACGGATGGGTCTTCCCAAGGTAATCCTGGGCATGCTGGTATCGGAGGAGTTGGGAGAGATAGTGCTGGGAATGCTTGTTTCATTTTTTCATGCTATAAGGGGATACACTCTAATAATTATATGGAGGCTCTTGCTATCTCGTTGTGCTTTGGAACAAGGGTTGGCTATGGGTTGGCGGAGGATATCTGTGAGTCCGATTCACGATTATTATAAATTTGTTAAGGACTCATCATCTTGATAATGTTCACTGGAGGTTGACTTTGGTTGTTCGACAGATTCTTCAACTCTGTTGTAATTTGGAGTTTATCTCCTTTGTTCACATTCCTCGGGAATGGAATAGGGTTATAGAATGTTTGGCCAAATGGGCTTCTTAGTTTTAGGGGAATTGGTCTGTTAAGGGTTGGGATAACCTCCCTTTAGACTGTTCTCAGCAACTTCATAATTTACTTGCTGAGGATATGTCTGTTTGAGGTTTTTGTTGGCTATTTTTGCTAGTTGTTTGTTCACTGCTGTAAGGTTTCTGTGATCTAATAAATTTTTACCCCTTTTTAAAAAAAAATATACCTAAAGCCTAAAGAGTAGACTAAAGCCTATCTACCCACAGATAGAAGGTTTGCTAAAATTAAGTTCATCAATTTTTTGGAAGTAATGATTCAATAATGTGCATCTTTTCCATGACTGATGCAAACCACATTGACTTTTATTTGTGAAAATATTTCCAAACTCCATTTCAAATGCAAATGGCTTCAAAAACCCTTTCAAATCAATAAAAATGTATTCAAATCATCATTTCGCATCATCATCATCATCTTATGTGAACCTTGTATCTAGTGATTTACTCAAGTCACCTGGCAGTTGTAGCGATTGGTTATCCATGCAATCTGGTAGGATGGACAAATCACCATAAGGGCACTTGTTCAAAATAATTCAACATCATCATGTTTGAAATTAAATCAGTTTGGTCCCTCAATATTCAAGTGACCTACATTCAAGAAAATTTTCCCAAGGTTGTCATTTATGCCTACTCCGTGGGGTTACAAAATATGAAAAATTATTCCTTCATCATTTTTCATTAAGGAATTTGATACAATAACTAGGAAAACGGGCTCTTAGGGTGATTACTTCCTTTAATTCATCATCTTGCATGCCAATAATACCAAAAGGTAAATTTATGATAACACAAGTCCACCCTAAACATGGGGTATCCAACTTGATATTGATTTCCAATATTTGCATCCATTAAATTCAACCCTTTTCATCATCCACATTCGATCAATTGGCTTGTGGGTTTCATTCTTCACCCATTTACCAATTCAGGGGGTAAGCTAAAATCAAAAATTTCATAAGTCATTCATTCTTGTGCGTCAAGAATATTTGAGTCCATTTATCCACGCAATATGGACAAGTGTCTCTTATTTTTGAACCACATTATGTTTTACACAACACAGTATAAAAAGGGTATCTATAGACACAAAAACCTAGGTATTTGCACTTTACCACATAATAAAACATATGCCTAAGTCTAAACTTAGGCATATTAATCCTTGCACATTCCATCCCACATTGCACATCACAATCCCATATTCCTAAGATGCAAGTCACATTTCCTCACTGGGTGACTCCGTCAAATGGTCCAAATCACATTATGCTTCGTTTTGCAGTAATTCACATACATCTATTGTTAAAGCCAAGCCTTCTAGCCATACATATACAAATAACCAAGGAGTTGATGCTAACAATTGCCCTATTTCATGTCAACTCCAGATAAGTGATCCAGTTTTTGAAGGGGCCGCGATGCTTTGTCCCCCGTATCCAGATTTTCTGGGTTAATTTGATAACTTCAGCCATTGTAGATGGGAAGCTCATTGGAGTGTATTACTTCTTTGGAGTTTAAAAGTGTTTTATTACACTGTTACCAAATTGATTTAACTATAATAGTATATATTACATTTAGTGTATATTTATATGATTTTGTAATTTTAGAATTATTATTTTTAATTGTTTTCAATTTTTTTATTTTTTAAATTTCTCTCTTTTATTTTTCATCCTTATTAACATCGAGTTTGAGCAAGGCTGGCCCTCTTGCTTTCTAATCGGTTAAATGATGATGCAATTCTAGTAGCATATTCCATGATTGGAATTTCGTTCACGTTAATACCTATCTATGATTCACCTATTATTCATATTTCTCACGTGACTCAATTTACTATTGAAATTCAAGAGCAACATCCAGGTCATATGAATTTTAGCCTAAGTGGATTAGCATATTATATTAGAATAATAACAACAATGTGTGATTATTCTAGTTATACTTATAGTCACACATTTGCCATTCAAGTTCAATACAAAAATTAATAAAATTAATATTGTACTTTGATTTCTTCATCAATGGAAATAAATATGACTTATGAATCTATATCTTGATTTTTCAAGATAATCTAATATCATGTAGAGGAGTTGGATAGCAAGTGGGTAGTTAAAACTCTCCAGCTATTGAGAGGCCTAGGTTCAAATCTCTCCCCTCACATGTTGCGGATATGTTGTATATAAAATATTTATCCGCCCATGTAGAGGAGTTGGAGAGCAAGTGGGTAGTTAAACCTCTCTAGTTGTTGAGAGGCCCAGGTTCAAATCTCTCGCCTCACATGTTGCGGATATGTTATGTAATGGTTCCCTCATGGTCACAGTCTGTTTACCCCTTGTGGCCACCACCAAAAAAAAAAAAAAAATCTCACTAAGAAATAAATACTTTTGGTGGTTGAGGTGTATACCAATGATCAAACCTCCAAATGGTTTACACTTTCATGTTTAATTATTGACTTCAAGTAGCACACAACCTATTAAAAGTGGACATTACAAAGAGGTTTACCTACATGGGTATAAATATACATTTTTAGCATATTGACTCCACCTTTGTGAAAGGTTGTGCAATTAGTCCAACAATACACTAAGTAATTCATCGAACTTGACACCAAGTTGAAGACCACATATTTGAATGACAATTTACAAATTTATTTTCATTCTTATTAATACTCTTAATTTAAATAGAAGTGAGGGTGAGGGATTTATTCTTTCTTAGGAGCAAGCATTCTAGTTTGTACTTAAGAGGAAAGCTAATTAATAAAAATGATATCAAAATCTACATCATTAATCTACACAACATTATCAAGAGAAGATATCCTCAAATTATTTTCTTCACTAAGAGACCTCCCCACTCAACCATAAAAATAGAACATTATCTATAGTATTTCGACAAGGATTTATCTTCTTTTGATGGAACAAATGAAGTATCATTTTATCATAAGGTGTAAAGTTATTTAACTTAAGAAACTAGAGTTCTCTAGGCATATAAAGTTAAATGTATTCTTACAATGTGATAGATAACATATAATAATTTTAATATTTTACCACCAAATCCCATATGTTTGATAGTTTATATCTCATTTTTATGGTTAATAACTAGTCGACCAGTAATTGAGATGCTACTCATCTACAATTTATAAATAAGAGTTTTATTATTAGAATTTATCATTGATAATAATAGTTAAATATATATAATTTTTAAAAACTTGTCAATCAACTCAAGTTGCCTAGTACTAAGCATTTACAACCTACCAATTAAGAAGGGTAGGAAAACTAATATATATTTCTTGAAAACTAATATATATTTCTCGAAAACTAATATATATTTTTCGCAAGTGTATGGTTATATTTAAAATTGATACTTTTTAGATACTAATGTGATGATACTCCATTCAATTATTGTGATATATTCCTTTGTACTTCATATTATTATAATTAGGGAGAGCTCTTTGATAGTTATTTCAAACTTGCATGCTCTATAGGGATGGATAATTATATATATTTAAATCTTCTTCTATAAATACTATCATTTTTAGTGGCCATATAGAAATTAAGATCATTTAAACTAGTTAATTGCACCTTATATCATTTGGGAAGATAAATTAGACAATGTTAACAATATCCTTTATTATAGAGTTCAATATATTCTGGATGCATACATACACATGATTTGAAGATACCAAATGGATCCCTCCCATGTATGTCATCCAACACTCTATTGAATTTATTGTATGTTTTTAATTTACTAATGGGCCAACATATCATACTATATTAATTTTTTCAATTTTTTATATGGTATTGAAATAGGCCCCACCTGTATTACATCATAACTACATAGTGGTACTACAACAACTTGGTAAATATACATGTATTGCTTGGTACGATTTGAACCTTGGTCTCCACCTTGAGGAATTTAACAAATTGGGCTTATGTCATTTGATATATCACATCATATTAATTAAGAGTATATATGTTAAACAATAAATTAGATAATTGCTTCATGAAGAAAATAAAATTATCTAGCAGTTCTCTATTTTGATCCCTAAGAAAGACTAGAATGGTTTATGGTTATGCATTAATTATCATGTATTGAATAAAACCATAATTATGAAGAACACTATATAATTACAAGGATTGATGGTGCTTGAAGTAAATTTAACATGCTACATTATATACCAATATTAATTTGATCTCATGTGATCACCAAGATCATATGAACCCTCAATATAATTGAATATGTATTTTATAATAAATTTTGTTCATTATTAAATTGATGGTTATGTCATTTTTCTTACTAACATACCATCCACTTCCATCCATCCTATCAATGATATTTTATAACTATATCTTACTTTATTTATTATTATATACCTTTGGAATTCTAGTCTATAGTAAGACAAACAACACTCTTGGAACATGTGCAAAACTTGTTGGATTTGCTTTCTAAAAATAAGCTTCAAGATAATATAAAAATATTTTTTTTGGCTAAAGTTTTATTACATGATTGGATTTGTAAGCAATAATCTTAGACTCTTGTGTATCTATACAAGATCAAAGTTCTTATAGAGTGACCTCTTCCTTCAATAAAGTTTAATTTAAAATGGTGTTTTAAAAAACAAACTTCTATGTGAAGTTCATTCACAAACAATATTATATTTCACATTATTTTCCTTATATTTTGAATCAAATTATTATTATTTTTATTCATATGAGATTTGGTTACAACCACGTTATTTTTTAGTAACTGGCAAGCGAAGGGATAAAACCACAAGGTATGCTCCCACCAACCTATTCCACCTTTTTATTATTGATCCAATGTGAGGAGGACCACTGGTCACTCAAGATTCGTATCATCATTGTTCGTATGGCACACACTCTGAGGATTCAAATCAAACTACTATCTTTACAAACAGGTTGCCCCCAATGTTTAAACCTGGGTGTCTTATTGGTAAGTGCTTGGCCAGACAAGCAAATACCAATCCACCTAGCCCTTGGGGAATATTTTGAATCAAATGATCACCACTTTAGATAAAACCACTCAAAGGTTTCAATATATTGAATGAGACTTTTTATATTGCCATGTTGCTTTCCCTTCGTAAGATGTGATGGTAAAGCCTAACTCTTTTATATTTAATATTTCATATTTCATGTTTCTTTTATAAATATATTATTGGTTCTTAATCATACTTATAACATTCATATATAATAGAACTTCATGTCCTTACCGTTTTTAGAATAATTTTATCTCAACCTACTAGAAAAAAAAACTATTCAAAAAAGGAGATCCAAACTTGTATAATATATGAAAATAATATCAAGATAGCAGAAGATATTTTCGATAATTAATTAAAATATCTATTCAAAATTTAAAAAAAATGGTATAAATATGATATTTAATAACTAACTAAAATAGGTCAGAGGTGTATACCAATTGGTTCATCCAAACCCCATAAGGGGGGCGGAGGTCCAAGGTTCAAATCTCGAGCCTTGTCGGACGGACGCTTGTACCTTTCCTGGTGCTTTCAGTGGCATAAAAGGTTTAAAATGATTGTGGCATGGTGGTTATAGGGACGGACTACGCGAAGATCTGTGTGGTGGCTTCCAAGGCGGACAACGTAGAATACTATGATTACATAGTTATATGAAATGAATGAAAGACCTTCTTCCACAAAGGGATAGACAAATGAGATCTATATCTCTCATGAAGCAAGAAAGGTGTTCGGTAATGCAAGAAAAGAAAAAATGCGGGAAGGAGAAGAAGAAAGAATGAAATATTTTTCCTTCCAATATTGTATGGTTCATAAATAACCCCAAAAGAGCAAAGGTGATAAAGCATAAGAATCATCCCGATTCATTCAGGATTGAATGGATTCAGTTTATGAAAAAAAAAAAGAGAGTTGCGGCCATAAAAAGCTAGACAACCTGCCTGGATTCATGGCGGCTACCGATTCCACCATGTTTTTTTTTTTTTTTTTTTTTGGTAAGTAAGAGAATATTATAATTAACACCGGGTTTTAACTGGTTGACCCAAAACCATTTTACAAAATAGGGTCCACTGACCAACTGGACAAAGGCCAAGCCCTAAAAGTTTAAACCGACAACAAAAATGGCCAAGACCTACTCTTCCATTAGAATACAGCCAAACTAAACTATGGAAGCCTAATATTATGGCCATCAAAAAAGAAAGACGCAAAAAATAACTAACAAAGACAAAAACTAATCATGCAAGCACCATGCAGAGTAGCTTGTGCCCATATAAAAATAATAGAATATGGTCAAAAAAAAAAAAAAAAAAAAAAAAACATCCCATAGAATGGACGGCCAAGAGGCCAAGCAGTCTTCCTTGTAGTCCTCATCTAACTTCTTATCATCGTTCTTGCCATCATATTTAGATTTTGCCTTTGACTCCTTGTGCCCCCGGAACTCGCTGGCTATAAAACGAGAAGATTTAAGGAATCACACAAATCAACAACTGCACCGATGAGGCCGGACGGACTCTTCAATCTGGTTGATACCGTTGGAGGTCGATGAAATTGTCATCTTCTCCAAGACTATTATGGTGGGGTCTGGTGCCTCATTGTCAGGGATCTCCAACACTTTGTTATTTCTTGCTAGGGCCTTTTTGCGACATCGAATCCAAACACACCTTGGGAAATACTTGAGGCCAAAGAAGATTTTTCCCATGCATGAATTTGTAGATAAAAAACCTATATCAATGCCCCACCATTGCAAAAAACACTAGTCACATGAACAAAAAAAACAAATATGACAAAATCCATTATAAGGTTCAATTTTTTTTTTTAAAAATGCCCCCATTTTCTGTCATTGATCCACTTTGAGCCTTCCAATCTAAAGTTTTTCATTATCTATCACCATTGAGACTGCATGAGGAAGATTTTCAGTCCACGTGATCAAATTTTCTGCTACAATGCCTTCATTTGCCGACCTATCAGCTGCCATGTTTGCTTCCGGAAGGTATGCAAAATTATGGCCTCAAGTCGGTCATGAATTAGAGCCCTTGCTTCATGGATGTAGTCATCAAATCTCCAAGGAGCTCTCTTAGTGTTCTTTAGAAGATTTATAATAATAAGAGAATCACCTTCCACCAACAGTTTCCCTGGATAATTCTCTGCCACCTTGAGGCTCCTCCAAACTGCCCTTGCTTCAGCCACATTGTTAGTTTGAGCTCCAAGATGTTCTGAAAAAGCTACAAGCACCTCACCCTTGTGGTCTCTAAGTAAGCCACCAGCCCCAGCTTCACCTGGTTTGCCCCTAGATGCCCCATCAAAATTTAACTTAATCCACCCTAGGGGGGGTGGGGTCCATGTGATCATGGTTCTAGGACGGACTTGAGGATGATTGAGGCCATCGGTGAGAGGTAAGTTTAATGACCGGCCTAATGAAGCTTCAAAAGGATTTGGAGGTCTAGATGCTGCAGAGCACTAAACAAGTATTCTCATTAGCATATGCTAAAATTTTTGACGAGACGAGAGGATGACCGAGAAACCTTATCCAAGAAGGCCCGACGATTCCTTTCCAACCATATCTCCCACAAGTAGTGATGAAGGCAGATCTTCCACATATACCTAAGACGCCTATTCAAAAAGGGGGAAGGCCATTGGACAAATAAGTCAAAAATGGACTGAGGATGGACCCAATAAATATGAAACACTTGTAACGGACCTAACAAGATTGAGACAGAAAAATTACAATACGAAAACAAATGATCAATAGACTCCCACTCAGACATACAAAGATAACACCTATTAACAACAATCACACCTCTTTTTATTAAGTTATCCATGGTGAGGATCTTATTTTGGATGGCCAACCATGCAAAAAACCCAACCTTCGGAACAATGCTTTTGGGCCAAACTTCCAAGTGAGGGAAAGTAGGTTCATCATTATCAATAAGCATCAGATAAGCAGTCTTGACAAAAAATTCCCCATTGTCTGAAGCTTCCCAGATAAGCTAGTCCTCAAGAATGCCAGAAGGGAGTAAAGACTGCTTTTAATTCATTCTCCAAGATTATTGATGCCCTGGTAGATCATTATTCATTATTGGCTTCCATACCCTTCTATTGTTTGACAAAGTAATAAAATCTGCAACTTTGGTACCAAAAACTTCAATTGTCCAAGCTCTAAGGGTTGAAATGATGGGGTCTGCAGAGAGGGGATAGTCCTTTAACCATTTGTGGTCCCAAAAATCAATGTTTCTTCCATTTCCCAATTTCCAACGTAGCCCTTTGCTTAGCAAGTTTTTAGTTTGAAGGATTGATTTCCAAAAAATTGATCCCCTGGGAGGAAAGGAATAACTTAAGAATTCAATTTCTTGCAAATACTTTCTGATTATAGTAATCCATTCTGCATTTGCATTTGTCAAAATATGCCATGCTTGTTTGGCCAGGAGGGCCATGTTTAAATGTTGTATTCTCCTTAGCCCAATACCTCCAAACTCCCTTGGTTTGCAAACCCTATCCCAGGACACCAAGTGAAAGCGCTGCTTAGATTCAGAACCAGTCCATAGGAACCTCTTCTGGATCTGTTCAATTTTAGTGTAGACACTTGTAGGAGCTTTAAAAATAGAGAGAAAGTAGACAGGGATGCTTTGAATGGAAAACTTGGTGAGAACTGCCTTGCCAGCTTGAGATAACAAATTCCCTTTCCATCCAGCCAGCTTCCTCTGAATTCTTTCAATTACATTAGTCCACATGGAATCAGTAGCTCTGGCTCGTAAATAAAGGAAGGCCTAGGTATGTGGATGGAAGAGTAGACACTGAGCATCCAAGAATCCTAGCAATCTTAATCTGCCTCTGAATGGGAGTGTTAAAGAAATAAATTTTACTCTTTGAAAAATTTACCTTTTGCCCCGTAGCATCCTCATATAGCTCTAGAATATGTTTTATGACCTTAGCCTCAAAAACTGATGCAAGAGTTAACAACAAAGTATCATCCACAAACTGTTCATGTGTAACTGCCTGTGTTTGTGATGATGCTTTAATTCCTGAAATAAGACCAATATTACAGGCAGCTTTGATTGTCCTCCCAAGGGCTTCAGCCACAATGATAAACAACATGGGAGAGATAGGGTCACCTTGCCTTAGGCCCCTTTTACTTTGAAAGTATCCAGCAGGAGCACCATTAACAAGGACTGAAAACCAAGGTTTCATAAAACATCCTTCCAAAAGCTTGATCCATTCATGATGAAAACCAAATTTCTGAAGAATGGCAGAGACAAAACTCCAGGTTTATGCGGTCATAAGCCTTGTTCATATCCAGCTTGAGAGCAAAAGCAGGTTTTTTAGTCTGGACTACCGAATGGAGGGCTTCATGAACTGTTATGACCCCATCAAGGATGGACCTTCCAGGGACTGAACTGCCTTGACAAACATCAATAAACATAGGAAGGATCTTCCTCATTCTATTTGCAATTGCCTTGGTCAAAATTTTATAAACAACATTACAAAGGCTAATAGGTCTAAAATCCATCATAGATCTAGGAGTAGGAATCTTTGGGATTAAAGCAATAAAAGTGGAGTTAAAACTTCTTGGAATATGCTTTGTGGACTGAAATTCCTTGATAGTAGCACATACATCAAAACCTACAATATCCCAAAAAGCCTGAAAAAACGAGGTGAAAACCCGTCTGGACCTGGAGATTTATCAGGGTTCATTGAGAAGAGGGCCTCCTTGATTTCTTCATCCGTGAAAGGCTTAATTAACTTCCCATTCAAGTCATCAAAAATTAAATGAGGAATATGGTAAAGCATTGATTCTGAAGCTAAGGCAGAACTGAAATGTTCTTCTCCTAAAAGATTCTGAAAATAGGAAACTGCTTCATTTCTGATTTCATTAGGACTAGAAAGGAGTGATCCATCATCTCTAACAAGTTCTTTAATTCTATTGTGGCTTCGTTCCTTAAGGTAGATGCATGAAAAAATCTTGTATTGGCATCACCTTCTTTTAGCCGAGGTAGCTCTAGACTTTTGCCGCCAAAAGTCTCCTCGCGAGCTAGAACATTATGGTACTCAAGCAAGGGATTTCTTTTCATCTCGCTCGTAGGGAAGGGTCTGGCAATCCCTCTTCAAGTTTTTTCTCAATGGTTGATAACCTTTCAGAGATGGCTTTCTTGTTTTCAAAAATATTTCCAAAAATTTCCTTATTCCAGATCCTTAGATTTTCTTTCACCACTTTAAGTTTCTGTGCTAATCTGAATGAAGGCCTGCCTACGACAAGAATGCTGCCACCATCGAGAAATTCTGTCTCTGAGATCAGGGTGGTGCATCCACATAGATTCAAACCTAAAAGGCCTTTTGAATTTTGGAGTCTCTTCAATTTCAAGTAAAATCGGGTTATGGTCAGACCCAATGCGAGGCAAGGACAACAGATTTGCATCCCCAAAAGATTGTATTGCTTCTTGTGACAAAAAAAACCTATCAAGATTTTCCATTATAAGTTGATTTCCAAACCTCCTATTGCTCCAAGTAAATTTAGCATTTTTTAATTTGACATCCAATAAATTGTTGTTGTTGATGAAATCTTGAAAGTCCTCCATACTTCTTGCTGGAATTCCTACTCCCCCTTTTTTATCAGAGGGGGTAAAGAGGGGTATTAAAGTCCCCCGCCACTATCCATGGGATATCCTGAAAAGCTTCCTTGAAATGACTGAGTAAATTCCATATATCAGCTCTCCCAGATATAGAATTAGGGGCGTACACATTTGTTAATATCCAAGAAAGGTCATTAACCTTATCCTTAAAAATAATGCTCATTACCCTTTCCCCCAATTGAATAACCTTGCCTTCCACCTTCCCTGGATTCCAGATACAAAGAAGACCACCTGAGGTTCCATTGGCTTTGCAAAAAATTGCTTCTCCATTTTTCCAGATATTGAGGGCAATTTTTCTAGACAAAACTTCATCGACTTTAGTTTCTTGCAAAATAAGAATAGTGGGATCAAAATCTCTTCTTAAATATTTGACTAACCGTTGTTTAGGAAGGCCATTGAGCCCCCTTACATTCCAGGATATGATCTTCATTTGGAACTTTTAAAGTTTTTTTCCTCTTCCCCTGCCTTGGACTTGAGGGGGCTTAAGAATTTTGTTTTCTTCAAAGGGAAGATTTCAAGTTGGTGGAAACAGAGTAGTCTGAATTCCATTAGCTATCTCATCTTGGACCTCTTCTTTCCATTGCTGGGCATTTGAATTTCTTCCCTTTTTTTTCTCACCTCCACAGTCAATCATGGGGGATTTCATTGAGCTTCTAGTCTGTTTCGGGCTAAATTTGGTTTGGGTGACCTGTTGGATAACAGTACTGGAAACCCCTTCTCTGGATTGGGACAAAGACAAAGGTGAAAACATGTAAATACCAAAAAAAATAAAATAAAAAAATAAAAAATAACTAACTAAAATATGTATTCACCAATTAAAAAGGGTATAAATATCATAGTCCATGAATGCAAATGTCTTTGATATTGATGATTCTCATACTTTGGTCTTTATTACTAAATCAAAGGACTTTTGTGTCCTTAAGATGGCCCATAGTAAGTCCTTTTAGTCATAAAATATATGTTGTCCAACATTGGATTTTTTAAATGTAAAAGGATTTTGATTATTGATCAATGATAAATTAATCTATGTGAAGCAAGGATTGCTTAAGTCCTCATCACCAGTGGAGACAATTTTCAATAAATGATAGTGCTAAGACAAGCCTTTACACCTTCATACCACCTTGAAAATTGTATATTATAGCCTAATGTCAAACAATGCAACACATTACTTCATCACATGGCATTAGATGCTAATCCAATACCAAGTGCAACAATAAAAAGTATTTTTAACACAAATTCTATGTTAAACATCAAAATCCTTAGAAAAAATTCCAACACTTAGATAAGTGAGCTACATACCAAAGACTAGTACTAGATTTAGTTTCTCATACTCGAACAAACATTTAAGTTCTTATGGGATTCCATAGATAAATTTAGAGGATTCAAATATTCTAGAATCTAATCTATAAAATGATTGCTATATAAAATATAAATTATTTTATATTTTTATTAATAATTATCATATAAAATATTGATTGGAGGAACTTATCATTGATAAAGACAGTCAAAGTAAGATCATTTTAAATATGTTGGTTGATTAATACAAAGTATCGAGAATGGCCATATTTTCTTTTTTACATGGTGGAATCAGTATTTGCAATGATGATCACAGCACGTTGTCCATTTCTATGGCCGCCATGGTATTTCACGATATCCGCCCCAAAATCCGCCACACAGTACTCTGCATAGTCCACCCTTATAACCGCCATGCCACATTCATATTAAAATTTTTGTGTCTCTAAAAGCACCAGGAAAGGGATAAGCATTCAATATGACGAGGCCTAAGATTAGAACCTTGGATTTTTGTCTCCATTATGGGGTTTCATCGCACCAATTGGTCTACACCAAGAATGGACATCTTACTTGATTTACAGTGGTCCAGCTTTTTTACTTTTGAACAAGTTATGAGGGATTGGCCTAATCGGGAGGGTGTTGATCATCTTATTAGGCAACTAGTTTGAATGGGTTCTACCATTCTACCTTTGAATATCTAAAAGGAAAAAAATAACTATATTTCTAATCAAGAAACAAACATTCATTATATCTGGAAAATACCATTTCTAACTTAGTTGAATTAGTCCAATAACTCTTTAAAAAACCCATAACTCCCACTAACGATGGGATCAAGCGATTAAAATATTTAATATTTACTCTTTAAATGGAAACCAACTTAAAGGGAATATGAGTAATCAAAAGAAGGATAAAACAAGGAATTGTTAGCCTCCTCCTAAGAATTTTGGAAAATTCAATACCGATGGAGCCTCTAGGGGGAACCCTATAAAATCTAGTGTAGGAGGAGTTGGTAGACTTTCAGTTGGTTCCCTGGTTTTCACTTTTACTGAGAATTTGGGTATCATTTTCAATAACCTTGTTGAGGGGTATGATATCCTTAGAGGCCTTCGAGAGGCTACTAAGGTCAGATGGGAAAATTTGTTGGTTAAATTTGACTCTAAGTTATAATTAATATATTAAAGACTCCTAAGAATCATAAGGTTAATTAGAGAATAAAAATAATTGTTGAGAAGATTCAATTAATCCATATGGTCTTTTTGAAAGTTGAATACAATCATGTGTTCAGAGAATAGAGAATAGAATATGAGTGTTGATGCTTTAGCTAATTGGGCATTGGAAAAAGGTGATCTTACTATGACCACCCTCCTAGATGGTGGGATTCACAAATAAAGGAAGCTCTTCTTTCTATCATTTCTCTAGATGGCTCTAGTCCTAAAGGTACCTAGTTCATTTTTCTTTTATTTTTATTCTCTTTGGTTTGGTCAAGATATTTTATTTCTCTTGCTCAAACTGATCATTGTTCTATTTCCTCTGTTGAATCTTACCTGAATAGCCTTTTGGCCTAGAAATACCAAAGTTGTTTTTTGTTTTTTTCTTCTTTTTAGTTTTTCAGTGTGTGTATTGTTTTGTATTATTTTTGTTTTGTTTTATTTTTATGTTTTTTGTATTGTTTTGGTGTTTTTTTATGTTTTTGTTATTTTTTGTTTTTTGTTTTTGTTTTTTTTTGTTTTTTTTGTGGTTTTTTTGAGTTTTGTGTCTTGTTGTTGTTTGTTGCTTTTTCTATTTTTTTGTTGTTTATATTTTTTTTTTTTTTTTTTTTTGTTTTTGTGATTGTTTTGTAATTTTTGTTGTCTTTTGTTTATTTTGTGTTTTGTTTTTTGTTGTATTTTTTGTGTTTTTCTATGTTTTTTGTTTTTTTAGGCATGATATTTGAGTGTTCTAAAGGGGGTAGGCCTAGTGCGAGCCCTAGGTATTTTTTGTGGAATAGATACCCTTGCCACCTTGGGACTTACCCAAAAGTGGTATCCCAATTGGTGTGTTTTCCACAAACAAAAAATATTAATATAAAGTACATAAAACACTAAGCATTGCAATGCATACTAGTTGGGAAGGGGTTCAATAATGTAGTGAAACTAATACTTATTTCTTAAAAGTGTATAGTTATATTATAATTAAATATTATTGAAATAGCATTGGTTGTGATTACTCCATAGTTGTTGTGGTATAATCCTTGGTACTTCTAATAGTATGATTGTATATATCTCTTTTATGGTTGGTATAAAACATATAAGATCAATAAATATGACAATATATATGACTTACATGTTTTATCCATCATATCACATATAGTAGGATAATTGTCAAGCAAGTTAAGTAAATTTCAAGAATTTTATTGCACTTTGTAAAATTTTATAAGCTAAATAAAATAATATTAACAATATATCTCTTCATGTAGTTCAATGTATTTTGCATGCATAA
Organism: Wollemia nobilis; assembly: GCA_028583015.1. Classification (NCBI taxonomy): domain Eukaryota; kingdom Viridiplantae; phylum Streptophyta; class Pinopsida; order Araucariales; family Araucariaceae; genus Wollemia; species Wollemia nobilis. The sequence continues at coordinate 916,579 of JAQPPZ010016932.1, forward strand.
ACTAATATATTTGGATATTCTAAATGGATATTCCTAGCTATCTAATTGACTAGTTTATAACACAACAACCATTAGGAGCGTAGAAATTGAAAAATAATCTAAAACTACTTAATTATGAAAAACATCGACCTCGTACTATGGTGAGTGATGGTTAAATGCACCTATTATTAGAAAAAAATAAAATTACTATGAAGAACCACTACCCACTTTCAAATATTGATTATATTTTGAACCAATTGAAAGTTGTTACATTCTTCACCATGTTGAATTTTACCTTTAGATTATGAGTGAGTTCATATGGATTACCAACTATTGGAAGTATAAGATATGGTGTGTTATTATTGAAGTATGAGTACATATATATAGAAATAGGTGTTAGGGTTTGATGAAATAAAAACCCTAACCCTAACCCTAATAGACAAAGTGCACATTAATATTCTAACATCCCCTCTTAATGTGCACTTTCCTAAATACAAAAATAAGTCAATATCCCAAATGATGTAATAAAACTAACATAAATTTAAAAAGAACTATGAGTTTCACCTTTCTCTAATTAATATGATCCCCTTCAGGGTGAAATTTGGCTAGAAGGTTTCAGACTTTACCAAAAATGCACCTTTATACAAAGCAAGAAAGAAGTTGGAGAAATATAAAGTGTCAAAAAAACTTTGTAGTCTTCAAATGGTTATGAGATCCAAAGTGTCAAAGTCTTTGTAGTCTTTAGAGAGAGTCGAGGGTGTCTACATTCTATAGTCCCTAGAATAATTTTGACGTAGGGTGTCAAAGTACTGTAGTCTCTGAGTAAAGAAAATAAAACTGGTTTACGCGGTTCGACTCACAATGTTGGTGATGGTTTACATGGTTTAACTCACAATGTTATTGAAAAACTTGAAGAACTTGGGTAAAATAAAATGGAGATTAATTTTCCCTCTAGCAAAATAAAATTTGTGAACATTCTACATCATTACAATTTGCAATTTTTCCCTCGTAGGGGAATATTACAAGAATTTTCTTTCATAATAATTACATGGGCCCTCCTTCATTTCCATACATATAAAAAAAGTGAATTTTGCTTGTCCACCAATAATATGGGACAATAATGCATGACCCCATGTTCTTTTCATTACAATCAACACAATGTGGATAAAAATTTGAAAGTCTATTTTAGCCTATTGTGGGCCTGTTGGGGGCCTCTAGGGGCCTGTTATAGGCCTCTATGGGCCTGTTGGGACCTATTACGAGATTTCTAGGGGCCTTTAGGGGCCTTATATGGTCCTCTAGGTGCTTGCTATGGGCCTGTTGGGGGCCTCTAGGGGCCTTTAGGGATCTACTATGGGCCTATTGGAGGCATCTATGGGCCTGTTGTGGGCCTACTGGGGTCCTATTGGGGGCTTCTATGGGCCTGTTGTGGGCCTACTGGGGGCCTATTGGGGGCTTCTATGGGTCTATTTGGGACCTCTATGGGCCTACTAGGAACCTTTTGTGGGCCTGTTTAGGGCCTTTGTGGACCTACTTTGGGCTTGCTGGGGGCCTCTATGGGCCTATTGTGGGCTTGTTATGGGTCTTTGTGGGCCTCTATGGGCATACTAGGGGACTATTGTGGGTATATTATGGTTGCAAAGCATGTGGCCACCATATAATATTTAATTTGTTTAAAATATTCATCTCATCTCCACCACAGGAGCAATACACATGCACATATGCATAATTTCTTCAACAAAAATATCCTACAATAAATTAGGCTTTTGATAATGCACCAAGATCTTATATGAGTTTGAATCCATTGCTTCTATATTTGGTTGACACTATGCACAACTTCCTATTTACACAACAAAAACTACTAGCTACAATGGTTAATTTGCATCATTATGGCATAGGATAAATTCAGATTTTGGAGGTATTTTAGGAGCTAACTCTACACTGAAGTTCATGATACTTCCCATGAAGCAGGAATAGCCATATTTTTTTAATGGAGAAAAAAAACTCATTTGGAGGTTATAAATCACCTAGCCTAAGAAATTTGTTAACATCTCAGAGAGATTGCTTTATGCCAAAGGACTATGGCTAACACAGTGTGACCCAACACTATTGTAATTTTGCTTTAAGAAAATGAAGAAACACCACTCCTAATGGTAACAACACCATATGTAGCTTGCATTAAATATATACAAAGCCAAAAGACCCATTTTTGACCCATACAAACACTGAATGACTAAATGTCAAAGATTTTATCTTCATCCAATATGTCTTTAAAAATTTCATAACTGAGAAGAAGCACATGAATGTCAAAAAAATATCAAAGGATTGGTAAAAAACAAAAAAAATCTCCTAGATACAATACAATATAATGTAGCCTTGCACATCGTGGCACTTGCACGCTATGGCGCCTATGTGCACGCCATATTTTTTTAATATGTTTGTAATAAATAAATAAAAAATAGAATGGACTCTCTTGTGCTTTAATGGACCATATCTAGGTCTTCTTTATGAACTATAACTTTGCAAATCACCACACACCAACACCACCTCTTAAAATTAAAACAACAGCATTCATGGCTCCAAGAATTTAAGCTTCAAGAGCAACCATGAATCTTTCTCAATACTCATATCACTATCATTTTCTCCATGAGTAAGAATTGTTTCTGATAACCAAGATCAATATAAAATCATATGGTTAGAACATAGTGTGATTATATTGTGAAGAAGAAAGTAATAGGGCATTAGGGAGAATCACCACCAATGGAGAGGGGAGAATTGCCAAAGAAGCAATTTCTCCCTCAAGATTTCAGGAAAGAAGGGGTCCTACTCTGATACCAAATGTTGGAAGTATAAGAGATGTGTTATTATTGAAGGATGAGTACATATATGTAATAATATGTGCTAGAGTTTGAAGAAATAAAAACCCTAACCCTAAAAGATAAAGTACACATTAATATTATAACATCAACATGTATGGAATATGACCTTCAAAATAAGTTTATCCTTTATTGAGTGGATGGTTATGCTATTTGGTCTTACCAATACAACATTAATATTTTTTTTCTTGCTAATTATATTTTTTGACCACATCGTAGGGATTTTATCCTCACATACCTTGATTGAATTCTAGTAAGAAATAAAAAATACTTGAAAAGTGTTGGATTTGCTTTGCAAAATTAAAAACACTTCAAGCTCAAATAAAAAGAGTGTTTTTTTTCCTCAAACTTCTATCACATACAAGTTGGCATTATAATCAATGAGCATGGAATTAATGTAGATATGGAAAATACTAAATTTATCAAGTTTTAGTGTACTCCTTTGAGAATATCTAATTTAAATACTGTTTTAGGGTTCGAGAAAGTATGTAGAATATATGTTCATAATAACTCCCATAGATTACACCATGTCTATAATATTCAAATTAAATGATCATTAATTTGGATTGAATAACTAATATAGCTTCCATTAGGTTGACTGTGATGTTTTACATTGCTACAGTAATTGTCCACCACAAGACTTAACTTATATATGTTTATTCTATATATTTTCTCATGCATATATAATTTTTAATTCATCATATTTATAGAGTTCACATTATCTTGACCTGCATATGAATCGGTATTTAGATTACTACTTGGATGGAGTTTATCTTAAACTAAAATAATTCATTTTTTATTTTTATTTTTTAAATTTTGACTCAATATGAGGGTCAAAAACTTATGTTATATATGAATATGATATTAATATAATATAAAAAATATTGTAATACATAAGCTAAAATTTGTATTCATTAGTTAAAGAGGAGTTTATACATATCTTAGTTAAAAATACTTTTAACTGTTCATGTTTCTCATAAATTTATATTTTCTACTAAAATAAATGACTTTTATTTTAATAGTATAATTCATAGTAAGTCCTTTCAAGGATAAAATATTTATTGATAAATAATTTGAGGGTTCTTTGAAATATAAAGATATTTTAATTATTAACTAGTGATGAAAATCATATCAAATGGCATTAGTTAAATAAGTTAAATTCCTCAACTTACAAGGAGAAAATCTAGGTTACCAAGCTATTGTAATACCATTATATGGTCATGATGTAGTATGTATGGGATCCATTTTTTTTTGGTAGGTAAAAGGTGAGGGTTTTGAAATAATCTAATAACCTTGTACATAAAGCTCCAAATGGAGTCAGCCAATCACCAAAACTTACAATATTCAATCTAGCACAAAAGGCAGTCTCAACAGAAAAGTTGTTGGAAGAAACAATAATCTAACTTTAACGATATATTTCTTTTAATTATAAAAAATATTAATAATTTTAAACTTCGGCTTCTCCCAATTGAATGGTTTTGTAATCCTTGGTTAGAATTTATCTATTATGAATGATGTATGCAAATGTCATGCAAGTTACCTAATTTTTTTTTTTTTTTTTCAAGCGAAAAACCCCTTGCGGAGCCGCCTTGGTCTGAGAGACCACTAACAGGGGGTTCTACCCATCAAAGTCACTCGAGAGTCGCACCCGACCCTGCCCGCACCAACATTATCAATTGGATTTTGGATACCCATTTCAGCTTTTTGGTAGGGTGGAGATTTGAACCTGGGACCTCCCTTGGAGGATTGCCCTCTCCTCTCCAACTCACCTACAACACCTAGGTAGTTACCTAAAAAATATTCCCTTTTATTGCTTCTTTTCCAATTTATAGATACTAAAATATACATTTAAATATATATTAAGATTGGATGATTTAATTTCAATTTATTTCACAAAGTTTTTTCCATCAAAAAATCATTCTTGGTATACATTTGATAATATCCCATAAATATAATGTATGAACTGAAATAATCATACAAAAAGAGTCATTGTGGAAAACTAGAGTAGAAGTCTCGTGATAGTCAATGCCTTCTTTTTAAGATAAATATTTTACAATAAGAAAATCTGTATACTTCTCAATTTATTCATTATCATAATTGGTCTATGAAAACCATTAGAAACGGTCTTATTATAAGGTAAAATGGAAATATACAAGTCTTATTCTATATAAGTGAGCTATACTTTATTGTGATGGTTCATGCCCTTGTAGACATCTCTTAGCCTAATTATAAGAAACATGATATCCATCTACATCCATGTTAAAATACAAATATCACGATGTGAAGGGATATGTCGATGGAATTTTTGATAAAATATTTTCTATAAGGCCATAACTATTGTACTCTTAGCCAACTCAACAACATATTTAGAATGAAAGGATAAAGGATTTTAAAGGTAAAAACTTATCAACAAAAATATCATCAATAATTGATGTAATATGCTTAACAATTAAAAATCAAGGAACATTTGGAATAAATTAGGAAAGGATGGAGCTATATCATCATATAAAATAGTGTAATCATCAATAATAATAAAGTTTCATGAAGGCATTTTCAAAATAATTTAGATTGGAGATCTAAAAGGCACATGAGATAGGATACCATTAAAAATAAATTCTATTAAATGAAAAGTGATTCAAGTAACTGTATCATATGATTGATATTAGGAATATGGGACCTTAAAATTGAACTAAATATCCTAAAATAAAAAATGGAAGTCAATCTCTCTTACCTAACTCTTATAATGGATCATGCTCTTGACAACACAATGAATAATTTTATCAATAATATGAATTAGACAATATACTACTTCTATATTCAATTTGAAATCTAGATGCTTAGCATGAATTATATGATAAATTATATTTGTGTTATTCTTATTCTTCTACTCATTTACACCATTTTATGCCAGTGGCTAGTGAATGATCCTCTACCATGTGATACCATAATATTTGAGAAAGTATTTAAATTCATTGTTTATATATTCATCTCCTTGATCAATCCTCAAACATTTAATATTCCTCCTATTTTTGTTGTTAATAATAAATTTAAAAGTATTGAATTTATTAAAGGTCTTATCCTTAGATTTAATTAAATAGATCTAAATTTACCTCATAAAGTGATTGATAAATATGTTAAAGCACTTAGAGATAAAAATTAAAATTTAACCATAGCTCAATTATGGTTATTTCAAGGGTTTTAACAAAGGATTAAAATGAAATCTGAGGTGTAGACCAATTGGTTCGACCAAACCCTGTAAGGGGGATGAAGTTCCAGGATCCAAATCTCGAGCCTCGTTGGACTGAATTCTTGTCCCTTTCCTAGTGCTTTCAATGGCAAAAATATTTAAAATGATTGTGGCATGGTGGTTATAGGGGTGGACTATGCAAAGATAGGTTTGGTGGCTTTCGGGGTGGATAACGCAGAATACTGTGGTAGCCATAAAAGTTGGATAGTATGCCCGGATTCATGGCAGCTACTGATTCCATAATGTAAATTCAAAAAAATAATAATGAAAATGGTAGACTAAGGAAATGGCAAGTGAAATCATGAACGTTCTGCAATATTCGACAACCATTACTAATCAGAGGAAGAAAATCAAGCAATACAAACTCATACTCGTATCCATTCTATCCAACAATGATGTTTAGAATTCTAAGGCTTTCATTGATCACATAGTGTCATATGACATGCCACTAGTGGTGTCAAGGTAATTAATATAGTTATTTATGGAGGACTTGAGCAATCTAGGTTTGAGGTGCACAAGGAGATATTGAAGAACATGTGCTTATACTGAGAGGGGGGTGAACAGTATAACATAAAAATTTTTCCCAAATAGTAGCATCATCATTAATAAAATAATAAACATCACGCAAAGCATCACACACATGAGAGACATCATTTTTAACGTGGTTCACCCAATGTGGGCTACCTCCATAGAAAAATATTTCTTCTAAATATTTCTCAAATAATCTCTTGGGAATCCTTCCCAATTACAATGTTTATGGACCTCTGTCCAAAGGAGATGTTGATCCCCTAATCTCAAGTTCGTGGATCTCTTCCACAGGAGAACTCTTTCCCCTTCTGCTCTAGCTAGTGATCTTCTAGAAGACTTTGTCTCTCTGCTGCATTGACTGGTGGATCTCTCTCCACTTGAAGACTCCTCACTCAGATCTGTCTTCAATTGTCTTGGCTGCTGGATCTCTATCCACTGAGACTTTGTCCTCTATACTCTGTCACCTCCAAAGCTCTGTCAATAGGTTCACTCAGAACCTTCTCAAATCTGCTCAATAGGCTCACTCAGAACCTGTCCAAATCTTCTCAATAGGTCCACACAGAACCTGCTCAAATCTGCTCAACAAGCTCACATAGAACTTGTCCAATATCATAGAATCACAAAGAGAATTGTTAGAGACTCAATGTGTTCTATACTCAAATCCAATCTCAACTCAATTCAGAATATAGAATAGTTTGTTTCATGGAACTTGAACAACCACATGCATCCACTTGACTAGGCTCAATCAACTCAACTCAACCAATCACCTTAATGAACAACCCTTTCTCACAAACCCTAGTCCAAGCATGTATCAACCAACTCAAAATGTTTCCAACAATGCTCAACAACAAATCTCACATAACAATGATACTCATGTTCTTTTCTAACTCAAGTTCAAGTTCTTTGCACAATCAATGGGCTTCAACAACAATGCTTATAAAACAAGGTTTAATAACAACTCTCAATTCAGAAAACCTTGAAGCATTAACTCAACCACTTTTGAAAAGGAAACCACAATCAATCCTTTTCACTCCAATGATATTTTCAGAAATCAACCACCCAAATAAATCAATAGGAGAATGTGCCCATACCTTTTATGAAGATGAAGAAGCCTCTTTGGAAATCTGCCACAATCACAATATTCTCTTGCCAAACTTCATGAGGGTTAGGAGAAATTACAAAACAAATATCATAACCTTTTACACCTTATTTCTCCTAGTCAAAAATCACATCCACCACTAGAAAATAATTAAAAATAATTATTTCCTTAATTAATTAAGCATAGCATGAATATCACCACAACCATTTACCATTCCCTTATTTCTCCTAAAATCACTTTGCACTAATGCACAACTCACTAAGCTCCTTAATACAAAAATTCCCACATCAAATAGTGCAAAATATAAACCACAACTCATAAATCACATCACCATAGTATACCCTCAATAATGGTGCTTGAAACCTTAGCTTTGACAAATTAAAACATTAATTATTCATTCTCCGAAAATTGCGGTGATAGGCATACCTTAGAAAATAAAATATTTTTTGGCTTCGAAGAATGCGGCGACAACAAACCATGCGAAAACGGGTTTCGGGTGACTCGAACCCAAGACCTGCAATGAGTGCACCTTTGCACTCCCTCCGTCCACCAAGTGGGCTAAGCTTCCCATGTGGAAGCTATTCCACCTTGTGCTCCTTATGCTTCTTCTTTTTGCCCATGAGCTTTTAAACAACGAACAATGCTTCAACCAATACAATGCTAAAACGATGCTCGCGGGAATCGAACTCACGACCTCCGTGCTATCAACACCTTTGCACAATCCAAGCTGCCACTAGGCCATGCTGCCCAATGTGATTTGGGAAGTGGTCGTTGTCTGCTTTTAACCATTCGCTGCATCACATAAAACAAAACACAAGCTCTTTCCTTCGCATATACCACGCAAGATTATCAACGAGCAAGGATAATCGATTTAAAAACTTGGTGGCATATTTATATGCCTTTCCCTTCACTTGGAAACATCGGTGCTTTTAAAACTACCCTCATGACGTCGGCGGACATGGCGGAAAACTTTTTATTTAATTTTAAAATTTAAATTTTAAATTTTAAATAAATTAAAATTTAAACTAAACCTTTAAAATTAAATTTCTCCATCATCGGGGCACCTTTTTCGATGAAACAAAAAGCCAACTTGGGTTTTAAGAAAAACCCATTTCAAATCTGCCATCCATGGTTTTAAATAAAACCTTTTATTTTGCCTACCTTGGTTTTGATAAAAACCCTTCCTTGCACTTTCACAAAACATAGTGCATACCATCATAGATCCTTTTGACATCAAATAACCTTTTGACATCAATGACAACATTTTAGCTTAGGGACTCAAAATGTCCAACAATCTCCCCCTTTGTCATTGATGGCAACCCATATTCATTTTATTGAAACCTGATCTTCTTTTCTGCTCCCCCTGGGACTTTGCTCCCCCTGGCTCAATGCTCTCTCAAATATCAAATCTCTCCCCATATCAAAACTCTCCCCAATATACACAAATATCTCCCCCTTTGACATCAATGGCAAAGGGTCACCTTTGGGGCTCGAGGTCTAAGAATGAGCCTCTTAGCTTAGCCCCTCCCCCACCTCCACATGAGGTGGTTAATTCTGGGGTGGGAGTCTCACTCCCAATTTTCCTCGGAGATACTCAAAAATTTCCTTTGAGAGTGGCTTAGTAAAAATATCTGCTATATGTTCCTTTGTAGTGACATACTCCAATATGACCTATTTATTTGACACCTGTTCTCTCAAAAAATGATACTTAATCGGAATATGCTTTGTCCTGGAGTGCATTACCAGATTTTTTGAGATACTTATGGCACTAGTATTATCACATAGTATAGGAATGGGTTGATCATGCTTTATCCTGAAGTCTTCTAAAGTTCTCTTCATCCATAATACCTGTGTACAACTGGCTACTACTGCAATATATTTTGCCTCTACTATAGATAGTGATATTGAAACCTACTTCTTACTTAACCAGGAGACTAAACTCTCTCCAAGAAATAAAGCTCCTCCACTTGTGCTTTTTCTATCATCAATGCTACCGGCCCAATCTGCATCTGTATATGTTGTGAGTGTGAAACTGTCACTTTTGGGATACCAAAGCCCAAAATCCATAGTTCCTTTTAGATACCTGAAAATTCTTTTTACTTGCTGCCACATGTGTTTCCTTAGGTGCTGCTTGAAATCTTGCCACTAATCCCATTGACTGTACTATGTCTGGTCTTGTAGTTGTGACATATAATAAGCTACCAATCATGGATCTGTATAGTCTCTGATCTGCCTCTAGAGATTCATCATCCTTACTCAACTTGCACCCTGTGACCATAGGAGTACTTACTGGTTTGCAATCTTCTAACCTAAATTTCTTCAACATCTCCTTGATGTACTTGGCTTGAGAAAGAAACACTCCCTTTCCTGATTGTGAGATTTGAAGACCAAGAAAGAAGGATAATTCACCAAGCATAGACATCTCAAATTCATTTTGCATATTCCTAGCGAATTATTTGCACATCTTGTCATTGTTTCCCCCAAAAATTATGTCATCAACATAAACAACCACTATTAGAAGATCATTTCCTTCATTTTTGATATACAAATTACTATCTGCTATTCCTTTCCTAAATCCCTGTTCCTGTAGATACTTATCCAATCTTGAGTACCATGCTCTGGGAGCCTACTTTAAACCATACAATACCTTTTTCAATATGCATACCTGATCTGGTGTATCTGCTAGTATGAATCCCTCTGGTTGTTCAATGTAGACCTCTTCTTCTAACACCCCATTTAGAAAAGTTGACTTGACATCCATCTGATATACCTTGAAGTTCTTGAAACTTGTGAAAGCTAAAAATATCCTTATAGCTTCAAGTCATGCAACTGGAGCAAAATTTTCATCAAAGTCAATTCCTTCTACTTGTGCATAACCTTTGCATACTAACCTTGCTTTGTTTCTGACCACTTGTCCATCTTCATTCAACTTATTTCTAAAAACCCATTTTGTGCCAATCACATTTTTGTCCTTTGGTCGTGGAACAAGCTCCCAAGTTTTTCTTTTCTCTATCTGATCCAATTCCTCATTCATTGCTTCAACCCAAAATTCATCTTCACTAGCCTGAGTGAAATATTTTGGCTCAATCTTAGATAGCAAAGAAAAATTTGCTTGTTGAAATGGTTTTATTATTCTTCTCCTTGTCTGTCTTTCATCTGGATTTCCAATGATCTGATCTTTTGGGTGATGTTTTTGTACATACCTGGAAGGAGTCTTAGGAAGAAGCCTTTGTATTTCTTCTTCATCATTGTTTGATTCTTCACAAAATTCTTCTTGACAACCTCCATCTTCTTGGCATACTGTTTGCTGAATTTGCTCTCTGGAATCTATCTTCTCATCAACTGTTACATTCATACTTTCCACCATAGTACGTGTTCTTTTGTTGTAACATCTGTAAGCCTTGATTTTTGTGGAATAACCAAGAAAAATTCCCTCATCACATCTTGGATCAAATTTACCCAAATTCTGATCTTCCCGTCTTATGTAACATTTACTTCCAAAGATCTTGAAATGTTTTATAGTAGCAGGTCTTCCTTTCCAAAGCTCATAAGGAGTCTTGTGATGATTTACCCTTAGTTGAGCCCTAGTAATTATGTACACAGTTGTAGCTACTGCTTCTTTCCAAGAACCCATCTGACAACTTAGATTCATTTAACATAGCTCTAGCCATGTTTTCAACAGTCATGTTCTTCCTTTCAACTACTCCATTTTGTTGGGGAGTTCTTGTTGCTGAGTATTCTCTCTTGATTCCATGTTGTTCACAATATTCCACAAACTCATCTGAAGTAAACTCTCCTCCTCTATCAGATCGTAGACACTTAATCCTTTTGCCTATTTCATTTTCAACCAACTTCTTGAATGCTTTAAATTTTTTGAAGGCCTCTGACTTCTCTCTTAGGAAAGTTACCCAAACCATTCTAGAATAATCATCTACAAACAACATGAAGTAACTCTCACCCTGAATACTTTACGTTCTGGTAGGACCACACAAATCAGTATGTATTAAACTCAAAGGCTCAGATGACATATAGCCTTTTGGTTTGTAAGTTGTCCTAGTTTGCTTTCCATGTTGACAAGGTGCACAAATTGTGTTTTGAGGTCTTCTTATTTTGGGTAAATCTCTAACTGCCTATTTATTGCTTATGTTGACTATGTTGTCAAAATTCAAATGACCCAATATTCTATGCCACAACCAGCTCTCATATTCTTGTGATAGAAAACATTTTTCCCCTTTGATCTCATTGAGCATGTATAAGTTGTTTGGGGTTCTTCTTGCATTTGCAATGATTCTTCCTGTTTCTATTTTCCTTATCTCACATCTATCTGGATGGAAGGTAACCATATATCCTTGATCGCAAAGTTGACTTATACTCAGTAGATTGTGTTTTAACCCTTTGACATACAACACATTTTTGGTTTTTGTTTTTCCATTGTCTAGACTTAGAGTGCCTTTCCCAACAATCCTAGCTGATCCATTATCACCAAAACTTACTGATCCTCTATTTGTTTCCTTTAGGATAATGAACTTGTCTTTGTCTCCTGTCATGTGACTAGAGCAACCACTATCTAGATACCATTGTTCTTATTTATTTTGGGCATGTAGGGTTGTTTGTACTAACATAGATTTGGCCCTAACATTCTTTCTTTCATCCTTCCTAGTTGTTGGAATTGTTTTTCCAGACTCAAGAAATATCATTTTACACCATCTAGCCTTGTGCCCAAAATTATTGCATTTGTAACATATAACATCATCATCCATGAGAGGTGCAAAGGAATTGAAATTTCTATTGTATCTTGCATGATGAGTACAATGTGCAGCTATATGACCATATTTATTGCAAGAAAAACAATGACCATGAAAGAAATTATGTAACCTGTTTGGAGGTCTTGGATATTGTGAAGAAGTTATCCTCTTCTTGTGATTAACCTTTATCCATGGTTCCTCTTTGCTTTCTTCCTCTCTGATGTCCTTTGCTTGCTTTTCTTTGTTTGAAGTTTTTTCCCTTTGGAAGCTTGATTCCTCTTTTTGTTTCTCATATTCTGTATTTTGTGGTATCTTGATCCCTTCCAGTTTATTCCTTAGGAGAATAATTTATGCTTCCAATATTCCACATTCTATTTCCTTGGTTCTCAATAGATCTATCATATCTTGCTCAATATTCTTTCCTTCTTCTACCTTAATCTTGAATTTTGTAAGGTTCTGTATAAGTTCCACTCTCGCTTCTTCATCTTCCTGAATTTGTTCTTTCAAGCTAGAAATTTTTTCTCTAAGTCTTTCCAATTTTCTGAGAGCAGCAAAGAATTCTTCTTTTATATCAAACATACTTTCTTCTTCACTTTTTGAGGTCATGTGTGCTACCGAAGGATCCTCTTCCAAGCTGTTAAACTCTTCACGGAGAGACCCGCTCTGATACCAATTGAAGAACATGTGCTTATATTGAGAGGGGGGGTGAATAGTATAACATAAAACTTTTCCCCAAATAGTAGCATCATCATTAATAAAATAGTAAACATCATGCAAAGCATCACACACATGAGAGACATCATTTTTAACATAGTTCACCCAATGTGGGCTACCTCCACAGAAAAATATTTCTTCTAAATATTTCTCAAATAATCTCTTGGGAATCCTTCCCAATTACAATGTTTATGGACCTCTGTCCAAAGGAGATGTTGATCCCCTAATCTCAAGTTCGTGGATCTCTTCCACAGGATAACTCTTTCCCCTTCTGCTCTGGCTAGTGATCTTCTAGAAGACTCTGTCTCTCTACTACACTGAATGGTGGATCTCTCTCCACTTGAAGACTCCTCACTCAGATCTGTCTTCAATTGTCTTGGCTGTTGGATCTCTATCCACTAAGACTCTATCCTCTATACTCTATCACCTCCAAAGCTCTGTCAAATAGGTTCACTCAGAACCTTCTCAAATATGCTCAATAGGCTCACTCAGAACCTGTCCAAATCTGCTCAATAGGTCCACACAGAACCTGCTCAAATCTGCTCAACAAGCTCACACAGAACTTGTCCAATATCATAGAATCACAAAGAGAATTGTTAGAGACTCAATGTGTTCTATACTCAAATTCAATCTCAACTCAATTCATAATATATAATAGTTTATTTCATGGAACTTGAACAACCACATGCATCCACTTGACTAGGCTCAATCAACTCAACTCAACCAATCACCTTAATGAACAACCCTTTCTCACAAACCCTAGTCCAAGCATGTATCAACCAACTCAAAATATTTCCAACAATGCTCAACAACAAATCTCACATAACAATGATACTCATGTTCTTTTCTAACTCAAGTTCAAGTTATTTGCACAATCAATGGGCTTCAACAACAATGCTTATAAAACAAGGTTTAATAACAACTCTCAATTCAAAAAACCTTGAAGCATTAACTCAACCACTTTCGAAAAGGAAACCACAATCAATCCTTTTCACTCCAATGATATTTTCAGAAATCAACCACCCAAATCAATCAATAGGAGAATGTGCCCATACCTTTTATGAAGATGAAGAAGCCTCTTTGGAAATCTGCCATAATCACAATATTCTCTTGCCAAACTTCATGAGGGTTAGGAGAATTTACAAAACAAATATCATAACCTTTTACACCTTATTTCTCCTAGTCAAAAATCACATCCACCTCTAGAAAATAATTAAAAATAATTATTTCCTTAATTAATTAAGCATAGCATGAATATCACCACAACCATTTACCATTCCCTTATTTCTCCTAAAAATCACTTTGCACTAATGCACAACTCACTAAGCCCCTTAATGCAAAAATTCCCACATAAAATAGTGCAAACTATAAACAAAAACTCATAAATAACATCACCATAGTATACCCTCAATAATGGTGCTTGAAACCTTAGCTTTGATAAATTAAAACATTAATTATTCATTCTCCGAAAATTGTAGTGACAAGCATACCTTAGAAAATGAAATATTTTTCTAGCTCTAAAGAATGTGGCGACAACAAACCATGCGAAAACGGGTTTAGGGTGACTCGAACCCAAGACCTACAGCGAGTGCACCTTTGCACTCCCTTCGCCCCCAAGTGAAATATCAACTCAAAAAGTGGAACAGGCAGTGTTTCGGGAATCTATTTCAGGCTAAAAATTTGGCCCAAAGAAGGCTTGATGTTATCACCAGACATATCAGAGATCATGGGTTAACAGAGCAGAATTTGCAGGAGGAGTCTGAAGCTTTGCATGAACTTCAAGAATGGGAGCTTCGGGAAGAGATTTTCTGGAAGCAAAAGGCCAGGGTGGAATGGTTACAAGAAGGAGATCAAAATATAGCTTTTTTCTTTAACACTGTTAAGGCTCGAAGACATGGTAATGGCATTTCTTTGATTATTTATTCTCAAGGTATTCAGTTGTCTGCTTCTCAGGATATCTCTCGGGAAGCTGTTCAATTTTTTTCTTCCTTATATTCTGAGGATTTTTGTGGGGATCATGTTGATGATCATACTATTTTTCATTGTATTCCTTCTGTTATTTCAGAAGAGATCAATGCATGCCTTCTTCAACCTATTTCCATTGATGAACTAGAAAGGGTAGTTTTCCTTATGAAGAGCGGGAAAGCTCCAGTGCCTGACGGCTTCCCGGTTGAGTTCTTTCAACACTTTTGGGAAATTATTAAATATGATCTTTTGAGGGTTGTTCTTGAGTCCTTTCATAACCATCAGTTGTTGAAAGCTTTGAATTCCACTTTTTTGATGCTAATTCCTAAAAAGGAGGGTGCTAGCTCTTTTGATCAGTTTCGGCCTATTGCTCTCTGCAATGTGGTGTATAAAATTATTACTAAGCTGATTGCGGAGCATCTCAAGCCTTGGCTGGATAGAGTTGTTTCTGATGAGCAGGGTGGCTATGTGGCTGGCCGACAGATTCTGGATGGAGTGGCTATTGCTGCCGAGGCGATTCATTCTATGAGCACTTCTAAGAATAAGTTTATGTTTATGAAGTTGGATATGGCGAAGGCTTATGACAGGGTGAAATGGTCTTTTCTTCACAAAATCCTCTTGGCCTTTGGATTTGATCCTTCTTGGATTGAGTGGATTATGAGTTGTATTACAACTCCCTCATATTCTTTCCTAATTAATGGAAAGCCCTCTCCTTTGTTTCAAGATTCCCGAGGTCTTCGGCAGGGGGATCCTTTATCTCCGTACTTGTTTATAATTATGGCTGCAGGTCTGGGTCACTGGCTTAAAGATTAGGTTCACCAGGGTCTTATTCATGGATGGAAATGGGAGAATAGTAGGCCAGCCATTTCCCATCTTTAGTTTGTTGATGACACTGCTCTCTTGGGTGTAGCTTCTATTTGTGAAGCAACCAACTTTAGACATGCTTTGGACTTGTATTTGGCTGTCTCTGGTCAGGAGATTAATGAGCACAAGTCTATTATTTTATTTTTCAATACAGATCCCAGGGTTCAAGCTAGAATTGTTCAGATTCTCAGGTTTCAGGTTGGAAATCTTCCTCTTACATACTTAGGGATTCCCATTTCTGTTGGTCCTCTACCTAGGGTGGTTTGGACTAACATACTTGACAAATTTCGTAGTCGAGTTAGTCATTGGACTCATAGATGGTTAACTTTTGCTGGTCGGGTTTTACTTTTGAAGTCAGTTGTTCAGGCTTTATCGGTGTATAGATGCCTTATTCAGATTGCTCCAGCAAGTTTTCTTCATGACCTGGATTCTCTTTCTAGGCAATTCCTATGGGCTGGCAATCTTGGTTCCTCAAAATGGAGTCTTGTTAAATGGGAGACTATTTGTCGACCAAGGCAAGCTGGGGGGTTGGGTCTTCGTCTAAGCTCTCTTTCTGGGACTGCTTTGGCTGCTAAGCTGTATTGGCGTTGGTGTAGTAATCAGGAGCAAACTTGGGCCAAGATTATCTCCCACAAGTATCTTAGGGGAGTGGAAGGTTCAGAGATTCCTCGATACAGCTTGACTGGTCGAGGATCATTTGTTTGGAATACTTTGAAAAAGGGAGCAGAGCTGGTTAAGCGAGGGTTATTCTGGATTTGTTATACTGGGTCTCGGTATCTTTTTTGGCGGGGATTCTTGGGATGGCTTTGCTCCTCTTCTTAGCGAGTTTCCACATCTTCAAGATCTTGCTCAATGCTTTTGGGATGCTGGATGGTTGAAGGTGGCAGATTTCAAAACTGTTAAGTCCTTTGGTCAGATGGTTAGTCTCCAGTGGAAGGATCCTCGAGAATGGCCTGCTGGTGGCACTATGGATGCGAGGGCAGAGCTGGCCCGTATTCTCACTAGTTGTCCCTGCTATTCTCTACCTGGGGATGATGTGCTAGCATGGGGAAGATATAATAGAGGGATATTTTCGGTTGCTACTGGTTATTGTGTTTTGGATCGGCAGCGGTTTGGTGAGGAGGAGGTTTCATGGTGGAAGCAAGTTTGGAATAATTTTATTTGGCTGAAGTGTAGTTTTTATGGGTGGCAGGCTACTCATAATCGTTGTCTCACTTGGGATAATTTTCAAAAGCGTGGGTTTGTTGGCCCCTCTTTATGCTATAACTGTGGGAAGGCTGAAGAATCTGTTGGGCATTTACTTCTCCAATGTGACTTTGCTCGACAAGTCTGGAATTATTGGTGGGGAGTATGGAATCACCCTTGTTTGCATGCTTCATCAATAGTTGATTTTTGGAGGAGTATGGGGCGGCCTCCTGCAGCGGCTTTCTTTTTACAAGTTGGATGGAGTATTGGTACTTCATGCATTTTTTGGCAGATTTGGCTTGAACGGAACCGTTGGATTTTCCAAGGTAAGGAGTTAACTACTTCCCAGGTCTGGCAGAGGATTTTACGAATGATCCAGGAAACTGTGTCTGCAAAATGTCAGATTATTTCTCCCGTGGACCATGCGGAACGTCAGATCATGGAAATATTAGGCTTGATGGTTAATGGTCCTGGTCCTAATGTCTCTTGTAGATGGATGGGTTAGAATAATCGGGTGCGGAGGGCTGGAAAATGGAATCCGCCTCCTCCGGGAGTGCTGAAAATTAATACGGATGGATCTTCCCGAGGTAATCCGGGTAATGCTGGTATTGGTGGTGTGGGGCGGGATAGTAGTGGTACTATCCAATTTTTTTTCTCTTGCTTTAAGGGACATCATTCTAATAACTTCATGGAAGCACTCACAATTTTATATGCTTTGGAGCAAGGGTATGCTTTGGATTGGCGTCGAATTGTTTGTGAATCTGATTCTTAGATTGTTATAAATTTGTTAAATTCTGGAGATAGTCTTCATGGTTGTTGGCGGTTGAGTTGGGTTGCTCGGAAAATTCTTAATATCTCTGCTCACTTGGACTTAATTTCTTTTGTGCATATTCCTCGGGAGTGGAATAGGGTAGCGGATTTGTTAGCTAAATGGGCTTCTAAGTTTCAAGATGGTTGGGATGTTCAAAATTGGTCTCAACTTTCTTCTGATTGCTCTCAATCTCTCTCTTCTTTATTGAGAGCTGATATGTCTGAATAGCTTCTACTTTTTCTTTGTATCATGAATGTTTTGCTGAGTTAATAAATTTTTACCCTCTTTTACAAAAAAAAAAAAAATTGTTCATTATTAAATTGATGGTTATGTCATTTTTCTTACTAACATACCATCCACTTCCATCCATCCTATCAATGATATTTTCTAACTATATCTTACTTTATTTATTATTCTATACCTTTGGCATTCTAGTCTATAGTAAGACAAACAACACTCTTGGAACATGTGCAAAACTTGTTGGATTTGCTTTCTGAAAATAAGCTTCAAGATAATATAAAAATATTTTTTTTGGTTAAAGTTTTATTACATGATTGGATTTGTAAGCAATAATCTTAGACTCTTGTGTATCTATACAAGATCAAAGTTCTTATAGAGTGACCTCTTCCTTCAATAAAATTTAATTTAAAATGGTGTTTTAAAAAACAAACTTCTATGTGAAGTTCATTCACAAACAATATTATATTTCACATTATTTTCCTTACATTTTGAATCAAATTATTATTATTTTTATTCATATGAGATTTGGTTACAACCACATTATTTTTTAGTAACTTGCAAGCGAAGGGATAAAACCACAAGGTATGCTCCCACCAACCTATTCCACCTTGTTATTATTGATCCAATGTGAGGAGGACCACTGGTCACTCAAGATTCGTATCGTCATTGTTCGTATGGCACACACTCTGAGGATTCAAATCAAACTACTATCTTTACAAACAGGTTGCCCCCAATGTTTAAACCTGGGTGTCTTATTGGTAAGTGCTTGGCCAGACAAGCAAATACCAATCCACCTAGCCCTTGGGGAATATTTTGAATCAAATGATCACCACTTTAGATAAAACCACTCAGAGGTTTCAATATATTCAATGAGACTTTTTATATTGCCATGTTGCTTTCCCTTCGTAAGATGTGAAGGTAAAGCCTAACTCTTTTATATTTAATCTTTCATCTTTCATGTTTCTTTTATAAATATATTATTGGTTCTTAATCATACTTATAACATTCATATATAATAGAACTTCATGTCCTTACCGTTTTTAGAATAATTTTATCTCAACCTACTAGAAAAAAAAACTATTCAAAAAAGGAGATCCAAACTTGTATAATATATGAAAATAATATCAAGATAGCAGAAGATATTTTCGATAATTAATTAAAATATCTATTCAAAAATTTTAAAAAATGGTATAAATATGATATTTAATAACTAACTAAAATAGGTCAGAGGTGTATACCAATTGGTTCATCCAAACCCCATAAGGGGGACGGAGGTCCAAGGTTCAAATATCGAGCCTCGTCGGACTGGACGCTTGTACCTTTCCTGGTGCTTTCAGTGGCATAAAAGGTTTAAAATGATTGTGGCATGGTGGTTATAGGGACGGACTACGCGAAGATCTGTGTGGTGGCTTCCAAGGTGGACAACGTAGAATACTATGATTACATAGTTATATGAAATGAATGAAAGACCTTCTTCCACAAATGGATAGACAAATGAGATCTATATCTCTCATGAAGCAAGAAAGGTGTTCGGTAATGCAAGAAAAGAAAAAATGCGGGAAGGAGAAGAAGAAAGAATGAAATATTTTTCCTTCCAATATTGTATGGTTCATAAATAACCCCAAAAGAGCAGTGTGATAAAGCATAAGAATCATCCTGATTCATTCAGGATTGAATGGATTCAGTTTATGAAAAAAAAAAAGAGAGTTGCGGCCATAAAAAGCTAGACAGCCTGCCCGGATTCATGGCGGCTACCGATTCCACCATGTAAATACCAAAAAAAATAAAATAAAAAAATAAAAAATAACTAACTAAAATATGTATTCACCAATTAAAAAGGGTATAAATATCATAGTCCATGAATGCAAATGTCTTTGATATTGATGATTCTCATACTTTGGTCTTTATTACTAAATCAAAGGACTTTTGTGTCCTTAAGATGGCCCATAGTAAGTCCTTTTAGTCATAAAATATATGTTGTCCAACATTGGATTTTTTAAATGTAAAAGGATTTTGATTATTGATCAATGATAAATTAATCTATGTGAAGCAAGGATTGCTTAAGTCCTCATCACCAGTGGAGACAATTTTCAATAAATGATAGTGCTAAGACAAGCCTTTACACCTTCATACCACCTTGAAAATTGTATATTATAGCCTAATGTCAAACAATGCAACACATTACTTCATCACATGGCATTAGATGCTAATCCAATACCAAGTGCAACAATAAAAAGTATTTTTAACACAAATTCTATGTTAAACATCAAAATCCTTAGCAAAAATTCCAACACTTAGATAAGTGAGCTACATACCAAAGACTAGTACTAGATTTAGTTTCTCATACTCGAACAAACATTTAAGTTCTTATGGGATTCCATAGATAAATTTAGAGGATTCAAATATTCTAGAATCTAATCGATAAAATGATTGCTATATAAAATATAAATTATTTTATATTTTTATTAATAATTATCATATAAAATATTGATTGGAGGAACTTATCATTGATAAAGACAGTCAAAGTAAGATCATTTTAAATATGTTGGTTGATTAATACAAAGTATCGAGAATGGCCATATTTTCTTTTTTACATGGTGGAATCAGTATTTGCAATGATGATCACAGCACGTTGTCCATTTCTATGGCCGCCATGGTATTTCACGATATCTGCCCCAAAATCCGCCACACAGTACTCTGCATAGTCCACCCTTATAACCGCCATGCCACATTCATATTAAAATTTTTGTGTCTCTAAAAGCACTAGGAAAGGGACAAGCATTCAATATGATGAGGCCTAAGATTAGAACCTTGGATTTTTGTCTCCCTTATGGGGTTTCATCGCACCAATTTGTCTACACCAAGAATGGACATCTTGCTTGATTTACAATGGTCCAGCTTTTTTACTTTTGAACAAGTTATGAGGGATTGGCCTAATCGGGAGGGTGTTGATCATCTTATTAGGAAACTAGTTTGAATGGGTTCTACCATTCTACCTTTGAATATCTAAAAGGAAATAAATAACTATATTTCTAATCAAGAAACAGACATTCATTATATCTGGAAAATACCATTTCTAACTTAGTTGAATTAGTCCAATAACTCTTTAAAAAACCCATAACTCCCACTAACGATGGGATCAAGCGATTAAAATATTTAATATTTACTCTTTAAATGGAAACCAACTTAAAGGGAATATGAGTAATCAAAAGAAGGATAAAACAAGGAATTGTTAGCCTCCTCCTAAGAATTTTGGAAAATTCAATCCGATGGAGCCTCTAGGGGGAACCCTATAAAATCTAGTGTAGGAGGAGTTGGTAGACTTTCAGTTGGTTCCTTGGTTTTCACTTTTACTGAGAATTTGGGTATCATTTTCAATAACCTTGTTGAGGGGTATGATATCCTTAGAGGCCTTTGAGAGGCTACTAAGGTCAGATGGGAAAATTTGTTGGTTAAATTTGACTCTAAGTTATAATTAATATATTAAAGACTCCTAAGAATCATAAGGTTAATTAGAGAATAAAAATAATTGTTGAGAAGATTCAATTAATCCATATGGTCTTTTTGAAAGTTGAATACAATCATGTGTTCAGAGAATAGAGAATAGAATAGGAGTGTTGATGCTTTAGCTAATTGGGCATTGGAAAAAGGTGATCTTACTATGACCACCCTCCTAGATGGTGGGATTCACAAATAAAGGAAGCTCTTCTTTCTATCATTTCTCTAGATGGCTCTAGTCCTAAAGGTACCTAGTTCATTTTTCTTTTATTTTTATTTTCTTTGGTTTGGTCAAGATATTTTATTTCTCTTGCTCAAACTGATCATTGTTCTATTTCCTCTGTTGAATCTTACCTGAATAGCCTTTTGGCCTAGAAATACCAAAGTTGTTTTTTGTTTTTTTCTTCTTTTTAGTTTTTCAGTGTGTGTATTGTTTTGTATTATTTTTGTTTTTTTTTATTTTTATGTTTTTTGTATTGTTTTGGTGTTTTTTATGTTTTTGTTATTTTTTGTTTTTTTTTTTTTTTTTTGTTGTTTTTGTGGTTTTTTTGAGTTTTGTGTCTTGTTGTTGTTTGTTGCTTTTTCTATTTTTTGTTGTTTATATGTTTTTTTTTATTTTTTTATTTTTTGTTGTTTTTGTGATTGTTTTGTAATTTTTGTTGTCTTTTGTTTATTTTGTGTTTTGTTTTTTGTTGTATTTTTTGTGTTTGTCTATGTTTTTGTTTTTTTAGGCATGATCTTTGAGTTTTTCGAAGGGGGTAGGCCAAGTGCGAGCCCTAGGTATTTTTTGTGGAATAGATACCCTTGCCACCTTGGGACTTACCCAAAAGTGGTATCCCAATTGGTGTGTTTTCCACAAACAAAAAATATTAATATAAAGTACATAAAACACTAAGCATTGCAATGCATACTAGTTGGGAAGGGGTTCAATAATGTAGTGAAACTAATACTTATTTCTTAAAAGTGTATAGTTATATTATAATTAAATATTATTGAAATAGCATTGGTTGTGATTACTCCATAGTTGTTGTGGTATAATCCTTGGTACTTCTAATAGTATGATTGTATATATCTCTTTTATGGTTGGTATAAAACATATAAGATCAATAAAGATGACAATATATATGACTTACATGTTTTATCCATCATATCACATATAGTAGGATAATTGTCAAGCAAGTTAAGTAAATTTCAAGAATTTTATTGCACTTTGTAAAATTTTATAAGCTAAATAAAATAATATTAACAATATATCTCTTCATGTATTTCAATGTATTTTGAATGCATAAACTAATATATTTGGATATTCTAAATGGATATTCCTAGCTATCTAATTGACTAGTTTATAACACAACAACCATTAGGAGCGCAGAAATTGAAAAATAATCTAAAACTACTTAATTATGAAAAACATCGACCTCGTACTATGGTGAGTGATGGTTAAATGCACCTATTATTAGAAAAAAATAAAATTACTATGAAGAACCACTACCCACTTTCAAATATTGATTATATTTTGAACCAATTGAAAGTTGTTACATTCTTCACCATGTTGAATTTTACCTTTAGATTATGAGTGAGTTCATATGGATTACCAACTATTGGAAGTATAAGATATGGTGTGTTATTATTGAAGTATGAGTACATATATATAGAAAGAGGTGTTAGGGTTTGATGAAATAAAAACCCTAACCCTAACCCTAATAGACAAAGTGCACATTAATATTCGAACATCCCCTCTTAATGTGCACTTTCCTAAATACAAAAATAATTCAATATCCCAAATGATGTAATAAAACTAACATAAATTTAAAAAGAACTATGAGTTTCACCTTTCTCTAATTAATATGATCCCCTTCAGGGTGAAATTTGGCTAGAAGGTTTCAGACTCTACCAAAAATGCACCTTTATACAAAGCAAGAAAGAAGTTGGAGAAATTTGAAGTGTCAAAAAAACTTTGTAGTCTTCAAATGGTTATGAGATCCAAAGTGTCAAAGTCTTTGTAGTCTTTAGAGAGAGTCGAGGGTGTCTACATTCTATAGTCCCTAGAATAATTTTGACGTAGGGTGTCAAAGTACTGTAGTCTCTGAGTAAAGAAAATAAAACTGGTTTACTCGGTTCGACTCACAATGTTGGTGATGGTTTACATGGTTTAACTCACAATGTTATTGAAAAACTTGAAGAACTTGGGTAAAATAAAATGGAGATTAATTTTCCCTCTAGCAAAATAAAATTTGTGAACATTCTACATCATTACAATTTGCAATTTTTCCCTCGTAGGGGAATATTCCAAGAATTTTCTTTCATAATAATTACATGGGCCCTCCTTCATTTCCATACATATAAAAAAAGTGAATTTTGCTTGTCCACCAATAATATGGGACAATAATGCATGACCCCATGTTATTTTCATTACAATCAACACAATGTGGATAAAAATTTGAAAGTCTATTTTAGCCTATTGTGGGCCTGTTGGGGGCCTCTAGGGGCCTGTTATAGGCCTCTATGGGCCTGTTGGGACCTATTACGAGATTTCTAGGGGCCTTTAGGGGCCTTATATGGTCATCTAGGTGCTTGCTATGGGCCTTTTGGGGGCCTTTAGGGATCTACTATGGTCCTTTATGGGCCTATTGGAGGCATCTATGGGCCTGTTGTGGGCCTACTGGGGTCCTATTGGGGGCTTCTATGGGCCTGTTGTGGGCCTACTGGGGGCCTATTGGGGGCTTCTATGGGTATATTGGGGACCTCTATGGGCCTACTAGGGACCTTTTGTGGGCCTGTTTATGGCCTTTGTGGACCTACTTTGGGCTTGCTGGGGGCCTCTATGGGCCTATTGTGGGCTTGTTATGGGCCTTTGTGGGCCTCTATGGGCGTACTAGGGGACTATTGTGGGTATATTATGGTTGCAAAGCATGTGGCCACCATCTAATATTTAATTTGTTTAAAATATTCATCTCACCTCCACCACAGGAGCAATACACATGCACATATGCATAATTTCTTCAACAAAAATATCCTACAATAAATTAGGCTTTTGATAATGCACCAAGATCTTATATGAGTTTGAATCCATTGCTTCTATATTTGGTTGACACTATGCACAACTTCCTATTTACACAACAAAAACTACTAGCTACAATGGTTAATTTGCATCATTATGGCATAGGATAAATTCAGATTTTGGAGGTATTTTAGGAGCTAACTCTACACTGAAGTCCATGATACTTCCCATGAAGCAGGAATAGCCATATTTTTTTAATGGATAAAAAAAACTCATTTGGAGGTTATAAATCACCTAGCCTAAGAAATTTGTTAACATCTCAGAGAGATTGCATTATGCCAAAGGACTATGGCTAACACAGTGTGAACCAACACTATTGTAATTTTGCTTTAAGAAAATGAAGAAACACCACTCCTAATGGTAACAACTCCATATGTAGCTTGCATTAAATATATACAAAGCCAAAAGACCCATTTTTGACCCATACAAACACTGAATGACTAAATGTCAAAGATTTTATCTTCATCCAATATGTCTTTAAAAAATTCATAACTGAGAAGAAGCACATGAATGTCATAAAAATATCAAAGGATTGGTAAAAAACAAAAAAAAATCTCCTGGATACAATACAATATAATGTAGCCTTGCACATCGTGGCACTTGCACGCTATGGCGCCTATGTGCACGCCATATTTTTTTAATATGTTTGTAATAAATAAATAAAAAATAGAATGGACTCTCTTGTGCTTTAATGGACCATATATAGGTATTCTTTATGAACTATAACTTTGCAAATCACCACACACCAACACCAGCTCTTAAAATTAAAACAACAGTATTCATGGCTCCAAGAATTTAAGCTTCAGGAGCAACCATGAATCTTTCTCAATACTCATATCACTATCATTTTCTCCATGAGTAAGAATTGTTTCTGATAACCAAGATCAATATAAAATCATATGGTTAGAACATAGTGTGATTATATTGTGAAGAAGAAAGTAATAGGGCATTAGGGAGAATCACCACCAATGGAGAGGGGAGAATTGCCAAAGAAGCAATTTCTCCCTCAAGATTTTAGGAAAGAAGGGGTCCTACTCTGATACCAAATGTTGGAAGTATAAGAGATGTGTTATTATTGAAGGATGAGTACATATATGTAATAATATGTGCTAGAGTTTGAAGAAATAAAAACCCTAACCCTAAAAGATAAAGTACACATTAATATTATAACATCAACATGTATGGAATATGACCTTCAAAATAAGTTTATCCTTTATTGAGTGGATGGTTATGCTATTTGGTCTTACCAATACAACATTAATATTTTTTTTCTTGCTAATTATATTTTTTGACCACATCGTAGGGATTTTATCCTCACATACCTTGATTGAATTCTAGTAAGAAATAAAAAATACTTGAAAAGTGTTGGATTTGCTTTGCAAAATTAAAAACACTTCAATCTCAAATAAAAAGAGTGCTTTTTTTCCTCAAACTTCTATCACATACAAGTTGGCATTATAATCAATGAGCATGGAATTAATGTAGATATGGAAAATACTAAATTTATCAAGTTTTAGTGTACTCCTTTGAGAATATCTAATTTAAATACTGTTTTAGGGTTCGAGAAAGTATGTAGGATATATGTTCATAATAACTCCCATACATTACACCATGTCTATAATATTCAAATTAAATGATCATTAATTTGGATTGAATAACTAATATAGCTTCCATTAGGTTGAATGTGATGTTTTACATTGCTACAGTAATTTTCCACCACAAGACTTAACTTATATATGTTTATTCTATATATTTTCTCATGCATATATAATTTTTAATTCATCATATTTATAGAGTTCACATTATCTTGACCTGCATATGAATCGGTATTTAGATTACTACTTGGATGGAGTTTATCTTAAACTAAAATAATTCATTTTTTATTTATTTTTTTTAAATTTGGACTCAATATGAGGGTCAAAAACTTATGTTATATATGAATATGATATTAATATAATATAAAAAATATTGTAATACATAAGCTAAAATTTGTATTCATTAGTTAAAGAGGAGTTTATACATATCTTAGTTAAAAATACTTTTAACTGTTCATGTTTCTCATAAATTTATATTTTCTACTAAAATAAATTACTTTTATTTTAATAGTATAATTCATAGTAAGTCCTTTCAAGGATAAAATATTGATTGATAAATAATTTGAGGCTTCTTTGAAATATAAAGATATTTTAATTATTAACTAGTGATGAAAATCATATCAAATGGCATTAGTTAAATAAGTTAAATTCCTCAACTTACAAGGAGAAAATCTAGGTTACCAAGCTATTGTAATACCATTATATGGTCATGATGTAGTATGTATGGGATCCATTTTTTTTTGGTAGGTAAAAGGTGAGGGTTTTGAAATAATATAAGAACCTTGTACATAAAGCTCCAAATGGAGTCAGCCAATCACCAAAACTTACAATATTCAATCTAGCACAAAGGCAGGCTCAACAGAAAAGTTGTTGGAAGAAACAATAATCTAACTTTAACGATATATTTCTTTTAATTATAAAAAATATTAATAATTTTAAACTTCGGCTTCTCCCAATTGAATGGTTTTGTAATCCTTGGTTAGAATTTATCTATTATGAATGATGTATGCAAATGTCATGCAAGTTACCTAATTTTTTTTTTTTTTTTTCAAGCGAAAAACCCCTTGCGGAGCCGCCTTGGTCTGAGAGACCACTAACAGGGGGTTCTACCCGTCAAAGTCACCCAAGAGTCGCACCCGACCCTGCCCGCACCAACATTATCAATTGGATTTTGGATACCCATTTTAGATTTTTGGTAGGGTGGATATTTGAACCTGGGACCTCCCTTGGAGGATTGCCCTCTCCTCTCCAACTCACCTACAACACCTAGGTAGTTACCTAAAAAATATTCTCTTTTATTGCTTCTTTTCCAATTTATAGATACTAAAATATACATTTAAATATATATTAAGATTGGATGATTTAATTTCAATTTATTTCACAAATTTTTTTCCATCAAAAAATCATTCTTGGTATACATTTGATAATATCCCATAAATATAATGTATGAACTGAAATAATCATACAAAAAGAGTCATTGTGGAAAACTAGAGTAGAAGTCTCGTGATAGTCAATGCCTTCTTTTTAAGATAAATATTTTACAATAAGAAAATCTGTATACTTCTCAATTTATTCATTATCATAATTGGTCTATGAAAACCATTAGAAACGGTCTTATTATAAGGTAAAATGGAAATATACAAGTCTTATTCTATATAAGTGAGCTATACTTTATTGTGATGGTTCATGCCCTTGTAGACATCTCTTAGCCTAATTATAAGAAACATGATATCCATCTACATCCATGTTAAAATACAAATATCACGATGTGAAGGGATATGTCGATGGAATTTTTGATAAAATATTTTCTATAAGGCCATAACTATTGTACTCTTAGCTAACTCAACAACATATTTAGAATGAAAGGATAAAGGATTTTAAAGGTAAAAACTTATCAACAAAAATATCATCAATAATTGATGTAATATGCTCAACAATTAAAAATCAAGGAACATTTGGAATAAATTAGGAAAGGATGGAGCTATATCATCATATAAAATAGTGTAATCATCAATAATAATAAAGTGTCATGAAGGCATTTTCAAAAGAATTTAGATTAGAGATCTAAAAGGCACATGAGATAGGATACCATTAAAAATAAATTCTATTAAATGAAAAGTGATTCAAGTAACTGTATCATATGATTGATATTAGGAATATGGGACCTTAAAATTGAACTAAATATCCTAAAATAAAAAATGGAAGTCAATCTCTCTTACCTAGCTCTTATAATGGATCATGCTCTTGACAACACAATGAATAATTTTATCAATAATATGAATTAGACAATATACTACTTCTATATTCAATTTGAAATCTAGATGCTTAGCATGAATTATATGATAAATTATATTTGTGTTATTCTTATTCTTCTACTCATTTACACCATTTTATGCCAGTGGCTAGTGAATGATCCTCTACCATGTGATACCATAATATTTGAGAAAGTATTTAAATTCATTGTTTATATATTCATCTCCTTGATCAATCCTCAAACATTTAATATTCCTCCTATTTTTGTTGTTAATAATAAATTTAAAAGTATTGAATTTATTAAAGGTCTTATCCTTAGATTTAATTAAATAGATCTAAATTTACCTCATAAAGTGATTGATAAATATGTTAAAGCACTTAGAGATAAAAATTAAAATTTAACCATAGCTCAATTATGGTTATTTCAAGGGTTTTAACAAAGGATTAAAATGAAATCTGAGGTGTAGACCAATTGGTTCGACCAAACCCTGTAAGGGGGATGAAGGTCCAGGGTCCAAATCTCGAGCCTCGTTGGACTGAATTCTTGTCCCTTTCCTAGTGCTTTCAATGGCAAAAATATTTAAAATGATTGTGGCATGGTGGTTATAGGGGTGGACTATGCAAATATAGGTTTGGTGGCTTTCAGGGTGGATAACACGGAATACTGTGGTAGCCATAAAAGTTGGATAGTATGCCCGGATTCATGGCAGCTACTGATTCCATAATGTAAATTCAAAAAAATAATAATGAAAATGGTAGACTAAGGAAATGGCAAGTGAAATCATGAACGTTCTACAATATTCGACAACCATTACTAATCAGAGGAAGAAAATCAAGCAATACAAACTCATACTCGTATCCATTCTATCCAAAAATGATGTTTAGAATTCTAAGGCTTTCATTGATCACATAGTGTCATATGACATGCCACTAGTGGTTTCAAGGTAATTAATATATTTATTTTTGGAGGACTTGAGCAATCTGGAGTTTGAGGTGCATAAGGAGATATTGAAGAACATGTGCTTATACTAAGAGGGGGGGTGAACAGTATAACATAAAAATTTTCCCCAAATAGTAGCATCATCATTAATAAAATAGTAAACATCACGCAAAGCATCACACACATGAGAGACATTATTTTTAATGTGGTTCACCCAATGTGGGCTACCTCCACAAAAAAATATTTCTTCTAAATATTTATCAAATAATCTCTTGGGAATCCTTCCCAATTACAATGTTTATGGACCTCTGTCCAAAGGAGATGTTGATCCCCTAATCTCAAGTTCATGGATCTCTTCCATAGGAGAACTCTTTCCCCTTCTGCTCTAGCTAGTGATCTTCTAGAAGACTTTGTCTCTCTGCTGCACTGATTGGTGGATCTCTCTCCACTTGAAGACTCCTCACTTAGATCTATCTTCAATTGTATCGGTTGCCGGATCTCTATCCATTGAGACTCTATCCTCTATACTATGTCACCTCCAAAGCTCTGTCAAATAGGTTCACTCAGAACCTTCTCAAATCTGCTCAATAGGCTCACTCAAAACCTGTCCAAATATGCTCAATAGGTCCACACAGAACCTGCTCAAATCTGCTCAACAAGCTCACATAGAACTTGTCCAATCTCATAGAATCACAAAGAGAATTGTTAGAGACTCAATGTGTTCTATAATCAAATCCAATCTCAACTCAATTCATAATATAGAATAGTTTATTTCATGGAACTTGAACAACCACATGCATCCACTTGACTAGGCTCAATCAACTCAACTCAACCAATCACCTTAATGAACAACCCTTTCTCACAAACCCTAGTCCAAGCATGTATCAACCAACTCAAAATGTTTCCAACAATGCTCAACAACAAATCTCACATAACAATGATACTCATGTTATTTTCTAACTCAAGTTCAAGTTCTTTGCACAATCAATGGGCTTCAACAACAATGCTTATAAAACAAGGTTTAATAACAACTCTCAATTCAGAAAACCTTGAAGAATTAACTCAACCACTTTTGAAAAGGAAACCACAATCAATCATTTTCACTCCAATGATATTTTCAAAAATCAACCACCCAAATCAATCAATAGGAGAATGTGCCCATACCTTTTATGAAGATGAAGAAGCCTCTTTGGAAATCTGCCACAATCACAATATTCTCTTGCCAAACTTCATGAGGGTTAGGAGAAATTACAAAACAAATATCATAACATTTTACACCTTATTTCTCCTAGTCAAAAATCACATCCACCTCTAGAAAATAATTAAAAATAATCTTAAAAAAAAAAAAAAAAAAAATTATTTCCTTAATTAATTAAGCATAGCATGAATATCACCACAACCATTTACCATTCCTTTATTTCTCCTAAAAATCACTTTGCACTAATGCACAACTCACTAAGCTCCTTAATGCAAAAATTCCCACATCAAATAGTGCAAAATATAAACCACAACTCATAAATCACATCACCATAGTATACCCTCAATAATGGTGCTTGAAACCTTAGCTTTGAAAAATTAAAACATTAATTATTCATTCTCCAAAAATTGCGATGACGGGCATACCTTAGAAAATAAAATATTTTTGTAGCTCCGAAGAATGCGACGATAGCAAACCATGTGAAAACGAGTTTTGGGTGACTCGAACCCAAGACCTACAAGTGAGTGCACCTTTGCACTCCCTCCGCCCACCAAGTGGGCTAAGCTTCCCACGTGGAAGCTATTCCACCTTGTGCTCCTTATGCTTCTTCTTTTCGCCCATGAGCTTTTAAACAACGAACATCGCTTCAACCAATACAATGCTAAAATGATGCTCGTGGGAATCGAACTCATGACCTCCGTGCTATCAACACCTTTGCACAATCCAAGCTGCCACTAGGCCATGCTACCCAATGTGATTTGGGAAGTGGTCATTGTTTACTTTTAACCATTCGTTGCGTCACATAAAACAAAACACAAGCTCTTTCCTTCGCATATACCACACAATATTATCAACGAGCAAGGATAATCGATTTAAAAACTTGGTGGCATATTTATATGCCTTTCCCTTCACTTGGAAACATCGACGCTTTTAAAACTGCCCTCATGACGTTGGCGGACATGGCGGAAATTTTTTTATTTAATTTTAAAATTTTAATTTTAATTTTAAATAAATTAAAATTTAAACTAAACCTTTAAAATTAAATTTCTCCATCACCGGGGCACCTTTTTTGATGAAACAAAAATCCAACTTGGGTTTTAAGAAAAACCCATTTCAAATCTACCATCCATGGTTTTAAATAAAACCTTTTATTTTGCCTACCTTGGTTTTGATAAAAACCCTTCCTTGCACTTTCACAAAACATAGTGCATACCATCATAGATCCTTTTGACATCAAATAACCTTTTGACATCAATGACAACATTTTAGCTTAGGGACTCAAAATGTCCAACAATCTCCCCCTTTGTCATTGATGGCAACCCATATTCATTTTATTGAAACTTGATCTTCTTTTTTGCTCCCCCTAGGACTTTGCTCCCCCTGGGACTTTGCTCCCCCTGGCTCAATGCTCTCTCAAATATCAAATCTCTCCCCATATCAAAACTCTCCCCAATATACACAAATATCTCCCCCTTTGACATCAATGGCAAAGGGTCACCTTTGGGGCTCGGGGCTAAGAATGAGCCTCTTAGCTTAGCCCCTCCCCCACCTCCACATGAGGTGGTTAATTCTGGGGTGGGAGTCTCACTCCCAATTTTCCTCGGAGATACTCAAAAATTTCCTTTGAGAGTGGCTTAGTAAAAATATCTGCTATCTGTTCATTTATAGTGACATACTCCAATATGACATGTTTATTTAACACTTGTTCTCTCAAAAAATAATACTTAATCGGAATATGCTTTGTCCTGGAGTGCATTACCAAATTTTTTGAGATACTTATGGCACTAGTATTATCACATAGTATAGGAATGGGCTGATCATGCTTTATCCTGAAGTCTTCTAAAGTTCTCTTCATCCATAATACCTATGTACAATTGGCTACTGCTACAATATATTCTGCCTCTATTGTAGATAGTGATATTGAAACCTACTTCTTACTTAACCAGGAGACTAAACTCTCTCCAAGAAATAAAGCTCCTCCACTTGTGCTTTTTCTATCATCAATGCTACCGGCCCAATCTGCATCTGTATATGTTGTGAGTGTGAAACTGTCACTTTTGGGATACCAAAGCCCAAAATCCATAGTTCCTTTTAGATACCTGAAAATTCTTTTTACTGCTGCCACATGTGTTTCCTTAGGTGTTGCTTGAAATCTTGCCACTAATCCCATTGATTGTACTATGTCTGGTCTTGTAGTTGTGACATATAATAAGCTACCAATCATGGATCTGTATAGTCTCTGATCTACCTCTGGAGATTCATCATCCTTACTCAACTTGCACCCTGTGACCATAGGAGTACTTACTGGTTTGCAATCTTCTAACCTGAATTTCTTCAACATCTCCTTGATGTACTTGGCTTGAGAAAGAAACACTCCCTTTCCTGATTGTGAGATTTGAAGACCAAGAAAGAAGGATAATTCACCAAGCATAGACATCTCAAATTCATTTTGCATATTCCTAGCGAATTCTTTGCACATCTTGTCATTGTTTCCCCAAAAATTATGTCATCAACATAAACAACCACTATTAGAAGATCATTTCCTTAATTTTTGATATACAAATTACTATCTGCTATTCCTTTCCTGAATCCTTGTTCTTGTAGATACTTATCCAATCTTGAGTACCATGCTCTGGGAGCCTACTTTAAACCATACAATGCCTTTTTCAATCTGCATACCTGATCTGGTGTATCTGCTAGTATGAATCCCTCTAGTTGTTCAATGTAGACCTCTTCTTCTAACACCCCATTTAGAAAAGCTGACTTGACATCCATCTGATATACCTTGAAGTTCTTGAAACTTGTGAAAGCTAAAAATATCCTTATAGCTTCAAGTCGTGCAACTGGAGCAAAATTTTCATCAAAGTCAATTCCTTCTACTTGTGCATAACCTTTGCATACTAACCTTACTTTGTTTATGACCACTTGTCCATCTTCATTCAACTTATTTCTAAAAACCCATTTTGTGCCAATCACATTTTTGTCCTTTGGTCATGGAACAAGCTCCCAAGTTTTTCTTTTCTCTATCTGATCCAATTCCTCATTCATTGCTTCAACCCAAAATTCATCTTCACTAGCCTGAGTGAAATATTTTGGCTCAATCTTAGATAGCAAAGAAAAATTTGCTTGTTGAAATGGTTTTATTATTCTTCTCCTTGTCTGTCTTTCATCTGGATTTCCAATGATTTGATCTTTTGGGTGATGTTTCTGTACATACCTGGAAGGATTCTTAGGAAGAAGCCTTTGTATTTCTTCTTCATCATTGTTTGATTCTTCACAAAATTCTTCTTGACAACCTCCATCTTCTTGGCATACTATTTGTTGAATTTGCTCTCTGGAATCTATCTTCTCATCAACTGTTACATTCATACTTTCCACCATAGTACGTGTTATTTTGTTGTAACATATGTAAGCCTTGATTTTTGTGGAATAACCAAGAAAAATTCCCTCATCACATCTTGGATCAAATTTACCCAAATTCTGATCTTCCCGTCTTATGTAACATTTACTTCCAAAGATCTTGAAATGTTTTACAGTAGCAGGTCTTCCTTTCCAAAGCTCATAAGGAGTCTTGTGATGATTTACCCTTAGTTGAGCCCTAGTAATTATGTACACAGTTGTAGCTACTGCTTCTTTCCAAAACCCATCTGACAACTTAGATTCATTTAACATAGCTCTAGCCATGTTTTCAACAGTCATGTTCTTCCTTTCAACTACTCCATTTTGTTGGGGAGTTCTTGCTGCTGAGTATTCTCTCTTGATTCCATGTTGTTCACAATATTCCACAAACTCATCTGAAGTAAACTCTCCTCCTCTATCAAATCGTAGACACTTAATCCTTTTGCCTGTTTCATTTTCAACCAACTTCTTGAATGCTTTAAATTTTTTGAAGGCCTCTGACTTCTCTCTTAGGAAAGTTACCCAAACCATTCTAGAATAATCATCTACAAACAACATGAAGTAACTCTCACCCTGAATACTTTACATTCTGGTAGGACCACACAAATCAATATGTATTAAACTCAAAGGCTCAAATGACATATAGCCTTTTGGTTTGTAAGTTGTCCTAGTTTGCTTTCCATGTTGACAAGGTGCACAAATTGTGTTTTGAGGTCTTCTTATTTTGGGTAAATCTCTAACTGCCTGTTTATTGCTTATGCTGACTATGTTGTCAAAATTCAAATGACCCAATATTCTATGCCACAACCAGCTCTCATATTCTTGTGATAGAAAACATTTTTCCCCTTTGATCTCATTGAGCATGTATAAGTTGTTTGGGGTTCTTCTTGCATTTGCAATGATTCTTCCTGTTTATGTTTTCCTTATCTCACATCTATCTGGATGGAAGGTAACCATATATCCTTGATCGCAAAGTTGAATTATACTCAGTAGATTGTGTTTTAACCCTTTGACATACAACACATTTTCGGTTTTTGTTTTTCCATTGTCTAGACTTAGAGTGCCTTTCCCAACAATCCTAGCTGATCCATTATCACCAAAACTTACTGATCCTCTATTTGTTTCCTTTAGGATAATGAACTTGTCTTTGTCTCCTGTCATGTGACTAGAGCAACCACTATCCAGATACCATTGTTCTTATTTATTTTGGGCATGTAGGGTTGTTTGTACTAACATATATTTGGCCCTAACATTCTTTCTTTCATCCTTCCTAGTTGTTGGAATTGTTTTTCCAGACTCAGGAAATATCATTTTACACCATCTAGCCTTGTGCCCAAAATTATTGCATTTGTAACATATAACATCATCATCCATGAGAGGTGCAAAGGAATTGAAATTTCTATTGTATCTTGCATGATGAGTACAATGTGCAGCTATATGACCATATTTATTGCAAGAAAAACAATGACCATGAAAGAAATTATGTAACCTGTTTGGAGGTCTTGGATATTGTGAAGAAGTTATCCTCTTCTTGTGATTAACCTTTATCCAGGGTTCCTCTTTGCTTTCTTCCTCTCTGATGTCCTTTGCTTGCTTTTTTTTGTTTGAATTTTCTGCCCTTTGGAAGCTTGATTCCTCTTTTTGTTTCTCATATTCTGTATTTTGTGGTATCTTGATCCCTTCCAGTTTATTCCTTAGGAGAATAATTTCTGCTTCCAATCTTCCACATTCTATTTCCTTGGTTCTCAATAGATCTATCATATCTTGCTCAATCTTATTTCCTTCTTCTACCTTAATCTTGAATTTTGTAAGGTTCTGTATAAGTTCCACTCTCGCTTCTTCATCTTCCTGAATTTGTTCTTTCAAGCTAGAATTTTTTTCTCTAAGTCTTTCCAATTTTCTGAGAGCAGCAAAGAATTCTTCTTTTATATCAAACATACTTTCTTCTTCACTTTCTGAGGTCATGTGTGCTACCGAAGGATCCTCTTCCAAGCTGTTAAACTCTTCACGAAGAGACCCGCTCTGATACCAATTGAAGAACATGTGCTTATATTGAGAGGGGGGTGAACAGTATAACATAAAACTTTTCCCCAAATAGTAGCATCATCATTAATAAAATAGTAAACATCACGCAAATGCATCACACACATGAGAGACATCATTTTTAACGTGGTTCACCCAATGTGGGCTACCTCCATAGAAAAATATTTCTTCTAAATATTTCTCAAATAATCTCTTGGGAATCCTTCCCAATTACAATGTTTATGGACCTCTGTCCAAAGGAGATGTTGATACCCTAATCTCAAGTTCGTGGATCTCTTCCACAGGAGAACTCTTTCCCCTTATGCTCTGGCTAGTGATCTTCTAGAAGACTTTGTCTCTCTACTACACTAACTGGTGGATCTCTCTCCACTTGAAGACTCCTCACTCAGATCTATCTTCAATTGTCCTGGTTGCTGGATCTCTATCCACTGAGACTCTTTCCTCTATACTATGTCACCTCCAAAGCTCTGTCAAATAGGTTCACTCAGAACCTTCTCAAATCTGCTCAATAGGCTCACTCAGAACCTATCCAAATCTGCTCAATAGGTCCACACAGAACCTGCTCAAATCTACTCAACAAGCTCACACAGAACTTGTCCAATCTCATAGAATCACAAAGAGAATTGTTAGAGACTCAATGTGTTCTATACTCAAATCCAATCTCAACTCAATTCATAATATAGAATAGTTTGTTTCATGGAACTTGAACAACCACATGCATCCACTTGACTAGGCTCAATCAACTCAACTCAACCAATCACCTTAATGAACAACCCTTTCTCACAAACCCTAGTCCAAGCATGTATCAACCAACTCAAAATGTTTCCAACAATGCTCAACAACAAATCTCACATAACAATGATACTCATGTTCTTTTCTAACTCAAGTTCAAGTTCTTTGCACAATCAATGGGCTTCAACAACAATGCTTATAAAACAAGGTTTAATAACAACTCTCAATTCAGAAAACCTTGAAGCATTAACTCAACCACTTTCGAAAAGGAAACCACAATCAATCCTTTTCACTCCAATGATATTTTCAAAAATCAACCACCCAAATCAATCAATAGGAGAATGTGCCCATACCTTTTATGAAGATGAAGAAGCCTCTTTGGAAATCTGCCACAATCACAATATTCTCTTGCCAAACTTCATGAGGGTTAGGAGAATTTACAAAACAAATATCATAACCTTTTACACCTTATTTCTCCTAGTCAAAAATCACATCCACCTCTAGAAAATAATTAAAAATAATTATTTCCTTAATTAATTAAGCATAGCATGAATATCACCACAACCATTTACCATTCCCTTATTTCTCCTAAAAATCACTTTGCACTAATGCACAACTCACTAAGCTCCTTAATGCAAAAATTCCCACATCAAATAGTGCAAAATATAAACCACAACTCATAAATCACATCACCATAGTATACCCTCAATAATGGTGCTTGAAACCTTAGCTTTGACAAATTAAAACATTAATTATTCATTCTCCAAAAATTGCGGTGACAGGCATACCTTAGAAAATAAAATATTTTTCTAGCTCTAAAGAATGCGGCGACAACAAACCATGCAAAAACGGGTTTTGGGTGACTCGAACCCAAGACCTGCAGTGAGTGCACCTTTGCACTCCCTTCACCCACCAAGTGGGCTAAGCTTCCCACGTGGAAGCTATTCCACCTTGTGCTCCTTATGCTTCTTCTTTTCACCCACGAGCTTTTAAACAATGAACAACGCTTCAACCAATACAATGCTAAAACGATGCTCGCGGGAATCGAACTCACGACCTCCGTGCTATCAACACCTTTGCACAATCCAAGCTGCCACTAGGCCATGCTGCCCAATGTGATTTGGGAAGTGGTCGATGTCTACTTTTAACCATTTGTTGCATCACATAAAACAAAACACAAGCTCTTTCCTTCGCATATACCACGCAAGATTATCAACGAGCAAGGATAATCGATTTAAAAACTTGGTGGCATATTTATATGCCTTTCCCTTCACTTGGAAACATTGGTGCTTTTAAAACTTCCCTCATGACGTCGGCAGACATGGCGGAAAACTTTTTATTTAATTTTAAAATTAAAATTAAAATTTTAAATAAATTAAAATTTAAACTAAACCTTTAAAATTAAATTTCTCCATCACCGGGGCACCTTTTTCGATGAAACGAAAAGCCAACTTGGGTTTTAAGAAAAACCCATTTCAAATCTACCATCCATGGTTTTAAATAAAACCTTTTATTTTTCCTACCTTGGTTTTTATAAAAACCCTTCCTTGCACTTTCACAAAACATAGTGCATACCATCATAGATCCTTTTGACATCAAATAACCTTTTGACATCAATGACAACATTTTAGCTTAGGGACTCAAAATGTCTAAAAAATATTGTATTGTGTGGTGGATCAAACTTAGGCTAGAGGATTCTTTCAAAAAATAAGCCAATGAGAATGGGTTTGGTAGCAATATAAGAACTAATAGCAGTTGTGGTTTTGGTGGCATCGAGAATGGAAAGGTGGAGTTCGATAGTGTAGAACCTCTTCAAGATGTTCATATTTAGGGTCCAGAAGATAAGGGAATAAAATCTTGGTCTCAAGTGGTGTTGAGAAATCCTACATCCCCAATGACCATGTTTGATTTGCTTCCAAACAATGGTCAAGTTTTTATTCTATTTGACTTGGTTAATATGGTCATTGAACAAGGTTCCAAAAACTTGGTAGGCATATGTATGAGGGTTATATCTAAGTTAGATGCAGTCAAAAAATGGGCTTCTACTAAGTGGAGGTCGAGTGGTCATATGGAGATTTTTGCCCTCTCTAGGATTTTTTATGGTGAAGCTAAAATGTTTTGTTGATTTAGAGAGAATTTTATGGGGGGGCTTAGTTATTTGGAAGGCTTGGCCATTTCTTGAGGAGATGAGGATCTGATTTTAATTTTAAGACCCAAATTTTTTCGTAGGCCTCAATTTGGGTGATATTACCAAATCTCCCCTTTCACTACTAGAATGAGGAGGTTTTTTTTGGTATTGCTAGGTAGATGGGCCATATGATAGCTATGGATTTGATCATCATGTCCAAATATCATCTTGTCTACCAAGATATGTGTTAATATGGAGTTGGGAGGAAATTTACCATATATGATTCGATTGGTCTTGAGATTGGATTTTTGGAATCAAAATTTAGAATATGAGAATCCCCTTGTTAAATGTGGGGTTTGTAAGAAATTAGGGCACTTGAATCGGGCATGCCCAAACCAAAAGCCTCATTCCCAAGGTCATAAATTTTGGCAACAAAAGCAAATTGAAGAAGAGGGTTCCAGGAAGAAAGATATCTTGGAAGCTAAAAAAACCTAAGAGTAAAAAGAAAAATATCTCATCCTTAGAGGGTTCTAGAAAGGAAGATATCTTGGATGTTGAGATCCCTAAAAATAAAATAAGTAAAGTTGATATGGAGAAGGATTATTCCTTTGAGAATCAAGTTATGGTAGATAAGATGAAGGTATGTGATAATTTACCCTCATCACAAATGAATACTATTCTTTCTCCAAATTCCTTTGATTTGCTTCAAGGGATTACTTCTGGAGACGAAGGTAATACTTAATAGCCTCTTGGAAAATGTGGATGATGGAAATTTTTAGTAAGAAAATAAGAAAGGTGAAGATGAGTAGAACCAAATAGTTTTGAAAAAGTGATTAGATAAAATAAAAAAGAACCTAAGAAATTTAGCTAATAAGAAAAAATATGTCCAAACTCAAAAAACTAGACATCAAAAGAAGTTAGAAATTGATGTGCGTATTGTTGAATCTCATGGAATACCTTCCAATCAAAAAAGTAGAGAAAAAGAGATAGACAAATATTTTCAATGGAATCCTAACAATAATAGCCTTGGATGGGGAAAGTAAAAAGGTACTCAAGGTAGGAAGAAAAATATAATAATGCAGGCCATGTTGAGTTTGAGAATAGAGATATGTATATCCCCTATAGTATTATGGAATTTTAATCTAGTTGCTTATGGGTATTTTTATCTTTTGGGTTCGTGTTTCTATTTGGTTCTATGAGACCTTTTCACTCTGTGGACTGTTGCACTTCAAAATATTTTAGTTTTATGGGTTGTCTTTCTTGTCATGTCTCAATTTTGAGATTATTAGTAGATCTGTAGGTGCTTTCTTGTAAAAGGTTTGGGGCCCCTTCCAAAACCCCTTCTTCCACCATAATAAAAAACAATTATGGTTATTTCTATTTTATTAACTCTTGTAACAATTTACATATTTCTATATTTCCAAAACCCCAAATTATTTTATCCTCCTCTAAAACTCTACCTAAATAATAACTCCTTGAAGAACACAAGCTTATATTGAGAGGGGGGGTGAACAGTATAAGACCACTTTTTACTTTTGCTTTAAATCAAATTTCAAAATAGCTTTATGCAGAGAATAGATAGCAGTATCAAGAGCAACAATTAAAACAATGCACAACACATCAACAACAAAGAGACACAACAATTTACGTGGTTCACCCAATGTGGGCTACTCCACGGATAAATTTTCTTACTAAATTTTATCAAAGTCCTCTGGGAATACTTCCCTATTACAATGTTTATGAGCCTCTACCCAAAGGAGATACCTTCCCCTAATTCTTCTTTGGTTGGTGATCCTCTAAAAGACCTCTACCTCCTATGCTCTTAGCAAGTGGGACTCTTTCCACAGAAGACACCTGTCTTCCCTGCTCTGGCTGGAGATCTTTGTCCTCAACTCTGTCATCGCAAAGCTGGTCCTCGAATTTGCACTAAAACACAGTCCTTCGGTCTAGCACAAATGTCCTCTTCTACCTCAATCTTTGTCCTCAATTTGGTCCTCAAAAATAGTTAATGAAAATGGTTCTCAAGCTTTCATATGCTTACTCAATGTTGTCCCCAACTCTTCACCAACTTTCACATAGACTGCGCAACACAACAGCACACAGCACTTCGGCTATCACACTTCTCACTTCTGCGTGTTGTCTTCGAATGTTGCAACACCAACAGCTTCTGCTCCTATGCGCATACACCACAACACAGTCTTCACACACTCTACGCCAACACAGTCTTCGTACACTTCTACGTCTCGACGATCGAACTTCTCCCCCACACTCTATCTGTGCAACTCGCACTTTGAATGCACACCCCGATCTTTTAAAAACTCTTCAAACATCCCTCCTTTTATATTCATAATCTCAAGATTAGAATCTTGATCTTAGTCGATTGATTAACCTTCAATCACGTCGACTGTAAAACCCTACACTACGTCGGCCTAGATTTAACTCTGTCGACTTCACTACCTCCCTGTTGCTTCTAGCGCAAAACTTCAACATGTCGCGATATCGCGACACCTTTGCCTATCATACACCTTCTATAGCTTGTTGTAGCGATATCACGACACTTTTGCTTTTGTCTGCTTCCTTTGCTCTTCTGTCGTAAAATCATGACACTTTTGCCTTTCGCTGATGTCATCTCACTTCTATCGTGAAATCGTGACGCTTTAGACTCCAAAGCCTTCTTCTCAGCTTCTATCATGAAATCGCGACACCTTTGCCTCTTGCTGACGTCATCTGCAACTTTGTCGTGAAATCGTGACACTTCTTGCTTCTTCAACCTTTTCTCGGTTTGCACTAGCGAAAATGGAACATGTCGCGAAATCATGACGCTTTCGTTGCCTTAAGCTCTTTTCTCCCAACTGCTCGTAAAACTGGAACATGTTGTGAAATCGTGACGCTTTCGTTGCCTTAAGCACTTTTCTGCCATATGTCCGTGAAACTGGAACATGTCACGAAATCGTGATGCTTTCACTGCTTTAAGCACTTTTCTGCCATATGCTCGCAAAACTGGAACATGTCACGAAATCATGACGCTTTCGCCAACTGCAAGCTGCCAACTCAACCTGTCGTGAAATCGTGACACTTTCTGCATCTGTATAAATTCATTGAAACTTGTCATGAAATCGTGACACTTCCTGCAACTCAACACTGCCAACTCAACTTGTCGTGAAATCGTGACACTTCCTGCAACTCAACACTGCCAACTCAACTTGTCATGAAATCGTGACAGTTTTGCCTAAACTTTCTCTCTCCTCAAATATGTCACAAAATCATGACAATTTTGCCTACTTCATCTCTGCCTTCCAGCATGTCACGAAATTGTGACAGTTTTGCCAGAACTTTCTCTCTCCTAAAACATGTCGTAAAATCGCGACAGTTTTTCCAGCTGCCTGCAAACTTTTTCTAACTTATCTTTTTCTTGATCTTTTGCAACTGGGCTACTCTGATTTTCTTGGAGACTTACTGACCAGCTGAAACCTTCATCAAAACACATACTTAGACATAAAAACAAATTGCTCCAAGAACTCCTTGACATCAAAGACAACAACTACCAAGAGCTTCTTGACATCAATGACAACAACTAAAATTAGGCAAAGGCAATGTACTCAAGGTACCCAAAATTGCCAACAATCTCCCCCTTTGTCATTGATGGCAAACCTTTACTAAAAACACATCTTCAAGAGCCAAAACTGAAATCAATCTCTTTGAAGTTTTGCTCCCCCTGACTTGAAGCTTTCCTCTTCACTTGAAACTCTCCCCCTTACTCATATCTCCTCATATCTCTCCCCCTTACTCAAATCTCTCCCCCTTTATCATCAATGGCAAAGGGTCACCTTTGGGGCTTGGGACTAAGAATGAGCCTCTTAGCTTAGTACCTCCCCCACCTCCTAAAGAGGTGATTAATTCTAGGGTGGGAGTACAACTCCCAATTTCTCCCTTAGATACTCAAATGTATCTCTTGGAAGAGGTTTTGTGAAGATATCTGCAATCTGCTCTTTAGTAGACACATATTCTACCTTGACCTACTTATCTTGCACTTTCTCCCTTAGAAAGTGATACTTGATGGAAATATGCTTTGTCCTTGAGTGCATTACCGGATTTTTGGAAATACTTATGGCACTAGTATTATCACAAAATATGGA
Organism: Wollemia nobilis; assembly: GCA_028583015.1. NCBI lineage: Eukaryota > Viridiplantae > Streptophyta > Pinopsida > Araucariales > Araucariaceae > Wollemia > Wollemia nobilis. Next base: position 959,815 of record JAQPPZ010016932.1, read on the forward strand.
GATGGGTTGTTCATGCTTGACTTTGAAATCCTCCAAGGTGGTTTTCATCCATAGAAATTGAGTACACCTAGCCACTACTGCTATATATTTAGCTTCTACTGTAGATAAAGAAACTGAAGGTTGTTTCTTACTTAACCAAGAAACCAAACTCTTTCCTAGAAAGAATGCTCCACCACTGGTGCTTTTCTTGTCATCATTATTGCCTGCCCAATCTGCATCTGTATAGGCTGTGAGAGTAAAATCATCACCTTTGGGATACCAAAGCCCAAAGTCCATAGTTCCCTTCAGATATATGAATATCCTTTTAACTACTGCAACATGAGAATCTTTCGGAGCAGCCTAAAATCTGGCTACTAAACCAACAGCCTGCATGATATCTGGTTTGGTAGCTGTAACATATAATAAACTGCCTATCATCGATCTGTACAATTTCTGATCTACCACTGGAGATTCATCATTTTTACTCATCGTGCACCCTGTAGTCATTAGAGTACATACAGGTTTGCTGTCCATCATCCCGAATTTTTTTAACATTTCTTTGATATATTTTCCTTGAGAGAGAAATATACCGTCTTTTGATTGAGCAATCTGAAGACCCAAAAATAATGACAACTCTCCAATCATAGACATCTCAAATTCCTTTTGCATGGAGTTAGCAAAATATTTGCACATCTGGGTATTATTTCCCCCAAAAATGATATCATCAACATAGACAACTACAATTAGCATATCATTACCTTTATCTTTTATATACAAATTGCTATCTGCCACACCTTTCCTGAAACCTTGCTCATGAAGGTATCTGTCTAGTCTTGAATACCAAGCCCTAGGTGCTTGCTTTAACCCATACAAGGCCTTTTTTAGTTTGCACACATAGTCCGATTGATCTGAGAGAGACACACCTTCTGGTTGTTCTATGTAGACTTCTTCATCCAAAAATCCATTTATTAGGCTGATTTCACATCCATTTGGTACACTTTGAATGCTTTGAAACTTGAAAGAGCTAAAAATATTATGATGGCTTCGAGACGAGCAACAGGAGCAAACGTCTCTTTGAAATCAACACCTACTTGAGCATAACCTTTGCAAACCAACCTGGCTTTGTTTCTGACAATATTTCCATCCTCATTGAGTTTATTTCTAAAAATCCATTTTGTGCCAATGACATTCTTGTTCTTAGGTCTTGGAACTAAATCCCAAGTTTTACTTTTCTCTATTTGATTTAGCTCTTCATCCATTGCTTTTACCCAAAATTTATCTGCACATACTTCACTAAAATCTCTTGGCTCAATCTGAGATAATAAAGAAATATTTGTAGAATCGTGTGCCGGAATGACTCTTCTTCTAGTTTGTCTGTTGTTTGGATCACCAATGATCAAATATTTGGGATTATGTTTCTGAACATATCGTGACGGTTTTTTGGGAAGCAGCTGCTGTTTTTCCTCTTCTTCATCAGAAACCTCTCTGAATTCTTCTTGACAGATTTCATCACTGATTTTTTTGACAAGTTCTCTTATTCCTGTCTTTTCATCAACTGTTACATTTATGCTTTCTACGACTGTATCCGTTCCATTTTTGAAACATCTGTACGCCTTGCTTCTGTTGGAATAGCCAAGAAAAATTCCTTCATCACACCTAGGATCAAACTTACCCAGGTTCTGATCTTCCCTTCTGACGAAGCACTTACTCCCAAACACTTTGAAATGTTTGAGTCGTAGCTGGTCTTCCTTTCCATAACTCATAAGGAGTTTTATGATTATTTACTCTAAGTTGGGCCCTGGTGATAATGTATACTGTTGTACTGACTGCCTCTTTCCAGAAACCATCTAAAAGTTTAGACTCATTCAACATTGCTCTAGCCATATTTTCAATAGTTCTGTTTTTTCTTTCAACTACTCCATTTTGTTAAGGAGTTCTTGCTGCTGAATATTCTCTCTTAATTCCCTGATGCTCACAGTATTTCACAAATTCATTAGAGGTAAACTCTCCTCCTCTGTACAATCTTAAACATTTGATTCTCTTTTCAGTCTCATTTTCAATCATTTCTTTGGAAGCTTTAAATTTTTCAAAATCTTCAGATTTTTCTTTGAGAAAGGTCACCCAAGTCATTCTAGAATAATAATCTATAAACAACATGAAGAAGCTTTCTCCCTGAATGCTTTGAGTTCTGGTGGGGCCACATAAATCAGTATGAATGAGATCTAATGGATTTGAAGAAGTATACCCTTTTGATTTCTTGGTAGCTTTGAAATCTGCCTCTTTCTTTATATCAACATTTACTTGAGTTCTCAGCTCAAAAGCTGCAAGAATACTATGGAGCTCATCCTTTTTCAACTTATCTAAATATTTGGCTTCTTCAATAGCAGAAATATTTTCACTAAATATTTTAGGAAGATATCTTAAAATCTTATCACATACATCATTTTCGGCAAGTTCAAGACCGAGGTATTTCATAGAATTAACAACTTCATCCATACGGAGCATGTAGTCACTAATATTTTCATCATAATTCATCTTGAGTTGTTCAAATGTACCTTTGAAGTGTCTCAACTTGGCCTTTCGAACATTTGAATCACCTGTATGAACAACCTGCAATTGTTTCCACATTTCACTGGCTGTCTTGTAGTGAATAACTTTGGTAAGATCAGCCTTCTATAAACCCTTCAGGATTGCATTCATGGCTTTTGAGTTGCTATGATGTAGGAGCCTGTCTTCTTTAGTATAAGGACCATATACAGGAATGGTGTATCCATCTTCAATAACTTCCCATACCTCATTACCAAGAGCCATAAGATAGACTTTCATTCTTGCACTCCACAAACCGAAATCTGATCCATCCATAATAGGTGCTGCATTGCCACCTAAAAAATCCATTGTGTTCTTAACCATTTCTTCCTTCTGGTTGTAAAACATTTTCGAAGGAACTAGATCTGATACCAATTGAAGAACACAAGCTTATACTAAGAGGGGGGGTGAACAGTATAAGACCACTTTTTACTTTTACTTTAAATCAACTTTCAAAATAGCTTTATGCAGAGAATAGATAGCAGTATCAAGAGCAACAATTAAAACAATGCACAACACATCAACAACAAATAGACACAACAATTTACGTGGTTCACCCAATGTGGGCTACTCCACGAATAAAATTTCTTACTAAATTTTATCAAAGTCCTCTGGGAATACTTCCCTATTACAATGTTTATGAGCCTCTGCTCAAAGGAGATACCTTCCCCTAATTTTGCTTTGGCTGGTGATCCTCTAAAAGACCTCTACCTCCTATGCCCTTAGCAAGTGGAACTCTTTCCACAAAAGACACCTGTCTTCCCTGCTCTGGCTGGAGATCTCTGTCCTCAACTCTGTCACCGCAAAGCTAGTCCTCGAATTTGCACTAAAACACAGTCCTTCGGTCTAGCACAAATGTCCTCTTCTGCCTCAATCTCTGTCCTCAATACGGTCCTCAAAAATGGTTAATGAAAATGGTTCTCAAGCTTTCAGATGCTTAATCAATGTTGTCCCCAAGTCTTCACCAACTTTCACACAGACTGTGCAACACAACAGCACACAGCACTTCGGCTATCGCACTTCTCACTTTTGTGCACTGTCTTCGAATGTTGCAACACCAACAGCTTCTGCTCCTATGCGCATACACCACAGCACAGTCTTCGCACACTCTACGCCAGCACAATATTCACACACTTCTACGTCTCGACGATCGAACTTCTCCCCCGCACTCTATCTGTGCAACTCACACTTCGAACGCACACCTTGATCTTTTCAAAACTCTTCAAACATCCCTCTTTTTATATTCATAATCTCAAGATTAGAATCTTGATCTTAGTCGACTGATTAACCATCAATCACGTTGGTTGTAAAACCCTGCACTATGTCGGCCCAGATTTAACTCTGTCGGCTTCACTACCTCCCTGTTGCTTCGCGCAAAACTTCAACATGTCATGATATCGTGACACCTTTTCCTGCCGTACACCTTCTATAGCTTGCTATAGAGATATCGCGACGCTTTTGCTTTTGTCTACTTCCTTTGCTCTTCTGTCGTGAAATCGTGACACTTTTGCCTTTCGCTGATGTCATCTCACTTCTGTTGCAAAATCGTGATGCTTTAGACTCCAAAGCCTTCTTCTCAGCTTTTGTCATGAAATCGTGACACCTTTGCCTCTTGTTGACGTCATCTGCAACTTTATCGCAAAATCGTGACACTTCTTGCTTCTTCAACCTTTTCTCGGTTTGCACTAGCAAAAATGGAACATGTCGTAAAATCGCAACGCTTTCATTGCCTTAAGCTCTTTTATCCCAACTGCTCGTTGCCTTAAGCTCTTTTCGCTGCCTTAAGCACTTTTATGCCATATGCCCACAAAACTGGAACATGTCATGAAATCGCAACGCTTTCACTGCCTTAAGCACTTTTCTGCCATATGCCCATGAAACTGGAACATGTCATGAAATCACGATGCTTTCGCCAACTGCAAGCTGCCAACTCAACTTGTCATGAAATCGTGACACTTTCTACATCCGTACAACTTCATTGAAACTTGTCACGAAATCGCGACACTTCCTACAACTCAACACTGCCAACTCAACTTGTCGCAAAATCGTGACACTTCCTGCAACTCAACACTGCCAACTCAACTTGTCGTGAAATCACGATAGTTTTTCCTGCTTCGTCTCTGCCTTCCAGCATGTCATGAAATCATGACAGTTTTGCCAAAACTTTCTCTCTCCTAAAACATTTCACGAAATCGCGATAGTTTTTCTAGCCGCCTGCAAACTTTTTCTAACTTATCTTTTTCTTGATCTTTTGCAATTGGGCTACTCTAATTTTCTTGGAGACTTACTGACCAGCTGAAACCTTCATCAAAACACATACTTAGACATAAAAAAAATTGCTCCAAGAACTCCTTGACATCAAAGACAACAACTACCAAGAGCTTCTTGACATCAATGACAACAACTAAACTTAGGCAAAGGCAATGTACTCAAGGTACCCAAAATTGCCAACACTCCTTAAAAGGTTTTGCAGATCTTTACCCCCTGAGCCTTGTATATATTCTTGCAGGATTTTCCACTCCTAGAAATCACCCACCCTATGAATGTAACCATTAATTTTCTTACCATAGGTTCTAGTTAAATGTTATTTAATATCTTTGAAAAAAATTTAGTTCTCTAAATGCTCCTCTTAAATCCAAGGGTATTTCCAAAAGTTAATTTTGTCTTCCCTGCCTACTCTCCATTTTAGACCTTGCCATAGAAATTTCCTACTATTGATTATATTTTACCAAAAAATAGACCCATGTGGAGGATTAGAACAATTGATAAAGTGGTTTTGCCCTCCAAGTATTTATTTTGGATAATGCTAGCCCATTTCCCTGATGCTCCAATGCAAAGCCTCCAACCATGTTTAGCTATAAGGGATCTATTTAGATCTCTCAACTTCCTCAAACCAAGATCCCAATTCTATAAAGTATGGTAGCAGGTATCCCAGGCTACCAGATGTATACATTTTTTGTATTCAGTGCCATCCCATAAAAAAATTGTAGTCTCTCGAAAGTCTCTTCTACTTTCCTTTGCATCCTTAGGAAAGAAATGTAAATAAATAGGAAGGCTTTGAAGTGTATGTTTTATGAGTTGTACTTTCCTCATAAAGGATAACAAAGATCCCTTCCAACGTTGAAGTTTCCTATTAAATTTATCAATAATCGGATTTCAAATTTCATCTTTCATCTTGCCTATAAACAAAGGCAAACCAAGATAGGTGATCGGTAATTTTTCCTCCTTACAACCCAACACTTTAATTATTTGATATCTTATACTTTCCTTCGTGTTTAAAAATATAATCTTACTTTTTTCATTATTTATTTTTTGGTTTGTAGCTTTTTCGTAAGAATCGATAGCTTTTTTAAACTCCAAATCTTCTTCCTCTATAGCTTCCCCAAGCAAGAAAGTATTATTTACAAACTGTTGATGGGACAAAGCTTCACCAATGGATGAATTTTTTAGACCTTTGATATTACCATCCTTTCTCTTTCTTTCCAAATTTCTTCCTAGGAAATCTACCATAATGATAAAGAGATATTGAGACAACGGATCTCCCTACATGATTCCTCTGGTAGAAGGAAAGAACCCAACATATTTTCCATTGATTAGGATTGAAAAGTGGGGGTTATAAATACACATACCAACCCATGCCCTCTCTTTTTCACTGAAACCCATTCGCTCCATTATTTTATCTAAGAAAGACCATGAAACCCTATCATAGGTTTTGTTCATGTCCAGCTTACGGAACATACCTAACTATTTCCTCCTTTGAATAGAGTGTGTTGTTTCATAAATGGTAATGATGCTTTCAGTAATATTCTTGACTGCCACATAACCTCCTTGATCTTCATTAATGATTGAGGGGATGATGTTTTTCAACCGATTGGCCAACACTTTAGTAAAACTTTTATAAATTGTATTACATAGGCTAATTGGTCTAAAGTCCTGCAATTTATCTGCCCCATATTTCTTGGTATTGGGATTCTTGTATTGCATTGACTACATATTCTCCAACAATATCCTAATGATGTTGAAAAAAATATGGTGGGAAAGCATCTGGTCCCGGAGCCTTGGATGCTCCCATAGAGAACACATCTCTTTTAATTTCTTCCTTAGAGATTACCTTGCATAGATATTTATTCATGATATCATTAACTCCTTTGGAAACAATGTTAATGATTCTTTCTATTTCCATATTGCACTTTATTTTTTCTTTTCTAAGAAGGTTTTGAAATAAAGTAATGGTCATATTTTTAATATCATTTAAATCTTCATACTTTCTTCCATCTTCCCCCATAAGGTAGAGGATTTTATTGATGTTCCTATGTCTCATAGTCTAAACATGGAAGAATTTATATCAATATAAATTATATATGAATTATATATTTTATTACATGTGTGTTCAAGATTATTTAATAAAATTAAAATATTAGTTTTGTTTTTTAATGATAAAATTGTAATTCTATTTTATATATATGATTAGATGTGATTTCTTCTTTTATATATATTGGTGAATGATTTCAAGATATATCTGATGATATATGAAATCTATATGCTAACAAAATTGGAGAAGCAAATTGTATTTCTAAGCATAAGATAATCAATATAAAACCATGATGTGAAAAAAATATTCTGTAAGTTTTACCAAAATGATGTCACTATTTGGGAACATACTAGATTATTTATATTTTCATAACATATAAGCATACAACCCAAAAACAATTAAATTAAATTAAAAATAATAAAATAAAAGGGAGAAAAGATTAAGAGGATAGAATATAAGATATAGTAAAAGAATATTATTCAGAAGGAAAAATATAATGAGCATAGGAAGTGAAAGAAGAAAAGCAAAAACAAAGGAAAAACGTTAAGGATAATAATAAGAAAAAAAGCAAAAGGTTGAGAAATGATAGTAAGAAAAGAAAGAAAAATTAAATAAAGATCATACATAAAGTAAAGAAAGAAGATGGAAAAAGGTATATAAAGAAGAAGGGTTTTCAGTTGTAGAAACAAGAGAAAATTTAAGTAACCCAGCTTTTGATAAATATTACGTAGATAAATTTTAAGTTCTTATAACTCAATTTTAATTTTTTCATAATTATGTTATTTTAACCATCTTCTAATAAATTCATCTGCTTAAAATGTGATATCCAATAGGAAGCATTTTTAAGCTATATCTTGAGGTTTCAATAATGTGGACGGACTTGTTAAGGAAGTATGGAATTCCATTATTCTATGGAATTTAAGCTTAAATTATACCTTCCCTATAGAATTTTATGATTCAAAGGATATAGTTGAATATTCTCATAATAGAATGATTTAAGGTATGATTTGGAGCTTTATCTCATTATATAACTAAATGGAATCAAGGTGATGTTTTTCCATTAATTTAAAAATATTTTTTAGAAAATTCATGTGTGTATGTGTGCAAGTGCATGTGTGTGGCTTAAGGGAGGTAATGGTATTATTCTAGGTCATTAAAATTTAAGATCAACACCACAATTTTCTAATTTATTTGCTACTCGATTTCCTTCTCTATAAATATTCTCACACTTCCAAGAGATTGCCTCTAATAATAGATGATGAACATCAACAATAATATTGTTCTTAATCCAAACTCCACGTCTATTTTTTTAATAGCATTGATGATAATTTGTGAGTCCCCCTCAATTGAAATATATTTCCATATTTTTCCTACTATAATTTTGATCCCTTTAAGAATTGCCTTAGCCTCTACATAGTTGTTAGTTGAAATTCCATATGATTCTGAATAAGTGAGGAGAATTTCATCTTCACTATTTCTAAGAGCACCACCTCCACCAAATTTTCTTGGATTTCCTTTAGATGCACCATCAAAATTAATTTTGATAAACCCAATTTATGGATATTTCCATTTTACTATAGATTGAAGTAGATCCCTTCTTTTAATTCCATTGTCATAGATGAATCTTCCATGTATGTTCAAATCCTATAGCCAAGTTATTACCATCTCTTTTTTTGAAATTGATACTTCCCATGATGAGCACCATATTTGTAGATATTTTGCAAGAGAGGCAATAATGCAATTCTAAACTTGGGCATGCTTTTGAGATTTATTTAAAAAAAAAAATTATTTCTTTCAAGCCACAAATTCCAATAAATAACAATAGGGCCAATCCTCCAGAGAATACTTAATGCTTTAGCTTTGAAATAATCAATCCAAAATTTCATCAACTCTTTCAATGTTGATGGAGCTACCCAATATAATTTTATATTTTTTAAAAAATAATTCCAAATGGTGTGAGCAAACAAATAATGGAGTAGGAAATGGTCTGATGTTTCTAAATCCTTCTCACACAAAGCACATATAAAGGGTCCATAATATCCTCTTCTTTATAGACTCTATCCTGTAAGAATATTAGTTTGAACTGCTAACCAAAGGAATGTTGAGGCCTTATAGAGAGCCTCTAATGACCAAATATTCTTCTAAGGAAAATAATTGGGAGAAGGAAATTTTGATTATTCTAAATCCTCATATTTCAGCTTGACTGATTATCCACCGTCCTTTGATAAATTCCAAACCAACTTATCCATTCATGTAAAAATTGACAACTAAAACTTTTGAAGCATCTTTTAAAGTTCATCTGCAATTTGTTTGAGTTCCTCTCATTCAACTAGGTTACTAAAATAAATACATGATCTGGAGTTTTTGCTTATAATAATATATTATTTGATTTTGATCTTTACATGATAGGCAGGCTTGATCCAATAGTTACCATTTTGAGTCAGAGATAAGAGGATAAGGCTTCACCCAAGCATCAGACCATAAATTTGCATAACTCCCTTCATTGACTAACCATATAATATGTTTCTTTATCAATTACAAAATATTTGACATGAAGTTCCATGTTGACGATCCTTTGGGTAGATTTATTTTCCTAAATAATTTCATTGCATCAAGAGAACCTATATATTTTGAAGTAATATTTCTAGCCAATTCTTTCCTTGATCTCCAAATAATCTTCACCCAATATTTTCTCCTAATGTCTTATTCATAAGTCTATATTCTGCAATCCTACTCCTCCAATATTATTTCCTTTGCAAACCCTATCCCACTTACAAAGAGAAAATCTAATTTTTTCCTCACAACCTTTCCATAGAAAGTCTCTTTAAATTTTATCAATTTATGATGGTATACCTAGTGGCAGTCTTGAAAGTATCATCATTTAAATAGGGATGGATTACAATGTAGTCTCTATGAGTTGTAGTCTTCCTGCCATGGTTAAGAACTTACCTTTCAAACCTTCCAAATAAGCTTTCATTCTATAAAAAATAGATATCCAAAGCTTATTATTATTTCCTTTATCAAACAAAAGAATACCCAAGTAGGTTGATGGAGTTTTTTTAGTTTTAAACACTAAAATATTCATAATAATTTATTGTAAATATAGGGCAATATTAATGAAAAAATCTTAGATTTGGTAGTATATATATACTATCCAATAGCCTTCTCATAGCACGATAATATTGATTTAAACTCCATGGGCTCACTAATAAGGGATGACCCAAAAGAAAAGTATCATCAACAAATTAGATATGAGATTCAAAGGGACCATTTTTTGCAACTTGGATACCCTTATTTTTCCTTCCATTTTGGTCTTTGAAAAGGCTCTCACCAATGCTTATGCTAGAATAATGAATAAATAAGTTGAAAGTGGATCACCTTGACAAAGTCCACAAGATGAATTGAAGTAACCAATAGGAAAACCATTTATCAAAATAGAAACTTTTTCAGTGCTATAACAACATTTAATCCACTCACACCAATTATAATTAAAGCCAAAATTTATGAGAATAGCATGTAGAAAATTCCAAGAAACCTAATCATATGCTTTGTTCATATCTAATTTCAAAAGCATACCTGGTTTTTTTATTGAATGAAGAGAATGTATGGCATATTATGCAATAATTATACCATCAATAATTTGCTTACCACAAACAAATCCACCTTGTTTCTCTAAGATAACACACCCTAGAATGCCCTTCAACCTTGTTGGCAATTTTGGGTACCTTGGGTACATTGCCCTTGCTCAAGTGTTGATGTTGTCATTGATGTCAAAGAGCGGAAGGGTTTTTGTGAAAACCAAGGCAGACTAAATTATAGGTTTTGTTTAAATCCATGGTCAGTAGTTTTGAAATGGGTTTTTCTTAAAACCCAAGTTAGCTCTTCGTTTTGTTGAAAAAGGTGCTCCGATGATGAAGATATTTAATTTTAAATATCCAGTTTAAATTTTATTTATTTATTTAAAATTTAAATTAATATTTTAAAATTAAATTAAAGCTGTTCACCGGCTTGTTTTCAAAGCCGACGTTGCTAGGGTTTTGCAACGGATCAATTAGGGTTTCCTACTGACAAAGCAAGGTTAAGCAACCGAAAAATTCTAGGGTTTCATGTTGACCTAATTAGGGTTGCAGCCGACGTGTTTGAGAATGTTTTGATGGGATATTCTCTTCTATAAAAAGGTGGGACTGTTGCAAGGTTGAAGTGTGGGCGTGATGCGATATATGCGAATGAAGTTCGTGTGCAGCAGAGTGTAAGTCGGTGATAGTTCTTTGGAGTTAAAGAAAAGAGATCGCAACGATGAGATAGTGAGTGAGTGCGTATCGACTGATCGAGAACAAAGAGAGCGATATGCAGACGGCGTGTTTAAAGTCCGAGGCAAAAATACGTAGATGGTAGAAGTGAGATTTCATGGAAGGTGCAAGCAGAGTGAGTGGTGCAAAGAGAAGATAAGAACGCGGTATGCAGAAGTCGTGTTCCGAGTGTGAAATGACAAGCAGTGCTGGCTGTAGAAGTAATATTTCTGTGAAGTTGCAGCAGAGAACGCGGAGAGATATAGAGGAGTGGTTGAAAAAGTGCGAATCATTTTTCACAGCAGCAGCCGAATGCCGACAAGCAGCAGAACGCAAGAAAAATAGCAGATCGTGCAAATTGAGGTGACAGTTTAATTCTGCAATTTTTATTACTATCTCCAAGTTGTAGCTTGGTAAAAGGGGTTGGTGCCTCTTTCCAGTTGGAGCTGGAAAAATTGGAGTTGGTGCTCCATTCTCGTTGTAGCAGTATAAAATTTAGAGGTTGGTGCCTCTTACCAGTTGGTGCTGGTGAATGATTATGTAAAGTTGTAGCTTTGCATTTGACTGGATTTGGATGGTAGTCCAAGCAAGTCTTTTGAGGAGTAGCCACATCGGTGAACCTCGTTAAAATGTCGTGTTATGTGTGATGCTCTTAGTACTTTTATTATTTCTGTTTTAATCTGCTAGTTTATTTAAAAGTCTAAATTGCTTTTAAGTTTTTAAAGAACACACTGATTCACCCCCCCTCTCAATGTCATTGTGATTATAACAATTGGTATCAGAGCAAGGTTCCCAATTTTGGCTAAATCACCAGGGTTGATCTTGGATTAGTACACAATGGCTAAGAAGAATAGATCCTCATCCAAAAAGGCATCCCAACCAGTTTCAGTTCCTATGGTTGAGAAAATTGAACCAAAAATGGCAGAAGGAATGAACTCTCAAGTTGAAGAAGTTGAGGCTGAAGTTGATTTAGAGGGTGAGCTAGTGTCCGCCCTTACGGAATGGGAATCGGAGAAAAAGAAGAATGAAAAATTGTCAAGGAAACTTAAGGATGCAAACAACATTATTGCCGCTTTAAAAATACAGATCAAGAATACAAGAAAATGTCTCAAGATCCGGAAATACAGGTATCCATGAAGATAGACCACCGCAAGCAAATTGGAAGAAGAAAATGTGAGTCTTCGAATACGGATACAAGAGCCGGATCGAAAAATCAACTGTCATGTAAAACGTGAAGAAAGCTCGATGAAATTGGACAAAATTCTGAGCGATCAAAGATCCACAGGTATCAAATTTGGTCTCGGCTTTTCTAAAGGAGAATCATCAACTGGACCAAAAGCAAGCAATGTTGAAAGTGAAAAGAACAAAGACAAGAATCATGCAAAAGAAAGATATAATGCCAGACTTGAAATAGCAACTCGACAATGATGGCTTTACTAAGGTCACACATCAAAAGAATAGAAGATCCAAGGCTCCAAGGAACAACCCGGCCAAGACCATCTTTCAGGTTTAATCATTATTTCTATGGTTTTTGTTTCAAGTGTAATGTTTATGGGCATAAAATTGTTGACAGCAAATACAACATAGGTCCAAGAAGTTTCACTAGTAGAAATGCGTTTGCTCCTTTAATGAGTTATGCAAGAGAGTGTTTTAAGTGTCACAACTTTGGTCATATTGCCGTAAATTGTCGTAGTATGTCCTGTTTCATATCAACCTCATGAAAGCAGATTTCAACCGTATAGAGCAAAACAAAATAGAATTTATACTGAAGGATATGTGCAAAATTCTAAAAAGGGGAAGTCACAGCTAGAACCCAATACCACAGTTAAAATAGAATGGAAACAAAAAGAACAGCTCAAGAAAGAACATGATTCTTTAATAGTGCAGATAGCTTTTAGAGCTCGTAATAAACATGTTCCTTGGATTCTTGATAGTGGTTGCTCAAGTCATATGACAGTGACAAACAGAAATTCGAAAATCTACAAAAGTATGAGGGTGGTTCTATAAAATTCGGCAACAATGACGGAGCCAAAATAATAGGTAAAGGAACGGTCAAAATTAGTGAAGGAAAGATCAAGTCAGAGGAAGTTTTATATGTGGATGGTTTGAAACATAATCTATTGAGTGTGAGTCAAATCCGTGACAAAGGACATGAAGTAGTTTTCAAGAAGCATGGTTGTGAAGTCAGAAAAATAAACAGCAGGAAATTAATAGCAACCGGCTCAAGGACGTCTCGGCAATCTGTACACACTCTCGTAGTTTTCGAAGGTATGTGCTTCATGGGACAAGAAGAAGAGAACTGGTTGTGGCATAAGAGGCTTGGACACATAAGTTTTGATAATCTGGTAAGAATTAGCGCTAAACAAGCAGTGAGAGATATTCCAATCATTAAAAAACCTGCAAATAGTATGTGTGCTTCATGTCAGAAGGGTAAATGCACTGTAGTTTCATTTAAAACAAAAGAACATCACACTAACAAGCTTGGTCAAAACAGTTTAGTCGAATCGGCTTAGTCGTAACATGTGGATTCAAAGAACAGTATGCCTAAAAGAAACAACACTATTACTTGTTATAAGTGCAACAATAAAAGTCACACCGTCGACAAAGGCAGAGTTGAAATTCCAGGATATAGGAACAGGAATAGTGGCATGATCAGGTCCAAGGATCGTAACAATGACAGGAACAAGAATATGGTCAAAGAGTTCAAGAGAAGACCCGGCAAGGAAGTTATAGACGTTGATGTTGATCTGTGCCTAATGGGAGTTTTACTCCCACCCCATAATTAATCACCTCATCAGAGGTGGGGGAGGGACTAAGCTAAGAGGCTCATTCTTAGTTCCGAGCCCCAAAGGTGGCCCTTTGCCATTGATGACAAAGGGGGAGAGATATGAGTAAGGGGGAGAGCTTCAAGTGAAGAGGAAAGCTTCAAGTCAGGGGGAGCAAAACTTCAAAGAGATTGATTTCAGTTTTGGCTCTTGAAGATGTGTTTTTAGTAAAGGGTTGCCATCAATGACAAAGGGGGAGATTGTTGGCAATTTTGGGTACCTTGGGTACATTGCCCTTGCTCAAGTGTTGATGTTGTCATTGATGTCAAAGAGCGGAAGGGTTTTTGTGAAAACCAAGGCAGACTAAATTATAGGTTTTGTTTAAATCCATGGTCAGTAGCTTTGAAATGGGTTTTTCTTAAAACCCAAGTTAGCTCTTCGTTTTGTTGAAAAAGGTGCTCCGATGATGAAGATATTTAATTTTAAATATCCAGTTTAAATTTTATTTATTTATTTAAAATTTAAATTAATATTTTAAAATTAAATTAAAGTTGTTCACCGACTTGTTTTCAAAGCCGACGTTGCTAGGGTTTTGCAACGGATCAATTATGGTTTCCTGTTGACAAAGCAAGGTTAAGCAACCGAAAAATTCTAGGGTTTCATGTTGACCTAATTAGGGTTGCAGCTGACGTGTTTGAGAATGTTTTGATGGGATATTCTCTTCTATAAAAAGGCGGGACTGTTGCAAGGTTGAAGAGTGGGCGTGATGCGATATATGCGAATGAAGTTCGTGTGCAACAGAGTGTAAGTCGGTGATAGTTCTTTGGAGTTAAAGAAAAGAGATCGCAACGATGAGATAGTGAGTGAGTGCGTATCGACTGATCGAGAACAAAGAGAGCGATATGCAGACGACGTGTTTAAAGTCCGAGGCAAAAATACGCAGATGGTAGAAGTGAGATTTCATGGAAGGTGCAAGCAGAGTGAGTGGTGCAAAGAGAAGATAAGAACGCGGTATGCGTAAGTCGTGTTCCGAGTGTGAAATGACAAGCAGTGCTGGCTGTAGAAGTAATATTTCTGTGAAGTTGCAGCAGAGAACGCGGAGAGATATAGAGGAGTGGTTGAAAAAGTGCGAATCATTTTTCACAGTAGCAGTCGAATGCCGACAAGCAGCAGAACGCAAGAAAAATAGCAGATCGTGCAAATTGAGGTGACAGTTTAATTCTGCAATTTTTATTACTATCTCCAAGTTGTAGCTTGGTAAAAGGGGTTGGTGCCTCTTTCCAGTTGGAGCTGGAAAAATTGGAGTTGGTGCTCCATTCTCGTTGTAGCAGATAAAATTTAGAGGTTGGTGCCTCTTACCGCTTGGTGCCGGTGAATGATTATGTAAAGTTGTAGCTTTGCATTTGACTCGGATTTGGATGGTAGTCCAAGCAAGTATTTTTGAGGAGTAGCCACATCGGTGAACCTCGTTAAAATGTCGTGTTATGTGTGATGCTCTTAGTACTTTTATTATTTCTGTTTTAATCTACTGTAGTTTATTTAAAAGTCTAAATTGCTTTTAAGTTTTTAAAGAACACACTGATTCACCCCCCCTCTCAGTGTCATTGTGATTATAACAAACCTGTTGGCCATAATTTTTGAAATGATCTTATAAATCATATTACAAAGGCTTATTGGACACAAATTATCAAAATATCTTCTATCACCTTTTTTGGAACCATGGTAATAAAAATAGCTTTGATCTCACTTATTATAGCCTTCCTTTTGTGGGCCTCTTTAATCACAACTAATATATTACTCTTCAATAAATCCTAAATGTTTTGAATGAAAATTGTAGGAAATCCATTGGGGCTAGATGCCTTGTTAGGATGGAAATAGAAAACTATCATGGAGCTCCTATTTCCTTGAGCTATTTCTTCCTATATTTTTGGAACCAATATAACTCCTACTTTTTCAATGCATTATGATAATAAAAAAGTTATTTTTTTATTTTCACATAAGAATCTTGATCCATTCCATTAATTTCTACTATAGCTTGTAATTTTTTGAGTTTGGATTCTATTTATTTATTTTCTTTAAAAATATTACCAAAATATTTAGCATTCCAAATATCCATTTGCTCCTTCAAATATTTTAACTTTTGAATAAAATTGTACATACATGATCCTTCAAATTTTGATTTTTCCCACCATAACATAACCATATAGAAAAAATCAAGTTCTTGGAGCCACATAGACTAGAAGCAAAATGGATTTGTATGACCATTATTAGGTGAATCACAAGTCAAAAGAATGGGTTTGTGATCTTATCCTTCTCACAATAAAATATCTATAACTATTTATTGGATATGAAGAATCTATCCAGTATTTCTACTATATAATTTTTTCCAATGCATCTATTATCCCATGTATATTAATGAAGAACACAAGCTTATACTGAGAGGGGGGTGAACATTATAAGACCACTTTTTACTTTTCTTTCCCAATTAATATTATGCAATGTAAATATAACAATATAAATAGTACTAATCAAAGAAATGCACAAATCACCACACACAATAGAGACACCAGTTTTACGTGGTTCACCCAATGTGGGCTACTCCACGACTAAAATATTTCACTAAAATTTTCTCGATCAATCTCTTGGGAATCCTTTCCCTATTACAATTTTTATGGACCTCTGTCCAAAGTAAACACTAATCCCCTAATATATTTCATGGATATCTATCCATAGGATAACTCCTTTCTCCTTAGCTCTAGCTGGTAGTATTCTAGAAGAACGGTTGCTCCCACTGCTCTAGCTAGTGGATCTCTATCCATTGAAGACAAATGTCCTCACTACCTTGGCTAATGGATCTTTATCCACTAGATACTATCATTCTCTATACTCTATCACCTTACAAATATTTCTCTCAGCTCTGCACTAAACACAATCCTTTGATCTAGTACAAATCTGCTCAATCTCTATCTCTAGTTTGGCACAAACCAATCCTCAAATATGCATCAAAATTTGTCCTTGAATATGTACTAAACATAGTCCTTAGGTCTAGCATAAATTCATCCTCAATATATGTCCTCAAGCCTTAACACAAATATTGAATCAATCTCAAATCAACTCTGCTATAATTGCCCCAAACCTTAAATCAAGGTTTGAAAAAATCAATCAACTCTACTCACAAGTCTTCTCAAAGACTTATCTTAAATTTTCCTTGTAAGCTTCCAAAAAAGCTCACACTAATATATCCACAAGTCCTCTCTAGAACTTGCCCAAATATTCTCAACAAGTTCTCACTAGAACTTTTCCAAATCTGCTCAACAAGTCCTCACTATAACTTGTCCAAATCTGCTCTCAATATGTATTGTAAGCTTCCACAAAAGCTCACATAAATCTATCCACAAGTCCTCTCAAAGACTTACCTTAAATATGCTTAACAAGTCCACACTAGAACTTGTCCAATATCATAGAAACATAAAGAGAATTGTTAGAGACTCAATATGCTTCACATTCATCACAATGCTCAATCACTTTCAATCACTCTTTTAGAAACATACAGAGAATTGTTAGAGACTCAATATTCTTCACATTCACCTCAATGCTCAATCACTTTCAATCACTCTTTTAGAAACATATAGATAATTGTTATAGACTCAATATGCTTCAGATTCACCTCAATGCTCAATAAATTTCAATCACTCTTTTATCACATAAACATATAGAGAATTCCTAGAGACTCAATATGTTTCACACTCATCAATACTCAACCTCTTTCTCAAATTCAGAATATAAAATAATTTGTTTCATAGAACTTGAACTATCACTTCACACATCCACTTGACTAGGCTCAACCAACTCTACTCAACCAATCACTCAATGAAATAATCCTTGCTCACAAACCCTATTCCAAGCATATGAACACTCACTCAAATTATTTTCAACAATGTTTATCAACCAATCTCACATAACAATGATACTCATGTTCTTTGCAAACCCTTGTTCAAGTTCTTCACTCAACTATTAACTTCAACAAAAATTCTTATCAAACTAGATGCATAGCATTCACTTCACAATGGCTCAATAACTCAATAAGTAAACCTAATCAAATCTTTTTCACTCCAAATTTGTTTTCTAGAAAACCAACCAATTGTTGGCAATTTTGGGTTTGAGATCCTAGCTTCTTGTCTATGAGTTGTCATTGATGTCAAAAGGAAATGGCATTAATGTTAAGAGGATGTGTTGGCTTCAAAGGTGGAAGATTCCAAGAGAATATTTTTAAGAGAATCCGGAGAGATTCCATTGGCAAGGGTTTTTATTAAAACCAAGTTAAATGGTTTTTATTAAAACCAATGGAGGTTCTCTTTATTATTTATTTAATTATTATTTAAAACCCTTCAAGGTTTTAATTAATTAATTATTTAATTAATTAAGGGAGAAATTATTTTTAATTTATTAAAAATACTTAAAGGTTTTTAAACCTTTTTTTATTCTTAATTTATTAAAATTATTTAAGGGTTTTTAAACCCTTTTTGAAAAGACTTTTGATTAATTTCGAAATGGTCTTTATTTTTGCCGACGTCAAGGTGTCTTCGAAGAGACTATTTATTCTCCAACTCCTAAGGTTGGAAGGCTAATTAATTCGAAATTCCTCGAATGCAATTTGCGGTGTTTGTGCTCTGTATTCGCTAGGATCGAAGGAAGACTTAGAAGCACGTGCGGTTGAAAAGTCTTCGGGAGTTTTTTTCGAGGGTGAAGTGGAGGGAAGTTCACTTGTGAACTTCGTAGCCCGCGTGGGCTAGTGGCAGCGAAGGTCGCTGTTGGGCGCTGCATTGGCGGAGGTCACCGTTTCGAGTCTCGCGGGGGTGCTTTGCTAGAGTAACACACGTTTTTATTAAAACGTCTTTATGCCATGAAATTCGGAGTTTCTTGGACAGCGATTTATAAGCTTGAAGGTTCAATTATCTTCTACTCCAATAAGGTATGGGCACATTCTTCTTATGAGTATGATTGGTGTATGTTTTCTGAAATAAGGTTGGAGTGAAAAGGTATTCTACTAGGTATCCTTTGGCTAGGTGTAAATCCTATTTTCTGGTTTGTTGAAGACTACTTATGCATTGTTATCCTTAAGGAGAGTTTTTGGTGAATGCATAATTTTTGGTTTGAGATAGTGGAAGCTTTGTGCACTAGGGTTTATATTTGTGAGTCTAGCTACTTGCATTGAGTTGGTGGAACCCTTGGTTGGCTGTTTTGAGTTTGATGGTTGAGTTGCTTCCATAGAGGTTGTTTGATCAAGTTATTGCTTTACTTGATTCATGATATTGGGCTTACTCCATTGAGTTGATTTGAGCAAGTTATTCTTTGCATTTGGTGATATTGTGTTGGTGGCTATTTTGTTCAAATATCTTTGGAGGGAAAAGGATTTCTACTTGTTTCCTTTTCTTGTGATGATTGGTTGAATGCTTCAAGGTTGATGTTGAGTTGAATGGTGTTGGTTGACTAAACCTTGTTTGATGAGCATTGTTGTTGAAACCCTAATTGATGGTGAAAAGAACATGAGTATCATTGTTATGTGATTCTTTGCATAGTTGGCAATTGTTGGGGTTTCATGTTCTTGAAAGAAAACATTCTATCCTATCCATTTCAGATATTGAGTTGAGTTTTCAGATTTGAGATTGAGATTGAGCTGAGTTGATTTGAGTTGAGTTTTGAGATTGGGATTTGAGTATAGAACATATTGAGTCTCTAACAATTCTCTTTATGCTTCTATGAGTTTGACAAATCACATTGGGTCTCTAACAATTCACTTTGTGATTTCCTACTAAGAAAGTTTTTCTTGGTGAGCTTGTTGAGTTTTTGGACAGGTTTCGTGGGGACTTGTGAGCAGTTTTGGACAGGTTTCGATGGGGACTTGTGAGCAGATTTGGACAGGTCCTAGCAGAGGACTTGTGAGCTGAGTTTGATAGTTCTATCAGAGAACTTGAGGACAGAGGTGCATTGGTTCTATGAGAAGAACTTGAGGACAGATTTGGCAAGTCTTTGAGAAGGCTTGTATGTAGAGGATTGATTTGTTCAAGAGTTGGACAGATCTTGACAGATAGAGGAAGACTTGTACTAGACCGACTGACTGTGTTTGGTACAGGTTGTTGAGCTACTATGGACGTGATCATAGAAGGCAGAGGTCTCTTAGGCTAAGCATTGAGGATAGGAGGTCTTCGATGGAAAGGAGTTCCACGTGCTGGCAAGAGGTAGAGGCAGTTGATCTTCTGAGGGATCATTTCTAGAGCAGAGGGGAAGGTATCTCCTTTGGGCCGAGGCTCATAAACATTGTAATTGGGAAGGATTCCCAAAGAACTTTGAGATAACTTTTAGAGAAAAGTTTTTGTGGACGTAGCCCAACCATTTTGGGTGAACCACGTTAAAAATGGGTCTTCAATGTGTGATGCTTTCTATCTTGATTAATGTTGTGTTGATGCCACTGCTATCTAAAGTTAAAATTATTAATTGGTTAAGTCTTATACTGTTCACCCCCCTCTCAGTATAAGTCCATGTTCTTCAATTGGTATCAGAGCCGGTCTCTCCAGAAAGAGCCTAACAACTTGGAGAAGGATCTATCAGAGGAACATACAGATTCAAAAAGAGATGAAGAGGTTGAGTTCGATCTCAAAGGTGAATTCTTCTTGGCTTTAAGAAAGCTTGAGAAATTTAGGGAAGAGAATTCTGTTCTCAAGCATCAATGTCAGGAAGAAGAGATAGCAAGATCAGAATTGTCTCAAAGTGTTATAGACTTCAAAATTCTAGCTGAAGAAGGGAAGAAGGTTGAACAGGTTCTGACAGAGGCTCTCAAAGGAAAGGAAGCTGATTGCGAGAAACTAGAAGAAGAGGTTATGTCTCTTAGAGTGAAGTTGGAACAGTTGGCTCTCAGACATAATACTCCGTGTGAAAAGCAAAAGAAGGATTGTATCACCATTCATGAAACAGGGTCTTCGAGCAAGATCAATCTTCATCCTGAAGAGCGGTGGATTCCAGTTGGTCACAAGAAGAACAATCATCCAAGGCATCAAAACAGGTTACATAATACTTTCCATGGCTATTGTTTTTCCTGCAAGAAATTTGGTCACAAAGCTATGCATTGCAATAAGTCTTTGAATAGCCATAGTAAGGAAAATGTTAACTCTTTTGCACCTCTTATGAATAAAAATGTCATGTGTTACAAGTGCAAGAATTTTGGGCATATAGCAAGGATGTGCTCTTTGGATAGATCTAGCCTTGAGTTCACTAAAAAGAGAAATGAGATCAAATCTAAGTCAATGATAGTTCAAACTGCTTTTCATGCTCAAGACAAAGTAGAAAAATGGTATCTTGATAGTGGTTGTTCAAAACATATGACTGGTGAAAAGGAAAAGTTTTTGGTCTTAAAAGAAACAAACAGAGGAACAATCAGTTTTGGAGATAACAGGTCAGCTAAAATCTGTGGTAAAGGGACTCTTAGTTTGGATGGGAAATCCAAAATAGAAAATGTGCTTTATGTAGAAGGCCTAAGACATAATCTTCTAAGTGTGAGTCAACTTTGTGATCAAGGGCACATAGTATCTTTCTTTTCAGATAGATGTGAGATAAGTAAAGAAAAAAATGGAAAACTCATTGCTAGTGCTACAAGGACTCCAAACAATCTTTACATGCTAAGTGAGATAAAAAAGGAAAAGTGTTTTCTAACTCAAGAAGATGAGAGTTGGTTATGGCATAAAATATTGGGGCATTTGAGCTTTGATAATCTTGTCAATATTAGTAACAAGGAAGCAGTTAGAGACTTGCCCAAAATAAAAAGGCCCCATAACATCATTTGCGGTCCTTGTCAACATGGAAAACAGACCAGAACCAGTTTCAAATCAAAAGGGTATACTTCTTCAAAACCATTGGATCTTATTCATACTGATTTATGTGGCCCTACCGGAACTCGGAGCATTTAGGGAGAAAGCTACTTCATGTTGTTTATAGATGATTATTCTAGAATGACTTGGGTTACTTTTCTCAAAGAAAAATCTGAAGCTTTTGAAAAATTTAAAGCTTTCAAAGAAATGATTGAAAATGAGACTCACAAGAGAATCAAATGCTTAAGATCAGATAGAGGAGGAGAGTTCACTTCAAATGAATTTGTGGAATACTGTGAGCAACAAGGAATCAAAAGAGAATATTCAAAAGCAAGAACTCCTCAACAAAATGGAGTAGTTGAAAGGAAAAATAGAACTATTTAAAATATGGCTAGAGCTATGTTAAATGAGTCAAAACTTTCAGATGGTTTTTGGAAAGAGGCGACAAGACGACTAGTCTACATTATCACCAGGGCCCAACTTAGAGTCAATCATCATAAAACTCCTTATGAGTTGTGGAAAGGAAGACCAACTACAGTAAAATACTTCAAAGTGTTTGGGAGTAAGTGCTTCATCATAAGGGAAGATCAGAATTTGGGTAAGTTTGATCCTAGGTGTGATGAGGGAATCTTTCTTGGATATTCCAGCAGAAGCAAGGCCTACAGATGCTTCAACAAAAGAACTCATACAGTTGTAGAGAGCATAAATGTAACAATTGATGAAAAGATAGGGATAAGAGAACCAATCAAGGAACTCAATGATGAAATTTGTCAAGAAGAATTCAGAGAGGTTTCAGATGAAGAAGAGGAAAGACAACAACTGCTTCCCAAAACTCCTTCACGATATGTTCAGAAACATCATCCCAAAGATTTGATCATTGGTGATCCAAATAGCAGGCAAACAAGAAGAAGAGTCATTCCTTCACATGATTCTACAAATGTTTCATTATTATCTCAGATTGAGCCAAAATATTTCAATGAAGCATGTGCAGTATAAGTTTTGGGTAAAAGCAATGGATGAAGAGCTAAATCAAATAGAGAAAAGTGAAACTTGGGAATTGGTTCCAAGACCTAAGGACAAGAATGTCATTGGCACAAAATGGATATTCAGAAATAAACTCAATGAGGATGGAAAGATTGTCGAAACAAAGCTAGGTTAGTCCGCAAAGGTTATGCTCAAGTAGAAGGTGTTGATTTCGAAGAGACGTTTGCTCCTGTTGCTCGTCTTGAAGCTATCAGAATATTTTTGGCCCTTTCAAGCTTCAAATCATTCAAGGTATATCAAATGGATGTAAAGTCAGCTTTTCTAAATGGGGTGTTGGTAGAAGAAGTCTACATAGAACAGCCAGAAGGAGTGTCTCTCTCGAAACAATCAGACTATGTGTGTAAACTGAAAAAGGCCTTGTATGGGTTAAAGCAAGCACCTAGGGCTTGGTACTCAAGACTTGACAGGTATCTTCATGAGCAAGGCTTCAGGAAAGGCGTGGCAGATAGCAATTTGTATATTAAGAATGAAAATGATGATATGTTGATTATGGTTGTCTATGTTGATGATATTATTTTTGGGGGAAATAATACTCAGATGTGCAAAGTTTTTGCTAACACCATGCAGAAGGAATTTGAGATGTCTATGATTGGAGAGCTGTCATTCTTTTTAGGTCTTCAGATTGCTCAATCAAAGGATGGTATATTTCTCTCTCAAGGAAAGTATATCAAAGAAATGTTGAAGAAATTTGGGATGATGGACAACAAACCAATGTGTACTCCAATGATTACAGGGTGCAAGATGAGTAAAGATGATGAATCTCCAAGTGCAGATCAGAGGTTGTACAGATCTATGATTGGCAGTTTATTATATATTACAGCTACCAGACCAGATATCATGCAGGCAGTTGGGTTAGTAGCAAGATTTCAGGCAGCTCCAAAATATTCTCATGTTATAGCAGTTAAGAGGATATTCAGATATCTGAAGGGCACTATGGACTTTGGGCTTTGGTATCCCAAAGGTGATGATTTCACCCTCACAACTTATACAGATGCAGATTGGGCAAGCAGTATTGATGACAGAAAAGCACTAGTGGTGGAGCATTCTTTCTCGGGAAAGAGTTTGGTTTCTTGTCTAAGTAAGAAACAACCTTCAGCTTCCTTATCTACAGCAGAGGCTGAATACATAGCAACAAGTGGTTGGGTGTACACAGGTTTTATGGATGAAAACCACCTTGGAGGATTTCAAAGTCAAGCATGAACAACCCATCTCCATACTTTGTGATAATACAAGTGCCATAAGTATTTCCAAAAATCCGGTAATGCACTCAAGGACAAAGCATATTTCCATCAAGTATCACTTTCTAAGGGAGAAAGTGCAAGACAAGCAGGTCAAGGTAGAGTATGTGTCTACTAAAGAGCAGATTGCAGATATCTTCACCAAACCTCTTCCAAGAGATACGTTTGAGTATCTAAGGGAGAAATTGGGAGTTGTACTCCCACCCCAGAATTAATCACCTCATCAGGAGGTGGGGGAGGGACTAAGCTAAGAGGCTCATTCTTAGTCCCGAGCCCCAAAGGTGACCCTTTGCCATTGATGACAAAGGGGGAGAGATATGAGTAAGGGGGAGAGCTTCAAAGTGAAGAGGAAAGCCTCAAGACAGGGGGAGCTGTTTATGTTGAGTTTCTGTGTTGTTGAGAAGCATGGTTTGCCATCAATGACAAAGGGGGAGATTGTTGGCAATTTTGGGTTTGAGATCCTAGCTTCTTGTCTATGAGTTGTCATTGATGTCAAAAGGAAATGGCATTAATGTTAAGAGGATGTGTTGGCTTCAAAGGTGGAAGATTCCAAGAGAATATTTTTAAGAGAATCCGGAGAGATTCCATTGGCAAGGGTTTTTCATTAAAACCAAACCTGTTTTTATTAAAACCAATGGAGGTTCTCTTTATTATTTATTTAATTATTATTTAAAACCCTTCAAGGTTTTAATTAATTAATTATTTAATTAATTAAGGGAGAAATTATTTTTAATTTATTAAAAATACTTAAAGGTTTTTAAACCTTTTTTTATTCTTAATTTATTAAAATTATTTAAGGGTTTTTAAACCCTTTTTGAAAAGACTTTTGATTAATTTCGAAATGGTCTTTATTTCCGTCGACGTCAAGGTGTCTTCGAAGAGACTATTTATTCTCCAACTCCTAAGGTTGGAAGGCTAATTAATTCAAAATTCCCCGAATGCAATTTGCGGTGTTTGTGCTCTGTATTCGCTGCGATCGAAGGAAGACTTAGAAGCACGTGCGGTTGAAAAGTCTTCGAGAGTTTTTTTCGAGGGTGAAGTGGAGGGAAGTTCACTTGTGAACTTCGTAGCCCGCGTGGGCTAGTGGCAGCGAAGGCTGCTGTTGGGCGCTGCATTGGCGGAGGTCACCGTTTCGAGTCTCGCGGGGGTGCTTTGCTAGAGTAACACACGTTTTTATTAAAACGTCTTTATGCCACGAAATTCGGAGTTTCTTGGACAGCGATTTATAAGCTTGAAAGTTCAATTATCTTCTACTCCAATAAGGTATGGGCACATTCTTCTTATGAGTATGATTGGTGTATGTTTTCTGAAATAAGGTTGGAGTGAAAAGGTATTCTACTAGGTATCCTTTGGCTAGGTGTAAATCCTATTTTCTGGTTTGTTGAAGACTACTTATGCATTGTTATCCTTAAGGAGAGTTTTTGGTGAATGCATAATTTTTGGTTTGAGATAGTGGAAGCTTTGTGCACTAGGGTTTATATTTGTGAGTCTAGCTACTTGCATTGAGTTGGTGGAACCCTTGGTTGGCTGTTTTGAGTTTGATGGTTGAGTTGCTTCCATAGAGGTTGTTTGATCAAGTTATTGCTTTACTTGATTCATGATATTGGGCTTACTCCATTGAGTTGATTTGAGCAAGTTATTCTTTGCATTTGGTGATATTGTGTTGGTGGCTATTTTGTTCAAATATCTTTGGAGGGAAAAGGATTTCTACTTGTTTCCTTTTCTTGTGATGATTGGTTGAATGCTTCAAGGTTGATGTTGAGTTGAATGGTGTTGGTTGACTAAACCTTGTTTGATGAGCATTGTTGTTGAAACCCTAATTGATGGTGAAAAGAACATGAGTATCATTGTTATGTGATTCTTTGCATAGTTGGCAATTGTTGGGGTTTCATGTTCTTGAAAGAAAACATTCTATCCTATCCATTTCAGATATTGAGTTGAGTTTTCAGATTTGAGATTGAGATTGAGCTGAGTTGATTTGAGTTGAGTTTTGAGATTGGGATTTGAGTATAGAACATATTGAGTCTCTAACAATTCTCTTTATGCTTCTATGAGTTTGACAAATCACATTGGGTCTCTAACAATTCACTTTGTGATTTCCTACTAAGAAAGTTTTTCTTGGTGAGCTTGTTGAGTTTTTGGACAGGTTTCGGTGGGGACTTGTGAGCAGTTTTGGATAGGTTCTAGTGGGGACTTGTGAGCAGATTTGGACAGGTCCTAGCAGAGGACTTGTGAGCTGAGTTTGATAGTTCTATCAGAGAACTTGAGGACAGAGGTGCATTGGTTCTATGAGAAGAACCTGAGGACAGATTTGGCAAGTCTTTGAGAAGGCTTGTATGCAGAGGATTGATTTGTTCAAGAGTTGGATAGATCTGATAGACAGAGGAAGACTTGTACTAGACCGACTGACTATGTTTGGTACAGGTTGCTCGAGCTACTGTGGACGTGATCATAGAAGGCAGAGGTCTCTTAGGCTAAGCATTGAGGATAGGAGGTCTTCGATGGAAAGGAGTTCCACGTGCTGGCAAGAGGTAGAGGCAGTTGATCTTCTGAGGGATCATTTCCAGAGCAGAGGGGAAGGTATCTCCTTTGGGCCGAGGCTCATAAACATTGTAATTGGGAAGGATTCCCAAAGAACTTTGAGATAACTTTTAGAGAAAAGTTTTTGTGGACGTAGCCCAACCATTTTGGGTGAACCACGTTAAAAATGGGTCTTCAATGTGTGATGCTTTCTGTCTTGATTAATGTTGTGTTGATGCCACTGCTATCTAAAGTTAAAATTATTAATTGGTTAAGTCTTATACTGTTCACCCCCCCTCTCAAGTATAAGTCCATGTTCTTCACCAATCAACTCAATCAAGGAAGAATATGCCCATACCTTTTTTTCTTGATGAGACGTAGACCACACAAATCTGCCACAATCATAAACACTTATTTTCCAAACTCAAGGAGGTTAGATATCAAAATATTACTCCAATATTCTCTCAAAAATATTTCTTGGACACAAAAATAATCAATGATCAAATATACCTTATTTCTTCCTTTTAAAATTAACACTCCTCAAACCATATGTAAAAACAATTACTTGGATATACCTTATCAAATCCAACTTAAAATAATATCCAACACCACAAAAATCACAACCAATATTTCTAAAACACATTTATTTATTTTTAAAACCCTAAAACAAATAATATCAAAATTTTATTTTACAATGTCCTTATAACTCCCTAAAACCTCATATCACATGAAATATGCAAAAATTAATTTTTAATACCTCAACAACCTTTTTCAAAAAATCCGATGCTCAAAATTTAATGCATACCTTATTATCCATCAAAAAGGGTTTTCGACATGATTCAATCCATCGTCTCCTCAAGCGCAATGCACCTTAGCACCTTGGAGCCCACCGTGTGGGCTAGAAGCACCCACATGAAGGAAGCAAAGCTTCCTCCCCTTTCTACCAATGTCCATCACAATTTCCAACCAAAATGTAAAATGAAATATCCTCCGTGGGGGATTCAAACCTGTGTCTATTGTTGCCCTAACGACTTACCACTACCGCACTTGCCAACTGAGCTATTGGCATTTGGTGACTAAGGCTTCCTCCTTGGTGTATGATGTAATATCACCTTCTCTTAGCACTTTAAAAAAAACACACAAAGCTCTCTATTGCACCCACGATTTGCATAAACACATAGCATAAGATTTAATTCAAAAATTTTGGGGGTTTATGGTAAGGTGGGTAATCCTCCTTTTATACACATGGTAAATGTTCTTCCCACGTCGGTGCTTAGAAATTCGATTTAAAATTTTGAATTAATTTTAATAACCCTCCTTAGGGTTAGTTAAATATTAATATAAATTAATCTTATAATTAATATCAAAATTAATTAATAATTAATTTAAATAACTTTAAGTTAAGTAAATTAAATTATAAATTAATTTATAATAAAAATTATATTAATTAATTTATAATTAATTTAAAACTTCCATTTATAATATTATAAAATATATTATAATATTATTCACTTGGGCTTTTTGCACTTTAGACCATATCTGATGTCCTGAAACCGGGTCTTGAACAACTAAAACTGGAGAACCTGAAATCGATGTTGCCCACTGAAACTACCACTGACTGGTGCTAAAATCTTGACATCAATGACCACTCACTCTTGACATCAATGACAACTTATCTACTCAAAATGTCCAACAATTAAAATCTTGAGGTACTAACATCTTAAAGATCATTTGAATTGACAAATGAAACAAATTCTTGCATTGATTTAGACCATGTTGGAATATCGCCCTTATTTTCCAAAGGATATAGAATAATATTAAAATCACCCCCAAGAAATATATCACAATAAATCTTAATTATAATTGAAAAAAATATGTTAAGGTCCTTCCAACATCTTTCATGAGTAGTAACTATAGTTGGATCATATACATTTATAACCCCAACATTGATGTTTTCCTCTTTCTTGTTAGCTTTTGATGTTATATATTTAATGAAATGCAACCACAAGATCTAAAATGTGTATGCAATGTTAAGTATATGATAATTTCAATATACGAAGCATGCAAAAATCATGAGAAACTTATATAACTAATCATAAAACAACCATAAATTAAAGCTCACAAAAATATTACATTGATAAAGATAGAGGTCATAGACTCTCCATATTGCATACATACTCTACATTGTAACTACTACTATTCTACTCATTGTTATCTATCTTCTTTTATAGAACTCTCTTTCTCTCTATAAGAAGACCTATATATAATGAGACATGATTCTTGGCCTTCCATATTCCTATGACACTTCATCTTCCTATTCTTAAGGACTCATGTACATGTGGACACCATGCATATTTACATCATTGCACATTCTAATAATACTTGTGCATTTATTATATTACATAAAGTAAATGCTCAAACCCTAATCTAAGACAAACTCCTAATCTAAAGATGTACCCATGGTGGTACATTGGCATATACCAAATAATGTAATATATTCCAACACCCCCTCTATTATATTATTTGGTTATTGAAGACTTTAGTCTTCAATGTGGTCTTCATCCTAGTTTTGAAACTTGAGCTCTTCTTTTTTGCTTTCTTCTTTGTACTCTCTATTTGTATCCTAATCAAGTAAATAATTAGTATCTTCATGAAATACTATTTTAGTAAAAAGAGATTTAACTTCATGTTCATATGTAGGTTCTTATGGTTCTTGAATTTCTGGAATCTCTTAAACTAAATGTCCTTTTTGTTTCCCTTCTCTATATTGTAGTTGAGGATGATTATATTGACTATGAGAAGTAAATAGATGCTGAAATTGTTGCTGATGTGGATTATATTAATTTTGATATTGTATTTGTTGGAAGGGCCTACTCGATTGGCTTCCAAAATTTGTTTGATTTCCTTGATACTGATTTCTTGGATTGAATATACAATAATTGGTACTATGTTCTTTCTTTTGGCATACTTGACAATATCTATTATTCTATTTTGATCTTCCTTTTGAGAATGACGCAACATTTACTTGTAGATTATCTTTTGAGACTAAGGCATTGTTAGTCATTTAATCTTCTATTGCATTGTACACCTCATATTCTTATAGGATATTGAATAACTCATAAAATGATGTATCATTATTTAGAATTTGTAGAGATGTGACTAGATGCTTGTAGCTTTCTTGAAGTGCTCTTAGGATTACTTGAACAAGAAACTTATCTTCAATAGTTTCTTCTAAGGTTAATAATTTTCCTTTTATATCTGCTACTTTCCTTAGGAACAATTCTATACTTTCACCACTATTAAATTTTAGAGAATGTAATTGAGTTTGAAGATTCAAGATAGTGGATTTATTCCTTCCTTAAAATATCTTGGCTAAAGTATTCCAAGATTATGTAAAAGTTATTTTTGAATTAATGTTTGGTTGTATTTCATCTGTAATTACAAATATTATTATCATGAGTTCTTTTGCTTTATTTTCTTCAAACTTTTGAATCTCACTATCCCCTATAGTAGGTTTAGTTTTTGCTTCTTTAATAATATCCCAAAGCTTTTCAACTATTAATATTGACATTACTTTATTTTTCCATGAAGTGTAATTAGGTCCTTTAAAAAGTTAGGATTCCAAAAGTATGAATTTATTTGTTGCCATAATAACACTTGTAGACTACCTTATATCTCCCTAGTTTTGAATATACTATGGTCTTGATAAAGTGCTTAGCTTTCTTAGTTTTATTTTGAGTTGAATCCCTTTTATCTCTCTAATGTTCAACTACTATTTTCACCTTATATATCCCTATTTGTGAATAGAAAGCTAAATATAATTTTGATGCAATTTCAATTGATAAAATTCTCTATCTTCAAGATCTTTAAGTTGGATTTCTTATGTCCCTTCAATTTGTATAAGAGACTAATATCAAGAATAATTTTTCCAACTTTCAAACAACTCTAGGTTGTGATTCTTATACCTTTCAATTTTTCAATAGTATGATTTCTAAATTTCAAGAATCTAAATTTGATGTTGAACTCCTTATAACTCCCTAGTTGGAAATTTAGAAATAATGATATTTGCAAATAATATTTCAATTTTTGGTGTAGAAGTCCTTATTTCTCCAAGTTAATATTTTTGCAAATATTTCAATGCAATATTAATTTCAAGAATGAATAGAGTAATAAAACTTTCAAAAATCTTATTACTTCTAATATCTTCTAAGGCACTTAATACTTTTCTAAGGTTATCACCTTATTTCTCCTATTATTTAAATAACCTTAC
Source organism: Wollemia nobilis (assembly GCA_028583015.1). Classification (NCBI taxonomy): domain Eukaryota; kingdom Viridiplantae; phylum Streptophyta; class Pinopsida; order Araucariales; family Araucariaceae; genus Wollemia; species Wollemia nobilis. Next base: position 990,680 of record JAQPPZ010016932.1, read on the forward strand.
ATATAATTCATTACTCTTTGCTTCAAATATATTATGCATTATTACTCCTTAGAATTTATAAAGGCTTAATTTAAATATATCTTAATTTTTTAATGTGGTGTCTAAAGCTTCAACTTGTTGCTCTTTGACTCTGTGACATGCATTCTAAATGTGCTCTCCTTACATTTAATGCTCCTTTTGGTGTTGAATATTTTGACTCTTTAATATGTCTCCTTCTCCTTTATTTTACAATACTAGTACTTTGTCCTTTCACGCCTCTCTCAACCGTTCTTCCTTTCCTACATTGATTTCTGACTCATACCTTTAATATATGCACAGATGTGTTATGAATATGGTGGTTGATGCTTATTTTTATGTGGACATTTGGCACTTAGATTTATGCTTATTCTAGGGCATTTCAACATAACTCTTACTCGTCTCCAATATAACTTTTCAATATTGTTTTTCAATTCCTCTTTGTTCTTCAACATAACACTCACTCTTGTAGGTGGGCTTGAGGTACTAAAGAAACCTCCACGTATGCACCTTTTCTTGCAAACTGCAACATCTCTTTGGTTAGATTTCTATATTCCTCTTTTTTGTACTCCTCTATAGTGGTGGTTGGACATCCCTTGCAATTAGACTATACTCTAGTGATTGGTCCTCTATCATGTCAAGTGGTAATTAAATACTTTTCTCCTTTGATTTACCAACTAGATAGGTGCATTGATCAAAAATCTTCCTTTTAATGCTTTATGATGAGTGTTTTTGGACTATATTTGATTCTCCTTCTATGAAATGACAAGTGGTAAATAACTTCTTCACTTTCTCAAAATTATCTTACCTAGTGGTGCTATGAGATGACAAGTATAAAATAGCTTCTTCACTTGCTCAGGATTAGTGGTATTCATTCAAATTGTAATTCCTCTTTTGCACTAATGTTTCAAACATTTATTACACCCTTTAGGTTCTTTTGACTATTATGTGCTTCAGTAACTACCAGGTGTAATTCATTTTCTTTAGTTTCTTGTTTTCAACTGATGCATCTCTTTGTCTTCTCTCCAATGGTGCTCAAACCTAACACTCCTTCTTGCATCCAGTAGCTTCATTGGCTTTGTGGTTTCAATGGTGTCTTGGCCTGTCTAAATAATTGAATGTGGTAGCTTTTTTGTGCTTGGCTACTATTTCATTCACCTTCCAATGCTAGGGTGTCTGGATTCACTTTTTGTTTCCTTCAAGTTACTTTTTTTTGGTGCAAATGCAAGCACTGTTTGGATCCTCCAAATGACGTACATTCTCCAAAATACTCCTTTGTAGTGATGCCTCCACTTAACCTTGGTGGCTCCTCCTTAAACTCAATGGATCTTCCTTCAACAACACTCCTCTTGGCAACTTCAACCTTCAACAACGTTTGATCTCACTTTTATGTAACTAGATTGCTTTCACTTTGTTGCACTTCCTTTCAAACTTTCTTGGCTCTATGCTTGGTGGTTACTCTTTGGTGACTCCAATATTCTAATTAGTGTCAAAAATATTATCTTTTGGATAGTTTATTGTATCCAATATTTGCTATACAATATTGGCTTATTTATTTTCCAATAGATAGTAAGTAGTTGACATTTTTTCTTTGTGTTTTATTTAACTTATTTCTTTTGTGCAGGTTTTTAATCCCTTGCAATGATAACTTGTTCAACCTTGAAGACATAAATATGAGAACATTTCCTTTTGTAACTTTAAAAACTTTAATGTTGTACTTTTTAAGACTTAATAATAAGTGAATATGAACATTTAAATAACAAACTTTTATTGCACCAATATTGCATACCTTTTGGTCTCCTTTTGTAGCTTGATTTCTTGGTGATTTGATTCACCTATTTGCTGCCCTGAGTTTGTAAAATGTATAGCTCCAATTACTTATTCTTTTCTACCCTAAACTTGTATATCTTGAAGCTCTAAATGCTGCCCAATTTTTATGTTTTTAGCCTTTAAATTGTTTTCCCAAAATCTTATTTTCGTGTCTCCAATCCTCATTCAAATTTTATCTCTCGAACTCTAAAATTTGTAGCTATTAGTGCTACCAAAAATGCTTCCCCATTGCTGTCCTAAATGCCTTTAATTTTAATATTTTAATGCTACTTAACGATCAACTTCTATGTTGTCCAATTCTTCTCCTATCTTCTCCAAATTGCTACCTTCAATTGTTGTCCAAATAATGTAATATATTCCAATATTTCCTAGGAAAATATAGCAACCCAATTACCTTTTGCTTCTAATAATTTCCCATACCATTTGCATTTATTTCATAGTATTTCAATACTACCTAAAGCTCTTGTAGAAGAATTTTCTAAACAATCACCCATATTTTAAATCTTCTTACAAGCATCTTTACATTCCTTGCTACTTAATTTGATTTCTTGTATTAAAAAAAACTTAGGACTATAAAAACCTATTAATTCCTTAATAACTCTTTTTTAGGGGTTTTATGTTGGACATTTTGAGTAGTTGTCATTGATTTCAAGGTGCCAGGTTATAGCTCAGCTCAAGTGCAAGTGGAAGTTTAATGAAATTCATGATGGGTTTAAATATCTATATTTTAGACCCAAGAGAATGGGTCAACCCAAGGAAGCAATTTATCCAAGGCATCAAAAGGATATAATATTATAATTATTGTTATTATAATATTAAAGTGATATGGTGAAAACCCCAAATAAAATATTTATAATTTTAATTATAATATTTTATAAAATCAAAGTGGGTTTTATAAAGTTTAATAATATTTCATAAACCCAAAGTTGGGTTTGGAGGCAAAGGCATTCGAAGCACCTTATAAAGTTATTAAACCTTCATTGATGTCGTGGAAGGAGAGTCTTTGGAAGTGCCGACGTTCTCCAAGGAGTGGAGAGAAAATATAAATATCTTGCCCAAAGAGCATAAACATTATCCTTTCTCAAATTATTAATTGGCATGCAAAAAGGAAGAAGAGCTCGTGAGATTTTGATTTTCATGTACATAAAACTGTTTAAAAAGGGAAGCATTAATTTTTCAAAGGCCAACCGGGTAGTGTGGGCTAGTGGCAAGTGGGCAAGTGTGAAAATATTTATTTGTAAGAGAGCCTGCACTCGAAATGTGATGGTTGCATTGGAGATCATGTTGATTGAAAGCAACCCAACATCCACATTGTTTTTACCAAGTACATAGGGAGCACTACTTGAAGCACGTGGTGTTTCGTTGGTTTCAAATAAGCATGTAGCTCGTGTGGCATTTGAGGTCGCGGTTAAGGTGCACGTCGTGGGCATATTTGAGGGTTTGATTCCCCTAAATGCAAGGTAAATAGTTTTAATTAAAACTTTTATTATCTACCTAAAGTTGGAGGTATAAGGGTGTTTAAGGTTTTATGATTATTTGCCTATGTTGGAGTTATAAGGGTTGTTAAGTGAAAATTTAGAAGGATTAATTATTGGATAAGTGGTGGTATTTGAGTACTATTATTAGGAGTAATAAGCAGGTTTTTATTTTAATTTCTTATTAAAGTCTTAATTAATATATTAATATATTGGAGAATTAAGATTATTGAGCATTGATTTTATTTTCATAAGGGTTTTTCTATTAAATAAGATTATGGTGAATATTATTTTTAAGTTGGAGTGATAAGGTTTAATTTTGATATCATTTTGTATTATGTTTTGTTGAGGAAATTATTATCTTCTAACCCTTATTGAGATTGGTAAAGATGTAATTGTGAATATGGCAGATTTGTGAATTCAACTCTTTGTCAAGAAAAAAGGTATGGGCAAATTCTTCTTTGGTTGATTTGATTAATTGGCTTACTAGAAAATAAAGTTTGGAGTGAAAAGGATTTGATTAGGGTTTCCTTTTTGAAAGTGCTTGATTTAATGCTTCAAGGTTTTTTGGAATTAATAGTTGTGATTAAAACCTTGTTTGATAAGCATAGTTGTTGAAGCCATTGGTTGTGTGAAGAAATTGAGTTAGAGTTTTACAAATATGATGAGTATCATTGTTATATGAAGATTGTTTTATAAGCATTGTTTTTGAAGTGAGTTATTGTGAAAATAACTTGAACTAGGGTTTTTTAAAAGAACATGAGTATCATTGTTATGTGAGATTTGTTGTTGAGCATTGTTGGAAATATTTTGAGTTGGTTGATATATGCTTGGACTAGGGTTTGTGAGAAAGCGAAGTTTCATTAAGCAATTGATTGAGTTGAGTTGGTTGATCCTAGTCAAGTGGTTGTACTAAGCGATTGTTCAAGTTCCATAAAACAAACTATTGTACATTATGATTTGAGTTGTGAAAGTGATTGTGCATTGAGTATAGAACATATTGAGTCTCTAACAATTATCTTTATGCTTCTATGAGATTGAGAAAAATATGAAAGTGATTGTACATTGAGAGTAGAACATATTGAGCATAACAATTCTCTTTATGCTTCTATGAGATTGGACAAGTTCTATGCGTGGACTTGTTAAGAATATTTGAGGTAAGTCTTTGAGAAGACTCGTGGATTGATTTTGTATGAGCTTTTGTAGAAGCTTACAATACATATTTGGTTAAGTTCTAGAGAAGACTTATTGAGCAGATTGGGACAAGTTTTGTGTGAGCTTGTTGAGCAGATTTGGACAAGTTCTGTGTGAGCTTGTTAAGCATATTGGGACAAGTTATGTGTGAGTTTGTTGAGTAGATTTGGATAGGTTTTGAGTGGACCTGTTGAGAATATTTGAGAAGGTTTTGAGTGGACCTGTTGAGCATATTTGGATAGGTTCTAAGTGGACATGTTGAACAAATTTGAGTTGGTTCTGAGTGGACCTGTTGAGAAGATTTGAGCAAGTTCTGAGTGAACTAGTTGAGCAGATTTGAGCAAGTTCTATGTGGACTTGTTGAGAATATTTTTGCTAGACCGACTGGACTGTGTTTAGTGTAGATTTTAGTGAAATTGTTGAGCATATTTATTCTAGACCGACTAGACTATGTTTAGTGTATATTTGAGTGGACTTGAGTAGATTTGTGCTAGACCAAATAGACTATGTTTAGTGCAGATTTGAGTGTACTTGTTGAGCAGATTTATGCTAGACTGACTAGACTATGTTTAGTATAGATTTGAGATAGATATTTGGAGGTGACATATATGAGAGGATAGTAGTCTCCAGTGGATAGAGATTCATCAGCCAGGGTAGTGAGGACAGGTCTTCTGAGTGGCAACAAGAGTCTTCAGTGGAGAGATACCCACAAGCCAGTGTAGTGGAGGTAGCAGTATTCTAGAGGATCACCAGCCAAAGAAGAGAAGAAGGAGTTCTCCTGTGGATATATATCCACAAAATATATTTAGGGGATCAGAATCTCCTTTGGACATAGGTCCATAAACATTGTAATTAGGAAGGATTCCCAAGACATTATTTGAGAAATATTTTCTCTGTGGATGTAACCCACATTGGGTGAACCACGTTAAATTGGTGTCTCTATTGTGTGTGATTATTTATGCATTGCTTTGGTTATTGCTATTGATATTGCCATTTATTATATTGATTAATACTATTTGGGAAATAAAAGTAAAAAGTGATCTTATACTATTCACCCCCCTCTCAGTATAAGCTTGTGTTATTCAATTGGTATCAAAGTCGGTTCCTTCAACAAACGTTTAACAACTTGAAGGAATATCTTAAAAGAACACAAATGGTAAATAAATGCAAAGGTAGAACCATGAGACACAAGAAGAAAATATTACACATGGTCATGAAAGAAAAGGAAGATGAACTTGATATTGTTGTTTTGGGAGGAATAATGAAAATAGATTCAAGAGATGAATCAAGTAGTGGATAAAAGATTAGGTTTATAAAGTTTTGTACCAAATGTGGGAACATAGGTCACCATGTAGCTTATTATCCACAAGAATGTTTTATTTGTGATTAACTTATACATGATGCAGGTTATTGCAATGGGTTTAGTGTTGAGCAAGGTGCAGGAACAATATTGTCATTGTTGTCAACACAGTCAGATAGATTTATTGATGCAATGGATAGGACGTTCAAAAGCTATTCAGTTGTAGAAGACAGGAGTTCAAAGGTTATTCAGAGGATGTACAGTGATTTTCCAAGAAGACTGAAGTACCCCATTTGCAAAATATCAAAGAAAAAGACAAGTAAGAAAAGTGTTGTGATATCGTGACATATACAGCAAGCAAGAAAAACTGTCACGATTTCACGACATGTTGGAAGAGAAAAAGACAAGTGGAAAAATTGTCACGATTTCGTGACATGTTGGAAGAGAAAGAGAAAGATAGAAAAACTATCGCGATTTCGCGACATGTTGGAAGAGAAAAAGGCAAGTGGAAAAACTGTCATGATTTAGTGACATGTTGGAAGAGAAAAAGACAAGTGGAAAAACTATCGTGATTTCATGATATGTTGGCAGAGAAAAAGGCAAGTGGAAAAACTGTCATGATTTCGTGACATGTTGGAAGAGAAAAAGGCAAGTGGAAAAACTGTCATGATTTCACGACATGTTGGCAGAGAAAAAGGCAAGTGGAAAAACTGTCACGATTTCGCGACATGTTGGAAGAGAAAAGGGCAAGTGGAAAAACTATCATGATTTTGCGACATGTTGGAAGAAAAAGAGAAAGCAGAAAGAAGTGTCGCAATTTCATGACAATTTCGAAGAAAGAGAACAAGTCTGAAAAGTGTCACGAATTCGTGACATGTCGCATTTTTGTGACTAAAATAGGAGAGAGAAAGTAAGTTGGAAAAATGTCATGATTTCGTGACATGTCACATTTTTACGACAAAAGAAAGAGAGGAAGCGTATGAAAGAATAACTGTCACGATTTCACGACAAAAGCAGAAAGCAAGTCTTCGAAGGCAGAAGTGTCATGATTTCACGATAATAGCAAATAAGTGAATTATGGAAGCATAAGTGTTGCGATTTCATGAAAAAAGCAGAGAAGAAGACTTCAAACGTAGAAGTGTCATGATTTTGCAACAAAAGTAGAAAGCAAGACTTCGAAAGCAGAAGTGTCACGATTTCATGACATGTCGCATTTTTGTGACTCAAAAAGGACAAGAAGGCAGAGAAGAAAAAGTGTCACGATATCACGATATGTCACATTTTTGTGACTCAAGAAGGGCAGGAAAACAGGATAACAAAAGTGTCGTGATATCACGACAAAAGAATAGAGAAAGCGTACGGAGGTGAAAGTGTCGCGATATCACGACATGTTGTATTTTCGCAGGCCAAAGCTAAGAGAAAGAGCAAGGAGAAAAAGTGTCATGATATCACGACATGTTGTATTTTTGCGATCCAATGCAAAGAGAAAGAGCAAGGAGAAAAAGTGTCGCAATATCGCGACATGTAGCTTTTTCGCGGTCCGATGCAAAGAAAAAGAGAGAGAAATAAAAAGTGTCACGATATCACGACATGTATTTTTGGGGGCCAAAGCAAGGAGAAAGAGAGAGAAAGTGAAAGTGTCACGATATCGCGACATGTATTTTTGCGGTTGAGTTGAAGCCGACGAAGACCGATGACAACCAACTAAAATTAGGGTTTACAGTTGTCATGAAAGCCGACTAAGATTAGGGTTTACAACTGACTAAGATTAGGGTTTTCATCACAAAAATTTTGTTATAAAAGGAGGGTTGTTTGGAGATTTGAGTATGATGATCGATGCATGTCGAAGTGTGAAATGTGGTCGTAAGAGCGTAGAAAGCATAGAAGTGAAGAGATGATGGCGAAGTGTGCACAGTGAGCGAAGAAGTCATGTCGAATTGTTCTAAGTGCGTCTATGAGTGCATAGATAGAGCAAAGTGCATAGAGAGCGAAAAGGTTGAAATTCGACCAAGTGCGGCTATGATTGCGTAGAGAAAGCATAAGGCACAGAGAGTGGAAAGGGTGAAGACAAACCAAGTGCTACTGTGATTGCATAGAGAAAGCAGAGTGCACAGAGAACACAAAGGTGAAGAAGACCAGTCAGGGTCTTACAAAAGCAAAGGTATTTTACTGTCAATCTTCTAGTTTCAAAATTGAAGTCCAAGTTGGTGCTTGGCATCAGGGGTTGGTGCTCCTTCTAGTTGGTGCTGGTAAATCAGGGGTTGGTGCTCCTTCTAGTTGGTGCTGGTAAATCAGGGGTTGGTGCTCCTTTCTGTTGGTGTAGATAAATAAGGGGTTGGTGCTCCTTCCAGTGGGTGCTGGTAAATTGATTGTAAATTTGGTGCTTTGCAAAGGCTGGATTTGGATGGTAGTCCAAGCAATCATTCTTGAGGAGTAGCCAAATTGGTGAACCTCATTAAATCTTATGTTATGTGATGTTCTCTTGTGATACTTGCTTTATCTAGTTTTAAGGTTTCATTATTTTAGTTTCAAGAGCTATGAATTTAAGTTTAATGAACTACACTGATTCACCCCCCCTCTCAGTGCCATTGTAAGACTAACAATTGGTATCAGATCCAAGTTCCCTTCTCAGGCTAAATCAATTAGGGTTGATCTTGGATTAGTATGCAATGGGTAAGAAGAATAGATCCTCCTCCAAAAGGGTATCTCAGTCAGTTTTAGTTCCTATGGAAGAGAAAATTAAACTAGAAAAGGTTGAAGGAGTGAATTCTAAAGTATGTGATGAAGGTGAGTTGATCGTTGCACTTAAAGAGTTGAATATAAGACTATCCAAGAAGTTGGAAAAATATGGGGATATTATTGAAGATCTCCTCTTACAAATTTAGAAATCCAAGAAAATAGAAGAAGCCTTGAAGTCATGTCTGGATGATAAAGGTGATGTATGTAGCAAACATGAAGAGGAATCTAACAAAGTTATTAGTGATCTAAAGCTGCAAGTAGAAGAGTCAAAAAGGATTGAAGAAACTCTCAGGTCACAGATCAATGAGAAAGAGATTGGGTGTTGCAAACAACAGGAAGAGATTGTTTTATTGAAGAAACAACTAGAAGAGGCCATTACAAATCTCAAATCCGAGAAGAGCATAGAGTTGCTAGATAAAATGATAAGCGAACAAAGAAGCTCCACGAATAAGCATGGTCTTGGATATGAAGCTGAACAACCTTCATATTTCAACTCTGCAGAGAAGAAGAAGTTCACTGTTGAAGGATCGAAGCAAGAAAAGTTCAAAACTGAATCTTCAAAAGGAAGAAAATATCAAAGGAGATCTACAGCAAAGCAACCACAAAAGAAGAGGTTCTATCACTCTCACTCTATTCATAATAATACTTTCAATGGCTATTGTTTCAGATGCAACCAGTATGGTCACAAGGCAATTTATTGTGGATTGAATAATAAATCAAAGAGTTATGCTGGTAGAAATACATCTACGTTTCTAAGTGAACACTATGTACAATATTTTCAATGTAATGGTCATGGGCACATAGCAAGGTTTTGTCCAAGCACTTTTGTATCTAATCTAAGACAAAATAGTAGATTTCATCAGACGCAAAGAATGTAACACAGACAAGGAATATATCATGTACATAAAATAAAGTAAAATAATCATTCATCAAGGATGCACAAGAGACAACCACACAAGAGAAATGTTTGAGTTCATGAAAATGTGCAAAAAAGGGATGTAGTTGAAAAATCCAAGCCCAAGTTCAAGAAAGTTTAGAGAAAGATAGAAGAAAGGAAATTGTGTCTCCTTGGACTGAAGGAGACTACTCCGCTATTGCACTAAGCAACTCCAGGTAGCACATCCTCAGGGGGAGCAATCTTGAAGTTTCATTTTAATTCTCCTATGTATTTGTTTGATTACTTGAGGATGAAAGGCAAGTAGTCAGGGAAGTTGTCGTATAGTTGTCGAAGTATGTTTTCAATTCATGTAGTTGTTTATGGAAGTGTCGTGAAGGGTGATGATTAAATTGAGAGTTGTCATTATTGGTAGTATTGCTATATGTCATTGTGGTACTGGTGATGGTTCTTACTACCACTATCCAAAGTTAAGGATTATAACAGTTCAAATAATTTGGTTAGTGAAAGAATGTTGTCCTAGCCGCATATATGTGTTTCGATAAAAGCAGTATGTATTTGAACTACACATTGATGTGAAGTTTGTTAGATCTATTATGATGTTGTGGTGAAAAATATTGAAGTCTGATTATTTATTCATGTTTAGCTCATCAAGATGAGCAACTTTGTTGTGTGAATCATACCTATCCGAGGTCCAGAAGTATGAGTTTGAGTAAGGTGCACTACAGTTGGTCGTGAAGTGTTTGACAAAATATTGTCTCTTGATTCGAACAGTTGAAAGTAAGGTGTGACCAACGGTGACTATAGAAAACATAGACCAAGTTGAAAATGTAAAAAGGGATTTGGTTGGTGTTGTGGTACAGTGTTTGATGCTTGCACAGAGTTAACAGTAAAATTGCAGTGACAGTACAATGTTGGACAAAATTTGGTACAAGTGTGAGTCACTTGTCAATTTTGTTGACAGATGTGAAATCAACATTTTTGAATGGGAAGCTTGAAGAAGAGGTTTATATTTAGCAGCCAGATGGTTTCCAGCTTGGTGATGATCCCAAATTGGTTTGTAATTTGAAGATATATGGCCTGAAACAGGCACCCCGAGAATGATATGCAAGGCTAGACAACTATCTCTCTCAAAAAATGTTTAAGAAAGGGTGTAAGTTGAACAAGAATGACAAATATCCACCCGTTGATCAAATCATGTAAAGATCTATGATTGGAAGCTTACTGTACCTAAAAGCTACCAAATCAGATATTTTGTAGGCAGTATGCATGGTAGCACGATTTCAGGCTAATCCCAAGGAGACTCATGTGACAACATTATGGTGATTGATTTCTGAAATATCATTGAAGAGAAAATGATTGTTTGTGGTTTCCTTTTTGAAAGTGGTTGGTTGAATGCATCAAGGTTTTTTGAATTGAGAGTTGTGTTTAAACCTTGTGTTATAAGCATAGTGGTTTAAGCCCATTAGTTGTGAAAGAATTTGAGTTAGAAAAGAACATGAGTATCATTGTTATGTGATATTTGTGGTTGAGCATTGTTGGAATTATTTGAGTTGGTTGATACATACTTGGACTAGGATTGTTTGAGAGAGAGTTGTTCCTTGTGATGATTGGTTGAATTGATTTGATTGAGCCTAGTCAAGTTATGTGTGAATTGATTTTTAAAGTTCTATGAAGTGGATTTGATTTTAGATTGCCATTCATTGTTGAGTTTATTTTGAGCACTACTTGAGCATGATTGATTGAGCCTTTGAAAAGGCCTTTGGGAAATATTTGAGGACAATGCTGGGACAAATTTCTAGAACATATTTGAGGATAGTGTTGGGACAAATTTCTAGAGCATATTTGGACAGGTTTTGTATGAGCTTGTTATTTAACATTGGACAAGTTCTGTGTGAGCTTGATATTCAGCATTGGACAAGTTCTATGTGAGATTGTTAAGTAGGTTCTATGTGAGCCTATTGAGCAGGTTCTTAGTGAGCATATTGACAGATATTTGGAGGTGATAGAGTACAGAGGACAGAGTCTCAATGGATAGAGATCCAAAGAGCCAACACAGCTTGAAGATAGATTTGAGTGAGGATTCTTCAAATGGAGAGAGGTCCACCAGTCAGTGCAGTAGCGAGACAGAGTCTTCTATAATATCACAAGGGTACTATGGAGTATGGGTTATGGTATCCAAAATATGCAGATTGGGTAGGATGTGTAGATGACAGAAAGAGTACCAGTGGAGGTGCATTCTATCTTGGAGGTAGATTGGTCGCGTGGCATAGTAAGAAACAATATTCAGTCTCTTTATCGATAGCAAAGGTAGAATATATTGTAGCGACAACATGTTGTACACAGGTATCACTTTTTGAAGGAGAAAGTTGTGAAAGGTGAGGTTAAGTTGGATTTTTTTCCAACTACAGAGCAAGTAGCAAATATCTTCATAAAACCATTGCCCAAGGAAGTTTTTGAGTACCTTCACAATAAATTGGGATTGGTCACACTTCCCAAGAATTGACTAGCTACAAGGATCACATTCTCAAAGGGAGCATTTAAGTATTTGATTATCCTTTTGCTCATGTTCATGATTTTTGCTAAGTGTAATAAATTTTTCCTGATAATGTTGTGCATGGACTCAGGGGGAGTCTGCAATAGCCCTTTGGTATTATTGTCAAAGGGGGAGAAGAATTATAGGAAATTGCACATGTGTTGCCAACAATTCCAAAGGGGGAGATTGTTGAGGAAGGTGCCGCAACAGTATTGTCATTATTGTAAACACAGTAAGATAGATCTGTTGATGCAATGGACAGGACATTTAAAAGCTATTCAGATGCAGAAGATAGGATTTCAAAGGTTATTCTGAGTATGTACAGTGATTTTCCAAGAAGACTGAAGTGCCCCATTTGCAAAAGATCAAAGAAAAATACAAGTAAGAAAAGTGTCACGATATCGTGACATATACAGCAGGCAAGAAAAACTATCACGATTTCGTGACATGTTGGAAGAGAAAAAGACAAGTGGAAAAACTATCGCGATTTCGTGACATGTTGGAAGAGAAAGAGAAAGCTGGAAAAACTGTCGCGATTTCGTGACATGTTGGAAGAGAAAAAGGCAAGTGGAAAAACTGTCACGATTTCGCGACATGTTGGAAGAGAAAAAGACAAGTGGAAAAACTGTCATGATTTCGTGACATGTTGGCAGAGAAAAAGCCAAGTGGAAAAACTATCACGATTTCGTGACATGTTGGAAGAGAAAAAGGCAAGTGGAAAAACTGTCGCGATTTCGTGACATGTTGGAAGAGAAAAAGGCAAGTGGAAAAACTGTCACGATTTCATGACATGTTGGAAGAGAAAAAGGCAAGTGGAAAAACTATCACGATTTCGTGACATGTTGGAAGAAAAAGAGAAAGCAGGAAGAAGTTTCACGATTTCACGACAAGTTCAAAGAAAGAGAACAAGTCTGAAAAGTGTCGCGATTTTGTGACATGTCGCATTTTCACGACTAAAATAGGAGAGAGAAAGTAAGTTGGAAAAATGTCACGATTTCGTGACATGTCGCATTTTCATGACAAAAGAAAGAGAGGAAGCGTATGGAAGCAGAATTATCACGATTTCACGACAAAAGCATAAAGCAAGTCTTCGAATATAGAAGTGTCGTGATTTCACGATAATAGCAAAGAAGTGAAGTACGAAAGCAGAAGTGTCACGTTTTCATGACAAAAGAAGAGAAGAAGACTTCAAAGGCAGAAGTGTCATGATTTCATGACAAAAGCAAAAAGCAAGACTTCGAAAGTAGAAGTGTCACGATTTCATGACATGTCACATTTTCACGACTCAAAAAGGACAGGAAAGCAAAGAAGCAAAACTGTCACGATATCACAACATGTCACATTTTTGTGACTCAAGAAGCGTAGGCAGGCAGGATAACAAAAGTGTCGCGATATCACGACAAAAGAATAGAGAAAGTGTACGGAGGCGAAAGTGTCACGATATCATGACATGTATTTTTGCAGGCCAAAGCTAAGAGAAAGAGCAAGGAGAAAAAGTGTCGCGATATCGCGACATGTATTTTCGTGGTCCGATGCAAAGAGAAAGAGCAAGGAGAAAAAGTGTCATGATATTGTGACATGTAGCTTTTTCGTGGTCCGATGCAAAGAAAAAGAGAGAGAAAGAAAAAGTGTCGCGATATCGCGACATGTTGTATTTTTGGGGGCCAAAGCAAGGAGAAAGAGAGAGAAAAAGAAAGTGTCGCGATATCACGACATGTTGTATTTTCACAGTTGAGTTGAAGCCGATGAAGACCGATGATAGCCGACTAAAATTAGGGTTTACAGTTGTCATGAAAGCCGACTAAGATTAGGGTTTACAGCCGACTAAGATAAGGGTTTTCATCACAAAAATTCTATTATAAAAGGAGGGTTGTTTAGAGATTTGAGTATGATGAATGCTTGTCGAAGTGTGAAATGTGGTCGTAAGAGCGCAAAAGCGATGAGATGATGGCGAAGTGCACAAAGTGAGCGAAGAAGTCATGTAAAATTGTTCTAAGTGCGTCTGTGAGTGCATAGATAGAGCAAAGTGCGCAGAGAGCGAAAAGGTTGAAATTCGACCAAGTGCGGCTGTGATTGCACAAAGAAAGTAGAAGGCACAGAGAGTGGAAAGGGCGAAGATGAACCAGGTGCTAATGTGATTACGTAGAGAAAGCAGAGTGCATAAAGAATGCAAAGGTGAAGAAGACCAGTTAGGGTCTTACAAAAGCAAAGGTATCTTACTGTCAATATTCTAGTTTCAAATTGAAGTCCAAGTTGGTGCTTGGCATCAGGGGTTGGTGCTCCTTCCAGTTGGTGCTAGTAAATCAAGGGTTGGTGCTCCTTCCAGTTGGTGCTGGTAAATCAGGGGTTGGTGCTCCTTTTTTTGGTGTAGATAAATAAGGGGTTGGTGCTCCTTCCAGTGGGTGCTAGTAAATTGATTGTAAAGTTGGTGCTTTGCAAAGGCTGGATTTGGATGGTAGTCCAAGCAATCATTCTTGAGGAGTAGCCAAATTGGTGAACCTCATTAAATCTTGTGTTGTGTGATGTTCTCTTGTGATACTTGCTTTATCTGGTTTTAAGGTTTCATTATTTTAGTTTTAAGAGCTATGAATTTAAGTTTAAAGAACTACACTGATTCACCCCCCCTCTCAATGCCATTGTAAGACTAACAATTGGTATCGAGCCAAGTTCCCTTCTCAGGCTAAATCAATCAGGATTGATCTTGGATTAGTATGCAATGGGTAAGAAGAATAGATCCTCCTCCAAAAGGGTATCTCGATCGGTTTCAGCTCCTGTGGAAGAGAAAATTGAACTAGAAAAGGTTGAAGGAGTGAATTTTGAAGTATGTGATGAAGGTGAGTTGATCGCTGCACTTAAAGAGTTGAATATAAGACTGTCCAAGAAGTTGGAAAAATATGGGGATATTATTGAAGATCTCCTCTTACAAATTTAGAAAGCCAAGAAAATAGAAGAACCCTTGAAGTCACGCCTGGATGATAAAGGTGATGTATGTAGCAAACGTGAAGAGGAATCTAACAAAGTTATTAGTGATCTAAATCTGCAAGTAGAAGAGTCCAAAAGGATTGAAGAAACTCTCAAGTCACAGATCAATGAGAAAGAGATTGGTTGCTACAAACAAGAGGAAGAGATTGTTTTATTGAAGAAACAACTAGAAGAGGCCAATACAAATCTCAAATTCAAGAAGAGCACAGAGTTGCTAGATAAAATGATAAGCCAACAAAGAAGCTCCATGGATAAGCGTGGTCTTGGATATGAAGCTGAACAACCTTCATCTTCCAACTCTGCAGAGAAGAAGAAGTTCATTGTTGAAGGATCGAAGCAAGAAAATTTTGAAACTGAATCTTCAAAAGGAATAAAATATCAAAGGATATCTACAGCAAAGCAACCACAACAAAAGAGGTTCTATCACTCTCACTCTATTCATAATAATACTTTTAATGGCTATTGTTTTAGATGCAACCAGTATGGTCACAAGGCAATTTATTGTGGATTGAATAATAAATCAAAGAGTTATGCTGGTAGAAATACATCTGCGTTTCTAAGTGAACACTATGTACAATATTTTCAATGTAATGGTCATGGGCACATAGCAAGGTTTTGTCCAAGCACTTTTGTATCTAATCTAAGGCAAAATAGTAGATTTCATCAGATGCAAAGAACGCAACACAGACAGAGGAATAAATCATGTACATAAAAGAAAGGAAAATAATCATTCATCAAGGATGCACAAGAGACAACCACACAAGAGAAATGTTTGAGTTCATGAAAAGGTGCAAAATAGGGATGTAGTTGAAAAATCCAAGCCCGAGTTCAAGAAATTTTGGAGAAAGATAGAAGAAAGGAAATCGTGTCTCCTTGGACTGAAGGAGACTACTCCGCTATTGCACTAAGCAACTCTAGGTAGCACATCCTCAGGGGGAGCAATCTTGAAGTTTCATTTTAATGCTCCTATGTATTTGTTTGATTACCTGAGGATGAAAGGCAAGTAGTCAGGGAAGTTGTCGTATAGTTGTCGAAGTGTGTTTTCAATTCATGTAGTTGTTTGTGGAAGTGTCGTGAAGGGTGGTGATTAAATTGAGAGTTGTCATTATTGGTAGTATTGCTATATGTCATTGTTGTACTGGTGATGGTTCTTACTACCACTATCCAAAGTTAAGGATTATAACAATTCAAATAATTTGGTTAGTGAAAGAATGTTGCCCTAGCCGCATATATGTGTTTCAATAAAAGCAGTATGTATTTGAACTACACATTGATGTGAAGATTGTTAGATCTATTATGACATTGTGGTGAAAAATATTGAAGTCTGATTATTGATTCATGTTTAGCTCATCAAGATGAGCAACTTTGCTTTGTGAATCATACCTATCCGAGGTCCAAAAGTATGAGTTTGAGTAAGGTGCACTATAGTTGGTCGTGAAGTGTTTGACAAAATATTGTCTCTTGATTCAAACAGTTGAAAGTAAGGTGTGACCAACGGTGACTGTAGAAAACATAGACCAAGTTGAAAATGTAAAAATGGATTTGGTTGGTGTTGTGGTATAGTGTTTGATGCTTGCACAGAGTTGGCAGTGAAATTGCAGTGACGGTACAGTGTTGGACAAAAGTTGGTACAAGTGTGAGTCACTTGTCAATTTTGTTGACAGATGTGAAATCAATGTTTTTGAATGGGAAGCTTGAAGAAGAGGTTTATATTGAGCAGCCAGATGGTTTCCAACTTGGTGATGATCCCAACTTGGTTTGTAAGTTGAAGATATATTGAAACAGGCACCCTGAGCATGATATGCAAGGCTAGACAACTATCTCACTCAACAAAGGTTTAAGAAAGATGATATCATATTTGGTAGTAGCAAAGAGAGCATAAAATTAAAAAAAAAAAGTAGAAAAAAAACAACAAAAAAAAAAAAGAAAAAAAAAAAAAAAAAAAAAAAAAAGGGTGCAAGTTGAGCAAGAATGAAAAATCTCCACCTTTTGATCAAATCATGTACAGGTCTATGATTGGAAGCTTACTGTACCTAAAAGCTACCAAACCAGATATTTTGTAGGCAGTATGCATGGTAGCACGATTTCAAGCTAATCCCAAGGAGACTCATGTGACAACATTATGGTGGTTGATTTCTGAAATATCATTGGAGGGAAAATGATTGTTTGTGGTTTCCTTTTCGAAAGTGGTTAATACAAGGTTTTGATTGAGAGTTGTGTTTAAACCTTGTGTTTAAGCATAGTGGTTTAAGCCCATTAGTTTTGAAAGAACTTGAGTTAGAAAAGAACATGAGTATCATTGTTTGTGATTTTGTGGTTGAGCATTGTTGGAATTATTTGAGTTGTTGATATACTTGGACTAGGTTGTGTGAGAGAGATTTGTTCCTTGGGATGTTGAAGAGAACACAAGAAAAATGAAGTGGATCTGATTTGAGATTGCCATTTATTGTTGAGTTTATTTTGAGCACTACTTGAGCATGATTGATTGAGCCTTTGAGAAGGCCTTTGGGAAATATTTGAGGACAATGTTGGGACAAATTTCTAGAACAGATTTGAGGATAGTGTTGGGATAGATTTCTAGAGCAGATTTGGACAGGTTTTGTATGAGCTTGTTATTCAACATTGGACAAGTTCTATGTGAGCTTGATATTTAGCATTGGACAAGTTCTATGTGAGATTGTTAAGTAGGTTATGTGTGAGCCTATTGAGAAGGTTCTTAGTGAGCCTATTGATAGAGCTTTGGAGGTGATAGAGTACAGAGGATAGAGTCTCAATGGATAGAGATCCAATAGCCAACACAATTGAAGATAGATCTGAGTGAGGATTCTTCAAGTGGAGAGAGGTCCACCAGTCAGTGCAGCAGCGAGATAGAGTCTTCTATAATATCACAAGGGTACTATGGAGTATGGGTTATGGTATCCAAAAGATGCAGATTGGGTAGGATGTGTAGATGACAGAAAGAGTACCAGTGGAGGTGCATTCTATCTTGGAGACAGATTGGTCGCATGGCACAGTAAGAAACAAGAGTTAGTCTCTTTATCGACAGCAGAGGCAGAATATATTGCAGTGACAACATGTTGTACGCAGGTATCACTTTTTGAAGGAGAAAGTTGCGGAAGGTGAGGTTAAGTTGGATTTTGTTCCAACTACAGAGCAAGTAGCAGATATCTTCACAAAACCATTGCCCAAGGAAGTTTTTGAGTACCTTCACAATAAATTGGGAGTGGTCACACTTCCCAAGAATTGACTAGCTACAAGGATCACATTCTCAGGGGGAGCATTTAAGCATTTGATTATCTTTTTGCTCATGTTCATGATTTTTGCTAAGTGTAATAAATTTTGCCTGAGAATGTTGTGCATGGACTCGAGGGAGAGTCCGCAATAGCCCTTTGGTATTATTGTCAAAGGGGGAGAAGAATTACAGGAAATTGCACATGTGTTGCCAACAATTCCAAAGGGGGAGATTGTTGAGCAAGGTGCAGCAACAATATTGTCATTGTTGTCAACATAGTCAGATAGATCTATTGATGCAATGGATAGGAAGTTCAAAAGCTATTCAGATGCGGAAGACAGGAGTTCAAAGGTTATTCAGAGGATGTACAATGATTTTCCAAGAAGACCGAAGTGCCCCATATGCAAAAGATCAAAGAAAAAGACAAGTAAGAAAAGTGTCACGATATCATGACATATACAGCAGAAAGAAAAACTGTCACGATTTTGTGACATGTTGGAAGAGAAAAAGACAAGTGGAAAAACTGTCGTGATTTCGTGACATGTTGGAAGAGAAAGAGAAAGCTAGAAAAACTATCATGATTTCGCGACATGTTGGAAGAGAAAAAGGCAAGTGGAAAAACTGTCGTGATTTCGTGACATGTTGGAAGAGAAAAAGGCAAGTGGAAAAACTGTCACGATTTTGTGACATGTTGGCAGAGAGAAAAGGCAAGTGGAAAAACTGTCACGATTTCGTGACATGTTGGAAGAGAAAAAGGCAAGTGGAAAAACTGTCGCGATTTTGCGACATGTTGGCAGAGAAAAAGGCAAGTGGAAAAACTATCATGATTTCGTGACATGTTGGAAGAGAAAAAGGCAAGTGGAAAAATTGTCACGATTTCGTGACATGTTGGAAGAAAAAGAGAAAGCAGGAAGAAGTGTCGCGATTTCGCGACAAGTTCAAAGAAAGAGAACAAGTTTGAAAAGTGTCACGATTTCACGACATGTCGCATTTTCGTGACTAAAATAGGAGAGAGAAAGTAAGTTGGAAAAGTGTCACAATTTCATGACATGTCACATTTTCACGACAAAAGAAAGAGAGGAAGCATACAGAAGCATAACTGTCACGATTTCGAGACAAAAGCAGAAAGCAAGACTTCGAAGGCAGAAGTGTCACGATTTCGTGACAATAGCAAAGAAGTGAAATACGGAAGCAGAAGTGTCATGATTTCATGACAAAAGCAAAGAAGAAGGCTTCAAAGGCAGAAGTGTCATGATTTCATGATAAAAACAGAAAGCAAGACTTCGAAATCAGAAGTGTCGTGATTTCACATGTCGCATTTTGAAGACTCAAAAAGGACAGGAAGGCAGAGAAGCAAAAGTGTCGCGATATCATGACATGTCACATTTTTGCGACTCAAGAAGAGCAGGCAGGCAGGATAACAAAAGTGTCACGATATCGCGACATAAGAATAGAGAAAGCGTACAGAGGCGAAAGTGTCACGATATCGTGACATGTTGTATTTTCGTGGGCCAAAGCTAAGAGAAAGAGCAAGGAGAAAAAGTGTCACGATATCGCGACATGTCGTATTTTCACGGTCCGATGCAAAGAGAAAGAGCAAGGAGAAAAAGTGTTGTGATATCACGACATGTAGCTTTTTCACGGTCCAATGCAAAGAAAAAGAGAGAGAAAAAAAAAGTGTCGCGATATCGTGACATGTATTTTTGGGGGCCAAAGAAAGGAGAAAGAGAGAGAAAGTGAAAGTGTCGCGATATCGCGACATGTTGTATTTTCGCGGTTGAGTTGAATCTAACGAAGACCGATGATAGCCAACTAAAATTAGGGTTTACAGTTGTCATGAAAGCCGACTAAGATTAGGGTTTTCATCACAAAAATTTTGTTATAAAAGGAGGGTTGTTTGGAGATTTGAGTATGTTTATGAAGTCATCGAATGCATGTCAAAGTGTGAAATGTGTTCGTAAGAGCACAAAAATCATAGAAGCGGCGAGATGATGGCGAAGTGTGCATAGTGATCGAAGAGGTCATGTCGAATTGTTCTAAGTGCGCCTGTGAGTGCACAGATAGAGCAAAGTGCATAGAGAGCAAAAAGGTTGAAATTCGACCAAGTGCGGCTATGATTGCACAGAGAAAGCAGAAGGTGTAGAGAGTGGAAAGGGTGAAGATGAACCAAGTGTTGTTGTGATTGTGTAGAGAAAGCAGAGTGCACAGAGAACACAAAGGTGAAGAAGACCAGTTAGGGTCTTACAAAAGCAAAGGTATTTTACTATCAATCTTCTAGTTTCAGAATTGAAGTCCAAGTTGGTTCTTGGCATCAGGGGTTGGTGCTCCTTCCAGTTGGTGCTGGTAAATCAGGGGTTGGTGCTCCTTCTAGTTGGTGCTGGTAAATCAGGGGTTGGTGCTCCTTTTTGTTGGTGCAGATAAATAAGGGGTTGGTGCTCCTTCCAAGTGGGTGCTGGTAAATTGATTGTAAAGTTGGTGCTTTGCAAAAGCCGAATTTGGATGGTAGTCCAAGCAATCATTCTTGAGGAGTAGCCAAATTGGTGAACCTCATTAAATCTTGTGTTGTGTGATGTTCTCTTGTGATACTTGCTTTATCTGGTTTTAAGGTTTTATTATTTCAGTTTTAAGAGCTATGAATTTAAGTTTAAAGAACTACACTGATTCACCCCCCCTCTCAGTGCCATTGTAAGACTAACATTTAGTAGCGGTGAAGATGAATATGATATTTTTGAAAATGAAATCCTAGAGTTTGGTTCAAGAAAGGATAACGGGGACAATCAAAATAGGTATGAAGAAAAAAATATACTTTCAGTATCAAAATAAAATGCTCCTATAGAATATTTAGAAAAATAGAAATAGAAAGCCACTCTTAAGGAACTCATTTAATTGAAAAGAAAGAATTTAGAATTGAAGGGTCAAATACAAGAATATGAGAAATGTAAGACAAAGCTTCTACAAGATCTTTTTGACTTGAGAGATAAGGTTGAAAAGGCAAGAAGAGTTGAAAAACATATGGTTGAACAGTCAAAGGTAAAAGAGATAGAATGTGAAAGGCTTATGGTTACTCTTGAAGAATTAAAAAGGAAGAACTCAAGATTAAGGGTTCAAGCTCAAGAATATGAAAAAGCAAAAGCAAGGTTTTTACAGGAACTCACCAACTTCAAAATTAAAGTTGAAGATACAAGAAAAATTAAAGAAGGTATGGCCAAAAAATTAAAGATAAAATATCTAGAATGTGAAAGATTAGAGCATGAGATATTTTCACTAAGGATGAAATTAAAAGGTTCTAAGGATAACCTACACAAGTTTGAGAAAAATTCAAAGACTTTAGACAATATTATCAATGCACAAAGGTCATCAATCACCATGACAGGACTTAGTTCTAAATAATAACAAGGGAAACAGGAAGTAGTAAAAAGGAGAGTCAAACTCAAACACCATAAAAGAAGAAGCATCAAAAGAAATAAGTAAAATAGAGAGTGAGACTTCTAAGAATAAGTTGGACCATATAAAGTTCAACAAGGAAAGGAACAATGCACAAGTAAGAAACAAATAGAACAAGAAACAGGTAGAAGAGACTAAGAGACCAATGGGGTCTAGGCAAGGTTTCTTCAGTGGAAGATTTTTTTCATGTCATAGGTTTGGGCACATGGCTTCACAATGCAAGACATATTAAATACAAGAATATGGAAATAAACAGCTTTTCCATTGGTATTGCTACTCATGTAATTAGTTTGGTCACAAGGCAATGAATTGCAGGGTTCATAATAGAAGAGGATATCGCTTCACCAAGAGAAATCCTAAGATATTTTTACCTCAAAGGAATAATAACATTAAGTGTTATAAGTGCAATAATGATGGTCACATAACAAAGTGGTGTAGGGCAGATTTTCCAAAAATAGGTATGAACAGGAACAGAAACAAGAATAGTACCATGGATGTGAACATGGACAGGAACAGGAATAGGAACATGGATGTGAACAAGAATAGGAATAGGAACAAGAATGATGACATGGATGGTAACATAGACACAGATAGAAATAGTCAGAAGATTCATAAAATTCAAAAAATAAGAGAAGAGGATAAAGGTAAAGAACAATACTTTCTGGGAGTAGAAATACTCCCACCCCAAAATTAACCATCTTAACAGAAGGTGGGTGAGGGGCTAAGCTAAGAGGCTCATTCTTAGCCCTAAGCCCCAAAGGTGACCCTTTTCCATTGATGTCAAAGAGGGAGAGAGATTTGAGTATAGGGGAGATATTTGATATTTGAGAGAGCATTGAGCTAGGGGGAGCAGTGGCCTAAGGGGAGCAGCATAGAATAATAAGTCAAGCTTTCAGTAAAAAGAATTTGGATTGCCATCAATGATAAAAGAGGATATTGTTAGACATTTTGAGCAATTGTCATTGATGTCCAAAATTAGTTGTCATTGATGTCAAGGTGTCAGGTGATAGCTCAGCTCAAGTGCAAGTGGAATTTTAATGAAATTCATGATGGGTTTAAATATCTATATTTTACACCCAAGAGAATGGGTCAACCCAAGGAAGCAATTTTTCCAAGGCATCAAAAGGATATAATATTATAATAATTGTTATTATAATATTAAAGTGATATGGTGAACACCACAAATAAAATATTTATAATTTTCATTATAATATTTTATAAATCAAAGTGGATTTTAGCCTAAAGTATTAATTATATTTCATAAACCCAAAGTTGGGTTTGGAGGCAAAGGCATTCGGAGCACCTTATAAAGTTATTAAACCTTCGCCGACATCATGGAAGGAGAGTCTTTGGAAGCACTAACATTCTCCAAGGAGTGGAGAATGAAAATATAAATATCTTTCCCAAAGGGCATAAATATTATCCTTGCTCGAATTATTAATTGGCATGCATAAATGAAGAAGAGCTCATGAGATTTTGATTTTCATGTACATGGTTTAGTGGTGAGTGGGCAAGTGCAAAAATGTTTGTTTGCAAGAGAGCCTACGTTCGAAACCTGGTGGCTGCATTGGAGATGGTGTTGATTGAAAGGCACCCAAGGTGCATGTTTTTTTTGCCAAGGGCAGAGAGAGCACTACTTAAAGCACATGGTGCTTCATTGGTTTCAAGCATGCACATAGCTCATGCGACATTTGAGGCCGCAACTAAGGCACACGTTGTGGCCATAGTTAAGGGTTCGATTCTCCCTGAATGCAAGGTAAATATTTTTTATTAAAACTTTTATGATCTCCCTAAATTTGGAGGTATAAGGGTGTTTAAGGTTTTATGATCATTTGCCTATGTTGGAGTTATAAGGGTTGTTAAGTGAAAATTTAGAAAGATTAATTATTGGATAAGTGGTGGTATTTGGGTATTGTTATTAGGAGTAATAAGGAGGTTTTTATTTTAATTTCTTATTAAAGTCTTAATTAATTATGCTAATAGGCGTCTTACAATAGCAACGAGGAAGGTCAACCACGTCGTAAACAATATTAATATTTTATTAAAAAAGTCAACATTAAGAAAATTATCCACCAACATTAAGGGTTACGGTGGATTTAAAATATTTAAAAAATATTTAAACTATTTAAACTAAAATGGTGCCCAAACTTTCTAATATTATTTACGGTGCCTCGATATTGATAACTCTCGGTGTTTATAGATATATATTTTATATATCTAAGCTAGTATATTGATATATTGGAGGATTAAGACTTTTTGAGTATTGTTTAATTTTAATAAGGGTTTTTGTGTTAAAGAAGATTATTGTGAAGGTATTGAATATTATTTTAAGTTGGAGTGATAAGGTGTAATTTTGATATCATTTTGTATTGTGTTTTGTTGAGGAAATTATTATCTTCTAACCCTTATTGAGATTGGCAAAGAAGTAATTGTGAGTGTGGCAGATTTGTGAGATCAACTCCTTGTCAAGAAAAAAGGTATGGGCAAATTCTTCCTTGGTTGAGTTGATTGATTGGCTTACTAGAAAATAAAGTTTGGAGTGAAAAGGATTTGATTAGGGTTTCCTTTTCGAAAGTGCTTGAGTTAATGCTTCAAGGTTTTCTGGAATTAAGAGTTGTGATTAAAACCTTGTTTGATAAGCATAGTTGTTGAAGCCATTGGTTGTGTGAAGAACTTGAGTTAGGATTTTGCAAAGATCATGAGTATCATTGTTATATGAAGATTGTTTTATAAGCATTGTTGTTGAAGTGAGTTATTGTGCAAAGAACTTGAACTAGGGATTTTGAAAAGAACATGAGTATCATTGTTATGTGAGATTTGTTGTTGAGCATTGTTGAAAATATTTTGAGTTGGTTGATATATGCTTGGACTAGGGTTTGTGAGAAAGGGGAGTTTCATTAAGCAATTGATTGAGTTGAGTTGGTTGAGCCTAGTCAAGTGGTTGTATGAAGTGATTGTTCAAGTTCCATAAAACAAACTATTCTACATTCTGATTTGAGTTGTGAAAGTGATTGAGCATTGAGTATAGAACATATTGAGTCTCTAACAATTCTCTTTATGCTTCTATGAGATTGAGAAAGTTGTGAAAGTGATTGTGCATTGAGAGTAGAACATATTGAGTCTCTAACAATTCTCTTTATGCTTCTATGATATTGGACAAGTTCTATGTGTGGACTTGTTAAGAATATTTGAGGCAAGTCTTTGAGAAGACTTGTGGACTGATTTTGTGTGAGCTTTTGTAGAAGCTTACAATACATATTTGGTTAAGTTCTAGAGAGGACTTATTGAGCAGATTTGGACAAGTTCTGAGTGAGCTTGTTGAGCAGATTTGAACAAGTTCTGAGTGAGCTTGTTGAGCAGATTTGGACAAGTTCTGAGTGAGCTTATTGAGTAGATTTGGATAGGTTCTGAGTGGACCTATTGAGAAGATTTGAGCAGGTTCTGAGTGGACATGTTGAGAAGATTTGGATAGGTTCTAAGTGGACCTATTGAGCAGATTTGAGTAGGTTCTGAGTGGACCTATTGAGAAGATTTGAGCAAGTTCTGAGTGGACTTGTTGAGTAGATTTGAGCAAGTTTTGAGTGGACTTGTTGAGCATATTTGTGCTAGACCGACTAGACTATGTTTAGTGTAGATTTGAGTGGACTTGTTGAGAAGATTTGTGCTAGATCGACTAGACTATGTTTAGTGTAGATTTGAGTGGACTTGTTGAGCAGATTTGTGCTAGACTAATTGGACTATGTTTAGTGCAAATTTGAGTGGACTTGTTGAGCAGATTTGTGCTAGATCGACTGGATTGTGTTTAGTATAGATTTGAGATAGAGCTTTGGAGGTGACAGAGTAGAGAGGACAGTAGTCTCTAGTGGATAGAGATCCATCAACCAAGGTAGTGAGGATAGGTCTTCTGAGTGGGGATAAGAGTCTTCAGTGGAGAGAGATCCACAAGCCAATGCAGTGGAGGTAGTAGTCTTCTAGAGGATCACCAGCTAGAGCAGAGGAGAAGGAGTTCTCCTATGGATAGAGATCCACAAACCAGATTTAGGGGATCAACATCTCCTTTGGACAGAGGTCCATAAACATTGTAATTGGGAAGGATTTCCAAGAGATTATTTGAGAAATATTTAGAAGAAATATTTTCTCTGTGGATGTAACCCACATTGGGTGAACCACGTTAAATTGGTGTCTCTATTGTGTGTGATGATTTATGCATTGCTTTGGTTATTGCTATTGATATTTCCATTGATTATATTGATTAATACTATTTGGGAAAGAAAAGTAAAAGTGGTCTTATACTGTTCACCCCCCCTCTCAGTATAAGCTTGTGTTCTTCAATTGGTATCAGAGTTGGTTCCTTTCGAAAAAGGTTTAACAACTTGAAGGAAGATCTTACAAGAACACAAATGGCAAAGAAAGGCAAAGGTAGAACCATGAGACACAAGAAGAAAATATCACACATGGTCATGAAAGAAAAGGAAGATGAACTTGATATTGTTGTTTTGGGAGGAAGAATGGAAATAGATTCAAGAGATGAATCAAGCAGTGGAGAAAATATCAGATTGATAAATTTTTGTACCAGATGTGGGAACACAGGTCACCATGCAACTTATTGTCCATAAGAATGTTTTTTTTGTGGTCAACTCAGCCATGATGCAGGTTATTGCAATGGGTTTAGTAGCGGTGAAGATGAAGATGACATTTTTGAAAATGAAATCCTAGAGGTTGGTTCAAGAAAGGATAACGGGGACAATCAAAATAGGTATGAAGAAGAAACTCTACTTTCAGTATTAGAAGAAAATGCTCCTATAGAAGATTTAGAAAAAGAAAAAGAGAAATCCACTCTTAAGGAACTCATTGAATTGAAAAGAGAGAATTTAGAATTGAAGGGTCAAATACAAGAAGATGAGAAATGTAAGACAAAGCTTCTACAAGATCTTTCTGACTTGAGAGATAAGGTTGAAAAGGCAAGAAGAGTTGAAAAAGGTATGGTTGAAAAGTCAAAGGTAAAAGAGATAGAATGTGAAAGGCTTATGGTTACTCTTGAAGAATTAAAAAGGGAGAACTCAGGATTAAGGGTTCAAGCTCAAGAAGATGAGAAAGCAAAAGCAAGGTTTCTACAGGAACTCACCAACTTCAAAATCAAAGTTGAAGAGACAAGAAAAATTGAAGAAGGTATGGCCAAAAAATTAAAGATAAAAGATCTAGAGTGTGAAATATTAGAGCATGAGATAGTTTCACTAAGGATGGAAGTAAAAGGTTCTAAGGACAAGCTACACAAGTTTGAGGAAAATTCAAAGACTTTGGATAGGATTATCAATGCACAAAGGTCATCAATCACCATAACAAGACTTAGTTCTAAAGAAGAACAAGGGAAACAGGAAGCAGAAAAAGGAGAGTCAAGCTCAAACACCAAAAAAGAAGAAGCATCAAAATAAGTAAGTAAAAGAGAGAGTGAGACTTCTAAGGATAAGTTGGACAATAGAAAGTTCAACAAGGAAAGGAACAATGCACAAGTAAGGAACATATGGAATAGGAAACAGGTAGAAGAGACTAAGAGACCAATGGGGTCTAGGCAAGGTTTCTTCAATGGAAGATGCTTTTCATGTCACAAGTTTGGGCACATGGCTTCACAATGCAAGACACATGAAAGACAAGAATATGGGAACATACAACTTTTCCATGGGTATTGCTACTCATGTAATCAGTTTGGTCACAAGGCAATGAATTGCAGGGTTCATAATAGAAGAGGATATGGCTTCACTAGGAGAAATCCTAAGATATTTGCACCTCAAAGGAATAATAACATTAAGTGTTATAAGTGCAATAATGATGGTCACACAACAAAGTGGTGTAGAGCAGATATTCCAGAAATAGGTATGAACAGGGATAGAAATAGGAACAGGAACATGGATGTGAACATGGACAAGAATAGGAACAAGAACATGGATGTGAACAAGAACAGGAATAGGAACAAGAATGATGACATGGACAGGAACATAGACACGGATAGAAACAGTCAGAGGATTCAAAAAATTCAAAAAAGAAGAGAAGAGGATAAAGGTAAAGAACAATGCTTTCTGGGAGTAGAAATACTCCCACCCCAGAATTAACCACCTTAATAGAAGGTGGGGGAGGGGCTAAGCTAAGAGGCTCATTCTTAGCCCCGAGCCCCAAAGGTGACCCTTTGCCATTGATGTCAAAGGGGGAGAGATATTTGAGTATAGGGGAGAGATTTGATATTTGAGAGAGCATTGAGCTAGGGGGAGCAATGTCCCAGGGGGAGCAACACAAAAGAAGAAGTCAAGTTTTTAGTAAAAAGATTTTGGGTTGCCATCAATGACAAAGGGGGAGATTGTTGGACATTTTGAGTCATAAAAGTTGTCATTGATGTCCAAAATTAGTTTTCATTGATGTCAAGGTGCCAGGTGATAGCTCAACTTAAGTGCAAAGTAGGAAAGTTTTAATGATAATTCATGATGGGTTTAAATTTTATAAATCTATATTTTTACACCCAAGAGAATGGGTCAATCCGAAGGAAGCAATATTATCAAGGTATAAAAGGATATAATATTATAATGTTTGATATTATAATATTAAAGTGATATGGTGAAAACCCCAAATAAAATATTTATAATTTTCATTATAATATTTTTTCATTTTTTTAATTATATTTTATAAACCCAAAGATGGGTTTGGAGTTAAAAGTATTCAAAGCACTTTATCAAGGTTCTTAAACCTTCATCGACGCTCATGGTAAGGAGAGCTTTGGAAGCATCGACATTTTCCAAGGAATGGAGGAATTTAATATAAGTACCTATGCCCAAAGGGCATTAAACATTATCCTTGCTCGAATTATTAATTGGCATGCGAAAAAGGAAGAAGAGCTCGTGAAAAGGGATTTCAATTTTCGTGTATAGTGAATAGTTAACAAAGTGGAAGGCGTTGAATGGTCGAAGGCCAACTAGGTAGCATGGCCTAGTGGCAAGTGGGCAAGTGGTAAAATTTTTGTTGGCAAGGGAGCCAACATTTGAAATATGGTGGGTGCATTGGAGATCATGTTGGTTGAAAGGTGCCCAAGGTGCATGTTGTTTTTGCAAAGGGCAAAGAGGGAGCACTATTTTGAAGCACGTGGTGCTTCATCTATCTCAAATGAGCACGTAGCTCATGTGGCGGTTGAGGCCATGACTAAGGTGCACGTCATGGACAAGTAGAGGGTTCGAATCCCTTCAAAGGTAAGGTAAATATTTTTTATTAAATTTTATTATTTGCCTAAAGTTGAGGTATAAGGGTGTTTAATATGATATTTGCCTATGTTGGAGGTATAAGGGTTGTTAAGTGGAATTGTTTAGAAGGGTTGATTGTTGGATAAGTGGTGGTAGTTGAAAATTATCATTAGGAGTAATAAGGAGGTTTTTATTTTAATTGTTTATTAAAGTCTTAATTAATATATTGATATATTGGAGAATTAAGACTATTGAGCATTGATTTTATTTTAATAAGGGTTTTTCTATTTAAGAAGATTATTGTGAAGGTATTGAATATTATTTAAGTTGGAGTGATAAGGTGTAATTTTGATATCATTTTTGTATTGTGTTTTGTTGAGGAAATTATTATCTTCTAACCCTTATTGAGATTGGCAAAGAAGTAATTGTGAGTGTGGCAGATTTGTGAGATCAACTCCTTGTCAAGCAAAAAGGTATGGGCAAATTCTTCCTTGGTTGAGTTGATTGATTGGATTACTAGAAAATAAAGTTTGGAGTGAAAAGGATTTGATTAGGGTTTCCTTTTCAAAAGTGCTTGAGTTAATGCTTCAAGGTTTTCTGGAATTAAGAGTTGTGATTAAAACCTTGTTTGATAAGCATAGTTGTTGAAGCCATTGGTTGTGTGAAGAACTTGAGTTAGGGTTTTGCAAAGATCATGAGTATCATTGTTATATAAATATTGTTTTATAAGCATTGTTGTTGAAGTGAGTTATTGTGCAAAGAACTTGAACTAGGGTTTTTGAAAAGAACATGAGTATCATTGTTATGTGAGATTTGTTGTTGAGCATTGTTGGAAACATTTTGAGTTGGTTGATATATGCTTGGACTAGGGTTTGTGAGAAAGGGGAGTTTCATTAAGCAATTGGTTGAGTTGAGTTGGTTGAGCCTAGTCAAGTGGTTGTATGAAGTGATTATTCAAGTTCCATAAAACAAACTATTCTATATTCTGATTTGAGTTGTGAAAGTGATTGAGCATTGAGTATAGAACATATTGAGTCTCTAACAATTCTCTTTATGCTTCTATGAGATTGAGAAAATTTGAAAGTGATTGTGCATTGAGAGTAGAACATATTGAGTCTCTAACAATTCTCTTTATGCTTCTATGAGATTGGACAAGTTCTATGTGTGGACTTGTTAAGAAGATTTGAGGCAAGTCTTTGAGAAGACTTGTGGACTGATTTTGTGTGAGCTTTTGTAGAAGCTTACAATACATATTTGGTTAAGTTCTAGAGAGGACTTATTGAGTAGATTGGGACAAGTTTTGTGTGAGCTTGTTGAGCAGATTTGGACAGGTTCTGTGTGAGCTTGTTGAGCATATTTGGACAAGTTCTGAGTGGACCTGTTGAGCATATTTGGACAAGTTTTGAGTGGACCTATTGAGAAAATTTGAGCAGGTTCTGAGTGGACCTGTTGAGCAGATTTGGGTAGGTTCTGAGTGGACCTATTGAGCAGATTTGAGCAGGTTCTAAGTGGACCTATTGAGCAGATTTGAGCAAGTTCTGAGTGGACTTGTTGAGCATATTTGAGAAAGTTCTAAGTGGACTTGTTGAGCAGATTTGAGCTAGAATACTTGTTGATCAGATTTGTTATTTATGTTTAGTGCAGATTTGAGTGGACTTGTTGAGCAGATTTGTGCTAGACCGACTGGACTATGTTTAGTGCAGATTTGAGTGGACTTGTTGAGTAGATTTGTGCTAGACCGAATGGACTATGTTTAGTATATATTTGAGATAGATCTTTGGAGGTGATAGAGCAGAGAGGACAGTAGTCTCCAGTGGATAGAGATCCATCAGCCAGGGTAGTGAGGATAGGTATTCTAAGTGGGGACAAGAGTCTTTAGTGGAGAGAGATCCACAAGCCAGTGTAGTGGAGGTAGTAGTCTTCTAGAGGATCACCAGCCAGAGTAGAGGAGAAGGAGTTCTCCTGTGGATAGAGATCCACAAACCAGATTTAGGGGATCAACATCTCCTTTGGACAGAGGTCCATAAACATTGTAATTGGGAAGGATTCCCAAGATATTATTTGAGAAATATTTAGAAGAAATATTTTCTCTGTGGATGTAACCCACATTGGGTGAACCATGTTAAATTGGTGTCTCTATTGTGTGTGATGATTTGTGCATTGCTTTGGTTATTGCTATTGATATTGCCATTGATTATATTGATTAATATTGTTTGGGAAAGAAAAGTAAAAAGTGGTCTTATACTATTCACCCCCCTCTCAGTATAAGCTTGTGTTCTTCATTTTATTCATACCCTAATATTCCATGATATCATTTTTATCATAATTTTTTTTTATTTTTATTAGTGGGCTTAGCCCCTCTTCTTCTTAACACCTACGATATTTTTATTTTTATTTCAAGATCAATATCCTTTTTTCTTTTTCTCTTTGTTTCTACTTTGATGGCCTTCCTCTTCTTCTTCCATTCATGCCAAAACTCTCATATTCATGAATATCTTATATTTTTTCATATTTTTCATAATGAGACTTATCTTCTAAATATTTATGTTACCCTAAAGAGTCAAAAGTGCAAGGAATAGTCTCATTAGTATTTTCTTCTTTATGTTACCCTAAAAACTCTAAACTACATAGATTATCCTCCATAGTCATTACTTTCTTATGTTGGACTAGAAATCCTAAATTTCCTTGGATATCCTCAATAATATTTTCTTTATAGTTGTAGAGGGGGAAAACCACCCTACCACGTATGATTCTAAAGTATGGATCCATAGGGAAGCCTTGAGGTGAACCATGGGGGTTGAGTTGTTCTCTACACTCGATGTAAAAAAGTGGGAAAGGGTTAACCATAAATAGTTTAAGGACTCACTCCAAGTCCTTCGGTTTTCAAAAATATTTGATGTATTTGATTCAAGATAATCA
This sequence comes from Wollemia nobilis, assembly GCA_028583015.1. Taxonomy (NCBI): domain Eukaryota; kingdom Viridiplantae; phylum Streptophyta; class Pinopsida; order Araucariales; family Araucariaceae; genus Wollemia; species Wollemia nobilis. Next base: position 1,022,461 of record JAQPPZ010016932.1, read on the forward strand.
CCTATGTTTGGCCTTTCTATATCTATGCTATAAAAGATAATGGACAATGCAAAAAAATAATATGCAAGAAGACAAGAGCTAACCCTAGAATGATTATTTTTTGAATTCTCTATAACCCTAGAGTTTCAAGATAGAAAACCTTCAAGCAAAGGCTCAAGAGAAGATGCACAAACAATGTTAACCCTAAGTGCACACTATATGTTATTTATCTTTCAAATGCCTATAAATCAAGAGATATTCCTTTTATATCAGATCTATGGTTTCTAATAGAAAATATAAGGTACTCAACAAATATCCTAAAGACTAAATAGAGAACTTATCTTATCTAGTGGTTGATCCTTGCTTTTATCCTTTATCCAGATATGTCAACAATTTTTGTTCCTACAAGACAACTTAGAAAATACTTGAAAAATGTGATTAGCATTAGGGGGCTTACTTAGGCCACTATATGATAATACTTGGAGGTACAATAGTCAAGCCCCCTAGGTCCTTTTAGCTGACCTTGAAAATAGAAGTGAAAGTTGACCTTTGGAACAAGCATGGCTCAATATATTAAAACTAAATTTAGAAATATATCTTATATGTAGCCTAGAATGCAGTCCTAGGGTAGGGGGATAGAAACTTTCCCCCAAACGTGGTTTGGGTAAAATCGTACCCCATAACAATTGACCAAGATTTTGTAAACTAATGAAATCGTACCCCATAAATACCGAGTGTGATTTCACAGAAGCTATACAAAAAATAAAATAATGCATGCATGAAAGAGAAATAAAATGCCTGGTAGATAGTACAAAAGTATACAGAAGGGTTGAGACCTCTTGAATAGTTGATCTCTCCTTAGGGCTCCAACACAAATCCACAAAAGTGAATAACAAAAATAGATAAATCAATGCAGCAGAAAATAGATCACACTCCACAATTGCGAGTTATTTTACTTGCTTGCATAAGAAGAATAATATATATCACTTAGCAAACACTTTAGAGAACACATGAAGAAAAGAGCTTTGCATGTGATTGGTATCATTTAGATCACTTGTCTTATATCCTTTTAAGATGATTTCAAACCCTCCTTATATAATATTTTTGAAAATAGAATAGGCAAGATAAACCAAGGAGATCCGATACCAAACATTCCAACTTCAATAATTAGATTTTCCTTGCGAGAAAACTCTAAAATACAAAATTGCACCCCATTAGGGCCAACTGCGATTTTGCATTATGTGAAATTGTACCCTGTCAAGGGTGACTATGATTTCGCATAAAGAGAGAAAAAGGTAAAAATAAAGGAATAGAGACCTAGCCCTTACCCTAGGCAAGTCTATGGGGTCTATCTGAAGAACTGAGGAAAATTTGCCTACTTGGGTGGGTCAATTTTTTGTGTCTATATTTTACCCCCTCTTTGACACATTTAAGACCAAGTAAATGCATTAAATAAAGATGTAGACTCCTACGGGCAAGAAGACAACAAACATAGAGAAGGGATGGGCAAGTTTGGACAAAGAAGTGGTGCAAAATGGGTATCACAAAGGACACTTTGGAATTTTACACAAAAGGTGAGGCATTACTTCCATTAATACCTCTATGGCTAGGGTGCCTCCTCGAGTTTCGAAAGGAATAATAATTCCTTGAGAAACTTGAAAAAGGCCAAGGAAACATAAGAAATACATAAAACAAAGTAAGCAATCAAACAAAAAAGCAAATATAACTGAGTACATCATGAATCTAATGCATTTATCATAAAATGCATGGATGAATAGAAGAACAAATAAGAAAGAAGAAGGTAAGTGAAGAGAAGAAGAAGAAGATCATCTGCCAAGAAGGTCAACAATAGGAAGTAAGAGAAGTTGGTCAAGAACCCTGAATAGAGGGTGTTATACCCAAAAGAAGTTCCAAATATTGAGTGAAAACTCACTATGGGTGTAGTACTCGCTAATCTGGATTGACAAGCAAAAATATGGAGTGTAACTCGCTATGGGTGATTTCTCAAATTATCAAAAGATGAAGCGTAACATGCTATGGATGATTGCTCACTAGTGACTACTATGGGGTGATTACCCACTAGTATGTATGTTGAGACCTACTAAAATGGTCAAGGATCTTATATTATAATGGGGTGTAGAGCCCGTTGAGTCAAAATAAGTGTAACCCGATAGGGGTGATACATTATTCCTAATGTAAGTGATGTATTAGTAAGTACTACATGATAGGAGTGTGTAAGAATATTTATATAGACAAATTAATTTGAGATTAACACAATGTGAGTGTGTGCATGTGTTAAAATAAAAGAGAGGAAGAAAATGAGGAGCAAAGAACTATGTATGTGTACCCCTAGCTTGAAGTTTTAGTTATTGAAATTTCAAGAAGAAATGTGTAAAAAAATAAGAGAAGGATGTATATCCTTATCTAAATAAATAATATTGAGGTGAAAATAGAAACATGTAAAGGACAAGGATATACCAAAAGAGGATTGCATTCCTTGACTTTGGAGAAAAATAATGAGCATTGTAAAAAATTTCAAAGTCAAGGGACACAAGAAGAAGAAGAGAGAAGAGAGAGCAAAGGAATATGAGAAGAGAGCGGATGAAAATGCATGGGCCCTAAATTGAGGCTTTTCTAGGCATCCGAACCCTAGTGAGAGTGCAATGTATGTGAGCTATTACCTAACTAGGTATCATCACATGCCATTGTTGTGAATCCCTAAAAAGCTATATGAACAAGCAGTCATGAGCAAGCAACAATGCAATTATGATAAGCAAAATTTCAAGAGAAATAGAATGTTAGGCAATCATGTAGATTATGATAGACAAATATGCAGTATGAGTAGGAAAGAAAATGTCATATGATCTAAGCTAAATGTAAAATGCAATGATGGATAAAGCATAATATCGTTTTAAATGCATTATATTCATAGGTTCTTTAAGTTATTTACCATCCAAATAAGCCAAAAAATAGGAACTTGAGCCAAACTTGGACGTTATGACAAAGTTCCCTAACCAATTGGGCTAAAACTTACATCGAATATCAGCATGAGCATTAGTGTTCTTCTAGTTTTCCTTGAGGATAAGGTCCCCAACCTCAAAAGAATGATTGTAAACTTTCTTAGAATAAGATCACCAGAGCCTATCCTGTTAGGCTCACAAATCCTCTAAGGCATGAATGCACTTTTCATCCAGTAGCTCCAATTGGTGCAAATAGTTTGCATGATACTCATCGCTGACCACAACATCTTGCAACAATATGCACAATGAGGGAACCTTGAGCTCAAAAGTAAACACCGCCTCAGACCCATATACCAATACATATGGTGAGGCACCTATGGGGGTACACACACTAGTATGATAGGCCCATAGAGGAGGATAAAGTTAGATATGCTAGTCACAACCAATATTACTAACCAACTTCTTCAATATCCTTATCAAGGACTTATTGGATACGTTGGCTTATCTATTACCCTTAGGGTAATAAGGAGTTGACCACCTATGTTGAATCTTGTACTTAGAAAAAATATTATGAACATCCTTATTATTGAAAGAAGTGTCATTGTTAGAAACAATCACCAAAGGAATCTTGAACCTACAAAGAATATGGTTGAAGATGAACTTAGAAACTTGAGTTCCATTCACTATAGCTAGTGGTATGGCTTTGACCTATTTAGTGAAGTACTCAATCATAGTAATGATAAAATTATGATTATCATGACACTAGGTTAACCTTGTTGATAATGTCTAATCCCCACATGGAAAATGGCCAAGGGGAAGATATAACTTGAAGGTTTTGAGGAGTATGAACAATATGATCGTGATGTTGACATGTGTTGCAATGCCAAACATAGTCGCATGCATATTTCTCCATAGAAGGTCAATATTACCCATCCAAAGGAAATTTTTAGCAATAGTATTGCCACTAAAATGGCCTCCACATGAACCTTCATGAACATCACTAAGAGCAAGTAAGGATTCATCGAAGTCAAGACATCGCAAGAGGATGCCTTCAAAACAACATCGATACAAAGTATTGTCGATTATGATTAATCTACATGCTCTTTTACACAATATTACACTAATTGTGATCTAAAGCATCAGGCATCGAACCATACCTAAGGAAATTAATGATGTCAGTATACCATGGCTCAGATGGGGAAGCTATGATGGTCAAACAATCTAATTAAATAAGATAAGAACTAAGTGACCCAAGATCTTAGAGTTGTCTAATGATAATCGATGCTTGATCATATTCTAACTCCAAAGAGAATGAGGATGCAGTAGTAGCCATGGCATCCACATAGAGGTTTGAGGATCTTGAAACATACTCTATGGTTACTCGATCAAACAAGGATAACCTGGTAACAATATCCGTGTAGGGCTTAATTTTATCATCTTGAGTCTGATAAAAATAATTAATCTATTTAACCACAATTTGAGAGTCACCAAAGACCAAAAGGACTTTGACTTGCAAATATAAGGTTGCTCTAAGACCAAGAATCAAATATTTGTACTTTGCAGTATTGTTTGTACATGAGAAATAAATTTTTAAGGATGAGGGGATGAGTTGTTTTTATGGGGTAGCTAGAACTCCAAAACTAGCACCCTTCATGCATTGATCTCCATAAAAAATCAATCTAAGACTTGAACTCCTCAATTTTGACATTGAAGCACTCATCGGGAAACTCAACAACTATAGGATGGGCAACTTCTAGGGGAGTGTAAGCTAACTAATCAGCAATTACTTAATCCTTAATAGCCTTCTGACCTATGAAATTTAGGTCAAACTCACTAAGGTTTAGCAGCCATTTAGTAGCTTGACCTAAAAGGTGGGGCTTAGACATCAAATAGTGCAAATGATCAAACTTTGTAACTACCAATATCTTATGGTTGAGCATGTAGTGTCATAAAAACTAGAAAGTAAACACTACGATGAGGTAAAGCTTCTCTAAGGGAGTGTACCTAGTTTCATAGCTAACCAAGGTTCTACTAATATAGTAGATAACTCACTCTTTGTACTGATCATCATGTTGGGCTAGCATGGCTCCTTATGTGTGAGTAGTGGCTACTATATAAAGCATCAAATGCCTACCAGACATAGGATAAACTAAAATAGGCAAGAAAGTGAGATACTACTTGAGATCATCAAAATATTTCTAACACTTAGAATCCCATTGGAAGACCACGTCTTTCTTAAGAAGCTTAAGAAAGGGTTGACACTTATTGGCTAGCTAGAAAATGAACCGATGAATAACTTGAAGCTTACCTTGTAGGCTGCGTAGTTTGATTAGGGTGTAGGGAGGAGGTATGTCAATGATAGTTACTATCTTAGAGGGATCCACTTTAATGCCTCGCCTAGAAATTATCAATCCTAACAACTTGCCAGATGTGACTCTAAACACACACTTAGCAGGTTTAAGATGAATTTTGTATTATCGAAGCCTTTCAAATATTCATCTTAAATCGTGGACATGATCCTTTCATTCTATGGATCCAACTAGAATATCATCCACATAAACCTAAATAATATCATGCATCATGTCATGGAAAATATAATTTATGGCCCACCGATAGGTAGCTCTTGCATTATTCAAGCCAAAAGCCATGAATTTACAGCATAAGGTTCCCCATGGAGTAGTGAATGTTGTATTGTCCTAATCTTCAGAGGTAATCAAGATCTGATTAATCCTGAGAAATCATCCATGAGTGAAAGCATTCCATATTTGGTGGTGAAATCTACAATCTGATCTATGTTGGACAAGGTAAAATAATCCTTGGTAAATGCTAAGTTAATGTCCCAAAATTTGGTACATATTATGATTTTTCCTTCCTTCTTAGCCACAGGAATGACATTGGAGATCCAATCAGAATAGTCAATAGCTTTTATAAAACTAATGTCAAGGAGTTTTTAGAAATCCTCATTGACTAAAAGAGTGACCTTAGGATGCATCTTACTATTTTTTTTCTTAACAAGCTTAGCACTAGGATTAACTACCGAATGATGCATAACAAGGGAAGGATCAAGCCCTAATATTTCAGCATATGACCATGCAAAAATATCTTGATTTTCTCTTAAAAATTTGATCAATTGGTCCTGCTCGTCCATGAACAAGGCTTTACCTAACTTAAGGATTCTAGGGGCTTCCTCAGAACCTATGTTCATATCTATGGTCTCCTCAATATGAATGTATAACTCATCCCAATATGATGAAGGGTAGGAATCACTCCTAGTTGCTCAAGGTCCTCAAGAGACATAGAATCAAAGTCCACTTGAGAACTAGACTCAACCTACACAGCACAAGAGATAAACCCATCAAAGTAGATGTCATTATGAGGTACATCCTAATATTTGGCATACTACTCAAGGGCTAGGACTAACAAAGAAAGTGAGGGTGGCCCCTCATCCTCAACACTTTACTCTAAACCTTGATGAGATTCATCTAAGAGAGATTCTTGACAAGAAGAGTTGACTTGATCATGTGATGAGATATCGATTGGTGATTCCTTATAAAAATTTCCAAGTTGCTTAGCTTTTTAGATAAGGAATCTGATGAATGAAACTGAGCTAAGATCATATGGTGAGCAAAATTCAAATGGATGAGAATCACCCAATATGAAAAGAAGTTGGTTTTTAAGTTTAAATTTTAAATATTGATGAAAATTAGAAGGGACAGCCTTCATTGCATGGATCCAAGAACGTCCAAGAAGAATATTAAAATATGCAGGTCAAGATACCACATAGAACAATATATCTAAAATCTTAGTTCCAACCTTAAGGGGAAGTGATATGGTACCACAAGCTTCTTGGGACTCATTGTTGAAAAATTTAATGATATCACCGAATTTAGTTAAATCTTCCACATTTAATACAAAATTTAAAAAGAAATTATATGTGTATAAATTAAGGGAAGAACCATTATCAATCATAAATCTCTTGATAAAAGTATCCCCAATAAATGCAATGATGTAAAGAGAAAAGTCTACTTGCAATTTTGAGGAAGAGATATCAACATCTGAGAATGTGAGATGATATGTCCCAAGATAACTTAAAATATTGGACATATCTCTAGGGTAAATATCTGGTGGGATATATTGTTGTTTTAGAATATTTATCAAGGCTTCTCCATGAGTAGGAGAATTTTGCAAAAGTTCTAAAAGAGAAATATTTGCTGAAAAAATCATCTCTTACTGATATTGTTGGATCTATCGATTTTGTACCTACTATTTTGAAGTATTTGTTAGCATACCAACCATATTTTTATCATAATAATGTGGTACACTTCTATAAGATACCTGATTAGCTGCCTTAGATATTGTTGAGTGGTAATTTTACCCATTTGCAAAACCACACTCATAGTTAGGATTTTGATTAGAAAACCCTCTCTTGCAAAGAAATAGAAATTTCTCCAAGGTTCCTTTTACTTAATGTGTGCATGTATGCTTGTGAAAATATGTCAAATAAGTGCTAGGAATACCTTAGTGATTTGCAAACAACTTTTAACAAGGGGCGAGTGTTTGTATTATTTTCTTGTGTTATGCTATTGATTGTTCATGAAACTTAAAATAAAGGAAAATGTGATTGGCCCTCATATGACCATGATGTAAAGTGAATTAATTCCTTTTATCTTGAAGTTTTTTAGGTAGATTTTATCTTATTTTGGTTAAGCATATTTTAAACAAGTTTTATCTTGCATTATTAAACCCTGCTTTGAGCATAAAAGAGAAGACTAAAATCTATCTCTAAATGTGAATCTAAAATGATGAATGGATTTATTTAATGTTGCTTTGATGAATGAAAATAAATAAACTACATGGTTTCACAGAACTTGAACTATCATTCCAACACTTTCAATCAACTATACTCAATCAACTTCACTCAACCAATCACTCTACGATACACAACTTGCTTACAAACCTTTATCAAGCATATGAAATTTTACTCAAGTATTTCCAAGAATGCTTATCAAACAATCTCACATAACAATGATACTCATGATATTTATCAAACCCTAATCATGCACATGAAGGCTCATTCAAAAATGCTTATCAAATAAACATTTTCACTCCAACTTAGCATTCATAACATTCAACCCAACAATATTTCACTCACAAGGAAGATATGCCCATACCTTTTGTTTGAAGAATATTTGACCTCAAAACTTGTCTCAATCACAATCACCCTCTTTGTCAATCTCAAAGGTTAGGTAGCAAAAACCTTCTCAAAATTTCATTCAAATATTCCCTCAAAATATTTCACCATACAAAACATTAAATCTCAATTACACCTTATAATATCCACACTTAAAAATGATTAGCAAAAATTAAACAACAATTAATTTTCTTTATTCACCTTATTACTCCTTCCAAATTTAATCATCAAAATCACAATATAAAATTTAATTTTCATAAACCTTATATCTCCCTCCTAACACAAAAACCTCATGCCAAATAAAACCTTAGGATAAAATTTATTTTTAAAAATTAAACACCTCTTTTACCCTCGATGGGATTTGATCCCCCATTGTGTTACCACCAGTGCCCTAGTTGCGGCTCAACTGCCATGTGGGCTAGGCACTCTCCTTGTAAGGCAAAAGTGCCTTGTGCACTTTGTCTTCTATGTTGGGTGCTCAAAAATGAAAACAACCACTGTAAAAACTGCCTCTAGGATTCGATCGCGGGACTTCTTGCCATGTAACATCTCAACACACAATCACTTACTGCTAGTCCAACCACATGATTGGTTATGAGGCTTTAGCCCTCCCTCATTTTGTCCTTCAATATACACTGAATAAAACAAAAACTTATCTTTTTCCTTGCACGCAAATCATAAAAATCACATGCTCTCAAATATGAATCGATCGAAGGTAAGTTCTAATTCAACCAATGCACATGGTATTCAAATATGAATCGATCGAAGGTAAGTTCTAATTCAACCATTGTGTCATCTCCATTTGGACGTCGACATAGGGAGAAACGTCATATGACGCCGGTGCTTAATAAATAAACTTTGCCCTTATAACCCTAACCTTAGGTTTAATAAAATTAAGTTATAGATTAATTAATAACAAAATTATTATGATTAATTTAATAACTTTAAGTTTAATTAAATTAAATTATAAATTAATTTATAATGAAATTATTATAATTAATTTATAATTAATTTAAGACCTTTAATATTATAATATTATTTTTCTTAGGTCTTCCTATTGCTCTTTTAGACCTTATCTCTCCACCTTGAATATTATAATAAGAGATATTATAATGTTATTTATCTTAGGTCTAGAAGCAACAATTCTCTTGCACTGCTTACTGAAACTGACTCTTGGCATTCTTCCTTTTGCACTGCTCACTGAAACTGACTCTTGACATCAATGACAACAAACCTTGCTCATATATTCAAAAACATAATGGTAATATTGGGTACTATTAATATTTATACTCTTTGTTTTATAACCTTTTATAACTTTTATATTAATGCCAACTACCATATTCGATCAAGGGCACTAAACCTTTGTTAGCCTTTGTTATCATACTACATTTTTTCTTGGTGGACAACTTCGTAATCTTCCACATTGAAACCAAAACCATACTTTCCTCAATGCACCTTCCACCTGTACCATTCATGTTTACGCTATGCCTTCCTTATCCTCTATGTATAATACTTTATCAAGATGCTCCAAGCTCATTTGTCCGCTCCAACTACCAACGTAGGCCCACACTAGATTTGAAGCGGTACATAATGTATACCATGAAATATTACTTCACCCTATAAATTTTGCCTCAAATAGTGTATCACTTTGAAATGGTGTCGTTCATGTGTTCTACCCTTTATTTCCTTGGCATTGTCTTCCATAGTGTGCTGACAACACCACCTACCAACAACAGTGGTAGGATTATGTCACTCAACACACACTACCTATCCGAATTATTGTTGACCACTCGATTGTACCTACATAACCCACTACTGCAAAAATGAATATCCAACGAGGATATCCATCAAAAAATATTTGTTGTTATCATGACCAGTGCATTATATGACCAATCAGCCTATCGTTAACAAATATACCACATATTACTACATGCTTAGCAAAATTTCCTATTACTATCATTTCGTGACTATGCTCTTCTTTGAATAAATTTTGAATCATACCCCTTACATAAACCGTCATCAATTACACCTCCTGGTGAACGAACATTCTGATGGTTGTGCAGGTTTTGATCTTGGTTCCATATAATATATCATCTTCATTTCGCACCCAACCTCCATATAATATTTGGGTGAGACTAAGGAAGATAGCATAATCCCTTAATAATCCTCCCTGTGCATCCCCAATGCTACTAGACTTTTTGTCGAGTGTATTTCTAGACCATCCTCAAAAGTTTGAGTGAATAGAGTACGATGCTGGTATTATTTTTTAAAGTGTTGGAGGCCTATATAACGTTTTGAAATTGCTCATCAATGCTTCTTACTAAGTCCATATATGACCAATCAAGTATTCATACAATAATTTGAGCACTAGCACTATTCAGAATAATTGATTACATTACGAATTCAAGCTTCTAATCCACATATGCGAGATGTCCTCAGGAGATAGGTAACAGTGATTTAGGATTCAATGAATGATACATAACCACACAGTGCTTCCTCCATCATCCTCCATGATCTGAAATACTATTCTATCTATGTCCTGGGTATTCACCTCATCATCACTATAGTTGCCATTGATCCATCCTAAAAATTATACCAGATATCCTTGTCAATCTAAGCCCTAATTATCCACTATCATCAAGTAGCATAAAATCTATCATAATCATCTATTATTTTTTCTCTGTTAACCGGGCCCATATGTCATGTCCACATCATCATATTCGGTGGGGTTCACTATGCCATGGTAGTCCACCTTTGTGTCTATGTCGGTGTTCATCATTGTTTGTGATTGTGCTCAATTCATCAGAGTGTAGTTATGTCATCAGTCTAGTCATATCCATGGGGTCATCAATGGCCCAAATAATCCTCGCCTAGTATGATGCCATCCCAAGTCTACGTTCCATCAATTGGTAGTCTACTTCGTGTATACTATCCTCATTGGAATCCTACTTGGTGTTCGTGTACGGTGTGGCATCCACATTGTCTCTACTATATTTGTCTTTTTCCCGCAAGCATCCCTTTACATTATATCATAGTATGGATGCAAAATATCATGTTCATCATCTAAATGTGTTCTTATCTAGATATTTTGGCTTGATGGTGAAATCGGGTCTAAATTTTACACATCTTCGCACCTTCAAAAATCCATATCGAGTGGTCATACATCCCCATCTATACCCCTCTTAGTCCTTCAATATGGTTATATCCTCGTCAATAGGCTCTCCACATCAACTACGAGGTCTACCATGTCACTGTTAGCAAATGTCATTGTAGCCATCTTGTTAATAATATGCCTTGGTCAATAGTCTGCCACATTGACAGTCTATGATATCAGTGTTGCCACCCATCCAGATCAGTATTGTCGATGTGAAATTACTCGTCATTACCTCATGGGTTCATCAACGTCCATGTTCCTCTTATGTGTAAAAGGGAACATCCTAATTTCAAAATACAAGAACATTAACATTAAAACAAAACTCACATAATATTAAACATTAACCTTAATGTGCCTATAAAACATTAATTCCATATTTAAACCCAAGCCTTAATTCAAAATTGACTTCCAAGGCTGGTAAAATGATATTTTGTTTTATTTTAATTTTAATTTTAATTTTAATTTTTTTATTAATTTTTATTTTTTTATTATTATTTTGTTTCACATATATACATAATATATATGTATTTTTTTATTAACTTCAAAAAATTAAATTTGCTTTGTCCAAGACATAAACATTAACCTCAATAAAATACTAATATTTTAAAAGAAATAAAAAAAGGCATTAGCTAAATCAAAGCAAATAAATAAATAAACAAATTTAAACAAAGACAAGATGACAAGAGCCACAACAACCTACAATACCACCTCATGGCTATGAACCTATGGAAACTACCACTCCAAGTCAAACAAATCCCCAAAACAACAAAATAATTAATGTGGGTCCCCATTTTAGTGTACATTGTGCAATGGCCACAAAAAATGGTGACTTTGATGGGAAATTCTCCTAAGCATTTTGGATGAAGAACCCAGTTTTAAAAACAAGTAAACCAAATATTAGAAGGATAAACAATCTAGAAACCTCCTAGAAGGCTAGGTAGATAACTTCAAATGAAAACACATGAACCATTTTCTTTAGCGTAAAGTGTATGAAAGTGATTTCATTTTGCATTCCTAAAAACCATCCAAACTCCATCACCTGTTTAGCATTTAGGCTATAGAAATGCTGCTCATTAAAATAATTTTATTTAGACAAAGCCCTACTACCAGTCAAGTATATATAGCCCTGGTACAGTTTATCTAAAGTACCCTTGTTTTTAACAAGCTTTTTCTAGATAGATTCATACTTCCAGTCAAGCGTCTATAGCCCCAATAGAGTTTATCCAAACCTGGTGACTAATTTTAATGTGTTTTCCTTTGCTTACCTTTTTTTTGAATGGCTTTGCAAAATTTTATGCACCACATGGGTTAGAAAGTATTTGAAATGGAGTGTGTTGGATTTTTGCCTTAATTTGCATACCAGAATGATTTCATCCTTCAATATTTCAAAGCATACCCCTTAATATGATGTGTTCATGTGTAGCTTTAGAAAAATGATTTAGTTCCAAAATTACTATCTTAGTCCCAAAATCTAGGAGTGGTTACTAAACAACTTCATCCCCTTTTCCTTGATCCACATGATAGGCAATTCACCCTTCATGACAAAGGAACACAAAAAATAGTCAAGAGGCCATAAATTAGTAGCTACTACAAAACATCACCTCAAACAAAGGGACCAACCCCAAAACACAAAACTCAAAACTTAAACTTATAAATAAACCAACACCTAACCTAATGCAAACTGACAAGAAAGCAAAAAACAAAACTTGTCAAAGCAAAAAAAAAAACTAAAACAAAAGCATGAAAATCAAAAATATATACAACAATATACAATATGGTACAAGATGATGCAAAATTTAGGCTATCACTTTCCTAGATCCCAAACATGATTAGCACACTTTAAAATACATATAACATGATATGTATGCTAAGCTTTACAAAAATCCAACCAAAGTAATATTAGGCCAAACAATATAACAACCCTCATTTTGCCTCTCTCACCCCACCAATTTGATCTAGTTCCATTAGCAATCCCATAGTTGAGTTTCAAATCATTAAATTGATAAGATAGTAATTGATTTTCAATTATTTCTTGTTTATTCCTTAAAATACTGATTTCACAATTCAATTCATGAATTTAAAATTAGGCTATCATTTTCAAATAGGAGGTCCTGCAAGTATGAGCCTATTTTTGAAAATTTCAAAGCCAAGTCATTTTCCATGTTTTTAGGCCAATAAAACTTATGCAATAATTTGCAAGCATCTAGGATGTCTACTAAATGAGGATCATTATAAGTTTATATCCTAGATTCAATTATTAATTGTTGATGAACTTGATTCAACAACTCAAGCATATCTACTTCTTTTTCATTCAACAAAGCAATCTTATTAGTGGTGTGAGTAGAAATCAACTTAAATTCTTTGTCAACCACAAATGGCATTTCATCATTGATAACATTTGAATCCCATAGACAATTAGGTAAGCTTTTACCTAGAGTTTGGATGGTTGGACACAAAGGGTGAGATTCTACCTTTTGTACATGTTCATTTACCAAGACTTGGTGAGCCATTGTAATTTCCTATTTTTCCTCATGGTCTCTATCATCATCATTATATTGTAGCCATTTACCTTCATCAATGACCTCTTCCTCATCCAAAACAAATGAATCATAAGAAACATTTACCATTTCTTCCTATGGTATGGTGATTTCAATGTCTTGCATATCAAGTGAAATAAAAATTTTATTAGGAGTGTGAGAAAAAAATGATTCCTCATATCTTCCCCAACCATTATAATAATCATCTTCTAAAATCAAGGGATGAAATTTTATCACTTCTTCACAATATTTAGACTCATCTATCAATTTGTTTTAACCTTTATCCACCTTTGAGGACTCAATTTTAAAAAAATTGTCTTCCTAAGATTCATCCTCCTCAATTTTAAAAAATTCATCTTTTGGTGGATCAAGGGTTTCTTCAATGGGATCAATTCTTGTATTTAGATTTCTATGATTATCCCAATCCTCACTTGTAAATAATGACTCTAAACCTTTTATTTCTAGTGGGTCATTATTTGAAACACATTGGCTTTCTTGATCATCCACTTTAATCCTTTCATTCAACTTTATGGAAGGTCCCGACCTATCACACATTTCAATACTAGTTAGATCTAAGACTCCTCCATTGTATGAAATAATATTATTGTGAAAATCATTCAAATTCATCTTAGGAACATGATTTGAAAGATGATCAAGATGGGTATTCTGAAATTGATTCACACTTGAGAATGATGGTTGATTTTGAATGGTAGGTTGAGGTGCACAAATTGTTGGGTGGGTAAGGGAGGTATTAAATTATTGAGGATTATACAATCCAAAACCCACACCATAACCTTGAAAACTCAATTGTTGTTCAAATGCTATTGCTTGGGTATAAGCTTGGGACAAAGATGTGATTTGAGGTATCCCTCACAAATACATAGAGATTGATGGGTCAAGAGCATTGAAATACACTTGGATAGCAACTCCCTCTAGAGGAACATAGGGTACCACCAATTGAGTATATAACCCATGGAACCTTTTAGTGAACAACTTCAAATATTCATTTGGTCCTTTACGGGTAGCGACAAACTGATTATACATGAGGATTGGGTCAACTAGCTTTTTGTTAAAATGATTGAGGAACATTACCTCTAGTTGAGCCCAAGAATTGATAGAACTTATAGGTAAACTAAGGTACCAATCATAAGCAAATTCATCTAATGTGAATGGAAACATGTTACAAGCAACATCTTCATGCATAATTTGCAATTGAATTAAAGTGTTCTTGTATGCCTAAATATGTTCCTCAGTCGATTCTATTCCATCATGCCTAAACTAAGGTAGATAACACAAAATATCTATAGGCACATGATGTGAAGGCCCAAGTATGTTTAAAGGATAACCTGTTATCATTGAAGTAAACCATGCCATTAGTGGACCTTAAAGAATACAACTTTAACACTAATGTTGTTAGTCAAAGAAATATCTTGCAAAGAAGCATGAAATGACTAACAATTTTCAAATATTTAACATATAGATCATCATGTTTATCAACCAAAATATATGCATCAATTAACCCCTAATAATATTCTCAATTTGTAAAAAGGGTTAGTATCAATGCATCATCAAGATATTTCTAATCAATGCATGCGACCACCTGTAAACAAAACATCATTAGTCAATACCAATATCTTCAAATAACTCTTTCAAGTAACATGAACAAGTTAGCATTTCAGTAGCAATAAAGTAAACCAATTCAGGCCCTCCTTCTAGCACCAAAATGTTGAGTGGTAATTTTGCCCAATTGCAAAACCACACTCACAATTAGGATTTTGATTAGAAAACCCTCTCTTGCAAAGAAATAGAAATTTCTCCAAGGTTCCTTTTACTTAATGTGTGCTTGTATGCTTGTGAAAATGTATCAAATAAGTTCTAGGAATACCTTAGTGATTTGCAAGCAACTATTAACAAGGGGCATGTGTTGGTATTATTTTATTGTGCTATGCTATTGATTGTTCATGAAACTTAAAAGAAAAGAAAATGTGATTGGCCCTCATATGACCATGATGTAAAGTGAATTAATTCCTTTTATCTTGAAGTGTTTTAGGTAGATTTTATCTTCTTTTGGTTAATAATATTTTAAACAAGTTTTATCTTGCATTATTAAACCCTGGATTGAGAATAAAAAATAAGACTAAAATATATCTTTGAATGTGAATCTGAAATGATCAATGGATTCATTTAATGTTGATTTGATGAATGAAAATAAAATAAACTACATGGTTAACTATAGAATGTAATGGCCTTGGAATGCCATATAAATTACCCCTTTTTATGAAATTATAATTTTCATAAAGGGAAGTTAATTTATTGCTTTAAATACAATAGCCTTTGGAATGCCATATAAATTACCCCTCTTTAATGAAATTGTAATTTTCATAAAGAGAAGTTAATTTATTGCTTTAAAAACAAAAGTGCAAAGCTTGAAATTCATTTCTCCTTTAAAATGTGAAAACATGTAAAATTTGAAATTACAAAGTCCCTCTAAAAACAACAATTTTATGTATTTTTTGTAATTTCGAATTGACTTCAAAATAAAATAAAAATTGCTTTAAATGAAAATTTAAAGCTTAATCTTGGAATATGTGCTTTTATTTTTTTAGTTTTATTTTTTTTGTATTTTTTATTTTATCTACAAAATTAAAAAAAAAAACATGTTTAGAAAAAAAAATAAAAACAAAAATCTAGAACATGGACCAGAATGCTGAAAATGTTAAAGATAAACTACCATCAGTGTAATGCTACCCTATCCTGCAAAACTAGAGATGTGAGAATTTTTGAATGTAACCTAATCTAATCGAAGCTGCATTTGCATAATCCAAAATAAACTAGGTGCAATCTTCTAAGGAAAACAAAATAAACTCCATGTTTCTAAACATTCGAAAATGCAACCATTAATCTACATTAAACATTGTTTATAAGCCTAAAAATGGCATGGAAAGAAAAAATAAACATTTATTCCACAACATTCAAAAAATATTTCTCCTCTAATTTTGTTAACAAGGTGCAAATTTCTAAAGCATTTGCATTTACAATAGAAAAATAATGTCTTTCATTTCAAAAAATTTCCAACCCTATTCTTTCCAAAGTGTCCCTCCCTTTTTCTATCCATTGCAATGAAAAGTTTCAATTTTCTCCTCACTTTCCATTTCCCTATTTGTCTTCCTACGTTCTTAAACCATTCATATTTGTATTCTTTTTGTTTCATGCGAAATTCTCTCCTTCACCTGACTTTGTAATGATCCTAAGCATGATGGTAACACTAGGTACTAGTAACCATTATACTCTTGGTTTTATAACATTTTAAAACCATTATATTAATTCCAACTATCATATTCGACCGATGGCACTAAACCTTTATTAGCCTTTGATATCATGCTATAATTTTTCTTGATGGACCACTTTGTAATCTTCCACATTAAAACCAAAACCATACTTTCCTCAATGCACCTTCCACCTGTACCATTCATGTTTACATTGTCCCTTCCTTATCCCCTATGTATAATGCCTTATCAGGATGCGCCAATTCCATATGTCCACTCCAACTACCAACATAGGCCCATGTCAAATTCAAAACTATACATAATGTGTGCCATGAAATCTCACTTCGCCCTGCAAATTCTACCTCAAACAGTGTATTAATTCAAAATGGTTTTGTTCGTGTGTTCTATATTTTATTTCCTTGGCATCACCTTCTATAGTGTGTTGACAATACCACCTACCAACAACGGTGGCGGTAGTATACCACTCAACACACACTTTCCATCCGAATTGTCATCGACCACTCGACTGTACCTGTGTAACCCACCATTGCAACAAAATATACCTAACGAGGATATGCATCAAACAATGCTCATTGTGATCATGACCGATGCATTCTATGACCAATCAGCCTATTGTCAACAAACATACCACATCTTATTGCGTGCTTAGCAAAATTTCTTGCTACTATCATCTCGTGATTATGCTTTTCTTCGAATAAACATACCCCTTACATAAACTATCATCCTTTATACCTACTGGTGAATGAACATCTCGATGGTTGTGTGGGTTTCGATCTTGGTTCCATAAAATATCTCATATTCATTTCACACCCAACCTCCATAGCATCTTCGGGTGAGATTGAGAAAGATAGCATAATCCCTTTGTAATCCTCTCTGAGCATCCCCAATGGTACCGAATTTGCCATCGAGTATATTTCTAGACCATCCTTGAAATTTTGAGTGAACAAAGCACAATTTAGGTATTATTTATTAAAGTGTTGGAGTCCTATATAAATGTTTGACATCACTCATCAATGCTTCTGACTAAGTCCATCTATGACCAGTCAAGTATTCATACAAAAATTCAAATACCAACACTATTTAGAATATTCAGTTGCATCACAAAATTCAAGATTCTAATCCACGTATGTGGGATACCCTTGGGAGATAGGTAATGGTGATTTGGGATTCAATGAATGATCCATAACCACACAGTGCTTCCTCCATCATCCTCCATGATCTAAAATACTATTCTATCTACATATTGGGTATTCACCTCATCATCACTATAGTCACCATCAATCCATCCTATAAATTATATCAGATATTCTTGTCAGCCCGAGCCCTTATTATCCACCATCATTGAGTAGCATACAATCTATTAAAATTATCTATTATTTCATCTTTGTCAAGCTAGCCCATTCGTCATGTCTACATCATCACGTTTGGTTGGGTTCACTATGTCATGGTAGTCTGCCTCTTCATCTACATCGATGTTCATCATTATTTTTGGTTACACCTAATTCATATAATTGTATCCTTCCATGGGATCATCGATGGTCCAAATAATTCTTGCTCGATATGCTATTATCCTAAGTTTATGTTTCATAAATTGGTAGTCTACTTCATGTCTACTATCCTCATTAAAATCCTATGTGACATCTGTGTCTGGTGTGGCATCCTCACTGTCTCTACTATATATATTTTTTTCTACAAGTAGCCATCTATATTTTATCATAGCATGGATGCAGGAGATTATGTTCATCATATAAATATTTTATTATTTGGATCATCCGGTTTGATAGTGAAATTTGGTCCAAAATTTATACATCTCTGCACCTTCAAAATTCCTCATCAAGCGGTCATGCATTCCCTATTGCTACCCCTCTGAGTCCTTCCAATATGGTTTAGTCCTCATAAATAAGTACTCCATGTCAACTATGGGGTCCACCATGTCACCATTAGTGAATGTCACTATAGACACCAAATCCTAGCCATTTGCCTTCCATCTAGGCTTTCCCGCCATTTCCACCACCAAAGCATAGCCAATTTGCCCACCATTCCTATTTCCCACCATTTTCGATCATTATTCACATTGATATATATATATATATATATATATATATTTATATATATTTAAATATAATATTTTATATTATATTTTAATATATATTTAATAAATATGTATTTATTTAAGTGAATTAATCCTAGCCATCCAATTTCATTTAATCTCGACCATCCATTTACATCAATCTATGCCACACCCTAGATTTATTATCTACCCTTGGATGTGCTTTAATCTCAACCACACGATTAGTGTTGTTGAAACCCTAGCATGCCCTAGGTTAGATTATAAATAAGAGCTATTTTGATGGCTCAACCCCTGAGTTCCCTAAGTTTTTGAGTATCTTGATTCCTTGAGTTCCAAAAGCCTTGTAACAAGCTCTTTGTGCCCTAGCCCTATTCCATCCATCGCATTCCACACCCCTCACTCGCCATCACTGCCACCGCATCCCTCGCCCTCACCCGATCTGCTTCTATAGAATTTCCCATCAGTCACCAAGTGCATTCAGGCACTTCCTATCAACACCAAGCGCCTCTGGATACCTCCCTACCAACACCAAGTGCCCACAGGTATTTTCTATAGCTGTTAGGTGCCCACGGGCATTTTACGCTCCCATTCCTGAAGTCCCCCTAGCCTTTAGGTGATGCTAGGGCATCATCGTACCAATCACCTGCATCAGATTCTTCACATAAGAATACAATACGTAAGTAAGACAGATCTACCCTGTATTTGTTTATTTTATTATATGTGTTCTAGCTTATTTTCATTATACTTGCAACATCTAGTTAGGGTTTTATTATTGCATATAGAGGGCCTCACATTATGGAGCCCTTGCATATACTACTAACTATTTTTTGTGTCTTTGTGTGCAGATCTGGAGCATTACATCAGCATCTAGAGTGGCCCAGCCTTGGATATCAAAAAGCCCACTCAACCTTGTTGGGATCAAGATGCACTTGAAGACACCATGACCTTGCTTCTTAGGGTTTTGGAGAACCCTAAATTATTGTAATATTGTATCAAAAGGATTCAAGGATCCAAGCTTGTAAACAATGGAGTTTCTAGGCTCCCCCATCAATAAAGAATTTATTCTATTGTGCAATCTTGTGTTACCTTGCATTTTATTTTGTTCAAAGCATTGTTTGTGTGTTGCATTTTGCATATTTCAAATGGTGATCATGGTGGGACCCCTAAGGGTTTCTATTTATGATCTATTTTACTAATTCGCTTGCTATTTTCTATCATCTTGCAAGTTTTTCAGAAGCACAAATTTCACAGTTTTTGTTGGATCTAGGGTTTTTGAAGTCTGCAGAAGTTTGCAGAAGGTGCACGAAGTGCCCGATGGCATTTGAAGGCAATCCAAAAATACCCAGAGGTGTTCAAAGGCATCCAAAAGTGCCCACATGTGTCCTAGGAGCATCCAAAAGTGCCTAGAGGCATTTACAAAGAATTAGGAGAAAAAAATGTAGCCTTTTCTATTTTACGTATTTTGAGTATCTTCTGTATTTTTTAGATTTTGAACAATAAAATGAATCATCATTAAGAAATCTGGAAATGAATGCATATTAGTTTATATTTTTAGATCTGCATTTCATTCACATATTCAGATTAGGGTTTTTATTTTTTAGGTGTAAACTACTGCATTTTGTTTGCATTTGAACTGAAACTTGCATAATCTAGTGTTGCATCTTAGGGTTAAAGACATTTTCTTTTGTCTATCTAAGTTGGAACAATATTAGATTGCCAAAAGTATCCCTGCCAGTTGGGTGATTCTAGGCAGAGGGGTGGATGAACCCTCCAGTTGTTATTTAGACAGGGGGTCTTAAGCGGTGTACTTCACGCCCTTTGGAGAACTTGGTAATATTTTGTTGGCTTCTGATTTAGGTTTATGAAATTAATTATTTTTAACATTGTTTGTATACAATAGAAAACATAAACCTTAAAAATAATTCACACACATCACGATTCATGCAAAACAATAGTGGTTGGATTTCATCACCAACCATTGCTTGAGATTTGGTGATGGTGGCATTCATCTCCATCCACCAATCTCTGCCCTTAGCCACCTTAGGAATACCCCCGAGAAAACTTGTTGGATTTCATCACCAACAAGAATCTCGTTGCCCTACCTTAGCCATAGTTTTTCACCTTTGTTTCATTAAGAGAGATTAGAAAATCAAAACACACAAAACTAGCACATAAAATGAATATACATTAAAAGGAGATAATTAATGAATGAGGTAAGCCACATTGGTTGAGACTTAGCATTGTTTATTTATTTCCTTAAGCATTCCAGTTTTTGTGTTACATTTGGTATTTTAATCTGCATCTTGATTTACTTTTCTTATGGTATTAACTAGAAATCAAAAGAAAGCAATAAATCAAGAAAAATTAATGGAACCTTCATCCACCTTCCCCACCACTTCAGTGGTAGATACCCTAAATGTGACACAGGAAGATTTATCTGTAGGTCCCTCACATTACTTACCATCCACAACCTTCCACATGGCCATGCCCCAAGAGGAGTCAACCTCTCCTACTATCCATAACCATATCACCCATATAGACATGGCAAGAGTAGAAGCCTTCATGAAGTCTTCTAATTATACCTTAGAGTCTATCCCCAACTCACCTAGATAGGATTCTGCTTTACAACAAGAGCCTATCTATTCCCAACCCCCATCCACCTTTACCTAGGTGTATACTAACCCTATTTTTGAGGCATCAGTTGCACCTTCATCCCATACATCCATTCCTCAACCCTCAAGTGCTCCTAGCACTTCATATACCTCCACCTACACCAACCCCTTGTATGAAGCACAAGTCAATGCTACTTCACAAGTCCCAACCTCACAAGTTGCCATACCTAGTGTAACTTGTATCCCAGCCACATCTTCCATACCATCTACCTCCATACCCCTAGCCTATGATAGAGATATTAGTGAAGCATGGGAACACCTGAATAAATTTCTTAGACAACATCAGAACACTCAACAACAAGTATAGGTTAACCCTACACCTTTACATAACTCTACTCAGACTGCCCTTGTCAACTAGGGTCCATCATGGGCACCACAGTCTTTGGTGGTCTCTATCCCAATTCCCCCATCAAGCCATACCATTACCCATCCTATTCCCATTGGCTAGCCTAGCCATAACCTTCATCCATCAACATCATTCCATAATTTCCCATCCTTTCATCAACAATCCCCCATTCATCATATTCCATCCAATTCACCTAATCATCAATACCAATCTCCTCATCATTTAATCACTCCACAACATCTCTCCACACCACCACAAGCTCATCAGGTAATTCAAGGCTTTCACATTCCTAAGGAAGACCCTAGAATTAAGGCCATGCAAAAACAAATAGATCAATTGATGCAATTCACTCCTAGCTTTTCAAATTAGAAACTAACTTTACGCCAATTGATCAAACAACCAATTCATCCTTTGGTACCAACCTCACCATATCCGATAGATTTTATGGTACCCAAGTTTGACAAATTTAAGGGAACTGAGGATCCCAAAGAACATGTGAGCACCTTTGTTCATGCATGCTTCAGAATTCAAGATGATAATGCTCTCATGCTTCAAAATTTTCCTCAAACATTAGGAGGAGATGCCATAGAATGGTACAATCAATTGCCAAGCCATAATATCTATACTTTTGAACAATTGATTGATCAATTCTTTGATCGTTTCATCCTAAATATCAAAAATAAGATCTCATTATCTGACATCTATACCTTAAGACAACAAGATGATGAATCTATCTATGATTTCAAAAACCATTGGAGGGTTATCATCACTAAATTGCCATTCACCCTACCAATGGATGAGCTAATTAAGCTATTCACCAAGAGTTGCTTAAAACCCATCTCTTGGATGCTCCAACTAAGAACTTATCAATCCTTTGAAGAAGATTTAGCTCAAGCTAGTGTCATTGAGGATATCAAAATCCAAGAAGGCATCATTAAGCCCAAGAAGAAAGAATGGCAAAACAAGGGCCAATACAAAAGTAATTATTCAGGCCAACAAAAATCAACACAGGCTACCCCAGCCACCCAATCCAATCAAGTCAATCAAGTGGTCATGAGCCAGCTGGTAATGGCTCAACAACAACAACCTGTGCAACAAGTACCACAACAAATTTCCTATCACATGGTCCCCTCAACAACACAAGCTCCAATAGTTCAAAACATAGTGCCACCTATGGAAAACCATCCCCGATGATAGTCTATCCGATAGAATCACCAATATACCCCACTAGATGAGTCATATGCCTCTCTATTTAGAAGGTTATACGAGACAAATAAACTTGCTCTACTCGACATTAGACCGGATGACCCCACCAAATGTAGTAAAAATTATCGAGAATACTTATTTTACCCTTATCATAGGCAAAATGGGCATGACATCAACAATTACCATGTGTTTAAAGATGTAGTCCAAGACCTTATTGAATTGGGGGAAATCAAAGTTGGTAATCCCCTCGCTCAACAAAACCAAAACCTTGGTATATTTCATACACCACTTCCTCATCATGAGGAGGTGCAACCAAATGTAGAGGGAGCTAACACTAAAACTCCCCCTAACCAAGTCAACCATATTCAAAAATACCAAGGGTTTGTAGGGGCCATTCATGTGGTCACTAGAGGTCAACGGAATAACCAACAAAGGCAACCACCTCAAGCAAGTGTCTCACAACCATCTACATTGCCACCCATCCAAGTTTCCCCCATTCCATCATCACCCATTCATATACCTAGTCAATCGAATCCATCAAATCCACCCATCAATCATCCACCCCGACTAGTCATCTCATTGAGTAGCTAGTTAACCACAAGTTTGAAAATGGCATCCACCAAATTTTCAATATATGAGCTAATCCAACAATCTCCCCCACATCGGGAGGCATTAATGGAAATTTTGAAATCCATCGAATTACAATCACAAGATCCTAATGCCTTCAACAACTTTGTGGGGAGCATTCAAACATGCATGGAGCCTTCCATAACATTTTATGACTTTGAGATTAAGCCAATCTCATCGGGATCAGTAGACCCTCCATTGCATATCATGGCTCTAATTGATAAGAAGCCTTTTAAGAGAGTCCTCATTGATACCGGTTCCTCTATCAACATTATCACCACATCCGCTCTCCATAATTTGAACCTTCCTCCATCTCACATCACCAAATCATCCTTCACCCTCAAAGCATTCAACGATGCTTTGTGTTCCACAATTGGCACTATTATTTTACCCATCGAAGTAGGGGTTAAAATGTTGCACACAATGTTCCACATCTTGGAAGGATCCATGGTGTACAATGTACTCCTTGGAAGACCTTGGATGAGGGAAATGAGATGTGTCCCTTCGATACTACATCAATGCTTGAAATATGTTCATGAGGGATAGGTACATTGCATACCAACAGACATCGAGCCATTTAAGTATTGCAATCTCATCTCAAATCCTTATGAGTCCATGCTCCCTTCCACTCATATTTTCCTATCACCATCATCCAATCCATCCACCACTTCACCAATCTCTTCATCAAAGGATCCCATTCTTGAAGAGCTCCCCATCACCAACCATCATCAAACCACCATACCCTCATCATCATCATCATTGACTACATGCACATGTGGTCATAGTCAATCCACATCATCAACATCATTGCCATCCACATCATCATCATCCATTTCGTAGCCTTCCCAATCCAATCCATCTCCTTCACCTAATGTCTCACAAGTCAAATTGATGGATTGTGAGATACCTCCATTTCCACCATTTCTTGATCCATCACCTGACCATGATCCTCCCATATCATCCCAAGTCGAAGTCCATCTCACCAATACTGGTATTGGTGAATACGTGGTCGATGACATCACCATCACACCCCTCACCATCCCTAGTGCTAAGGATTTTGATCGCCCACATGACCAACCTTTAGCAATAGGAGCAGTTTACAATATGGGTTCAACTCCAAATAGCATTAATTTTGTATATGGGGGTATTGATTCTTCATCAAGTCCACCACCCATAGAAGAGCCCAAAGAACCAAAACTTGCCAATATTTCAAACATGTCGGGATTTCCATCTTGATATTTCCACATTATCAATTGGCAAGGCCATGGCCTAGGATTGCATGAACATGGAGTGCATCAACCTATCGATGTTCCATATCAAGAGGTGCACGATTGTTTAGGCTTAAGCTACCACCCATTTCCTACCACATCTTATTTTGAACAAGCCTTCCAAAGGCTTAACCTCAATTCAAGAGAAGAAGCCCTCCATCCCGATAATTCTGATGAGGAAATCTATGAAGAATTTGAGCTTATGTCAATAATTTTAGATGAATCTGAAGAAGAATCAGAGCCCATCATTCCCCATTCTGAACAAGATGAGTTTTATCTCAACATGTTCCCCATCCATGAGCCCATATTTCACTTGCTTCTTCCACAAGAGTGAGTTGCCCCCTACCGGTGAACCACCACCTCCATTCCATTAAGCCATTCCATAAGCCAACTTGTAACATATGTACATAATTCAAAATAGTGGTTATCACCACCATACAAAAAAATCAATCAAAAAATCAAAAACATGTTTACTTTCTTTGCATTACATATGTAAATACATAATTTAATAAAATAAGTTTTGTGTTGCTTACTATTGTTCAAGTTAACCAAGGTCCTAGCACCGGTTCCTAGGTTCCATCCATTCCATCCAACCTTGTCCACCTTGCCCATAAGTCAACATGAATCCTGTTGATTTATTCACCCCGCTCCACAATCCATACGATCCGGCTAAGCCAATTCCAATTGACATAAGCCTTATTGATATGGATTAGATTTCCTCACCTCCAACCTTTTCCAAATTTGTCTTATCCGAGGAATTATTAAGGGCTTCCACCAACTACATTCCTCCATCCCCTCCACCTTCACCTTCACCTTCACCTTCACCTTCGGATCCTGAGGTTTTCCAGGAAGATATAGATGAGGATAAGCCAGAAGATTTTGATGACATCTTAGATGATATTCATCTGATCCCTACACCCCATCAGCTTGAGGAAGGTTCCCACATGTCTATTGAAGATACTATCGATGTGGACCTTAGTTTAGACAAAGACAATCCCCAAATTGTCAAGCTTGGCAAAATCTTATCACCCGATGAACAAGAGCAATTTATTGCTCTCCTCAAGAGGAAGAAGGGTATATTTGCATGGTCCTACAAGGACATGCCCGATCTTGACCCTAGTCTAGTGGTCCACAATCTCACCTTACATCCTGATGCTAAGCCAGTCAAACAAAATCTTAGGAGAATGCATCCTATCGTGGCCCTCTTGGTAAAAATAGAGCTTCAAAAACTCTTAGACGTGAACTTCATAGTTCCTATCGATTATCCTGAGTGGCTCTCAAACATGGTACCCATTCGCAAGCCTAACGGGGTGATACATGTATGCACTAACTTTTGAGATCTTAACAAAGCATGTCCTAAGGATGACTTTCCTCTCCCAAACATTGATACTCTTATTGATACCTATGTTGGCCATGAAATGCTTTCACTCATGGATGGTTTTTTAGGATACAACCAGATTCGAATAAATCCTGATGACCAACACAAAAAAGCATTCACTACACCTTGGGGAACTTTTTGTTACAAGGTGATGCCCTTTGGCCTCAAAAATGTAGGTGCCACTTATCAACGTGCCATGACATACATTTTCCATGACTACATGCATAAGATTATCGAAGACTATGTGGATGATCTCTTGGCTAAATCCAAAACTCGACAAGAACATATTGGTGTATTGGAGAAAGTTTTTGATCGACTCCTAGAGCATAATGTAAGGTTGAATCCCAAGAAATGTGTCTTTGGTGTTACCTTAGGAAAACTTCTAGGATTCATTATCTCCAAAAGAGGCATTGAGGTGGACCCTAACAAGGTCAAGGCTATCCTAGAGATGCCTCCCCCAACTAACTTAAAGGAATTATGTAGTTTACAAGGAAATATCCAATCAATCCATCATTTTATTGCGCAACTTTCTAACAAATGTAGGCCATTCAATCACCTACTACAAAAGGGGGTGCCATTCTCTAAATGTGGAATCACTAGTCAAAATATGAAAAATATTTGCTTTATGACATTAAGAATTCATATACCTAGCTTGAGCCAAATATTAGCTCCTCCTCAAGTTTGTAACACTCCCATTTATATATCTTGAACTGCAAATGCACTTTCAAGAAAAAGCTTACATTCAAGATTTTAACAAAGATTATGATGGAATACTCATTTTCTCAACTATGACATCAAAACCATACTAAACATGATACTTGTGTAATTTAGTGAAAACATTACAAATATTCCATGCATGGGTTATTATTGGCCCATAATGGAACATGATTATTGCACCTATGTTAAACATTGAAAAAAGTGTCAAGAACATGCTAATTTAACTTATGTACCATAACAAGCCTTATAGCCTATTCAAATCCTTTGGCCCTTTTCACAATGGGGCCTAGATCTAATTGGAAAAATTTCACCTCCTTCCTCGAGACAACATACTTTCATCATCATAGCCACTAAATACTTCACAAAGAGAGTTAAGGTAATTCCTCTAACCAGTACGATAGGACCTAGAATTATGGATTTTATACTCCATCACATAATTTATCATTTTGATATCCCCTCAAAAATCATTTCAAACAATGGCAAGTCTTTCAAGAACAAGGATGTTCAAGCACTTTACAAGAAATACAACATTCAACATAGTTTCTCGACTCCTTATTACCCACAATAAAATGGATAAGCTAAAGCTTCCAACAAGACCTTAATTGCTATTCTCAAGAAACTTGTCAAAGAAAATCATAAATATTGGCATACACAAATTCCCTTGGCATTATGGGCTTATCGAACAAGCATCCACATGCCTATAGGGGCAACACCATTTTCATTGGTCTATGAAGCCAAAGCAATCATGCCTCTTGAGCTCGAGATCCCTTCCTTGCAAATTTCTTTGTAGGAATTCATAGATGATGACACTGCTAGACAAGCACGTCTTGACCAACTCACACTTCTTGATGAGAGGTGAGTCAATGCTTTAGAGCATTTACAAGTTTATAAAGACCACCTCAAACATGCTTACAATGCCAAAGTTCATCTACATGAATTCCAAGTAGGATATCTTATCCTTAAAGAGAATCAAAAAAACACCAATGCATTACCACATATTCGTGACAAATTCATGACTAATTGGTTAGGTCCATACATAGTTACACAAAGAGTGGGTAATGGTACTTATAGACTTGCCAGTCTAGAGGGAGAGGAAGAATCCAAACCACTTAATGTTATACACTTGAGAGCATTCTATGCATGATATGATTACTATATATATATATACATGGCTAATACACAAAAACATTTGCATACATTTCATTCATAACATTGCATTTCACTTGCATCTACATTCCAAAAATAATGCATTCACCTACATTTCATATTGCATTCCACATTTCATAAAATTGCATGTCATACATTGCATTCACATCCACATTCCACATTTCATATAGGGATCATTTATTCAAGGTCTTAATTGGTCCAGCAAAAGTCATGTTGCCTTAATCAAGGGCACCTTCACAATGTCATCCACACAATTCCACAAAGTCAAATTGCCATCAACACAAGCCATATTCACAAATTCCTAGGTGTTTTTGGTCACTCAACCACTCCTAGTGTTTTAAGCAACCTCCAAAATACATGTCGAGTTCTTTTAGGACCATTGCACATCTTACACTAAGAAAATCTTGAGTTTGGGAATTGATTCCAAAAACATTCTTGAACCAAGCACAATTCTCACATCTTAAAAATATCTTGTGTCAAAGAGGGATAACACCATACTTGGTATGAACCTTGAGGTGAAAAGGGTCATCCTTGCTAGTCCCATCATGCAACATAGTCCATAAGAATAGTGGTTTGCACCACTATCACAATTGCTTCAAATTCAAAAGATAGAGTAGTAAGGATAGGGTACAATTCTCATCACACTTAGGTTGAGAATCTAATTCCCCAAAGCTCTAAACATTTTACATCACACACCACTGATCATTGGGTTGTAAGGATCATACTACATTTCCAGTTAGACGGTTAGGTAGTCATCCCCAAAATTCAAGAGATCAAAAACAAAATCATGGACTATGGAGTTAGCCTCCACCGGAGCTATAGACGCTTGAATGGCAGTGGAGTATGCTCATGCATGGTGACATGTCTCTTTAAAAGAGACCTTTGACCGCTCATACGGATAAGCTAGCCTCTTGGTTTCAACCATAATAGGTTTACCCAATTTACTCAAGATGAGTTAATGAACTCACTTGCACACACACTAGTTCTTGATTGTCTCGGGTCATTACCTTGCTCTTGATTTGGTAAATGAATTCACTACACACACATTTGGTCCTAGAAGGATTAGGTAGTTTTAGTGAGTTTGTTTGATGCCACTAGGATGTTTGAGTCTCTGTAAAATAAGCAATCTTCCATATCAACATCCATATCTTCTTCCATATCAACATCCATATCTTCTTCCATGTCAACATCCATGTCAGTTCATAAGTCATTCATACCATATGCCACCAAGTCTGGTGCCCCTGATTAAACAACAATGCTAGAAAAGGGTCAAGCAAAGATCTAAACTATAAATGATCATTAGCACATGCCATATTGCATTAATCATCCATATATTCCATCTTGCATTAATCATCCATAACATCTCATATGCATTAGTCATAAACATAAACATGCATTCCACAAAAGCATTCCACAAAAACATTCACACAAAAATATAACACAAAAGGTAAAATCCATGTATATATATATATATAAATATCACATATACAATGAGTGCCAAATGGCTACATACAATGGAGCACCAAGGCTCATATACAAAAAGTGCATCTAAGCACTAGCTACATCCTCCAAGAAGACCCTTGTGACCTAGAAGGAGTCCTAGACCTAGAGCTATGCCTAGACTGACTATGCCTAGCACCCTCGGATACAGAAGAGGTTGGAGGATCAGGAAGTGGAATATGATGTTCCATCAACCTATCCTCCAATGCCTCGATATATCTATGTCGAGACTGAAGGCATCATATGTCGACCTCATGTCGATGCTCCCTCTCCACTAGCTCTACCTAGAGAACCACAATCCTCACATCCTACTCTACCACCTACTGCTCCAGCTATGCCCACTCCTCCTCGCTCTAGCTTAGGGGTACATCTGGAACCTCCTCCATATCCTCTCCATCTCTACCATCTCCACCAACCTCAGGTTCCCACTAAGCTGCACCCTTTACCTTCCACCTCTGACTATCAGATCAAAGGCACCACTACCTCTTGCGAGCATCATGGGTCCCCTCACCCTGAGTCTCTAGGGCACCCTCATCCTGGGTCTCCTGGGTACCCTCATCCCTAGCCTCTCCACCACCATCCCCATAAACCACTCCTTGAGGTGGTACCCATGGTGGCTGAGCCATGAACCATACATCATACTCCATAGTCATCCCTACATCCTCCACATCTAAGATATCCACCTCCTCATCATCCTCCAAGGCTACCCTCCATGGCTTCATGCATGGTAGCCTCATCTCCTCTCGATGCCTCCTATACTACACTAGCTCATTAAGGACATCCTACCTCAGCCCAAACTAGTGGAGAACTCATGAGAACTAGAAGTACTCCACCTCACTCCTATGCCTCCCAATCACCCACCTACCCTACCGCACCCATCGTAGATGCTCTCCATCCCCAATCCACTGAGCACCAAGCCATGGCCTCCACACCACTTGGGAAGATATCAATCCAGCCCATAAATCCCTGTACCACTGACTCATCCTCACTGGATGACTCGATTGCACCTCCTCCACCAATTCCCATCACCTAGCATAGGGCTTCTCCCTCCAAAACTCCTCCATAGGTAAGCCCTCTAGTCGAGAAACTCTGAAGTGCTCCCATCCCCAACATTGCAGTAATAAGTTGCACCCCAATCCCTTCTACCCCTACCTCATCACATCATAAAGCTCCTAGTACACCTACGCTAGTAAGGTGGGAGCCCATGCATACACCTACCTCATCATGAGCATATCACTCACCACCCCTATCAAGTTCCAAGGGAACCTACACTCGATATTATTTGGGGCCACAATGTTGGCCAACATGAACATCACCAATATCTCGAAGGGGGTCTAACTCCTTGTCCACATACATGGACAAATAGGGTATGCCTCCACTCTCCACCTTCACCCCCTCCCATGCATCTCCAAACATCCACATCATCTTCATATTCTAGTTGAGCCCAACCTCAACCCAGACCCCCTCCATCGGTACCTTGAGGATGTGATATACATCCTCCAAGGTAATGATCACCTCACCCATGGGGAGCTAAAATATCCCCTTATCTGCATCCCACCTCTCTACCAAGGTAGAGAGGTACCCCTCATCTACCCTCACAACATCCAACTGGGCTACCTCCACTAGCCCCACCTCCCTAAGAAGCTCCCACTCATCCCCCGTAATTGCCTTCCTCATCCCGGGGATATAAGGTGAAAATCGGTGTCGAGCCTCCAAAACTCTAAGTTGCAACACAACACAAAATATTTGTTAATAAATTATTCAATTTAAAAAATAAACAACAAAAAACTTTGCACAATACAAAAAGCATAATTCACAACAGGTTACCTCAACCGCTCGTACCCCATCCGTAGCCCTAACCCCCACACTAGCTCCCTCCACCACCATAGCTTTCGTGCTCCAAATACCTCACCTCACTTCACTCCTCACTCACCCTTCACTCCTCAGACACAGCTTCTCAAACTCCCAAATGCACAAATGAGCTTCAATCTCACCCAGCAAGCTATTTATAGCTGTTTTAGGCACTTTGGAGTGCCCATGGGCATTTCCTAGCGTGCTGAAGCACCTACAAGTATTTCTATAGACCACAAGCACCCATGGGCATTTCACATCAGCATTGACAAAAGCCAAATCAACACAAAATAGTAGCTTCCCCAACCAAATCACTCCAAATTTCACTCACCAATGCATTCCATCATTTTATCAAGTTTTGTGAAGATTCCAACTGATTTGGATGCATAAATCTCATTTGTGACCACATTGACCAAAATTCACCAAATAGATTCCAAAAGCACCTAAAATGGTCCAAATCTTCACAAAATGATGACCATCATCATTTTTCATCATTCATACATCATCTTCACCTCATTTCACATCATAATTTACATATTTTCCAAGTTCACATAACATGCAAGTGAATCTTGTATCTAGTGGGTTATTCTACATACTTGGCGATTGCAATGATTTGCATCCATGCAATTCGATAAGATGAATAGCTTACCATAAGGACACTTGACCATGATCATCATCACTTATCTCCTTGCTCGAAATCACAATCATATTTGGTATTTCCTCATATTTAGAGTGAAACATTACCAAGAACAATTTGCACAACCGTTGTCATTGATGGCCTAGTTCGTGGGGCTTAAAACATGGACAAAAACTCAAATTTCATCATTCAAAATCTCCTTAACACCTTAGAGATAGGCACTAGCTAGGATGATTGGTTCCATTAGGGAATTAGGTGAAGAATTTTCCACAGTCACTAGCAGGCCATCCAAGGTTGATTATTTTTCTTTTGCATCATCATTTTGCATATCAATGATGCCAAAAAGGCAAAGTGTTTCAACAACATCGAATCACCCCAAATTTGGGACAACCACTTTTGGTTTTAACTTTCCCACAATGGGATACATCTTACATGATCATGGCATCTACACTTGAAAAAATCCCTTCTTATATTGGGGAAAAAATAGACACAATCATATCGCCAAATTACAAAACTCCCCTTCCCACCATTGGGGCAAAAATGGTATCAAATTTTACATCATTCATATCATCCTCATCACCTCACATTTGCACAAAACCCTTCATATATTGGGGCAAAAATAGACACATCATATCACATTTCTCAACAACCCCCTTCCCACCGTTGGGGCAAAAATGGTATCACATCATCCATCATTCATTTGCACAGATTTTTCAATTGGCTCATGAGATTCATCCGTAACCTCATTCACCAATTGAGGGGGTAAGCTACACAAAACTCCAAATTATTTTATTCTTTTATCTTCAAGCTCATGCTCCACATCCCAAGAGAAGCTGCTTCTGCACCTGGCCAAAATAGGTGTCTCGTGTTTTTGCACTGCATTGTGTTTCACGCAATGCAGTACAAAAAGGGGCATCTGTAGACACCAAATCCTAGCCATTTTCCTTCCATCCAAGATTTCCCACCATTTCCACCACCAAAGCATAGCCAATTTTTCCACCATTCATATTTCCCACCATTTTCTATCATTATTCACATTTATTTATATATATTTATTTTATATATATTTAAATATAATATTTATATTATATTTTAATATATTTAATAAATATGTATTTATTTAAGTGAATTAATCCCAGCCATCCAATTTCATTTAATCTCAACCACCCATTTACATCAATCCATGCCACACCCTAGATTTATTATCTACCCTTGGATGTGCTTTAATCTCAGCCACACGATTAGTGTCATTGAAACCCTAGCATGCCCTAGGTTAGATTATAAATAAGAGCCATTTTGATGGCTCAACCCCTGAGTTTCCTAAGTCTATAAGTCCCTAAATTTTAGAATCCTGACTCCTTGAGTACTAAAATCCTTGTAACAAGCTCTTTGTGCCCTAGCCCTATTCCATCTGTCCCACTCCACATCCCTCGCTCGTCATCACTACCGCTACATCCCTCACCCTCACATGATCTGCTTTTGAAGAATTTACCATCAGTTTTTAGGTGCCTCCGAGTGCTTCCTATCAACATCAAGTATCTTTGGATGCATCCCTACCAATGCCAAGTGCCCATGGGCATTTTCTACAACTGCCAGGTGCCCGCGGGAATTTTATGCTCCCATTCCTGAAGTCCCCCTAGCCTCTGAATGATGCTAGGGCATCGTTGTACCAGTCACATGCATCATATTCTTCACATCAGAACGTAGTATGTAAGTAAGATAGATCTACCCTTTATTTGTTTATTTTATATATGTGTTCCAGCTTCTGTTCACTATACTTGCAACATCTAGTTAGGGTTTTATTATTGCATACAGAGGGCCTCACACTGTGGAGCCCTCACATATACTACTAACTATTTTTTGTGTCTTTGTGTGCATATCTAGAGTACTACATTAGCATATAGAGTGGCCCAGCCTTGGATACCAAAAAGCCCACTCAACCTTGTTGGGATCAAGATGCGCTTGAAGACACCATGACCTTGCTTCTTAGGGTTTTGAAGAACCCTAAATTGTTGTAATATTGTATCAAAAGGATTCAAGGATCCAAGCTTGTAAAAAATGGAGTTTCTAGGCTCCTCCCATCAATGAAAATTATTCTATTGTGCAATCTTGTGTTTCCTTACATTTTATTTTGTTCAAAGCATTGTCTGTGTGTTGCGTTTTGCATCTTTCAGTCACCATAGCCATCTTGTCAATAATCTGCCCTGGTAAATATTCCACCCATAGTTCACCACATCGACAATCTACAATGTCAGTGCTTCCACCCATCTATATTAGTCTTATTGGTGTGAAATGATGAGGGCATCAAATTTTTAATGTAAACTAAGGTTAATTCCTTAGTTAGACTAAGTCTTAGTTAGGGCTTGGTCTTATTGTTTTTGGTGAGACTTTGTGCTCACGTAATAAATTGCTAAGCCACTCTAGATTAGGCTAGCTGGATGGATTAGTCAACCGCCTTTGGAAGCGTGCCGACATTTCCCTTTTGGGAATTTGTTGCTCCTTCGTAGGGGTTTTGTTATGTTTTTGGGCCTATATTAGCCCTTTATTTTATTAATTTAAGTAATCTGGTTTTATTCCACATCAGTGGTATCAGAGCGAAGGCAAACTTTGGAGGTTCTGGGTCATTGCCGACCTCCTTAGTCCTGGTTTGGATTATTTCCGGCCCATTTGCATTCATGTTTGTGAAGTTCTTTTCATTTTGTTTGCACATTTGCTGTCCTTGATAGCTATTTTGTTGCTAACGATAAATTATTGCTGCATTTTGTTGCTGACGACAAATTGCAATTCTTGCTGGCAATAAATTGTTGCTGTTAAAGTTGTTTTAATTTATTAAAAAAAAAAAAAAATTGAAAGGCGTTTAAAAAAAAAAAACGCCCAAATTTCAGGCCTGCACTCTCTGCAACAGCAACACCGAGGCGACAATAACCTCGGTGGCCGCGCAACCCACCTGCGTCTCTAATGTACGCAGGTTTCAGCACCTGCGCCTTCCTGCACTCTGATAGCACCCGACCTAACCGTGACCGACGACAAGAGATCGCTGCCCCGGTCGTCGACGACAATATTCGGGCGAGGTTTTTCTTGGCCGATGCCACGCAGCCTCTTGGGCCGGATAAACAGTGTTCACTATTTTTGTGATCGGTGCGGATCTGCTCACATCGCGCCCTAACTCGGATTGACAGGAGGTGAAAGGTGCCCATAAACACGGTAACGTGCAGGTGACTATTGGTTATTCCGATCTACTGCACTGGAAAATTTTTGTTCGCCCTTGATCATTCGGCTGCTGCTCGCAGCTAGACCTGGCGAGTTGTGACGTCCGACGGCCATTTCATTTGCTGATTTCCAAACGTCCACTTCGCCATGATCTACCACAGCGACGGGAGAGCCGTTTGTAGCTAAAACAGGTTCTTTGCTTCCATTCGAAAGTACAATCTCCATCTTGACGGACGCAGCCGTTTCCTTTGCCCTGCGCAGAGTTTCAATTAATTTCCCAAGGGCAGAAGCGGGATTGTCGTTCGCCCTCATCAATTCCTCAGTTACATCGGCAGGCGTAATCTCGGCCTCCTCCATCAACAATTCAATTTCAGAAAACAGGGGATGCTCATCCAGCCCGAGGTAATTCTGGGTTTTTCGATCTGAAGGCCGGGGAAGTGGTGGATTTCACAGGATTTGTGGTTTTGTGAGATCCAGAAAGCGGGCGTTGGGGTTGAACGAATCTGAGAAGTTTTGGGCTCGGAGCGATTTGTGCCTCAGGGTTGAGGGTTCCAGCCAACCCAATCACGGTGCTCGAAAACGCCGTCTGCCGCTCGCAGGAGGAGTAGCGCCAAGGGGAGAGTTGTTTCACGAGAAGCACGCATAATTAAAAAAAAAAGAAAAAAAAAATTATTATTAATTTTTCCTATTTTGTATAAGGGGAGAATTAATTAATTTTCTCATTAATTTTTCCTATTTTGTATAAGGGGAGAATTACTTACAAAGGGAATTAAAATTTTGTAAAGGGGCATTTTATTTTATTGTGCTAAATTATTTTTGCCCTCAAAATATTGTAAAATTGCATTAAAACTATTATAGTTGTTTTGCAATTAATTGGGCAATAGCACTCCTTTTTGTAACCCCTTTAACATATTTTGTAACTCCTCCTTGTAATATCCCTGGCGTATACCAGAAGCCAAATGGCTCAGGATTTGGCACAGCAAATGGCTGACATCACCGCAGCCATTAGTACCTTGGCCGATAAGGTCAATGATATTGCTACTAAAAGTGGTCCTAGTGACTCTCGAGTGAAGGCAAAATGTGAAGTCAAAATTTATGATGGCTCCCATGATCCTGAGGTTCTCAACAGTTGGATCCTCGACATGGACACGTGGTTTGCCTATAGCAAAATACCAGCAGATGAACAAGTGTCTTTTGCCCTTTTGAAACATTCTGGTATAGCCAAAGTTTTGATTACAGACCGCTTCATTAATCAGAATCCCATTACCCATTGGGATGAATTGGTGAAGGATTTGACGGATACTTTTTATCCATCAAACTATGGAGATGATCTTGAATATCGATGGCTTCGATTGAGGCAGGGATACAACATGAGTGTCCAAAACTACATCGGTCTATTCAACAAATTGAGAATTTTGAATGGTATTCAGGATTCTACTGCTAAGCTTATCACCAAATTCAAAAATGGACTACAGGAACCACTTTTTAGGGAGTTGAAATATACTCCTATCACAGATTTGAACACCATGTACAATCAAGCATAGCTTGCGGAGGAGAAGCTTGCTGCTCAAGCCGGTGGATCTCACTCTTCTGACTCCACCAAAAATTCAAAACAAAAGCAACAATCGAAGACTTCTTCTTCTTCTTCCCCTTCTTCTAACACTTCTTCTACTCCTTCTTTTGATCCTAAGAAATTCTGTGATCATTGTAAGAAGAGAGGCCATAATGAATCTAAGTGTTTTAGGAATAAAAAGAATCTTATTGTAGAAGCTTCCCCAGAGGTAAAAGCTTCCCCAGAGGCAACAGAAGAAGGGCCTATTGAGGCTACGGGAGAAAGGCGCACTTATCTAGAGCTTCGAGGGCTTAACAATCATACTTTGTTGAC
Source organism: Wollemia nobilis (assembly GCA_028583015.1). NCBI lineage: Eukaryota > Viridiplantae > Streptophyta > Pinopsida > Araucariales > Araucariaceae > Wollemia > Wollemia nobilis. The sequence goes on from JAQPPZ010016932.1 coordinate 1,060,104, forward strand.
ACACAACATGATTGAGAGAGTTCGTGACCATTTGTTTGTCACATGTGCCCATCTCAAACACAACTACTTTGTAGATTGTATCATCGATAATGGCTCTCAAACAAACTTGATTTCTAGAGCCGTTGTCGATCAATTGAAGCTTCCTGTACAACCCCATCCTCATCCATACCCACTTGCATGGAAGGATGCGGACACCTCCTCCATGATTACAGAAACATGCACTGTGTCTTTTGCATTTGGGCCACGCTATGTGGACAAAGTCACTTGTGATGTGACTCCAATTGACTGTTGTGATCTCATTCTTGGAAAACCCTATCAATTTGACAAATGGGCTCAATATGATGCATATAATAATACCTATACATTGTATCATGAGAACAAGAAGTTTCTCATCTCTTCCACGAAGCCCACATACAGTTATACAGGTCCACGCCATACAACATTGGTATTCCGCAAACTAGAGGACACACCATCTCCCACAACACATAAGGAGGCTCCTCCTCCTTCTCCTGTTGCTTCAGTTGTTCCTCCTCCTGCTGCTACCGTGCCACAGGTTCCTGATTTACAGCAGCTTTTGCAGTCGCCGCCATAGGAGATTCATCCTCAACCTCACCCACAGGCTTTCACTCGAGTTGGAACTCCAGTCCTGACCAGGAGAGGCCCTCCAGCTTCAGCCTCCCTTGGACTTTTTGATCTTATCAGTGCCCCTCCTCTTTTGGCAACTGATTTTTTGCTTCCGCTTCCTCCGACTCGAGTTTATCAACCTTCACCCACTACTATTGTACAAGCATTAGAGTCCAATGCTTCCTTTGTGGGGAGGTATGATGAGGGCATCAAATTTTTAATGTAAACTAAGGTTAATTCCTTAGTTATACTAAGTCTTAGTTAGGGCTTGGTCTTATTGTTTTTGGTGAGACTTTGTGCTCACGTAATAAATTGCTAAGCCACTCTAGATTAGGCTAGCCTGGATGGATTAGTCAATCGCCTTTGGAAGCGTGCCGACATTTCCCTTTTGGGAATTTGTTGCTCCTTCGTAGGGGTTTTGTTATGTTTTTGGGCCTATATTAGCCCTTTATTTTATTAATTTAAGTAATCTGGTTTTATTCCACATCATGAACTTACTCGTCATTGTCGTGTGGGTTCATCGACGTCCATGTTCCTCTCATTTGTAAAAGGGAGCATCCTAATTTCAAAACACAAGAACATTAACATTAAAACAAAACTCACATAATATTAAACATTAACCTTAATGTGCCTATAAAACGTTAATTCCATAGTTAAACCCAAGCCTTAATTCAAAATTGACTTCAAAGGCTCGTAAAATAATATTTTGTTTTATTTTATTTTATTTTTTATTCTTATTTTTTTATTTTTTAAAATTTTTGTATTTCTTTTATTATTATTTTGTTTCACATATATACATAATATATATGTATTTTTTTATTAATTTCAAAAACTTAAATTTACTTTGCCCAAGACATAAACATTAACCTCAATAAAATACTAAGATCTTAAAAGAAGTTAAAAAAATAAAAAATAGCCAAATCAAAGCAAATAAATAAATGACTTTAAAAAAAGATAAGATGACACTCCCCACAAAAACCTACAATACCACCTCATGGGTATGCACCTATGGAAACTACCACTCCAAGCCAACCAAATCCCCAAAACAACAAAAAAAATTGAGGTGGATCCCCAAATTTGGGGTAAGTTGTGCAATGGGAACAATAGGTACATTATGGTTGATAGTGGACTTTTCGAAGATTGAGAACTTTCTACATCAAGATGTCGAGCATCAATCAACTATTGAATCACATGTTTCAAATTCAGACAAGAATTTGTCCATTGTGCTTCCACTTTGTGATATGCACAATGCTGACCTGCCTTGTACCAATTAGTTGTAGTATATGGTTACCTTATGGGAGGTAACTCAATTGCATTGGCTTCTAAAAGTTATTTCAAAACTGCTTCCATAGACATATTAAGCTTTGTAAAATTCCTTTGTGCAGTTTTTTGAAGTATTATCTTTTGTAGGACATTAACAATATTATTAATAGACCTACTATTTGTTACACCATTACCTCCTGTATGTCTATTCTTGTGTTAATATTTAGTAGGTTTATCCTCTTTAACCTTGAGTTGACCTCTTTTGATAAGAGTTTATTCTCCTTTCTTGCTAAATCAATTGCTTGATCAAAAAAAGTGATAGTAGTATTTCTAGTGCATAAGATAACTGTTCTTGCAAACTTCCAATAAATGTTTCAATTAGGAGGTAAAGTATATCTCAAGCGTCCAATTAGACTCCTCCAACAATCCAAGAATTCTGAAAAAAAATCTTCTTTACCTTGTTTCAAATTATAGACATCTGCATTGCTACGTCTTTCTCAATATAAGCATTAAACTATTAAATGAATAATTTCACTATTTCTTCAAAGTTACTCAAGGATTAATTAGGTAACCTACAGTACCACTCTAATGCCATGCCACCAAGAATTTTAGGAAATATTTTTAGTAACATGTCATCATATATGATATCATGGCATGTTGTCCTAAATCTTCTTAAATGCTCTATTGGATCTTCTATCCCTTTATATATAGGTAAAATTGGCATAGAAAAGTTCTTAGGATAAGGCATTGCAGCAACAATAGGATCCAATGGATGATTACACATTTCCTTATAACTATAAGTGAAACTTTAAGGTTGAATCATCTAAACTTTTGAAACCAATTACTTTACCATATTTGTCAAATTTTTAACTTCTGAATTACTGTTATACATTATCCCCATATTCCCTAAGGGAGGAGTGTTGGAAATATTGATACTATTGTGATGTGGCATCTTGTTGAAGAGGATAACTAACATTTTATGGAATAGAGGCAAAAGTATTGATGTTAGAAAATTGAGGAGAAATTTGAGAACAATTTTGAGTGACACTACTAGTTGGAGGGATTTGTAGCTTCCTTCCAACGTTGATGGTTACAGTAGTGGCATAAGTTGTATGAAGAACATGGTTACCAATATACAAATATTCACTCAAGGAGTTAACATGAGATGGTATAACTTTCTCAAGTAGGGTTTCTTCCTCTAAATATGCATTCAAGGTATGCTTGTGATGCTTGTAAAAGGTCCACATGTGCTCAAAATATTTGAAGGTAAGGTTCCCATTGGATCTCTTAATAGGATCAATACTATTATCAAATTTTTCTTATTCATGATTATGATTTTCTCTATCAATTTGATCATTCTTTGGAAAACTCTCATCAAAATTTAGAGATCTTTGCTCACTCCCAAGGTCGAAAGTCATTAGGAGAAGGAGAAAAGGACTAGGGCAAAAAGGAAGGAACTAAGACAGGTGAAAAAGCATAAGATGTTATGGTTTTAATGTTTTCTGATCTAAAAACATATAATTAATGATCTTGATTAAATTTTAAAATAAATTAAGGTGTTCATGTCGGGTTCACCAAATATGTAGAGGGGGAAAACCGCCCTATCGCATACGATTATCAAGGCTGGATTTGTAGGGAAGCCTTGAGGTGAACTACGGGGGCTATGTTGTTCTCTACACTTAGTGTAAAATAGGGGGAAGGGTTCACCAAGAATGGTTTAAGGACTCACTCCAAGTCCTCTAGTTTTCAAGAATATTTGATGTATTTGATTCAATACAATCACCTATGTTTGGTCTTTCTAGGTCTATGCTATGAAAGATAAAGGACATTGTAAAAATATAATATGTAGGAAGATAAGAGCTAACCCTAGAATGATTCTTTATTTGAATACTCTCTAACCCTAGGGTTTCAAGATAGAAAACCTTCAAGCAAGGGCTCAAGAGAAGATGCACAAACAATGTTAACCCTAAGTGCACACTATATGCTATTTATCTTTCAAATGCCTAGAAATCAAGAGATATTCCTTTTATATCAGATCTAGAGTTTGTAAGAAAAAATAGAAGGCACTCAATAAACAACCTAAAGACTAAATAGAGCACTTATCTTATCCAGTGGTTAATCCTTGTTTTTATCCTTTATCTAGAGATATCAACAATTCCTACTCCTGCAAGATAACTTAGCAAATACTTGAAAAATGTGATTAGCGTTAGGGAGCCTATTTAGGCCACAGTATGATAATACTTGGAGGTGCAGCAGTAAATCCCCCTAGGTCATTTTAGCTAACCTTGAAGACATAAGAAAAATTTAACCTTTGGAATATGAACATGCATGGATCAATATAGCAGAAAAGAATGATAAACCACATAATATAATGTAGCAATATGTCGTAGATGCAACCTAGAATGTAGTCTCAGGGTTTGGGGATAAACAATTACCCCCAAATATGATTTGGGTGAAATAATTCCCTATAATAGGTGACCACGATTTTGCAGATTGATTAAATCATGCCCTATTGATACCAAGCATGATTTCATAGAAGCTATGTGAAAAATAAATAATGATGCAAGAAATAGATTACATCACACAAAAAATCAAGGCATGCATGAAATAGAGAAAAAAAACTAGGTAGATAGAACATAAGTAGACAGAAGGTTTGAGACCTTCTGAATAGTCAATATCTCCTTAGTGATCCAACACAAATCCACCAAAGCGAATAACAACAATAGATAAATCAATGCAATAGAAAACAATTTACACTCCATAATTGTGAGTTAGCTTAATTCCATAAGAAGAAGAAGAATGCAGATCACTTAGTGAACACTTAAATAAAAGAGCTTTGCATGAGATTGGTATCATTTAGATCACTTATTGTCTTATCTCCTTTTAATATTATTTCAAACCCTCCTTATATAGCGGATTTGAAAGAGAAATTGGTGGGAAAACCAAGGAGAGTTGATGCCAAGAACACCAACTTTGAGAATTAGGATTTTCTTACAAGAAAAACCTAAAATATGAAATCATGCCCCATCAGGGCTGACCATGATTTCACATTATGTGAAATCGTACCCCATCAAGGGTGACCATGATTTCACATAAAGAGATAAAAACATAAAAATAAAGGAAGAGATACCTAGCCCTTGCCCTAGTCAAGTCTAAGGGGTCTCTCTGAAGGACTTAGGGAAAATTGCCTACTTGGGTGGGTTAATTTTTGGTGTCTAGAATAGTACTCTCAAAACCCTAAAGTGCAATGAATACACTTCATACTACTTTTATTTTTATTTTAAGGAGAATTTTTATGCTACTTGAGGAGAATAAAGGTGATTTACCTAGATTAAACTTTACCTCCTTCACCTAATTTTCTTTAAAATTTATCTCCCCATATTCCTCTACTTTAAAATTTTTCTTCCCCTCTTCCTTCACACTTTAAGATTTGATATTTGAACTTGTGCATTGTACTTCCTCATCCATCATATCATTTTTTTCATCTAATTATTAATTCGAGTGAACTATAATGGCATTTTCCATATAATGATGTAGAGGGGTTTTTCTAACCACTTTCTTAGGAGTGGAAAATCCTTGATTTGACTTAGCTTCTCTTGTGATATGATATTCTTGTTTTAAATTAAAGCTACCATCACCCAAAAAATTCTATCTCTTCCTCCATCATTTTCACTTTGCAGTCTCTTGCCATGTGCCTAGTTTTATGATATTTGTGACATCAAAATGCAATATTTTCATAATCCACATGTTGATCCCATTCTCTTGATTTATTTTTTTATCCTAATTGACTAGGGTAAATTTTTTTAAATATCCATGGAAACACATATTTGAGTGTATACAACATGCATTCTCTCCTTAGTAGTTGGTCCCTCCTTGATGAATTCACCTAGAGTATTACCAATATTCTTCAAAACCTTATTTTTCATTACCCTCTCTTGGAAGACTTCTTTTTATTGGTAGAATGTTAAATATATGTATGATGGATACTTCTAGTTTAGCTACATACCTTTTTTTCTAACCAAAGAAATTATTGACAAATGGATGTTCAATTTTGCAAGTATGGATTTTAATGATAAAGTATTATGTTGCTAACAAATTTGTATTATTGTAGGATTAGGTTATATTATAAACAGGCATATTCTTGGCAAAAGAGTAGTTGGATAGATGCTCTCTTCTCACAAAGTGACTAAAGTATAATTTTCTAATAAGAAAGTAGTTCAAATTTATTTGCATGTCTATTGATCATAAATACTTTAGTGGTTATGTTAAGTCTTACTATGCTCTTAAATATTATCCCTTCAAAGAAAAAATAGAGAACGAAGGGAACTTCTAGCAAAGCATGATGTTGTTTTCATCATTTCATTTGTAAGAATATATATTTTGGTGGGTTTTACCTTTGTATAAAAATAATGTTAAAAAAAATTGTTGCTAAGTTAGAAGACGTGGAACCCAACATAGATGCGAGAACAAGGTGAAATAATATAATGTTATTTTCCAATTGATTACCCACATTGGACTCTCAAGATGTAAGGTGATGAAGTAGTGGAGTAGTGTAGGGTTGGGTGGTTCCATTATCGATACGCAAAAAGGAAAGGTAGGTAGAGGAAGTGGGCGTTGTTGGTTCTTGGAGAGCGTGGTGGAAGAGAAATCATAAAATTTGCAGATGCCCTATGGGAGGAGTTGGAAGGTGACACCAAGTGAATTACTGGTTTACTGCATGTCCATCGATTGTAGGTAGGTTTGATTTTGTTAGACCACTATTTTATATTTTTCTCATAATTGAGGAAGATAATTTAAAGCTTATGATAGAAGTTCTAATCTCTATGATAGTAGTTTTCATTTTGCACACTGGTTGTTTGAGCGAATGGTGTGTGCTCAACCCAGAGATATGACTTATTTCTTTAGGTAAGAAAACTTAGATTTTGCTCAGTAGAGTTGATAAAATTATTGGTACACTTTACTCATGTCAAGTCTCACCATGAGGTGTAGCAGTAGTTCGATTGATCATCTTGTGGACGTTAAGGAGTTTTATGTGTCAGTTGTTCAACCGCTACATGCATTTCGGTTGGGGTTCTTATGGGTTGGGATAATTTTACTCTATTACATCTAAGCTTTTGTAAATATTGTGAAGAGATATATTTAGCATCGAACACCTTATTTTAGACACCAATTACCTTTGGAAAGTACTACTGTTACCATACTTTGGTTGTTGACCTTCCTTCCTAATGACAAAATCCGTTATGTACCTTATAGGGAAGTCTGTGTTCTGGTATTATACCACTTAGAAACTAAGTAATTCTAGAAAGCCTTTGTAGGATGTGGTTTTGTATTCCATGTTTTATATGATATCATAAAATATATGGTATTGATTTTATGTTCATCTTCTTATGTGGAAGGTATAGATGAGTGTAATAAATGATTTGCATTCCAGGTTTTATATGATAGCATAAAATATTTGGTATTGATTTTATGTTTGATTCCTTTATGAGGATGGTATAGATGAATGTAAGAAATTATTTTCACTCTAGGTTTTATATTATAGCTTAAAATATTTGGTATTGATTTTATATCTGATTCCTTTATATGGATGGCATAGGTGAATGTAAGATATGATTTGCATTCCTGGTTTTTATATGACAACAAAAATATTTGTGAATTGATTTTACGTTTTTTCTTTATGTGGTTGGCATAAATGTATCTAGAAATAAATAAGTGTTCCAAATTGCTATATGGTGGATAGCATCTATATTATCCTGTGAAATGGATATTTGTTTTTAGTATCTTTATTTTGGATAACATAGATGAACATAAGAATTGATTGCGTTCTAGTTTCATCATGAATAGAGTGTGTAAATGATTTGGTAAAAAGAGATATTAGTTCCAGTTCTACATTTTGCTTGGTTAGTTAAGAGAACTTATGTTATGGCTATCTTGGTTAAATAAGGTCTTCTAATTGGGAGTCATGTATTGGTCTTTTCGGAGGACAGTAGCCAACCGACTATTGCAACTGATGTACCTTTAATTAATGGACCTGTATAGCCAAGTGATATGCTATTTTGGAAGGTAAGAATATTTTGGTTTGCCTTGGGCACTTGTCGAGTGAGATCTACATATTCCAACATGGCCACAACAACATATTTGGAGATAGGAATGGGTTCCAAGATGTAGATAGCACAAAAACCCTATGTGATGACAAACTATCTTATAAAAGGGGACTTGAATGTTAAGATAGGAATTTATCTAGTTAAACAGATAATATGGGTTGTCCATTTGCAATTTAATAAAATATCTTGAATAATAAATTAGTAATGGATTGTTTGAGGTTGGGTTTCCCACGGGGTTTCTCCCAAGATAAACCATGTGTTGATTATGAATTGTGTGATTTTATTTGGTTTAAATATTAATTGGATATTTACATTAGACATGGTTTCATTTACGAGCTTTCAAATGAGTTGATTAATTTATTAAGGTGGTAGAGGAAAATGAAAACTGTTGTTTTACTTGGTAAAGGATAATTCTTGGTAAAATTAAGATTTTTTTTAAAGTAATATTATTATTCTAAAGACTTTAATGTGGTTGTGACCAAAGCTTTATATTGATGGTTAAATGGATTTATTTAAGTAACTTAAAAGGATGTGAATAAACTTAATTTATGATCTCTTTAAAAATGATATAAAGGTAGGTATGATAGTAATCAAGTTTAAAGGAATATTAAACCTCGTGTTGTCAAATGTTTTCTTATCAAAACATAAGGCTGAATAGGTAAATAATACTACACTTCTTATATGGTTTAGATGGGTGTGCTTGGATTGCAAGTTGAGAGTTATCGATTTGTAAAAATACTAAGGGTTTGAATCACACTCATCTAGATAGATATGGATGAGCTAGTTCAATTATAAAGTTGGTTACTTTCCTACCCTTTGTATATGATAATGTGTATTTCTAGAAATTCTAGGGAGGGGTTGCATTAAAAGAAAATTTCGAGGTAAATAAAGTATTTATTAGCTCATATTTTAGATGAGAGCAATAGTCAAGTATTATACACTCTAACTATTCTCAGATAGACCTGAGAAGTAAATGATGTTCATACAGAGTGCTTCTTTCAATGGAATGAAAGGAAAGACAAGTTAGCTTGACTGGCCAGTAAGAGGGATAACTTGTAATCTATAGCTTTGCACCTAATACATATATGTAGCCAAACTTACACATGATGTAGGAATGGATATGCCTTGAGTAAGTTTAAGAATTAAGGTGAGGATTTACCTTATATCTAAGACTTAAAAAAGAAAATAAAAATTGGATAGAGAAAATGGGTTGTGACATTTGGTATCAGAGTCTAGGTTTGTAGTGGAATAGGCTCACTATGCAAGGTTAATTGGGAAGCATGATAGAAAATATACCTTAGCAAGGTTACTATTCTGCAAGGATAAAATGACTAAAAATATAGAATAACTAATAGTCCAATCACTACAATGAATTAACTCCTAATGACTCTTCTGTGTGTGGCCAGGGATAATGCCACTGAAGAGGAGAGGAGGTGCTACCCCAATGACGAGGAAGACATGACATACCAATGTAGAGGCCAGGACCCCATATTTAGATTTAGAGAACCCTAGTGACAAAAGAGATGACCTCACAATAATAGTGGCCCAGCTTCAAGAATATGTAGAAGCATAGAGATAAATATTGGATACCATGTTGAACCAAGAAATTCCATCTAGAAAATCTATAATGGAACATGCAGATGTACCCCTCATGGAAACACAATGGGCTAGGATTCATTTGGAAGACGAATTGGGCAAAGATATGAATTACCTAAAATCCTCCAAATTTAATGGAGAAGAAGATGGTGAGAAAACCAAATCTTGGTTGAAGTAAATAGAAACCTAATGTTTTTTGAAGAACTACTCCTCTGGAATTCAAACGTCCTATGCTACCCTACACTTGCAATATTATGGTGCAAATTAGTGGGAGACCTACAGTTAAGGACTAGGACTTGTGACTACATTTGGTTTGAGTTGGGAAGATTTTATGAAGGCCTTTAATGATAGATTTCTCATTGAACACTTTTATTCCCAAAAATTCAAGGAATTCACTAAGCTTCAAAAAGTAATTAGGACAGTGGAGGTGTATCATCAATGATTTGTTAATCTCCTAAAATCTGTTTCTACATACAATGAGAATATGAAGATCCACAAGTTTATAATTTGAGCAGACCCAACAGTAGATCAAGAGGTAGATATGCAAGAACCTGCTACACTACAGAAGGCTTATGATTTGGATATGAAGGCTGAAATATATCTCAAACCCATATTTGATTATGAACGGGTGGATGAGCACGGCAAAGAGGCACTAAGGAAAAGGAATATTGCAGGGTTTGTAAAGTGGGAAGGAGAGCAGGTAAATAAATATCCTCCTAGATAGAACCGAAGGAATGATAGGAAGTAGGGGAGGTTTAGGAAGCAATTTCAAGGAAATAATCACAACTCTAGCAATCATAAAAATTAAAACAACAGATCATCTTAGGGATAGGCTAGTCTTCCCATCACAACAGAGAAAGAAGTTGAGGGGTAGAAGCAAAAAATACATCCAATACCCAAAGTCGGGTGTTTTGATTATTGTGGACCATATTATTCTAGTAACTATCCACTCAAAGTAGGAATTAATTTTGAAAGGAAAGGAACCAATGTACAAGGAAACTTCAAGAAGGGAACTGACTCACAAGATTTATGCAGCAACAAGAAAGTAGGATATTTATGGGTAAGCCACTCCATTTCTAATAAGGGGTAAGGTCTTTGGTAAACATGTTAAGATTTTGATAGATAGTGGTGCTACGGATAATTTTGTTTACACTAATTTTATTAAAGATATACCCAAAAGACCTAGAATATTGGCACAAGGGTGGAAGTTTGAGTACAAATTAGGGTAAACCTACTCTATGAGTCATTACTATCCTATGGAAAAAATTACCTTAACTAGTGGAATAACCATAATATGTCTTTATGTTGCACCATTGCATGCCTTTGATGTTATCCTAGAAATGGATTGGCTACAAGAGAAGAGGGTTGTGGTCAACTTTCAAGATAGATGGATAGAGTTCATGGAATATAGTGGAAATGTTCAAAGGGTGTACAACCTACAAGGAGCTTTCCAACCCCAAATCCTTTCAGTAATGCAACTCAAGAAATCCATGAAGAGAGGGGGAATGGTATATGTTTTTAAGCTAAATGATATAGATGATGAAAATAAGGAAGAAATGTTTAGAAGACACCCACTTTTATAGGAGTTTAGAAATGTATTTCTAGAAGATTTACCTGGATTACTACCTAAACTAGAGTTCAACTTCACAACTAAGCTCCAACTTGGAGCAAAACCCATAAATAGAGCTCCCTATAGAATGAATCCCATAGAAATGCAAGAGTTGAAAGTGCAGCTTCAAGGGTTACTAGAGAAAGGACTAATCATACCAAGTGTGTCACCTTGGGGTGCACCAGTTCTGTTTGTGAAGAAAAATGATGGTTCCTTAAGGTTATGTATAGATTATAGAATGTTAAACAAGGAAACTAGAAATAATAGGTATCCCCTACCCAGGATCGAGGATCTCTTCGATTAGCTAAAGGATGCTAAAATATTTTCAAAGGTTGATTTAAAATTTGGATACCACCAACTGAGGATCCAAGAGGAGGATACTCACAAGATAAATTTTAAAACTCGCTATGGACATTACGAGTTCATGGTTTTTACTTTTGGTTAAATGAATGCTCTAGTTGCATTTATAAATCTGATGAATAATTTATTTAAGAAGTATTTGGAGAAATTTGTGTTGGTATTCCTAGATGATATCTTGATTTACTCTCCAAATAAGGTAGAACACAATGAGCACCTTAGGATTGTGTTGGAATTGCTAAGGAAAAATTAGTTGTATGGAAATTTTTCCAAGTATGATTTTTATGTTTCTAAAGTGCAATATCTAGGATACATTATTTCATTAGAAGAGATCATGGTAGATCCTAAGAAAATAGAGGCTATTTTAAATTGGTCACCCCCTACTAGTGTGATAGAAGTTCAGAGCTTCTTGGGATTTACTGGTTACTATAGGTGTTACGTGAAATATTATGCCATGATCACTTCACCAATGACCTACAAAGAAAAGGGAAGGAATTCAAGTGGTCAAATAAGTGTGAATCAGCTTTTGAACTTCTTAACCAAAAGCTTACCATACCTCCTATATTAAAGGTACTCGATCCTCAGGGAAGATTTTTTGTGTGTACCTATGTATCTCTAGAAGGTTTGGGAGGATTGCTTTCTTAGGAAGATGTAGTAATAGCTTTTGGATCAAGGAAACATAAGCAACATGAGGTCAATTATGCAATCCATGACTTGGAACTAGCAACAATGGTGTTTTACCTTAAGAGCTGATGATACTATTTGGTAGGAAGACCTTTTGAGCTAAGGATAGACCATCAAATTTTGTAACACATTTTCACTCAACCTCTACTTAATTCTAGACAAAGAAGGTGGATGGAATTTCTTACTGAGTATGACTTTGAAATTGAGTATATTAAAGAAAAACAGAATAAGGTTGTTGATACACTAAGTAGACAGAGACACATAGCTGCCTTGTCTCACATTCATGTAGAATTTATGGAATAAGTCAGGAATATACAAAAAATAGGATGCAAACTGCAATTAATTTTTGGAAAATATGGAGACGAATCTAGATTATAACAAATATTTTACCTTCAAATATGGATTCCTATGTTTCAAGGATAGAGTAGTTATTCCTAAATATGGAAATTTAAGAAATATGGTCCTAATTAAATCTCATAGATTGCCATATTATGCTCATTTAGGAGGAGCAAATATGAGAGAGAACATGAAGAAAAATTTCTATTGACTTGGGATGAAGAGGGACACAAGTGTCATAAAGTTAAAGTAGAATGTAAACATTTTGTGAGAATTTTCACATGATGTACCTATGCAAAAATGGTGAGTAATTGCAATGGATTTCATTTTTAGGCTACCTAGAAATTGATTTCAGCATGACTTAATTCTAGTGGTGTTCACAAGATTGACCAAGGTTGCACAATTTATACCCGAAAACACTAAATATGATATCGTGGTTGTGGCTAATAGATTTGCCAAATATATATTTTGACTTCATGGTTTTTTTGAGGTAATTATATCAGATAGGAATTAAATATTTACAAATGTTTTAGAAAGCTTTGCATCATTTCATCAGTGCTAGATTGAATATAAGCTCAACTTATCATCCAAAAACTAACATTCAGATCGAAAGAGTGAACTAGGTGTTAGAAGATATGATTTGCATGTACTGTATGGATTAGAATATGCACTAGGAATATTACTTGCATTTGGTGGAGTTTGCCTACAATAATGGTTACCATTCCACCTTGGTTATGGTACCTTATGAAGCACTTTATGGCAGGAGGTGTAGGACACCCTTAAAATGGGATAATCCAGAAGACTGGATTGTACTTGGTCTAGAACAATAGTTAAATATGAATAAAATAGAACAATAGTTAAATATGATCAGGTAATGGTTGAAAGAAGTCGTGGATTTACAAAAAAGTTATGCCGACTTGAAGAGATCACCATGTGAGTTTGTTGTTGGTGATAGAGTATTTTTTAGGGTGAGATCGATGAAGAGTGATATTAAGTATACAAAACTGGACCCCCACTTTGTTGAACCCTTTCAAATCATAGGAAATATTAGTCATGTGGTGTACCAACTTGCCTTACCACCCATTCTATCTAAAATTCATAACACCTTTCACATTTCTTTGCTTAAAAAGTACATTGCTAATCCTGATTATGCGTGAGACTTTTCCAATTTGCATATGGAAAACCTCGAGGTAATAGAGGTTCGACCAGTAAAGTTCCTTGAGTTTCTATATAAATATATGAGGAAAGGAACTTTGGAGCAATGCAAGGTCGAATGGGACTGCTACTCAGAAAGAAATGTTACTTGGGAAAAAGTAGCATACATGCAAAATCAATTTCTATTCTTATTTGAAAATGTAATTTGAATGATAGTAATGACTATGAACTTTGATGATACACAGAGGACTGTGTTAATTATATGGAAGGGAGGATGTCATGACCCTCTCTTGGAAGACTTATTTTTATTGGTAGAATGTTAAATATATGTATGATGGATACTTCTAGTTCAGGGACATACCTTTTTTTCTAACCAAAGAAATGATTGATAAATGGATGTTCAATTTCTACAAGTATGGGTCTTAATGATAAAGTATTATGTTGCTAACAAATTTGTATTATTGCAGGTTTGAGTTGTCTTATAAAGAGGCATATTATTTGTAGAAGAGCAGTTAATATGCTCTCTTCTCACAAAGTGACTAAAGCATAATTTTATCATAAGAAAGTAGTTTAAATTTTTTGCATGGTTATTGATCATAAATCCTGTAGTGGTTATGTTAAGTCTTACTATGCTCTTAAATATTACCCCTTCAAAGAAAAAATAGAGAAAAAAGGGAAGTTCTGTAAAAGCATGATTTAATGAGGTTGTTTCCATCATTTCATTTGTAATACTATATCTTTTGGTTGGATTTCCCATTTTTTATAAAAATAATGTTTATTTTAAAGAAAATAATATTGTTGCTAAGTTGGAAGACGTGGAACCCAACATAGACACGAGAAAAATATGAAATAACTTAATGTTATTTTCTAGTTGAGAACCCATGTTGGACTCCTAATATGTAAGGTGATGGAGTAGTGGAGTAGTGCAGGGTTGGGAAGTTCTATTATCAACACCCAAAAATAAAAGGTAGGCAAAGGAAGCGAGGGTTGTTGGTTCTTGGAGAGCGTAGGGGAAGAGAAAAGAAGAAAAGTTGAAGATGCTCTATGAGAGGAGCTGGAAGGTGATGCTGAGTGAATTATTGGTTTACTGCACGTCCATTGATCATAGATAGGTTTACTTTTGTTAGGCCACTATTTTATCTTTTTCTTATGGTTGAGGAAGAGAATTTAAAGCTTCTGATAGAAGCACTAGTCTTTATTATAGTAGTTTTCCTTTTGCTACAGTCGCTATCCCAGTGAATGGTGTGTGATCGACACAAAGAGATGACTTATTCCTTTAGGGAAGAAACCTTAGAGTTTGCTCAATCGACCTGATAAAATTATTGGTAGGATTTATTCCTATCAAGTCTCATAATGAGGTGTAGAAACAGTTTGACTGATCATCTTTTGGACATTAAGGAGGAGTTTCCTATGTGAGATGTTCAACCGCTACATGCATTCTAATTAAGGTTCTTGCGTGTTGGGAAAATATTACTCTATTATGTCTAATATTTTGTAAATATCATGAAGAGTTATCTAGAACACCTTCTTTCATACATCAATTAAATTTAGAAAGTAACATTGTTATCATACTTTGGCTATTGACCTTTGTCCCTAATAAAAAAATTTGTTTTGTACATCGTAGAGAAGTCTACTTTGTGGCCTTATACCACTTAAGAACTAATTAATTATGGAAATCCCTTGTAGGATGTGGTTTTGCATTCTAGGTTTTATATGATAGCATAAAATATATGGTCTTGATTTTATGTTCGTCTTCCTATGTGGATGGTACAAATGAATTTAAGAAATGATTTGCATTCTAGGTTTTATATGATAGCATAAAATATTTGGTAACTCTTCTCAGATAGACCTTGAGAAGTAAATGATGTTCATACAGAGTGCTTCTTTCGATGGAATGAAAGGAAAGACAAGTTAGCTTGGTTGGCCATCAAGAGGGATAATTTATAATCTATAGCTTTACACCTAATACATCCGTGTATCCAGACTTACACATGATGTAGTGATGTATGTGCCTCAAGTAATTTTAAGAGTTAATGTAGGGATTTACCTTGTATCTGAGACTTACAAAAAATGGATAGAGAAAACGGATTGTGACATCCTTATTGATAAGTTGATAAGGAATTCCAAAAAGCCTAATCCATACTAGAAGCCTTTTAATAATTTTTTTATCCACAAACAATTCTCTCTAAAGTCTTAAATATAATGCATTTTCTCCCCTAAACCATGAGCCTTCATCCATTATTTTATCTCTTATATTGAATTGGAGAAAATAATGAGGAAAAATCCTTTTGCAAAAATATTCATGGAGTAATTTGAAGTCAATCCCCACTTCGATTTGATCCAATTTTGAATCTCAAAAAACATTGCTAGTTTCCATGAAACTTACATAATAACCCTCTGGTTTCTAGAACTATTATATCATGTTCAATCATCTTGTCCTTGATAATCATCTCATCCTTTTCACATTCTTGTTCGACCTCAAATATTATAATAGTGTAATTTTGATCAAATAAAGGATGCCAATAATTATCTAATTATCTATGAATTACTTAATTATATTTTTTACAAATAAATTTTATCTTAGTGTCAAATATACTATGTGATAAGTTTAGACATAACACTATTACTATTTAAATTGACCATGTTACAATTGGATAATTTAGTGAGCAAAATATCTCACATAATATTAATTGACTGTTTTAAAAAAAGTGTAAATTCATTTACAACACATTGTACCTAGGAATTTCATGCTTTAAAATTGGAATAATATACGAGACATAACCCAATAGTTGTCCTTGGAGCATAAGATGAAAAATTGATAACTTAATTGAGTTTAGAGGAAAAGCTTTGTAGCATGAAAGAAGTGAATGATGATAACAAATATATAAACTTGAGTATTGTCTATGCCATAGGTATATTATAGGTAGCTCATAGTAAGATAATATTATATTACAAATATAGTATTATTGAATGCAAAACTTTTTGTGTGATTATTAAAGAACAAATTTTTTATTTTTTGGTAGCTCATATGGAATATCACATATGGTATGATATCTTAAATTATACAATTATACCTTAGATGATGTTGTCTAAATAAAAAATATTATTACCCTTCCTATATATGTAAATGTTTCTTTAAAAAGGAGATAATAAACCATGCATTGATTAGCAAGAACACATAATGATTTGGACTAGAGCAACACTAAGAGTCTCATCAACCCAACTATCATACAATTGAGGCTTATCAACAACAACTACGTTTTATTATTAGAATATATGTTGAGCTTCACTTTAGACCACCACTAACTTTTGTATTATATTTATTTTATATCTTTATGGGACCCTATACACTTTCTATAGGTGGGTTTATTATAATAGCTTAATAATAAATCAAATTAATCTTACTAAAGGAAATAATAGTCACTTCAACCTATAAAGAAATGGTTGGTTTGAAGTGGTATAAATACCTAATTAGAGTGGGTGTGAATCTCCATTACTTGACCTCAATGTTTTAGCAATTTATCTTCGATGGTAGTTTTTAAAGTAGTGTGGTTTCTTGGAGATAATTATAGAAGCTATATGTATTGTTAGTAATTCTTTTAAGGTTATTTGTTCCAAAAAACTAGGTGGATATGGATCAGGATATCATTGTGTTATAATGGATATATTGCTCACAAAAATATTCACCAGTAGGCTCCTCTACATTCAATTTGATTTATTTTTTCGTGACTATATGGATGCCATAACTACTAGATTGATATTGTTGAGGATGTTTGAAACCCTCATTTGTCGTTTATAGATTAAAAAATAAATTTTCTTTTCTATTTTAGAGTTTTCTTGGCATTGATGCAACAAATATGATAGAATAATTTATAAAATTATCGAAGGAGAGAAGAATAGGTTGAGTATTTTTTGATATCCATCATATACTAGATATTTCATGGGTATATTTCCATGCATGCCAATTGAAAAATGTATAAAAATGTCCCAACAACCATTTTGTGACACTGACAAGAGACGATGGTTTAATTGGTTGTATTATAAAAAGGTTATGTAGGTAAAACTATAGTATATATGGATTAACTACCAATATTATTGGATTATTTAAAAAATGAAGGGTCCTACTTTAATGATTTTTATAATTCTATCTCTAGGTACTTCACTTTTTGTGTCAATAGTTTCTATTTTTTGCCTCCAAAATTGAATTTTAAAAATTTTTTAATTAGAATTTTTTGGTAAATATTGTTGCAATTTGGTGTTCATTTCCATTATACAAGTGCATATAAATACACAATTGGTTTCCTATAATAAAGTAACCACACATTCCTTGTGATTTCTAGTTACAACTAGATCTCACATGGCATGTGTGTAAGTGGATCTAACCACTTTGATATTATTAGATGTTGATGTTATAATTATCCAACATCGCCCACTTATTACATCATGATCCAAACATGAGGAGGAACACTAACTAAACACTTAACCATGGATAGGGACATACTCAATTATCCATAATTTTTTGTCACACAACTGGATAGGGATATACAAACTATCAAAACTATCAAGGTTGTGAACAGGGACATATACAACCATTCACAACACCTATTATTGGAAACCTATGATTGGGGATATACACAACCAATCACTAACAACTGGATATTTTTTAGAAGATATACTCCTCCTATATTTCCTCAAGTAAAGACTCCTTGTCACATGCTTCAAGTTCACATTCTTCGTCATTTTATTCATTTGAAAGCATTACCTTATTTAGTTTTAACTTTCCATTGATGAGGTCCTTGGATCATTGGATTCAATTCATCATGACATAATCCATTTGTTTGTAGTAGAAGCGCAATCAATTTATGTATGAATAACCCTTACTAAATTATCTCTTCTTTACCAGTAATAACTTCTCTTCATTCATCAAGTCAATTTTCTTAACTTATTTTGCTTCATCAATCAGAGTTGAGATTACATTTTCTAAGGTAGGATTAATTTTTTTCAATATGAACATAATATTGGAATAATATGAAGGCATGTTATTTAATAAAATAACTTTTGTATCATCACTTTCTATCTTGACATTGATTCCAACTAGTTCATTCATCAAACAAAAGGAACTTACTAATGTGTTGGATGATAACATCACCTTTATTCATTTTCAATACAAATAGCTTCTACTTGAGTGTCATGTTTGCACTTGATGATTATGACTGGAACAAATTATTGATAGAATCCCAAAATTTATTTTACACCTTTGAGAGATGTGTGTGATGTAGGTAAGCATCTGAGAGTCCAAGACCAATCATTGTTATTGCTCCTTGATTTTTTGAATTCTATTTTGTTGCTACTTTAAGAGTTTGTGATGCTGGTACAGTTTCATTCATGGCATCCCAAAGATCCTTCTCAATTAGAATCAATTGAAGCTTCACTTGCCATGTATGAAAATATTATCTATTGAATTTCTCAATAAACATGGTCTTGTCCATGAGGAATAAATAAGGTTCCCCCCCTTAATATAAGATATCTATATAAAGGTGTGAGATACCACATATAATGCATCCTTAACAATTTTTAAATAACTTATTCCCTTTATAATTTCATATGAATTTTATAACACTATGAAATATAATTTAATAACCTGATACCTTAGATTTTTATCAATTCATACACTAAGGTATTATTATTAAAATTTAATTTCATTAATCTTCAATAACCTTCAATATAACCTCCAAAATAAATGCAAGTTGAGAGTAGCGACTTAAATGTCTTGCTTATCAAGTACGAGAAGTACCTAAGAACATAATTATGACTTAAAAATATATAAATAGTGTTTGGCATCTATCGCCTTGTATTATTCCATCATTGGGATGGAAGAGGAAGTCTTAATCAACAATGTTGCAAACTAGTTTTATATATGTTAAATTGATCATGAGCACCTTAATTCTCTAAATGAAACTCTAGAATGAAACATCATAAACCAATATAAAAATAGCTTAGACACATATGATGCTTTTGGGCCACTACATGCTGGTTAGAGCAAAGGAATGGAGGTACTTTGAAATAAAGGATAAAAAATGGTTCATTGGAGGTAATAACCACTAAGGATGACTAAGGTGGAAGTTTTTTAATAGTGCAGGATTCAAAATTTCATGATTTTGTATGACACCCATCATGTTTGGTCCACATGGTCTATGAGGCCATCATTTTGGACTATCCCTTCTTTGAGTTACTTAGAAATAAGCATTTCTAAAACATGCGATCAACTCCAAAATATCTTAAAATTTTGTGTTAGAGACAAAAAAGATAACAATGAAGTCCAAGATGAAAATTTCTAGTTGCAAAACATATCCACCAACTTTGTGTCATCTCTATGTATGAGATCGACTTCCCTTTCCATCTAGTGTCCAACAAGATAAAATTGCTCAAGCATCATGTCTTGGGTACATTGATGAGCACCAAGACAAGATTATCTCTATCGATTCACCAAGACCATGGTGAGGGATGCAAATCAATGCCTAACCACCATCACCAATCTCTATGAAAAAGACATGAGAATATTTAATCTACTTTACTACCAATTTTTACAATTTGATGGCAATTTCTATTATAAAAATGCATATGAATGCATAACTAGTTTCCTAGAATAGAGCAACCACACACTCCTTGTGATTTATAGTTACAACTAGATCTCACATGATACATGTGTAAGTGGTTCTAACCACTTTGGCCTTATTAGATGCTAATGTAATAATTTTCCAACAAACATTTCATTATTTGGGAAAAAAAATGTTGTGGTTGCATGAATTTTGGAGGCAAATACATTGGACATGGGTGGTATACTTGAGACGTTATAATTTCAAGTCCATTGGATATTGTGTTTGGATGCCTATCTCATACCTTATTATATCATTGACACCACTTAGTCATGGGTTCAAGCTACTATTTGATCAATTTTTTAAGAGAAAAAAATTAAGAGGTCATAGGAGGGTAATGGAGTGCACAAGCTCACCTCTCTAATAAGGATATGGTACAACAAAAAATAATAAAGTTGAAGTACTAGAGCACTCAAGAGCACCTTGTTGATGTGTTCACAAAAGGAGTTGTCAAAGCTCAATTCTTAAAACTTAGAGATAGTCTTGTGATATCTCTCATCATCAATGGGGAGAATGTTGAAATATGATGTTGAGTAAAAACTATAGCTATTTATATTCTCTATCATGTTAGTTAGGTAGTGGAATTTGTAATTAAAGATTATAGTCATGCATATTCTCTATTAGGTTAGTTAGGTAGTGGAATTTATGACTAAAGACTGTATGTTATGCATGTAAAAACATTTGTAACTATGCTTATTCACCAAAAATGGTTGTAGTAACTAATGGTGTGTGTTTGGATGAAAAGAAATCATTTTTCTTTTGGGCGTGTAAAATTTTTTTATGTTGTAAAAAAGAAGAGATTTTATAATATACTATTGCACAACTATAATGTATACCTCATATAGTCTCATAAGCTATGTTTAGTACTTGTCCTTTTTGTTACCATCCTAGGTCATGTTGGTATGGGCCATTATTAGAATATTGATAAGATAAGATGTAAAATTCCTCAATTGGGGTACAAAGTAAATTGAAGGGTATCCTTTTAATGATTCTTAATTTTGGTTTTGTTGAGAGTTTTGTGTCTCTAATTATAATGATAAATGTGTGCTTAGACCTAGGGCTAGAAATTTATGTCAAAGAGTAGAATATGGAACCAAATCCACAAGGCTAATAATTGAGTACCTATATTTGCAACAAATTACCTATATCACCATCATGTTCATTTATAACATTAATGGAAGACCTTGGAATATAAAAATGATCTAGTTGATGTGTCAACATAGTTATAAATGAAATTTGGTTATGAAAACCTAAAAATAAAAATTACTATTTTTAGAAAATACTTTTTTGTGTGTTTTTGAGAGCCTCGGGTGTTTTCCATATAGTCCTTGGCGACTTGTTTATCACAGGTTTACATGTAAAAATTGTTGTTCTACCTCGAAGTATCTAATGCTTCTTGAGTGGATCAAAATAGAATTTCAAACACAAAGTTATGCCCTTTCCAATTTATTTTGGAGTAAACAAATAGGTTTTTACTTATTTTTCTAGCATAAAACCATGCCCAAAAAATGATCACATACCTAGAACATTTGTCCCCAATGGTCCCCATTGCATCAACTTTTGACATCATGTGCAAAAATTATTTCTTTATCTAATTTTTGTAAGCCTTTGCCCTTGGTGACCAAGTTATCCCCTCCCCCTTGAAAAGCAATGGTCCACATTGCATCAACTTTTGACATCCTGTGCAAAACTTATTTCTTTATCAGATTTATTTGAGCCATCCCCCTTTGGTGACCAAGTTATCTTTCCTTGCCTACTTTGTACATATGAATGGATTGCCTTCTAGTGGTCTTAGCCTATTTATCAATAATTTAACCCTAGACAACAAAAAAATTAATAATAATAATAATATGATCCTCCTCCATTAGAGTTAACCTATGTGCATCCAACTATTTAACTATTATAAAAGTGCTTAATAAAAGTGGATGATAGCACTTAAGAAATTTAATTGAATGCAAACCAAAATATTATAAAAATGCTTAATAAAAATGGATGATAGGACTTAAGAAATTTAATTGAATGCAAACCAAAATAAAATGAAAGATTTAATTCAAAAACACTATTTCTTAAATTCTTAGTAATGATAAATGATCCAAAATGAAAAACTTCAATCTTTCTATAAAAACCAACAAATCTCAAGATATAATATTCCCAACCATAAATAAAATTAAAAAATTTAATAAACCATATAATTATTTTATTTGTGCTATAACTAATAATTAAAAGATCCTTAAAATTCAAAATTATTTAATTACAAATGAATAATACATACTTCCTATTTATATCTTGTTAACGTTGAAAGTCATCGTTCCAGTTTTAAAATAAAATAACAAGACTTTTGATTGTCTCGTAAAAAATGGTCACTGAACGATAGTCAAAAGTAGAATTAAAGTTTTTGCAGTAGATAACGAAATTGCTCACATCGAGCATCTATTTTTAATTTTTTTATACATATTATTTTAAATTTTTAAATTTTTTTATACATAGGGAATCTTTTACATTTATTTATTTTTTTTAATTTTGGGTTGCCTCTTATAATCTTGATGTTGTGAAACCATTCTAGAAGGTATTTAGAAGATTCAGAACATACTACTATCTGCATCGTAGGGTGCTTACTGGTGAACAACTTATGAAGCGTGGTTTTCATGGCCTTTTTAGATGTGAAATGTGTGAAGGGAATGTAGAAAATATCAACCATCTTTTTATTGAGTGTACTTTAGCCTCTGAGCTATTGAGGAGAATGGCCACTTTACTTGGCTTACAGTGGTCCAATTTTTTTACTTTTGAACAACTTTGGAGGGATTGGCCTAATCAAGAGGGTGTTGATCATTTTATTAGACAGTTAGTTTGGATGAGTTCTACCATTCTTCTTTGGAATATTTGAATTGAAAGGAACAACCGAATTTTTAATCAAGATAGGAAGGATATTCACTATATTTGGCAAAAGACCATAGCCAACTTAGTTGAATCGGTCCATCAACTCCTTAATCACCCCCAAAACTCCCACCAAAGATGGGATCAAGTGATGCAAAGATTGAAGATTAGACCTTCTAAAGGCAACCAACTTAAAGGGAATGTGAGTATTAATAAGATAGATAAGACTAGAAATTGACAACCTCCTCCTAAGGATTTTGGAAAAGTCAATACTGATGGAGCTTCTAGAGGGAACCCTAGAAAAGCCAGTGTGGAAGGAATTGGTAGACTTTCAAATGGCTCCCTGGATTTTACTTTTCTTTGAGAATTTGGGTATTCTTTCCAATAACCTTGCTGAGGGGTATGGTATCCTCAAAGGTCTTCAGGAGGCTACTAAGGTTGGTTGGGAAAAGGTGTTAGTTGAGTCTGACTCTCAACTTATGATTAATCTCTTAAAGACTTCTTCTAAGAATCATAAGGTGGATTGGAGAATAAAAAGAATTATTGAGAAGATTCAATTAATCCAGATGGGATTTTTGAAAGTTGATTACAATCATGTGGTTAGAGATCAAAACAAGAGTGCTGATGCTTTAGCTAATTGGGCTTTGGACAAAGGTGATCTTACTTTTTATGGCCACCCTCCTATATGGTGGGCTTCTCAAATTAGGGAAGCTCTTCTTTCTATCATTTCTTTGGATGGCTCCAGTTCTAAAGGTACCTAGTTTCTTCTTGTTTTTTTTTTTTTTTTGCTTCTCTTTGGTTCATTCAGTTTTTTTTAGTTCCTTAGCTCATTCTATTCTTTATTTTGTTTCCTTTGTTGATTCTTGCCTTAATAGTCTTATGGTCTAGATAGGTCATTGTTTTGTTCATTTTTTTTTCTTTTTTCTTTTTTGTTTTTTTTGTTTAGTTTTTTAAGGTGGGTGGGTTCTTTTGTTTTGTTTTGTTTTTGTGTTCTTTGTGTTGTTTTTTTTTGTTCTTGTGTTTTTGTTGTTTTGGTTTTTTTTTTTTGTTTTTTGTTATTGTTTTTGTGTTTTTTTCGTTCTTATTCTTGGGTTTCTCTTTGTTTGTGTTATTTCGTGTTTTTATGTGTGAGTGTTTTCTATGTATTTTGTTTTTGTTTATTGTCTGTTGTTGGTTATTTTTTATTTTTATTTATATTTTATTTTTTTAATTTTTAAGGTTTTGGTTGTGTTTATTTTTCATGTTTTTTTGGGTTATGTCTTTGTAGTGGTTTGTTGTTTTTGTCTTGTTTTTTTGTGTTTTGTTATGTGGTTCTTGTGTTTTTCTATGTGGTTTGTGTTGTGGTTTCTTTTATCTTATTGTGCATGTTTGGTTGTGTTTTTGTTTTTGACACACTCAAAGAGCATGTTTTTTATTTTATTTTATCATTTTTGTTGTTATTTACTTATTTTTAAATTGGTTTTGTGTGTTTGTTTGCTCCTTAAGTATGTCAAAGGTGGTAGGCCAGGTCCGAGTCCTGGACGTTTTTTGGCGTAATGGATACCCCTGCCTCCTTGGGTCTTACTCGAAAGTGGCGTCCTTTTGGGATGTTTTCCACAAATTAAAAAAAATAACATACTACTATCTTTGCAAGCTGACAACATGCCTGCAAAGTTTGAAGGTCTTTTCTTGATGAGTACCTGACCAATCAGGCGCTACCACTACAACCTTTACAAGCTGACAAACATGCCCAAAAGTTTGAACTTAGATAGTGCTTGGCCAATCAAACACTACCAATCCATCTAACTTAATAAATACTTGACTAATCAAACACTACCAACCTGTTTCACCTTTAAAAATAGCTAATGGTTAGTAAATGAAAAAAATTCTTACCAATTAAAGGTTCATGTGATTGTGTTGATCAACATTCATATCCCAGCCAATCTGGCAAATAACATCGTGTAAATTAAACTAAAGTGTAAATTGAAGAAAAAATATAATTTTTCACTGTACATAATTTTTTTGGTTTCTTCTTGCTATGATTGTCTGAATACATTTGAATGTAAATTTGTCTTCCGCTTGGTTATGTGATGGTGATTTGTAAGTTAATAATTAATAGTTTAATTTACACGCGCGTGAATAATTAATAATTAATAGTTTCAGTTTTACTTTCTCGTTCGCGCGTGAATAACCAAACTTTGAAAATACTGAAAGAAATCTCTGAGAACGTACTTGCCGAGAGGTTATAGTCGTCATTGGAAACGGATCAGAGTGGCTTAATTTCTTCTCCGGCCATAGAATGACACTTATTATTATTGAAGGATTTACAAGCCAAAACGTCGATGTGCCAGTGCTGGATTCATGTTAAATGTAGCATTTCAGATTGTTTCAGATTCAAGACCTGGCCATGGAAAATCGATTAAGGATACCTTGGTACTGCAAGAGGCATTTTATTTTTTATTTTTTATTTTTTATTTTTTATTTTTTATTTTTTATAAGAGAGTTTGGTTATAACCATTATTTTTAGTAATTGATAAGCATTCAGAATAGACTATTATTTTTATAGATAGGCATATCCCAAGATTTTGAATTATTTTTTTAAGCATAAATATGAAAACTTACTAATCCACCTAATCTCTAGAGACAATATACTTTTGATTTGGTTACAACCATTATTTTTCTTATTTTTAGTAACTGACAAAGATTCAAAATGTTTTTGTTTTTTTTTTTAATATTTTTAAATACAAAAGAAAGTTAATTAAAATCATTATTTTTAATAATTAACAAAGATTGAGAATAAACAAACATACTCCTAAAATTTAAACTAAGTTTCTTCTAAAACCTACACTCCACTCACAAAACAAACTTTTGGTTTTACATGTTGTGTACTAGGGGGACGGAGTAAGGGGTGACGGACTCAACGTTTTGTGAACTTTAATTAATTATCGGACAAGTTGACTGAGAGGACCACGGAAACCAGCTGGAAAAGTTTTGGCATACAATCAATTTATGTAAAAACAGGTATTTATGGAATTAGCGGAGTTTGTGCTGATTACTTAGGAATTGGTTACATCCTACGTATTTAGATAGTTTAGATAATTTGGTGTTGTAAAGAAATGATTGCATTAAAAAAAATGTAAAAATGTAAGCACGGCAGAAGGATTTATCTTCTTTTGATGGAACAAAATAATCTTCTTATTATAAGGTGTAAAGCTATTTAACTTAAGAAACTGGAGTTTTCCAATCCTAAAAAGTTAAATGTATTTTTACAATGTAACAATAGCATATAATAATTTTAATATTTTACTATCCAATCTCATATATTTGATAGTTTATCTCTCATATATTTAATAGTATATATCTTATTTTTATGGTTAATAATTAGTCCACCCGTAATTGAGATGCTACTCATTTACAATTTATAAATAAGAGTTTGATTACTAGAATTTATCATTGATAATAATAGTTAAATGTATATAATTTTTAAACAACTTGTCAATCAACTCAAGCTGCCTATTACTAAGCATTTACAACCTACCAAATAAGAAGGGTAGGACAACTAATATATATTTTTGGCAAGTGTAGGGTTATATTTGAAATTGATGGACCTTTAGATACTATTGTGATGATACTCCATTCAATTATTGTGATATATTCTTTTATACTTTATATTATTATAATTATGGAGCTCTCTTTAATTATTATTGCAACCCTACATGCTCTATAAGATGGATAATTACATAGATTTATCTCTTCTTCTATAAATCTTATCATTTTCAGTGGCCATATAGAAAGTAAGATAATTTAAACTAGTTAATTGCACCTTATATCATTTGGGAATATAAATTAGATAATGTTAACAATATCCTTTATCATAGAGTTCAATATATTTTGGATGCATACATACACAAGATATCAAATATATCCCTCCCACGTATGTCATCCAACACTCTATTGAATTTATTGTATGTTTTTAATTTACTAATAAATCAACATATCATATTATAATAATTTTTTCAATTGTTTATATGGGATTGAAATAGGCCCCACCTGTATTACATCCTGACCACATAGTGGTACAACAACAACTTGGTAAAGATACATGTATTTCTTGTAACGATTTGAACCTTGGTCTCCACCTTGAGGAATTTAAAAAATTGGGCTCATGACATTTGATATATCACATCATATTAGAAGAGTATACATGTTAAACAACAAATTAGATCACCATGAAGAAAATCAAATTGTCTAACAATTCTCTATTTTGATCCCTAAGAAAGACTAGAATGATTAATGGTTATGCATTAATTATCATGTATTGAATAAAACCATAATTATGAAGAACACTATATAATTCCAAGGATCGATGGTGTTTGAAGCAATTTTAACATGCTATATTATATACCAATATTAATTTGATCTCTTGTGAACACCAAGATTATATGAACCCACAATATATATTGAATATATATTTTATAATAAAGTTTATTCATTATAAAATTAATGGTTATACCATTTTTCTTACTAACGCACCATCCACTTCCATCCCTCCTATCAATGATATTTTCTAGCTATATCTTACTTTATTTATTGTTCTATACCTTTGACATTCTAGTCTATAGTAAGACAAACAACACTCATGGGAACATGTGCAAAAAATGTTGGATTTGCTTTGTGAAAATAAGGTTCAAGATAATATAAAAATGTTTTTTGGTTAAATTTTTATTACATGATTGGATTTGTCAGCAATAATCTTAGACTCACCGTGTATCTATACAAGATCAAAGTAGAGTGACCTCTTCCTTCAATAAAGTCTAATTTAAAAATGTTTTAAAAAAAACAGACTTTTATGGAAAGTTCATTCACAAACAATATCGTATTTCACATTATTTTCTTTATTTTTAGAATCAAATGTTTTTTTTTTAATTTATAGGAGATTTGGCTATAATCACATTATTTTTTTTAGTAACTAACAAACGCAGGGTTCAAACCACAAGGGATGCTCCCACCAAACCTATTCCACCTTGTTGTTGTTGACCCGGCATGGAAAATACCATTGGTCACTCAAGATTCATACCGTCATCATTGGTATGGCACAAACTCAAAGGACCATATCAAAGTACTATCTTTACAAACAGGATACCCCCAAGGTTTAAACTTGAGGGTCTTATTGGTAAGTGCTTGGCCATACAAGCAACTACTAATCCACCTAACCCTTGGGGACTATTTTGAATTAAATGACCACCACTTTAAATAAAACCACTCATAGAGGTTTCAATATATTGAATGAGACTTTTTATATTGCCATGTTGCTTTCCCTTCGTAAGATGGGATGGTAAAGCCTAACTCTTCTATATTTAATATTTTATATTTATTGTATGAATATATTATTGGTTTTTTAATCATACTTATAGTATTCATATTTAATAGAACTTCATGTCCTTATCTTTTTTAGAATAATTTTATCTCAACCTAGTCGAAAAAAAAACTATTGGAAAAAAGGAGTTCCAAACTTGTATAATATATCAAAATAATCTCAAGATGGCAGAAGATATTTTCAATGATTAATTAAAATGTATATTCAAAAATTAGAAAAATTGTATAAATATTATTTTTAATAATTAACTAAAATATCTATTCAACATTTTAAAAGGGTATAAATATCATAGTCTATGAATGCAAATATTTTTTATTTTGATGATTCTTATAATTTTGTCTTCATTACTAAATCAAAGGACCTTTGTGTCCTTAAGATGACCCATATTAACTTCTTTTAGTCATAAAATATATGTTGTCTAACATTTGGATTTTTTTAAATGTAAAAGAATTTTGATTATTGATCAATGATAAATTGATCTATGTGAAGCAAGGATTGTTTAAGTCCTCATCGCCACTAGAGATAATTTTCAATAAATAATAGTACTAAGATAAGCCTTTACACCTTCGTAACACCTTGAAAATTTCATATTATAGTACTTCATCATATGGCATTAGATGCTAATCCAATGCCAAGTACAACAATAAAAACTACTGCTAACACAAAGCCTATGTTAAACATCAAAATCCTTGGCAAAATATCTAACACTCAAACAAGTGAGCTATGTGCCAATGACTAGTGCTAGATTTAGTTTCTCATACTCCAAAAAATATTATAGTTCTTATAGGATTCCATAGCTAAATTTAGAGGATTCCAATATTCTAACGTCTAATCTATAAAATGATTATTATATAAAATATAAATTATTGTGTATTTTCATTAATAATTGTCGTATAAAATATTGGTTGGAGGAACTTATCATTGATAATGACAATCAAAGTAAGATCATTTTAAATATGTTGGTTGATTAATACAAAGTATCGAGAATGACCATCATTTTTTTTTTTCTAATTTATTTACATGGTGGAATCAGTAATTGTTATTTACATGACAATCAAAGTAAGATCATTTTAAATATGTTGGTTGATTAATACAAAGTATCGAGAATGGCCATATATATATATTTTTTATTATTTACATGGTGGGTCATCTCTTTTTAATTCAACAATGATTTTTTTAAGACAACGATGATTTGAACGAGTTGTCCATTTATGTGGGATTGAAATAGGTCCCACCTATATTACATCATGACCACATAGTGGTACTACAACAACTTGGTAAATATACATGTATTTTTTGGTACCCCATGAAGAATGAGCATAAAATACCAATAACACTTATACGGGATAAATCCCCACTCACTTTAGGATCTTTCTGGTTATCCAAGGTGTGAGTTACAGAGTTGGGTCGAATGTCTATTCACTCTTTTTCACTTCTGGAATAGTTTCAAGTGGACTATGCATGTTACCTTACAACGGGCTCGACCTTCGTTCAATAATGTTTAGAGGTTGTTATCTTTGTTGACTATCGGATTTACAATGAGTTCTTTGATATAGCTCTTTATGTTTTAGCAGATTAAATAAAAGACAAATTTTGAAAGAAAATAAAAATGGATCATTTAACAGTAGAACAAAGAGAGTAGGGTAGGGCAGAAAAGAGAAGCTTATCTAAGTTAGTTGCAAAATCAAAACTATCAATTTCAATTACACTATTAAAATTCACAATGGAACCAATCAAAGAGGAAGGTGTCCAGCTTTCTAAGATCACCTTCTACTAAGAGCATAAGACGGAGATAACATAGATTTGAAAGAAAATCATAAATAAAAGGGAAGTCGGTGTTAACTGGTATCTCTCACAAGCAGTCTAGCTCACACAGTGAGGACAGAGCAATTAGAATAGACCAGAACCTTAAATCTTTAATTTTTCCTAGCATATAACAAACAGAGTGAAGCCTAGCAACATATTCAATCTTGATAACGCAGATTTACAACTAAAATAAATAGAACTTTAGTGAGATGAAAACATAAGAAGATGCACTTATCGAAATCCAAAAGAGATTAGGCTCCTGGCCACGCTATCACAGAAGAACGATTTCACACAATCCCCAGGTCCAGAACAAAGCATTCAAACAAGATTTGCAGGAAATTGCTAGAATGTCTTTTATTCCAAGTTTTCGCCTCTCTCTTTACATTCAAAAGAAGTATATATAGACTCAGGACAGACCCTGATCTTTTCAAAATATCTTCTTCAAAATATCTAAATCTTATCATAAAAATCCCACCGCCGAAGCTTTACAATATAAGGTATTTTAATATAGAGTTTCGATAAACCCTAATCACTCTGAAATCTTCGTGTGGATCTCGCCATAAATGGAGAAGATAAGATTTGATTTTATCCTCGTCAAATGGGCACTGCGTGTAAATGTATCTTTATCTTTCGGTAAGTTGTCAGAGCATCTCATTAATTCTTCTGCAAAATTTGGATGAGTCACTGACTTCCGAGGCCTTCCATCCTCGCACAACTGCCTTTGTTTGGTTCGAGTCGAGATTCTCTCCCTGCAATTACTTTTGCCATAAATTTTCTCGCAAATGTATCCACCAGTAAATTCCTTGAAGCCTGTATTTGTGGCCGGATCTACAAAATCTGGATGAGTCACTGACTTCCCGACATCTCTTATCTTTATCTTTCGACAAACCGTCAGAGCATCTCATTAATTCCTCGCTTGATTTGTGTCAAAATTTAGGTTTGTCTGTCTTTCTCGCCATTAGTAACTGTCGAATCACTTTCAGCAAAAGAAAAGCAAAGATTAGAACTTTTTAATTAATTACTTTTTTCATTTAAATATTTCTAGGGTTTGGACTATGTCGAAAAGCTTTCACTTCCTTTGGATGGGTGATGAAAAATTTAAAGAATGGCCAAATTCTGCAAAATGAATATAAATCCAAACATGTCGCGATATCGCGACATTTTCTTCAAGTTCACTTCTTCCTTAAGTTTGTGCCTTCACGAAAATGGAACATGTCGCGATATCGCGACATTTCCTTCACTTCATGTCTTTTAAGCTTTTGTCCTCATGAAAATGGAACATGTCACGATATCGTGACATTTCCTTCACTTTGTCTCTTCCAAGCATTCGCCCTCGCAAAAATGGAACATGTCGCGAAATCGTGACATTTCCTCCACTTAGTCTCTTCCAAGTCTTGGCCCTCGCGAAAATGGAACATGTCACGAAATCGTGACATTTCCTCCACTTTGTCTCTTCCAAGCATTGGCCCTCGCAAAAATGGAACATGTCGCGAAATCACGACATTTCCTCCACTTTGTCTCTTTCAAGCTTTCTTCCTCGCGAAAATGGAACATGTCACGAAATCGCGACATTTCCTCCATTTCTCTTCTTTCATTTCTTCCTCACGAAAATGGAACATGTCGCGAAATCGTGACATTTCCTTCACTTCATGTCTTTTAAGAGTCCGCCCTCGCGAAAATGGAACATGTCGCGATATCGTGACATTTCCTTCAACTTATTTCTTCCAAGCATTTGCCTCTCAAAATAACAAAAATGGAACATGTCACGATATCGCGACATCGGACTTTAAAAATTTTAGGATACATTAATTTTGAGCAATCATCGCGAAAATGGAACATGTCGCGATATCGCGACATTCACTTCAAATATTTTAGGATACATTAAATTTGAGAAATTCCTTCCAAAAATGGAACATGTCACGATATCGCGACATTTTCTTCACTTCATGTCTTCCAAGCTTTCCTCTCGCGAAAATGGAACATGTCGCGATATCGCGACATTTCCTTCACTTCATCTCTTTCAAGCTTTCGTCCTCGCGAAAATGGAACATGTCGCGATATCGTGACATTTCCTTCACTTCATATCTTCCAAACTTTCCCTCCTAAAATGGAACATGTCGCGATATCGCGACATTTCCTTCACTTCGTCTCTTTCAAGCTTTCGCCCTCGCGAAAATGGGACATGTCACGAAAATGGAACATGTCGCGATATCGTGACATCGGACTTCAAAATATTTTAGGGTACAATTAAATTTGAGTGAAAGTCCGACAAGTCCGAAAATGGAACATGTCGCGATATCGCGACATTTCTTCCTTCAAGCTTTTCCTTCCACTTTGCAAATTCTCCAAAAATTGTAGGTTGACTCTAGTGACTTTGTCCATCTGTATTTGGCATTTTTACATATTGGTGAAGGATCTTCCTTACTCATAAATAATTTTAACATTTGAAAAAATGAATTTTAAATTGCTCGAGAATGATCAGCTTCACATGGTGTAGAAAAATGATGAAAATTCAAAGTGCCCAGAATTTGATGAAACTTTACAAGCATCTAAATGAGCCCAATGGGTATCCCAATATGCAAATGGAACTTAAAAAATTCATCATGGATTAGGAGAAAATGCATTTAGAAGCTTGCTGGCCAGAAATATAAACTGCTATTTCTAAAATGAAATCAATGCCATATGCAAGTCTACTTGGACACTTTGATGTAAGCGAAGTTTGAAAAAGGATGCAAGCAAAATTTGGAATTAAAACCCGAAAAACATCAAGAGGGTCCCTACGAAAAAATGAAAATTAAATATTTTCAAAGGATGGAATTTCATTTTTTTAGTGGGGGTGTGTTGCTTCTCAACAAATGGCGATATCTGCGGGGAAAATAGTAGCACTATTTAGAATCCAGAACTCTAGTTTCAAAACAATTTAGACTATGTACCATGCTTTGCCACAAATATTTTCTAAAATGACTTAACTACTATCTGCTAGCTGTTAAAGTTTCCCAAGGACATACTAGGTTGAATCACTTAAGGAAGATTCTGATGTGAGATTACAAATGTATAAACCTTCTTCCAAGGATGACTGGGGCTTCAAATGCTTGCTATGGATAGAACAGCTATTTAGATTGTGTAGGGGAAACCGAGTAGAGCTCTGTTTACTAGTTTAGCCTTTTACAGCCCGACAGAGTTACTCTTTAGATTTTCATGACCCTGATCACAATTATGAGGTGGCATCTATAGCTTGGTGAACATGTTTGAGATGTATCCTTCGGGAGCCTTGGTTATGCGTAGGAAAGAGTGCTAGTTTTATGTTGGCTTGTCCAACTTTCACCATCTCTCTCTTTTCTTTTGAAAGATACCGATTACTGGAGTGCCTTGCTGCTCTTTTTTTTTATATTCATCGAGCAATTGATCAACTAAGCTGTTTCAGCTCAGGTACCAACAACCTCCTTGGACGCTTTGATGTAATTTTATGAATCGGATTCCCCTCTCATGACCAACTTTTCTTGGATTCCCTGGGAGTTCTTCAGCCAAACAGTATAGTAGTTTCTTTATAATCAAAATAATTGTGGCAAGCAAGATACAAAATCCAATTATCTTTCTATTGTTGTTCTAAATAACAAGTAGTCCCACTTTTTAATCCTAGCAGACTATCTCTTAAAACAGAATGAAACAAAATGAAAACACACTAGGCCAATTTTAAATGTTGATTTGTGTTTTCTTTGTTTAGGCAAACTCAAACAAACAGGATTAAAGAGCTAAAGAGGAGGAAAAAAGGCCACTAGTTAAAGACAAAATTGCACAGACCTCAAAAGACAAAATACAGAACTTCAAACTTTTAAATAAAACAAAATAAAAACACACTACTTCACACTTTATTTACAATATATACATATGCACAAAGGTCCTTCAATCACTCAAAATATGTAGCAGATGGAAAAGCAGAGAAATAGTGCCTTAAAAAAATTTGACCATTTACAGGTAAATTTAGAAAAATACCTTTCAGGTCCTGTTGATGAAATGCACTCCGGATTATGCTTCCCAAAATTTTTGCTACGTGGGAAAGACTTGGTGCGTTTACTGTCTTCCCCTTTTTTTTTTATAGATCTTGTCCCATAGAAACACCAAATCTGCAAGTCCTTCACCCTGCAAATTAGTCAAATCATATAATAACATGAATGGTGAAGTTTTCAACCCCTGCTTATGTCTTATTCTATCAGCCCATGTGCATACAATTTTTATGCCTCCTTCAAAATCAAGGCATTAACATGTTTATGCTTCTACTTGAAGGGTTTGCAGAATCCTTTCAAAGGGACGGAATGTAAAAACCCCCCAGGATCAAATACCTTAAAGCCTTTATAGACCCAGATCATCACATCTTCAGATTTATGTAACAACTCAAAGAGATCATATTTTATTTGTACGTCATAGTTCTTAATAACTTGAACATTTTGTGGTTGCTCTACTGCTCCAATATCCAAGATTTCAATTTTTACCCCTCTAGTAGAATTTTCATAATTTGCTCTTTCACTTGAGCCTTGTTTAGATTTAACCCCACCAATGTGGAATGTCCAAATATCATTGTTGTGATTGGTTAGAGTTGTAATTGGTCTCACCTTCTTAGTTGTCAAATTATAAACTCCAATATCTGCATCAACACGATTTACAACCTCTTTTTTGATATTATGTTCAGTGATCACATGCTTATACTGAGACTCTTTGTCTATTTTGAGTTGGTTGACCACATTCACATTTACTATTTTCTTCTCCTTTTCTTGAAATTCAATAGGTGGTCCAGAGTAAGTTTCAATCAAGTTATCTTTTTGTTCAACAATCTGAGCCAGCTCATGGAGGGTGATGTTAGCCTTAATTTTCTTCATATCCTCAATGATGTTATACTCCTTCCTAGTTACTTCGTATAGTGATATTGAATCTTATTTTCATTACCCTTTGGTGAGGGAGGATCATTATTAGGAGTAGGTTCTGGATTCTCACATCTCAAATTATAACTGTCCCTTTGGAACTGTTGAAAAGCTTGCACTTCATCCATAGGTATCTCCACGACATTCTCTGACTCATCGGGAAAAGTGAATGAATTTGAAACCATAGTCGTACTATTTTTGGATGAACCAGAACTATCAATATTTCTCTGATTTTTAGGAAAATTTAACTCACTAGGAAAAGCTTCAAAGTTGGGTAATGCTAGGTCACAAATGTTTACTTTAGGCACTTCCACCTTGAACTTGTCAGAATCTTTCTCTATATTTTGCACATGTTGAGTGTGTGTCACAGTTAATGGAGTTTCCTTGGGTAGAGCGTGACATGTTGGCACTAACTCATGATGTGGAATGGGATTCAAAATAGGCATGTTCGACGTAACATAGGATATCAAAGGACTGCTCAAAATTTGAGGTCCTAACTGTCTTTCAAGAATTAAAGCTTCCTTATAAGCTCCTGCCAGGGTTGTGATATTGATGTCTCTCTTGAGGAAAATAGAGGTCACCGAATCCAATGCATTCTTATAGATTTCTAAGGCTAGATTTGCACTTGGGATGTAATGACC
Source organism: Wollemia nobilis (assembly GCA_028583015.1). NCBI lineage: Eukaryota > Viridiplantae > Streptophyta > Pinopsida > Araucariales > Araucariaceae > Wollemia > Wollemia nobilis. Next base: position 1,096,081 of record JAQPPZ010016932.1, read on the forward strand.
AGTCATTCTACCATAAGCTTTTTGGAACCTTACATTGAAAGACCTGATATCTTCACCAGACTCTCTCTTAATGTTAGAAAACTGTTGATATAACACACTAGGGTCAATCACTTCACCAAATTGTGATACAAAAACTTTCTCCAGGTCATTCCAACTAGTAATAGAGTCATTAGTAAGATCCAAAAACCAGTCGTATGCTTCCCCTTGGAGAGTGAATGGGAATAACCTACAAGCCACATCTTCATGTTGCACATTCAACAACTTTAGAGCATTTTTATATGCCACCAGGTGTTCTTCTACTATTCTGATTCCATCATGTTTGTAGGTAGGAAGATACTTCTCAAGATTTTTGGGTAAATCATGCGCTACACCAGGGATATTCAAAGCAGTGGAACCCAACCAGTTTGCCATTACTACCTGATTAACGATGATATTTTGAGTTGCAGTTGGAGGAACTACAAGTGGTGATAAAACTATGCTAGACAAAGACTTGGCCCTTACGAGGCTGCTTCTCCTTGGGGTTTCTAACTCAGGCACAAGGAGCTCTCCGGCTCCGGAGTGGGACACGGTTACTCCGTAGGTAGAATCTCGACTTTTCACAAGCAACTTACAATCCTTAACAAATATCGAATGGAGTTCAGCGCCCTCCTTCTAGCACCAATTTTAAATGTTGGTTCGGCTTTCATACACACCCCATGAAGAATGAGCATAAAATACCAATAACACTTATACGGGATAAATCCCCACTCACTTTAGGATCTTGCTGGTTATCCAAGGTGTGAGTTACAGAGTTGGGTCGAATGTCTATTCACTCTTTTCTACTTCTGGAATAGTTTCAAGTGGACTGTCTGTTACCTTACAATGGGCTCGACCTTCGTTCAATAATGTTTAGAGGTTGTTATCTTTGTTGACTATCGGATTTACAATGAGTTCTTTGATATAGCTCTTTATGTTTTAGCAGATTAAATAAAAGACAAATTTTGAAAGAAAATAAAAATGGATCATTTAACAGTAGAACAAAGAGAGTAGGGTAGGGCAAAAAAGAGAAGCTTATCTAAGTTAGTTGCAAAATCAAAACTATCAATTTCAATTACACTCTTAAACTTCACAATGGAACCAATCAAAGAGGAAGGTGTCCAACTTTCTAAGATCACCTTCTACTAAGAGCATAAGACGGAGATAACATAGATTTGAAAGAAAATCATAAATAAAAGGGAAGTCGATGTTAACTGGTATCTCTCACAAGTAGTCTAGCTCGCGTAGTGAGGACAGAGCAATTAGAATAGACCAGAACCTTAAATATTTAATTTTTCCTAGCATATAACAAATAGAGTGAAGCCTAGCAGCATGTTCAATCTTGATAACGCAGATTTACAACTAAAATAAATAGAACTTTAGTGAGACAAAAATAGAAGAAGATGCACTTATCGAAATCCGAAAGAGATTAGGCTCCTGGCCACGCTATCACAGAAGAACGATTTCACACAATCCCCAAGTCCAGAACAAAGCATTCAAACAAGATTTGCAGGAAATTGCTAGAATGTCTTTTATTCCAAGTTTTCGCCTCTCGTCTTTACATTCAAGAGAAGTATATATAGACTCAGGATAGACCCTGATCTTTTTAAAATATCTTCTTCTAAATATCTAAATCTTATCATCAAAATCCCACCGTCGAAGCTTTACAATATAAGGTATTTTAATATAGAGTTTCGATAAACCCTAATCACTCTAAAATCTTCGTGTGGATCTCGCCATAAATGGAGAAGATAAGATTTGATTTTATCCTCGTCAAATGGGCACTGCGTGTAAATGTATCTTTATCTTTCGGTAAGCTGTCAGAGCATCTCATTAATTCTTCTGCAAAATTTGGATGAGTCACTGACTTTCGAGGCCTTCCATCCTCGCACAGCTGCCTTTGTTTGGTTCGAGTCGAGATTCTCTCCCCGCCATTACTTTTGCCATAAATTTTCTTGGGCAAATGGATCCACCGGAAAATTCCTTGAAGCCTGTATTTGTGGCCGGATCTGCAAAATCTGGATGAGTCACTGACTTCCCGACATCTCTTATCTTTATCTTTCGGTAAACTGTCAGAGCATCTCATTAATTCCTCGCTTGATTTGTGCCAAAATTTAGATTTCTCTGTCTTTCTCGCCATTACGTAATCGTCGAATCACTTTCTGCAAAAGAAAAGCAAAGATTAGAACTTTTTAATTAATTAATTTTCCCATTTAAATATTTCTAGGGTTTGGACTATGTCGAAAAGCTTTCACTTCCTTTGGATGGGTGATGAAAAATTTAAAGAATGGCCAAATTTTGCAAAATGAATATAAATCCAAACATGTCGCGATATCGTGACATTTTCTTCAAGTTACTTCTTCCTTGCTTGTGCCTTCACAAAAATGGAACATGTCGCGATATCGTGACATTTCCTTCACTTCATGTCTTTTAAGCTTTTGCCCTCGCAAAAATGGAACATGTCGCGATATCGCGACATTTCCTCCACTTAGTCTCTTCCAAGTATTGGCCCTCACGAAAATGGAACATGTCGCAAAATCGTGACATTTCCTCCACTTATCTCTTCCAAGCATTGGCCCTCGCAAAAATGGAACATTGTCCAAATCCACATTCCTCCACTTTTTTTTTCAAGCTTTTTCCTGAAAATGGAACATGTCGCGAAATCGTGACATTTCCTTCACTTGGCTTCTACCTTCACTTTTCCTCACGAAAATGGAACATGTCGCGAAATCGCGACATTTCCTTCACTTCATATCTTTTAACTCGCCTCTGAAAATGGAACATGTCACGAAATCGCGACATTTCCTTCACTTTTCTTCGAGCTTTTCCTCTCGCAAAAATGAGACATGTCCAAAAATGGAACATGTCGCGACATCGGACTTCAAAATATTTTAGGATACAATTAATTTTGAGTGAAAGTCTAACAAGTCCGAAAATGGAACATGTCGCGATATCGCGACATTTCCCTAAATCATTTTAGGTCTAATTAAATTTGAATCTAACAGTCGAAAATGGAACATGTCGCGATATCGCGACATTTCCTTCACTTCATCTCTTCCAAGCTTTCCTCTCGCAAAAATGGAACATGTCGCGATATCGCGACATTTCCTTCACTTCATCTCTTTCAAGCTTTCGCCCTCGCAAAAATGGAACATGTCGCGAATATCGTGACATTTCCTTCACTTCTGTCTTTCCAAAAGCTTTCTCTCATAAAAATGGAACATGTCGCGATATCGCGACATTTCCTTCACTTCATCTCTTCCAAGCTTTCCCCTCGCAAAAATGGAACATGTCCGAAAATGGAACATGTCGTGATATCACGACATCGGACTTCAAAATATTTTAGGATACAATTAAATTTGAGCGAAAGTTCGACAAGTCTGAAAATGGAACATGTCGCGATATCGCGACATTTCTTCCTTCAAGCTTTTCTCTTCTACTTTGCAAATTCTCCAAAAATTGTGGGTTGACTCCAGTGACTTTGTCCATCTGTATTTGGCATTTTTGCATATTGGTGAAGGATCTTCCTTACTCAGAAATAATTTTAACATTTGAAAAAATAAATTTTAAATTGCTCGAGAATGATCAGCTTCACATGGTGTAGAAAAAATGATGAAAATTCAAAGTGCCCAGAATTTGATGAAACTTTACAAGAATCTAAATGAAGCCCAAAGGGTATCCAAATCTGCAAATGGAACTTAAAAATTCATCACGGATTTAAGAGAAAATGCATTTAGAAGTTTGCTGGCCAAAAATAGAAACTGCTATTTCTAAATTGAAATCAATGCCATATGCAAGTCTACTTGGACACTTTGATGTAGGCGAAGTTTGAAAAAGGATGCAAGCAAAATTTGGAATTAAAACCCGAAAAACATCAAGAGGGTCCCTGCGGAAAAATGAAAATTAAATATTTTCAAAGGATGGAATTTCATTTTTTTAGTGGGGGTGTGTTGCTTCTCAACAAATGGCGATATCTACGGGGAAAATAGTAGCACTATTTAGAATCCAGAACTCTAGTTTCAAAACAATTTAGACTATGTACCATGCTTTGCCACAAATATTTTCTAAAATGACTTAACTACTATCTGCTAGCTGTTAAAGTTTCCCAAGGACATACTAGGTTGAACCACTTAAGGAAGATTTCGATGTGCGATTACAAGTGTATAAACCTTCCTCCAAGGATGACCGGGGCTTCAAATGCTTGCTATGGATCGAACAGCTATTTATATTGTGTAGGGGAAACCGAGTAGAGCTCTGTTTACTAGTTTAGCCTTTCACAACCTCGACAGAGTTACTCTTTAGATTTTCACGACCCTGATCACAACTATGAGGTGGCATCTATAGCTTGGTGAACATGTTTGAGATGTATCCTTCGGGAGCCTTGGCTATGTGCAGGAAAGAATGCCAGTTTTATGTTGGCTTGCCCAACTTTCACCTTCTCTCTCTTTTTCTTTTGAAAGATACCGATTACTGGAGTGCCTTGCTGCTTTTTTTTTATATTCATCGAGCAATTGATCAACTAACTGTTTCAGCCCAGGTACCAACAACCTCCTTGGACGCTTTGATGTAATTTTATGAATCGGATTCCCCTCTCATGACCAACTTTTCTTGGATTCCCTGGGAGTTCTTCAACCAAACAATATAGTAGTTTCTTTATAATCAAAATAATTGTGGCAAGCAAGATACAAAATCCAATTATCTTTCTACTGTTGTTCTAAATAACAAGTAGTCCCACTTTTTAATCCTAGCAGACTATCTCTTAAAATAGAATGAAACAAAATGAAAACACACTAGGCCAATTTTAAATGTTGATTTGTGTTTTTCTTTGTTTAGGCAAACTCAAACAAACAGGATTAAAGAGCTAACGAGGAGGAAAAAAGGCCACCAGTTAAAGACAAAATTGCATAGACCTAAAAAGACAAAATACAGAACTTCAAACTTTTAAATAAAACAAAATAAAAACACACTACTTCACACTTTATTTACAATATATACATATGCACAAAGGTTCCTTCAATCACTCAAAATATGTAGCAGATGGAAAAGCAGAGAAATAGTGCCTTAAAAAAAATTGACCATTTACAGGTAAATTTAGAAAAATACCTTTCAGGTCCTGTTGACGAAATGCACTCCGGATTATGCTTCCCAAAATTTTTGCTACGTGGGAAAGACTTGGTGCGTTTACTGTCTTCCCTTTTTTTTTTTTTTATAGATCTTGTCCCACAGAAACACCAAATCTGCAAGTCCTTCACCCTGCAAATTAGTCAAATCATATAATAACATGAATGGTGAAGTTTTCAACCCTTGCTTATGTCTTATTCTATCAGCCCATGTGCATACAATTTTTATGCCTCCTTCAAAATCAAGGCATTAACATGTTTATGCTTCTACTTGAAGGGTTTGCAGAATCCTTTCAAAGGGACGGAATGTAAAAACCCCCCAGGATCAAATACCTTAAAGCCTTTATAGACCTAGATCATCACATCTTCATATTTATGTAACAACTCAAAGAGATCATATTTTATTTGTATGTCATAGTTCTTAATAACTTGAACATTTTGTGGTTGCTCTACTGCTCCAATATCCAAGATTTCAATTTTTACCCCTCTAGTAGAATTTTCATAATTTGCTCTTTCACCTGAGCCTTGTTTAGATTTAACCCCACCAATGTGGAATGTCCAAATATCATTGTTGTGATTGGTTAGAGTTGTAACTGGTCTCACCTTCTTAGTTGTCAAATTATAAACTCCAATATCTCGCATCAACACGATTTACAACCTCTTTTTTGATATTATGTTCAGTGATCACATGCTTATACCGAGACTCTTTGTCTATTCTGAGTTGGTTGACCACATTCACATTTACTATTTTCTTCTCCTTTTCTTGAAATTCAATAGGTGGTCCAGAGTAAGTTTCAATCAAGTTATCTTTTTGTTCAACAATCTGAGCCAGCTCATGGAGGGTGATGTTAGCCTTAATTTTCTTCATATCCTCAATGATGTTATACTCCTTCCTAGTTACTTTTGTATAGTGATATTGAATCTTATTTTCATTACCCTTTGGTGAGGGAGGATCATTATTAGGAGTAGGTTCTGGATTCTCACATCTCAAATTATAACTGTCCCTTTGGAACTGTTGAAAAGCTTGCACTTCATCCATAGGTATCTCCACGACATTCTCTGACTCATCGGGAAAAGTGAATGAATTTGAAACCATAGTCGTACTATTTTTGGATGAACCAGAACTATCAATATTTCTCTGATTTTTAAGAAAATTTAACTCACCAGGAAAAGCTTCAAAGTTGGGTAATGCTAGGTCACAAATGTTTACTTTAGGCACTTCCACCTTGAACTTGTCAGAATCTTTCTCTATATTTTGCACATGCTGAGTGTGTGTCACAATTAATGGAGTTTCCTTGGGTAGAGCGTGACATGTTGGCACTAACTCATGATGTGGAATGGGATTCAAAATAGGCATGTTCAGCGTAACATAGGATATCAAAGGACTGCTCAAAATTTGAGGTCCTAACTATCTTTCAAGAATTAAAGCTTCCTTATAAGCTCCTCGCCAGGGTTGTGATATTGATGTCTCTCTTGAGGAAAATAGAGGTCACCGAATCCAATGCATTCTTATAGATTTCTAAGGCTAGATTTGCACTTGGGATGTAATGACCAGTCATTCTACCATAAGCTTTTTGGAACCTTACATTGAAAGACCTGATATCTTCACCAGACTCTCTCTTAATGTTAGAAAAGTGTTGATATAACACACTAGGGTCAATCACTTCACCAAATTGTGATACAAAAACTTTCTCCAGGTCATTCCAACTAGTAATAGAGTCATTAGTAAGATCCAAAAACCAGTCGTATGCTTCCCCTTGGAGAGTGAATGGGAATAACCTACAAGCCACATCTTCATGCTTGCACATTCAACAACTTTAGAGCATTTTTATATGCCACCAGGTGTTCTTCTGCTGTTCTGATTCCATCATGTTTGTAGGTAGGAAGATACTTCTCAAGATTTCTGGGTAAATCATGCGCTACACTAGGGATATTCAAAGCGGTGGAACCCAACCAGTTTGCCATAACTACCTGATTAACGATGATATTTTGAGTTGCACTTGGAGGAACTACAAGTGGTGATAAAACTATGTTGGACAAAGACTTGGCCCTTCTGAGGTTGCTTCTCCTTGGGGTTTCTAACTCGAGGCACAAGGAGCTCTCCAGATCTAGAGTGGGACCTGGTTACTCTGTAGGTAGAATCTAGCTTTTCACAAGCAACTTACAATCCTTAACAAATACTGAACGGAGTTCGGAGGCCCTCCTTCTAGCGCCAATTTTAAATGTTGGTTCGGCTTTCATACACACCCCGTGAAGAATGAGCATAAAATACCAATAACACTTATACGGGATAAATCCCCACTCACTTTAGGATCTTTCTGGTTATCCAAGGTGTGAGTTACTGAGTTGGGTCGAATGTCTATTCACTCTTTTTTCGCTTCTGGAATAGTTTCAAGTGGACTGTCTGTTACCTTACAATGGGCTCGACCTTCGTTCAATAATGTTTAGAAGTTGTTATCTTTGTTGACTATCGGATTTACAATGAGTTCTTTGATATAGCTCTTTATGTTTTAGCAGATTAAATAAAAGACAAATTTTGAAAGAAAATAAAAATGGATCATTTAACAGTAGAACAAAGAGAGTAGGGTAGGGCAGAAAAGAGAAGCTTATCTAAGTTAGTTGCAAAATCAAAACTATCAATTTCAATTACACTATTAAACTTCACAATGGAACCAATCAAAGAGGAAGGTGTCCAACTTTCTAAGATCACCTTCTACTAAGAGCATAAGACGGAGATAACATAGATTTGAAAGAAAATCATAAATAAAAGGGAAGTCGGTGTTAACTGGTATCTCTCACAAGTAGTCTAGCTCACGCAGTGAGGATAGAGCAATTAGAACAGACTTGAACCTTAAATCTCTAACTTTCCCTAGCATATAACAAATAGAGTGAAGCCTAGCAGCATATTCAATCTTGATAACGCAGATTTACAACTAAAATAAATAGAACTTTAGTGAGACAAAAATAGAAGAAGATGCACTTATCAAAATTCGAAAGAGATTAGGCTCCTGGCCACGCTATCACAGAAGAACGATTTCACACAATCCCCAAGTCCAGAACAAAGCATTCAAACAAGATTTGCAAGAAATTGCTAGAATGTCTTTTATTCCAAGTTTTCGCCTCTCTACTTTACATTCAAGAGAAGTATATATAGACTCAGGATAGACCCTGATCTTTTCAAAATATCTTCTTCTAAATATCTAAATCTTATCATCAAAATCCCACCGTCGAAGCTTTACAATATAAGGTATTTTTTTTAAATAGTTTCGATAAACCCTAATCACTCCGAAAATCTTCGTGTGGATCTTGCCATAAATGGAGAAGATAAGATTTGATTTTATCCTCATCAAATGGGCACTGCGTGTAAATGTATCTTTATCTTTCGGTAAGTTGTTAGAGCATCTCATTAATTCTTCTACAAAATTCGGATGAGTCATTGACTTCCGAGGCCTTCCATCCTCGCACAACTGCCTTTGTTTGGTTCGAGTCGAGATTCTCTGCCCGTCATTACTTTTGCCATAAATTTTCTGGGCAAATGGATCCACCGGAAAATTCCTTGAAGCCTGTATTTGTGGCTGGATCTGCAAAATCTGGATGAGTCACTGACTTCCCGACATCTCTTATCTTTATCTTTCGGCAAACTATCAGAGCATTTCATTAATTCCTCGCTTGATTTGTGCCGAAATTTAGGTTTGTCTGTCTTTCTCGCCATTACTGTAATTATCGAATCACTTTCTGGAAAAGAAAAGCAAAGATTAGAACTTTTTAATTAATTTTTCTCATTTAAATATTTCTAGGGTTTGGACCGTGTCGAAAAGCTTTTACTTCCTTTGGATGGGTGATGAAAAATTTAAAGAATGGCCAAATTTTGCAAAATGAATATAAATCCAAACATGTCGCGATATCGCGACATTTTCTTCAAGTTACTTCTTCCTTGCTTGTGCCTTCACGAAAATGGAACATGTCGCGATATCGCGACATTTCCTTCACTTCATGTCTTTTAAGCTTTTGTCCTCGCGAAAATGGAACATGTCGCGATATCGCGACATTTCCTCCACTTAGTCTCTTCCAAGCATTGGCCCTCGCGAAAATGGAACATGTCGCGAAATCGCGACATTTCCTCCACTTTGTCTCTTCCAAGCATTGGCCTTCGAAAATGGAACATGTCACGAAATCGCGACATTTCCTCCACTTTGTGTCTTTCAGATTTCTCCCTCACGAAAATGGAACATGTCGCGAAATCGTGACATTTCCTTCACTTAGTCTTTTTCAGACTTTCTTCCTTGCGAAAATGGAACATGTCGCGAAATCGCGACATTTCCTTCACTTCATGTCTTTTCAAGCATTCGCCCTCGAAAATGGAACATGTCGCGAAATCGTGACATTTCCTTCACTTTTCTTTTAAGCTTTTCCTCTCAAAGGTCAAAATGGAACATGTCGCGACATCGGACTAAATAAATTTTAGGATACAATTAATTTTGAGCGAAAGTCCACACAAAATGGAACATGTCACGAAATCACGACATTTCCACTTCAAATATTTTATTACAAATTTGCAATCCACTCAAAATGGAACATGTCGTGATATCGCGACATTTCCTTCACTTCATCTCTTCCAAGCTTTCCCTCGAAAATGGAACATGTCACGATATCGCGACATTTCCTTCACTTAATCTCTTTCAAGCTTCCATCCTAGCAAAAATGGAACATGTCACGATATCGCGACATTTCCTTCACTTCATATCTTCAAAATTTCCTCTCGCAAAAATGGAACATGTCGCGATATCGCGACATTTCCTTCACTTAGTCTCTTTCAAGCTTCGGCCCTCGCAAAAATGGAACATGTCACGAAAATGGAACATGTCGCGATATCGTGACATTGGACTTTAAAATATTTTAGGATACAATTAAATTTGAGTGAAAGTCCGACAAGTCCGAAAATGGAACATGTCGCGATATCGCGACATTTCCTTCAAGCTTTTCTTCTACTTTGCAAATTCTCCAAAAATTGTAGGTTGACTCCAATGACTTTGTCCATCTGTATTTGGCATTTTTACATATTGGTGAAGGATCTTCCTTACTCAAAAATAATTTTAACATTTGAAAAAATGAATTTTAAATTGCTCGAGAATGATCAGCTTCACATGGTGTAGAAAAATGATGAAAACTCAAAGTGCCCAGAATTTGATGAAACTTTACAAGCATCTAAAAAGGCCCAAAGGGTATCCAAATCTGCAAACGGGACTTAAAAATTCATCACGGATTTAAGAGAAAATGCATTTAGAAGTTTGTCGGCCAAAAATAGAAACTGCTATTTCTAAATTGAAATCAATGCCATATGCAAGTCTACTTGGACACTTTGATGTAGGCGAAGTTTGAAAAAGGATGCAAGCAAAATTTGGAATTAAAACCCGAAAAACATCAAGAGGGTCCCTACGGAAAAATGAAAATTAAATATTTTCAAAGGGATGGAATTTCATTTTTTTAGTGGGGGTGTGTTGCTTCTCAACAAATGGCGATATCTATGGGGAAAATAGTAGCACTATTTAGAATCCGAAACTCTAGTTTCAAAACAATTTAGACTATGTACCATGCTTTGCCACAAATATTTTCTAAAATGACTTAACTACTATCTGCTAGCTGTTAAAGTTTCCCAAGGACATACTAGGTTGAACCACTTAAGGAAGATTTTGATGTGCGATTACAAGTGTATAAACCTTCTTCCAAGGATGACCGGGGCTTCAAATGCTTGCTATGGATCGGACAGCTATTTAGATTGTGTAGGGGAAACCGAGTAGAGCTCTGTTTACTAGTTTAGCCTTTCATAGCCCCGACAGAGTTACTCTTTAGATTTTCACGACCCTGATCACAATTATGAGGTGGCATCTATAGCTTGGTGAACATGTTTGAGATGTATCCTTTGGGAGCCTTGGTTATGCGTAGAAAAGAGTGCCAGTTTTATGTTGGCTTGTCCAACTTTCACCATCTCTCTCTTTTCTTTTGAAAGATACCGATTACTGGAGTGCCTTGCTACTTTTTTTTTTTTTTTTTATATTCATCGAGCAATTGATCAACTAACTGTTTCAGCTCAGGTACCAACAACCTCCTTGGACGCTTTGATGTAATTTTATGAATCGGATTCCCCTCTCATGACCAACTTTTCTTAGATTCCCTAGGAGTTCTTCAGCCAAACAATATAGTAGTTTCTTTATAATCAAAATAATTGTGGCAAGCAAGATACAAAATCCAATTATCTTCCTACTATTGTTCTAAATAACAAGTAGTCCCACTTTTTAATCCTAGCAGACTATCTCTTAAAATAGAATGAAACAAAATGAAAACACACTAGGCCAATTTTAAATGTTGATTTGTGTTTTTTCTTTGTTTAGGCAAACTCAAACAAACAGGATTAAAGAGCTAACAAGGAGGAAAAAGGCCACCAGTTAAAGACAAAATTGCACAGACCTACAAAGACGAAATACATAACTTCAAACTTTTAAATAAAACAAAACAAAAACACACTACTTCACACTTCATTTACAATATTATACATATGCACAAAGGTTCCTTCAATCACTCAAAATATGTAGCAGATGGAAAAGCAGAGAAATAGTGCCTTAAAAAAAATTGACCCTTTGCAGGTAAATTTAGAAAAATACCTTTCAGGTCCTGTTGACAAAATGCACTCCCGATTATGCTTCCCAAAATTTTTTCTACGTAGGAAAGACTTGGTGCGTTTACTGTTTCCCTTTTTTTTTAATAGATCTTGTCCCACAGAAACAGCAAATCTACAAGTCCTTCACCCTGCAAATTAGTTAAATCATATAATAACATGAATGGTGAAGTTTTCAACCCCTGCTAATGTCTTATTCTATCAGCCCATGTGCATATAATTTTTATGCCTCCTTCAAAATAAAGGCATTAAAATGTTTATGCTTCTACTTAAAGGGTTTGCAGAATCCTTTCAAAGGGACGAAATGTAAAAAACCCCCAGGATCAAATACCTTAAAGCCTTTATAGACCCAGATCATCACATCTTCATATTTATGTAACAACTCAAAGAGATCATATTTTATTTGTACGTCATAGTTCTTAATAACTTGAACATTTTGTGGTTGCTCTCATTGCTCCAATATCCAAGATTTCAAATTTTTCCCCTCTAGTAGAATTTTCATAATTTGCTCTTTCACCTGAGCCTTGTTTAGATTTAAACCCACCAATGTGGAATGTCCAAATATCATTGTTGTGATTGGTTAGAGTATGAATCTGGTCTCACCCTCTTAGTTGTCAAATTATAAACTCCAATATCTCGCATCAACACGATTTACAACCTCTTTTTTGATATTATGTTCAGTGATCACATGCTTATACTCGAGACTCTTTGTCTATTCCGAGTTGGTTGACCACATTCACATTTACTATTTTCTTCTCCTTTTCTTGAAATTCAATAGGTGGTCCAGAGTAAGTTTCAATCAAGTTATCTTTTTGTTCAAAAATCTGAGCCAACTCATGGAGGGTGATGTTAGCCTTAATTTTTTTCATATCCTCAATGATGTTATACTCCTTCCTAGTTACTTTTGTATAGTGATATTGAATCTTATTTTCATTACCCTTTGGTGAGGGAGGATCATTATTAGGAGTAGGTTCTGGATTCTCACATCTCAAATTATAACTGTCCCTTTGGAACTGTTGAAAAGCTTGCACTTCATCCATAGGTATCTCCATGACATTCTCTGACTCATCGAGAAAAGTGAATGAATTTGAAACCATAGTCGTACTATTTTTGGATGAACTAGAACTATCAATATTTCTCTGATTTTTAGGAAAATTTAACTCACCAAGAAAAGCTTCAAAGTTGGGTAATGCTAGGTCACAAATGTTTACTTTAGGCACTTCCACCTTGAACTTGTCAGAATATTTCTCTATATTTTGCACATGCTTGAGTGTGTGTCACAGTTAATGGAGTTTCCTTGGGTAGAGCATGACATGTTGGCACTAACTCATGATGTGGAATGGGATTCAAAATAGGCATGTTCTGCGTAACATAGGATATCAAAGGACCGCTCAAAATTTGAGGTCCTAACTATCTTTCAAGAATTACAGCTTCCTTATAAGCTCCTGCCAGGGTTGTGATATTGATGTCTCTCTTGAGGAAAATAGAGGTCACCGAATCCAATGCATTCTTATAGATTTCTAAGGCTAGATTTGCACTTGGGATGTAATGACCAGTCATTCTACCATAAGCTTTTTTGAACCTTACATTGAAAGACCTGATATCTTCATCAGACTCTCTCTTAATGTTAGAAAATTGTTGATATAACACACTGGGGTCAATCACTTCACCAAATTGTGATACAAAAACTTTCTCCAGGTCATTCCAACTAGTAATAGAGTCATTAGTAAGATCCAAAAACCAATCGTATGCTTCCCCTTGGAGAGTGAATGGGAATAACCTACAAGCCACATCTTCATGCTGCACATTCAACAACTTTAGAGCATTTTTATATGCCACCAGGTGTTCTTCTGTTGTTCTGATTCCATCATGTTTGTAGGTAGGAAGATACTTCTCAAGATTTCTAGGTAAATCATGCGCTACACCAGGGATATTCAAAGCAGTGGAACCCAACCAATTTGCCATTACTACCTGATTAACGATGATATTTTGAGTTGCAGTTGGAGGAACTACAAGTGGTGATAAAACTATGTTGGACAAAGACTTGGCCCTTCTGAGGTTGCTTCTCCTTGGGGTTTCTAACTCAGGCACGAGGAGCTCTCCAGCTCTAGAGTGGGACCTGGTTACTCTGTAGGTAGAATCCAGCTTTTCACAAGCAACTTACAATCCTTAACAAATACTGAACGGAGTTCAGTGGCCCTCCTTCTAGCGCCAATTTTAAATGTTGGTTTGGCTTTCATACACACCCCGTGAAGAATGAGCATAAAATACCAATAACACTTATACGGGATAAATCCCCACTCACTTTAGGATCTTGTTGGTTATCCAAGGTGTGAGTTACAGAGTTGGGTCGAATGTCTATTCACTCTTTTTCGCTTCTGGAATAGTTTCAAGTGGACTGTCTGTTACCTTACAACGGGCTCGACCTTCGTTCAATAATTTTTAGAAGTTGTTATCTTTGTTGACTATCGAATTTACAATGAGTTCTTTGATATAGCTCTTTATGTTTTAGCAGATTAAATAAAAGAAAAATTTTGAAAGAAAATAAAAATGGATCATTTAACAGTAGAACAAAGAGAGTAGGGTAGGGCAGAAAAGAGAAGCTTATCTAAGTTAGTTGCAAAATCAAAACTATCAATTTCAATTACACTCTTAAACTTCACAATGGAACCAATCAAAGAGGAAGGTGTCCAACTTTCTAAGATCACCTTCTACTAAGAGCATAAGACGGAGATAACATAGATTTGAAAGAAAATCATAAATAAAAGGGAAGTCGATGTTAATTGGTATCTCTCACAAGTAATCTAGCTCGCATAGTGAGGATAGAGCAATTAGAACAGACCAGAACCTTAAATCTCTAATTTTTCTTAGCATATAACAAATAGAGTGAAGCCTAGCAGCATATTCAATCTTGATAACGTAGACTTACAACTAAACTAAATAGAACTTTAGTGAGACAAAAACAGAAGAAGATGCACTTATCGAAATCTGAAAGAGATTAGGCTCCTAGACAAGCTATCACAAAAGAATGATTTCACACAATCCCCAGGTCCAGAACAAATCATTCAAATAAGATTTACAGGAAATTGCTAGAATGTCTTTTATTCCAAGTTTTCGCCTCTCTCTTTACATTCAAAAGAAGTATATATAGACTCAGGATAGACCCTGATATTTTCAAAATATCTTCTTCAAAATATCTAGATCTTATCATCAAAATCCCACCGTCGAAGCTTTACAATATAAGGTATTTTAATATAGAGTTTCGATAAACCCTAATCACTCTAAAATTTTTGTGTGGATTACAAGTGTATAAACCTTCTTCCAAGGATGACCGGGGTTTCAAATGCTTGCTATGAATCGGACAGCTATTTATATTGTGTAGGGGAAACCGAGTAGAGCTCTGTTTACTAGTTTAGCCTTTCATAGCCCCAACAGAGTTACTCTTTAGATTTTCTTGACCCTGATCACAATTATGAAGTGGCGTCTATAGCTTGGTGAACATGTTTGAGATGTATCCTTCGGGAACCTTGGTTATGAGTAGGAAAGAGTGCCAATTTTATGTTGGCTTGTCCAACTTTCACCATCTCTCTCTTTTCTTTTGAAAGATACCGATTACTGGAGTGCCTTGTTGCTTCTCTTTTTTTTTTTTATATTCATCGAGCAATTGATCAACTAACTGTTTCAGCTCAGGTACCAACAACATCCTGGGATGCTTTGATGTAATTTTATGAATCGAATTCCCCTCTCATGACCAAATTTTCTTAGATTCCCTAGGAGTTCTTCAGCAAAACAGTATAGTAGTTTCTTTATAATCAAAATAATTGTGGTAAACAAGATACAAAATCCAATTATCTTTCTATAGTTGTTCTAAATAACAAGTAGTCCCACTTTTTAATCCTAGAAGACTATCTCTTAAAACATAATGAAACAAAATGAAAACACACTAGGCCAATTTTAAATGTTGATTTGTGTTTTTCTTTGTTTAGGCAAACTCAAACAAACATGATTAAAGAGCTAACGAGGAGGAAAAAGGCCACCAGTTAAAGAAAAAATTGCACAGACCTACAAAGACGAAATACAGAACTTCAAACTTTTAAATAAAACAAAACAAAAACACACTACTTCACACTTCATTTACAATATTATACATATGCACAAAGGTTCAATCACTCAAAATATGTAGCAGATGGAAAAGCAGAGAAATAGTGCCTTAAAAAAATTTGACCATTTACAGGTAAATTTAGAAAATTACCTTTCAGGTCCTATTGACGAAATGCACTCCGGATTATGCTTCCCAAAATTTTTGCTACGTGGGAAAGACTTGGTGCGTTTGCTGTTTCCCCTTTTTTTTTTATAGATCTTGTCCTACATAAACACAAAATATGCAAGTCCTTCACCCTGCAAATTAGTTAAATCATATAATAACATGAATGGTGAAGTTTTCAACCCCTGCTTATGTCTTATTCTATCAGCCCATGTGCATACAATTTTTATGCCTCCTTCAAAATCAAGGCATTAACATGTTTATGCTTCTACTTAAAGGGTTTGCAGAATCCTTTCAAAGGGACAGAATGTAAAAAACCCCCAGGATCAAATACCTTAAAGCCTTTATAGTCCTAGATCATCACATCTTCAGATTTATGTAACAACTCAAAGAGATCATATTTTATTTGTACATCATAGTTCTTAATAACTTGAACATTTTGTGGTTGCTCTACTGCTCCAATATCCAAAATTTCAATTTTTTCCCCTCTAATAGAAATTTCATAATTTGCTCTTTCACCTAAGACTTGTTTAGATTTAACCCCACCAATGTGGAATGTCCAAATATCATTGTTGTGATTGGTTAGAGTCATGAATCGGTCTCACCTTCTCAGTTGTCAAATTATAAACTCCAATATCTGTATCAACACGATTTACAACCTCTTTTTTGATATTATGTTCAGTGATCACATGCTTATACTGAGACTCTTTGTTTATTCTAAGTTGGTTGACCACATTCACATTTACTATTTTTTTCTCCTTTTCTTGAAATTCAATAGGTGGTCCAGAGTAAGTTTTAATCAAGTTATCTTTTTGTTCAACAATCTGATCCAGCTCATGGAGGGTGATGTTAGCCTTAATTTTCTTCATATCCTCAATGATGTTATACTCCTTCTTAGTTACTTCTGTATAGTGATATTGAATCTTATTTTCATTACCCTTTGGTGAGGGAGGATCATTATTAGGATTAGGTTCTGGATTCTCACATCTCAAATTATAACTGTCCCTTTGGAACTGTTAAAAATCTCGCACTTCATCCATAGGTATCTCCATGACATTCTCTGACTCATCGGGAAAAGTGAATGAATTTGAAACCATAGTCGTACTATTTTTGGATGAACCAGAACTATCAATATTTCTCTGATTTTTAGGAAAATTTAACTCACCAGGAAAAGCTTCAAAGTTGGGTAATGCTAGGTCACAAATGTTTACTTTAGGCACTTCCACCTTGAACTTATCAGAATATTTCTCTATATTTTGCACATGCTAAGTGTGTGCCATAGTTAATGGAGTTTCCTTGGGTAGAGCGTGACATATTGGCACTAAATCATGATGTGGAATGGGATTCAAAATAGACATGTTCTGCGTAACATATGATATCAAAGGACTTCTCAAAATTTGAGGTCCTAACTATCTTTTAAGAATTAAAACTTCCTTATAAGCTCCTGCCAGGGTTGTGATATTGATGTCTCTCTTGAGAAAAATAGAGGTCACCGAATCCAATGCATTCTTATATATTTGTAAGGCTAGATTTGCACTTGGGATGTAATGACCAATCATTCTACCATAAGCTTTTTGGAACCTTACATTGAAAGACTTGATATCTTCACTAGACTCTCTCTTAATGTTAGAAAACTATTGATATAACACACTGGGGTCAATCACTTTACCAAATTGTGATACAAAAACTTTCTCCAGGTCATTCCAACTAGTAATAGAGTCATTAGTAAGATCCAAAAACCAGTTGTATGCTTCCACTTGGAGAGTGAATGGGAATAACCTACAAGCCACATCTTCATGTTGCACATTCAACAACTTTAGAGCATTTTTATATGCCACTAGGTGTTCTTTTGCTATTTTGATTCAATCATGTTTGTAGGTAGGAAGATACTTCTCAAGATTTATGGGTAAATTATGCGCTACACTAGTGATATTCAAAGCAGTTGAACCCAACCAGTTTGCCATTACTACCTGATTAACGATGATATTTTGAGTTGCAATTGGAGGAACTACAAGTGGTGATAAAACTATTCTGGACAAAGACTTGGCCCTTCTGAGGCTGCTTCTCCTTGGGGTTTTTAACTCAGGCATGAGGAGCTCTCCAGCTCTGGAGTGGGACCTGGTTACTCTGTAGGTAGAATCTAGCTTTTCACAAGCAACTCACAATCCTTAACAAATACTGAACGGAGTTCAGGGCCCTCATTCTAGCGCCAATTTTAAATGTTGGTTCGGATTTCATACACACCCCGTGAAGAATGAGCATAAAATACCTATAACACTTATACGAGATAAATCCCCACTCACTTTAAGATCTTGCTGGTTATCCAAGGTGTGAGTTATAAAGTTGGGTCGAATGTCTATTCACTCTTTTTTGCTTCTGGAATAGTTTCAAGTGGACTATCTATTACCTTACAATGGGCTCGACCTTCGTTCAATAATGTTTAGAAGTTGTTACTTTGTCGACTATCGGATTTACAATGAGTTCTTTGATATAGCTCTTTATGTTTTAGTAGATTAAATAAAAGACAAATTTTGAAAAAAAATAAAATGGATCATTTAACAATAGAACAAAGAGAGTAGGGTAGGGCAAAAAAGAGAAACTTATCTAAGTTAGCTGCAAAATAAAAACTATCAATTTCAATTACACTCTTAAACTTCACAATGGAACCAATCAAAGAAGAAGGTGTCTAGCTTTCTAAGATCACCTTCTACTAAGAGCATAAGACGGAGATAACATAGATTTGAAAGAAAATCATAAATAAAAGAGAAGTTGGTGTTAATTGGTATCTCTCACAAGCAGTCTAGCTTGCACAGTGAGGACAGAGCAATTAGAACAGACCAGAACCTTAAATCTTTAATTTTTCCTAGCATATAAAAAATAGAGTGAAGCCTAGCAGCATGTTCAATCTTGATAATGCAGATTTACAACTAAACTAAATAGAACTTTAGTGAGACAAAAATAGAAGAAGATGCACTTATCAAAATCCAAAAGAGATTAGGCTCCTGGCCACGCTATCACAGAAGAACAATTTCACACAATCCCCAGGTCCAGAACAAAGCATTCAAACAAGATTTGCAGAAAATTGCTAGAATGTCTTTTATTCCAAGTTTTCGCCTCTCTTTACATTCAAAAGAAGTATATATAGACTCAGGACAGACCTTGATATTTTCAAAATATCTTCTTCAAAATATCTAGATCTTATCATCAAAATCCCAAAGTCGAAGCTTTACAATATAAGGTATTTTAATATAGAGTTTCGATAAACCCTAATCACTCTGAAATCTTTGTGTGGATCTCGCCATAAATAGAGAAGATAAGATTTGATTTTATCCTCATCAAATGGGCACTGTGTGTAAATGTATCTTTATCTTTCGGTAAGCTGTCAAAGCATCTCATTAATTCTTTTGTAAAATTTGGATGAGTCAGTGACTTTCGAGGCCTTCCATCCTCGCACAGCTGCCTTTGTTTGGTTTGAGTCGAGATTCTCTCCCCGTAATTACTTTTGCCATAAATTTTCCCAAAAAATGTATCCACCAGTAAATTCCTTGAATCCTGTATTTGTGGCTAGATCTGCAAAATCTGGATGAGTCACTGACTTCCCAGCATCTCTTATCCTTATCTTTCAGCAAACTGTCAGAGCATTTCATTAATTCCTTGCTTGATTTGTGCCAAAATTTAGATTTTTCTGTCTTTCTCGCCATTAGTAACTATTGAATCACTTTCTACAAAAGAAAAGCAAAGATTAGAACTTTTTAATTAATTAATTTTTTCATTTAAATATTTCTAGGGTTTGGACAGTGTCGAAAAGCTTTCACTTCCTTTGGATGGGTGATGAAAAATTTAAAGAATGGCCAAATTCTACAAAATGAATATAAATCCAAACATGTCGCGATATCGCGACATTTTCTTCAAGTTATTTCTTCCTTGTTTGTGCCTTCACAAAAATGGACCATGTCGCGATATCGTGACATTTCCTTCACTTCATGTCTTTTAAGCTTTTTTCTTCGTGAAAATGGAACATGTCACGAAATCGTGACATTTCCTCCACTTAGTCTCTTCCAAGTCTTGGCCCTCGCAAAAATGGAACATGTCGCAAAATCGTGACATTTCCTCCACTTTGTTTCTTCCAAGCATTGGCGGTCATGAAAATGGAACATGTCATGAAATCACGACATTTCCTCCACTTTGTGTTTTTTAGGCTTTCTTCCTCACGAAAATGGAACATGTCACGAAATCGTGACATTTCCTCCACTTTGTGTTTTTTAGACTTTCTTCCTCACGAAAATGGAACATGTTGCGAAATCATGACATTTCCTTCATTTCATGTCTTTTAAGCTTTTGTCTTCGCCAAAATAGAACATGTCGTGAAATCGCGAAATTTCCTCCACTTAGTCTCTTCCAAGTCTTGGCCCTCGCGAAAATGGAACATGTTGCGAAATCGCGACATTTCCTCCACTTTGTCTCTTCTAAGCATTGGCCCTCGTGAAAATGGAACATGTCGCGAAATCACGACATTTCCTCCACTTTGTGTTTTTTAGGCTTTCTTCCTCGCGAAAATGGAACATGTCGTGAAATCATGACATTTCCTCCACTTTGTGTTTTTCAGACTTTCTTCCTCGTGAAAACGGAACATGTCACGAAATCGCGAGATTTCCTTCACTTCATGTCTTTTAAGCGTCCGCCCTCACGAAAATGGAACATGTCGCAATATCGTGACATTTACCTCAAGATTTTCTTCTGAGATTTTCCTCTCGTGAAAATGAGACAAGTCCGAAAATGGAACATGTCGTGATGTCGCGACATCGGAATTTAAAATATTTTAGGATACAATTAATTTTGAGCGAAAGTCCGACAAGTCCGAAAATGGAACATGTCGTGGTATCGTGACATCAGACTTCAAAATATTTTAGGTTACAATTAAATTTGAGCGAAAGTCCGACAAGTCCGAAAATGGAACATGTCACGATATCGCGACATGTTCTTCACTTCATGTCTTCCAAGCTTTCCTCTCACGAAAATGGAACATGTCGCGATATCGCAAAATTTTCTTCACTTCATCTCTTTCAAGCTTCCGTCCTCACGAAAATGGAACATGTCGTGATATCGCGACATTTCCTTCACTTCATATCTTCCAAACTTTCCTCTCGCGAAAATGGAACATGTCGCGATATCGCGACATTTTCTTCACTTCATCTCTTTCAAGCTTCCGCCCTCGCGAAAATGGAACATGTCCAAAAATGGAACATGTCGCGACATCGCGACATCGGACTTCAAAATATTTTAGGTTACAATTAAATTTGAGCGAAAGTCCGACAAGTCCAAAAATGGAACATGTCGCGATATCGCGACATGTTCTTCACTTCAAGCTTTTCCTTCACTTTGCAAATTCTCAAAAAATTGTAGGTTAGCTCCAGTGACTTTGTCCATCTGTATTTCGAATTTTTACATATTGATGAAGGATCTTCCTTACTCAGAAATGATTTTATCATTTCAAAAAATGAATTTTAAATTGCTCGAGAATGGTCAGCATCACATGGCGTAAAAAAATGATGAAAATTTCAAAGTGCCCATAATTTGATGAAACTTTACAAGCATCTAAATGAGCCCAATGGGTATCCCAATATGCAACCAGAACTTAAAAATTCATCACGGATTAGGAGAAAATGCATTTAGAAGCTTGCTGGCCAGAAATATAAACTGTTATTTCTAAAATGAAATCAATGTCATATGCAAGTCTACTTGGACACTTTGATGTAAGCGAATTTTGAAAAAGTATGCAAGCAAAATTTGGAATTAAAACCCGAAAAACATCAAGAGGGTCCCTGCAGAAAAATAAAAATTAAATATTTTCGAAGGATGGAATTTCATTTTTTTAGTGGGGGTGTGTTGCTTCTCAACAAATGGCGATATCTGCGGGGAAAGTAGTAGCACTATTTAGAATATAGAACTCTAGTTTCAAAACAATTTAGACTATGTACCATGCTTTGCCACAAATATTTTCTAAAATGACTTGACTACTATCTGCTAGCTGCTAAAGTTTCCCAAGGACATACTAGGTTGAACCACTTAAGAAAGATTCTGATGTGCGATTACAAGTGTATAAACCTTCTTCCAAGGATGACCGAGGCTTCAAATGCTTGCTATGAATCAGACAACTATTTCGATTGTGTAGGGGAAACCGATTAGAGCTCTGTTTACTAGTTTAGCCTTTCACAGCCCCGACAGAGTTACTCTTTAGATTTTCACGACCCTGATCACAATTATGAGGTGGCATCTATAGCTTGGTGAACATGTTTGAGATGTATCCTTCGGGAGCCTTGGTTATGCGCAGGAAAGAGTGCCAGTTTTATGTTGGCTTGTCCAACTTTCACCATCTCTCTCTTTTATTTTGAAAGATACCGATTACTGGAGTGCCTTGCTGCTTTTTTTTTTTATATTCATCGAGTAATTGATCAACTAACTGTTTCAGCTCAGGTACCAAAAACCTCCTAGGACGCTTTGATGTAATTTTATGAATCGTATTCCCCTCTCATGACCAACTTTTCTTAGATTCCCTAGGAGTTCTTCAGCCAAACAGTATAGTTGTTTCTTTATAATCAAAATAATTGTGGCAAGCAAGATACAAAATCCAATTATCTTTCTACTATTGTTCTAAATAACAAGTAGTCCCACTTTTTAATCCTAGCAGACTATCTCTTAAAAAAGAATGAAACAAAATGAAAACACACTAGGCCAATTTTAAATGTTGATTTGTGTTTTTCTTTGTTTAGGCAAACTCAATCAAACAGGATTAAAGAGCTAACGAGGAGGAAAAAGGCCACCAGTTAAAGAAAAAATTGCACAAACCTACAAAGAAGAAATACAGAACTTCAAACTTTTAAATAAAACAAAACAAAAATACACTAATTCACACTTCATTTACAATATTATACATATGCACAAAGGTTCAATCACTCAAAATATGTAGCATATGGAAAAGCATAGAAATAGTGCCTTAAAAATTTTTGACCATTTACAGGTAAATTTAGAAAATTACCTTTCAGGTCCTGTTGATGAAATGCACTCCGGATTATGCTTCCCAAAATTTTTGCTATGTGGGAAATACTTGGTGTGTTTACTGTTTCCCCATTTTTTTTTAAGATCTTGTCCCACAAAAACACCAAATCTGCAAGTCCTTCACCGTGCAAATTAGTTAAATCATATAATAACATGAATGGTGAAGTTTTCAACCCCTGCTTATGTCTTATTCTATCAGCCCATGTGCATACAATTTTTATGCCTCCTTCAAAATCAAGGCATTAACATGTTTATGCTTCTACTTAAAGGGTTTGCAGAATCCTTTCAAAGGGACGAAATGTAAAAAACCCCCCAGGATCAAATACCTTAAAGCCTTTATAGTCCCAGATCATCACATCTTCAGATTTATGTAACAACTCAAAGAGATCATATTTTATTTTTATGTCATAGTTCTTAATAACTTGAACATTTTGTGGTTGCTCTACTGCTCCAATATCCAAAATTTCAAATTTTTCCCCTCTAGTAGAATTTTCATAATTTGCTCTTTCACCTGAGCCTTGTTTAGATTTAACCCCACCAATGTGGAATGTCCAAATATCATTGTTGTGATTGGTTAGAGTCATGAATCGGTCTCACCTTCTCGCTTGTCAAATTATAAACTCTAATATCTGTATCAACACGATTTACAACCTTTCTTTTGATATTATGTTCAGTGATCACATGCTTATACTGAGACTCTTTGTCTATTCCGAGTTGGTTGACCACATTCACATTTACTATTTTCTTCTCATTTTCTTGAAATTCAATAGGTGGTCCAGAGTAAGTTTTAATCAAGTTATATTTTTGTTCAACAATCTGAGCTAGCTCGTGGAGGGTGATGTTAGCCTTAATTTTCTTCATATCCTCAATGATATTATACTCCTTCCTAGTTACTTTTGTATAGTGATATTGAATCTTATTTTCATTACCCTTTGTTGAGGGAGGATCATTATTAAGAGTAGGTTTTGGATTCTCACATCTCAAATTATAACTTTCCCTTTGGAACTGTTGAAAATCTCGCACTTCATCCATAGGTATCTCCACGACATTCTTTGACTCATCGAAAAAAGTGAATGAATTTGAAACCATAGTCGTACTATTTTTGGATGAACTAGAACTATCAATATTTCTCTAATTTTTAGGAAAATTTAACTCACCAGGAAGAGCTTCAAAGTTGGGTAATGCTAGGTCACAAATGTTTACTTTAGGCACTTCCACCTTGAACTTGTCAGAATCTTTCTCTATATTTTGCACATGCTGAGTATGTGTCAAAGTTAATGGAGTTTCCTTGGGTAGAGCGTGACATGTTGGCACTAACTCATGATGTGGAATGGGATTCAAAATAGACATGTTCTGTGTAACATAGGATATCAAAGGACTGCTCAAAATTTGAGGTCCTAACTGTCTTTCAAGAATTAAAGCTTCCTTATAAGCTCCTGCCAGGGTTGTGATATTGATTTCTCTCTTGAGGAAAATAGAGGTCATCGAATCCAATGCATTCTTATATATTTCTAAGGCTAGATTTACACTTGGGATGTAATGACCAGTCATTCTACCATAAGCTTTTTTGAACCTTACATTGAAAGACCTGATATCTTCACTAGACTCTCTCTTAATGTTAGAAAATTGTTGATATAACACATTGGGGTCAATCACTTTACCAAATTGTGATACAAAAACTTTCTCCAAGTCATTCCAACTAGTAATAGAGTCATTAGTAAGATCCAAAAACCAGTTGTATGCTTCCACTTGGAGAGTGAATGGGAATAACCTACAAGCCACATCTTCATGCTGCACATGCAACAACTTTAGAGCATTTTTATATGCCACTAGGTGTTCTTTTGCTATTCTGATTCAATCATGTTTGTATGTAGGAAGATACTACTCAAGATTTTTGTGTAAATTATGCGCTACACTAGTGATATTCAAAGTAGTTGAACCCAACCAGTTTGCCATTACTACCTGATTAACGATGATATTTTGAGTTGCAGTTGGAGGAACTACAAGTGGTGATAAAACTATGCTAGACAAAGACTTGACCCTTCTGAGGCTGCTTGTCCTTGGGGTTTCTAACTCAGGTACGAGGAGCTCTCCAGCTCTGGAGTGGGACCTGGTTACTCTGTAGGTAGAATCTAGCTTTTCAAAAGCAACTCACAATCCTTAACAAATACTGAACGGAGTTCAAGGCCCTCCTTCTAGTGCTAATTTTAAATGTTGGTTAGGCTTTCATACACACCCCATGAAGAATGAGCATAAAATACCAATAACACTTATACGGGATAAATCCCTACTCACTTTAGGATCTTGCTGGTTATCCAAGGTGTGAGTTACAGAGTTGGGTCGAATGTCTATTCACTCTTTTCTGCTTCTAAAATAGTTTCAAGTGGACTGTCTGTTACCTTACAACGGGCTCGACCTTCATTCAATAATGTTTGGAAGTTGTTACTTTGTCGACTATCGGATTTACAATGAGTTCTTTGATATAGTTCTTTATGTTTTAGCAGATTAAATAAAAGACAATTTTTGAAAGAAAATAAAAATGGATCATTTAACAGTAGAACAAAGAGAGTAGGGTAGGGCAGAAAATAGAAGCTTATCTAAGTTAGTTGCAAAATCAAAACTATCAATTTCAATTACACTCTTAAACTTCACAATGAAACTAATCAAAGAGGAAGGTGTCCAGCTTTCTAATATCACCTTCTACTAAGAGCATAAGACGAAGATAACATAGATTTGAAATAAAATCATAAATAAAAGGGAATTTGGTGTTAACTAATATCTATCACAAGCAGTCTAGCTCGCATAGTGAGGGCAGAGCAATTAGAACAGACCAGAACCTTAAATCTTTAACTTTTCCTAGCATATAAAAAATAGAGTGAAGCCTAGCAGCATGTTCAATCTTGATAACGTAGATTTAAAACTAAACTAAATAGAAATTTAGTAAGACGAAAACAGAAGAAGATCCACTTATCAAAATACAAAAGAGATTAGGCTCATGGCCACGTTATCAAATAAGAATGATTTCACACAATCCCAAGGTCCAAAACAAAGCATTCAAACAAGATTTGTAGAAAATTGCTAGAATGTCTTTTATTCCAAGTTTTTGCCTCTCTCTTTACATTCAAAAGAAGTATATATAGACTCAGGACAGAACCTGATATTTTCAAAATATCTTCTTCAAAATATCTAGATCTTATCATCAAAATCCCACCGTCGAAGCTTTACAATATAAGGTATTTTAATATAGAGTTTCGATAAACCCTAATCACTCTGAAATCTTCGTGTGGATCTCACCATAAATAGAGAAGATAAGATTTGATTTTATCCTCATCAAATGGGCACTGCGTGTAAATGTATCTTTATCTTTCGGTAAGCTGTAAGAGCATCTCATTAATTCTTTTGCAAAATTTGGATGAGTCAGTGACTTTCGAGGCCTTCCATCCTCGCACAGCTGCCTTTGTTTGGTTCGAGTCGAGATTCTCTCCCTGCAATTACTTTTGCCATAAATTTTCCTAGAAAATGTATCCACTGGTAAATTCCTTGAAGCCTATATTTGTGGCTGGATCTACAAAATTTGGATGGGTCATTGACTTCCCGGCATCTCTTATCTTTATCTTTTGGCAAACTGTCAAAGCATTTCATTAATTCCTCGCTTGATTTGTGCCAAAATTTAGGTTTGTCTGTCTTTCTCGCCATTAGTAACTATCGAATCACTTTCTGCAAAAGAAAAGCAAAGATTAGAACTTTTTAATTAATTAATTTTTTCATTTAAACATTTCTAGGGTTTGGACTGTGTCGAAAAGCTTTCACTTCCTTTGGATGGGTGATGAAAAATTTAAAGAATGGCCAAATTCTGCAAAATGAATATAAATCCAAACATGTCGCGATATCGTGACATTTTCTTCAAGTTACTTCTTCCTTGTTTGTGCCTTCACGAAAATGGAACATGTTGTGATATCGTGACATTTCCTTCACTTCATGTCTTTTAAGCTTTTGTCTTCGCGAAAATGGAACATGTCGCGAAATCGTGACATTTCCTCCACTTAGTCTCTTCCAAGTCTTAGCCCTCGCGAAAATGGAACATGTCGCGAAATCGTGACATTTCCTCCACTTTGTTTCTTCCAAGCATTGGCCCTCGCAAAAATGGAACATGTCGCAAAATCATGACATTTCCTCCACTTTGTGTTTTTCAGACTTTCTTCCTCACGAAAATGGAACATGTCACGAAATCGCGACATTTCCTTCACTTCATGTCTTTTAAGCGTCTGCCCTCATGAAAATGGAACATGTCACGATATCGTGACATTTCCCTCAAGCTTTTCTTCTGAGCTTTTCCTCTCGCGAAAATGAGACAGGTCCGAAAATGGAACATGTCGCGATGTCGCGACATCGGACTTTAAAAGATTTTAGGATACAATTAATTTTGAGCAAAAGTCCGACAAGTCCAAAAATGGAACATGTCACGATATCGCGACATCGGACTTCAAAATATTTTAGGTTACAATTAAATTTGAGCAAAAGTTCGACAAGTCCGAAAATGGAACATGTCCCGATATCGCGACATGTTCTTCACTTCATGTCTTCTAAGCTTTCCTCTCGTGAAAATGGAACATGTCCCGATATCGTGAAATTTCCTTCACTTCATCTATTTCAAGCTTCCGTCCTCACAAAAATGGAACATGTCATGATATCGCGACATTTCCTTCACTTCATATCTTCCAAACTTTCCTCTCGCAAAAATGGAACATGTCGCGATATCGCGACATTTCCTTCACTTCATCTCTTTCAAGCTTCCACCCTCGTGAAAATGGAACATGTCACGACATCGCGACATCAGACTTCAAAACATTTTAGGTTACAATTAAATTTGAGCGAAATTCCGACAAGTCCAAAAATGGAACATGTCGCGATATCGCGACATGTTCTTCACTTCAAGCTTTTCCTTCACTTTGCAAATTCTCCAAAAATTGTAGGTTGGCTCCAGTGAATTTTTCCATCTGTATTTGGCATTTTTACATATTGGTGAAGTATCTTCCTTACTCAGAAATGATTTTATCATTTGAAAAAATGAATTTTAAATTGCTCGAGAATGGTCAGCTTCACATGGCGTAGAAAAATGATGAAAATTTCAAAGTGCCCAAAATTTGATAAAAATTTACAAGCATCTAAATGAGCCCAATGGGTATCCCAATATGCAACTAGAACTTAAAAATTCATCACGGATTAGGAGACAATGCATTTAGAAGCTTACTGGCTAGAAATATAAACTGCTATTTCTAAAATGAAATCTATGCCATATGCAAGTCTACTTGGACACTTTGATGTAAGCGAAGTTTGAAAAAGGATGCAAGCAAAATTTGGAATTAAAACCCGAAAAACATCAAGAGGGTCCTTGCAGAAAAATGAAAATTAAATATTTTCAAAGGATGGAATTTCATTTTTTTAGTGGGGGTGTGTTGCTTCTCAACAGTCTCCACCTTGAGGAATTTAACAAATTGGGCTCATGTCATTTGATATATCACATCATATTAATAAAGATTTTATATGTTAAATAAAAAATTAGATAATTCCTTCATGAAGAAAATCAATTTGTCTAACAGTTCTCTATTTTGATCCTAAGAAAAACTAGAATGATTGATAGTTATGCATTAATTATCATGCATTAAATAAAACCATAATTATGAAGAACATTATATAATCCCAAGGATTGATGGTGTTTGAAGTAATTTTAACATGCTACATTATATACCAATATTAATTTGATATCATGTGATTACCAAGATTATATGAACCCTCAATATATATTTAATATGTATTTTATAATAAATTTTGTTCATTATTAAATTGATGGTTATGCCATTTTTCTTACTAACGTACCATCCACTTCCATCCATCCTATCAATGATATTTTCTAACTATATCTTACTTTATTTATTATTCTATACCTTTGACATTTTAGTATATAGTAAGAAAAACAAAACTCTTGGAACATGTGCAAAAATTGTTGAATTTGCTTTGTGAAAATAAGCTTCAAGATAATATATATATATATATATATATATATATATATATATATATATATATATATATATATTAAGTTTTATTACATGATTGGATTTGTAATCTTAGACTCATGTGTATCTATACAAGATCAAAGTTCTTATAGAGTTACCTCTTCCTTCAATAAAGTTTTATTTAAAAATGTGTTTTAAAAAACAGACTTCTACTTGAAGTTCATTCACAAACAATATTATATTTCACATTGTTTTCTTTCTTTTTTTTGTATCAAATAATTTTTTTTCTTTTTTTATTCATAGGAGAGTTGGTTACAACCACATTTTTTTTAGTAACAACAAGGTTCAAACCACAAAGGATGCTCCCACCAAACCTATTCTACCTCGTTGTTGTTGATCCAATGTGAGGAGGACCACCGATCACTCAAGATTTGTATCATCATTGTCCATATGATGCACACTCAGAGGATTCATATCATACTACTATCTTTACAAACGAGCAGCCCCCAAAGTTTAAACCTGGGTGTTTTATTGGTAAGTGCTTGGCCAAATAAAGAAATACCAATCCACCTAGCCCTTGGGGGATATTTTGAATCAAATGAGCACCACTTTAGATAAAACCAATCAGAGGTTTCAATATATTGAATGAAAATTTTTATATTGCCATGTTGCTTTCCCTTCGTAAGATGTGATGGTAAAATCTAACTCTTCTATATTTAATATTTTATCTTTCTTGTATGAATATACTATTGGTTCTTAATCATACTTATAGTATTCATATATAATATAACTTCATATCCTTACCCTTTTTAGAATAATTTTATCTCAACCTAGTAGAAAAAACTATTAAAAAAAAGGAGTTCCAAACTTGTATAATATATCAAAATAATCTCAAGATGGGAGAAGATATCTTCAATAATTAATTAAAATGTCTATTCAAAAATTTAAAAAATGGTATAAATATGATATTTAATAATTAACTAAAATATTCGCAGCCAAGAGAGAAAAGGTGTCGCGAAATCGTGACATGTTGCATTTTCGCGGCCAAAGGAGAAAAGGTGTCGCGATTTCATAACATTTTGCATTTTCGTGACCAAAGGAGAAATGGTGTCGCGATATTGTGACATGTTGCTTTTTCACGGCCAAAGGAGAAAAGGTATCGTGATATCGTGACATGTTGCTTCATCGCGACCGAGAGAGAAAAAGTGTCATGATATCGCGACATGTTGCACTTTCGTGCCTAAAGGAGAAAAGTGTCGCGATTTCACAACTTGTTGAATTTTTGCGGCCAAAGGATGAAAATGTCGCGATATCGTGACATGTTGATTTTTTGCGGCCAAAGGCGAAAGGTGTCGCGATATCGTGACATGTTGTATGTTTGCAGCCTAAGGAGAAGAATAGTGTCACGATTTCGTGACAAGCTGCATCAACTGCCCATGCCGACCCCCTGCTAGCTAGTTTATGGTTCAGGAGATTTGGCTCCATTGCAAATTTTCTTCTACTATTGTAAGCTTGTGTTCTCTCTGAATTCGGTTGGGAAGAGTCTCTTCCCATATTGTAATTGATCTTTGTTTTAATACAAGTTTTTTCAATAAAAAAAAATAATAATAATTAACTAAAATATCTATTCACCAATTAAAAAGGGTATAAATATCATAGTCCATGAATGTAAATGTCCTTGATATTGATGATTCTCATACTTTGATCTTCATTACTAAATCAAAGGACTTTTGTGTCTTTAAGATGGCACATAGTAAGTTCTTTTAGTCATAAAATATATGTTGTCCAACATTGGATTTTTTTTAAATGTAAAAGGATTTTGATTATTGATCAATGATAAATTGATCAATGTGAAGCAAGGATTACTTAAGTCCTCATCACCACTGGAGACAATTTTCAATAAATTATAGTGTTAATACAAGCCTTTACACCTTTGTACCACCTTGAAAGTTTCATATTATAACCTAATGTCAAACAATGTAACACATTACTTCATCACATGGAATTAGATGCTAATTCAATGCCAAGTGCAACGATAAAAACGATTGTTAACACAAAGCCTATGTTAAACATCAAAATCCTTGGCAAAAATTCCAACACTTAGACAAGTGAGCTATGTGTCAAAGACAAGTGCTAGATTTAGTTTCTGATACTTCAACAAACATTAAAGTTCTTATGGGATTCCATAGCTAAATTTAGAGGATTCCAATATTCTAGCGTCTAATCTATAAAAAAAATTGTTATATAAAATATAAATTATTTTATATTTTCATTAATAATTATCATATAAAATATTGATTGGAGGAACTTATCATTGATAATGATAGTCAAAGTAAGATCATTTCAAATATATTGGTTGATTAATACAAAGTATCAAGAATGGCCATGTTTTTCTTTACATGGTGGAATCAGTAGCTGCAATGATGATCGAAGCACGTTATCCATTTCTATGGCCGCCATGGTATTCCACGATATTCACCCCGAAGGTCCCCACATAGTTTTCTTCTTAGTCCACCCTTATATTGATTGAAGCATGTTATCCATTTCTATGACCGCCATGGTATTCCATGATATTCACCCCGAAGGTCACCACATAGTTTTTTGCATAGTCCACCCTTATAACCACCATGCCAAATTCATTTTAAAAAATTTATATCGTTGAAAGCACTTGGAAAGGGACAATTATTTAGTCCAATGAGGCCCAAGATTTGAACCATGGGTGTTCGTCCCCCTTATGGGGTTTCATCACACCAATTGGTCTACACCAAGAATGGACATCTTACTTGACTTACAGTGGTTCAATTCTTTTACTTTTGAACAACTTGTGAGGGATTGGCCTAATCAGGAGATGTTGATCATTTTATTAGGCAACTAGTTTGAATGGGTTTTACCATTCTACCTTGGAATATCTAGAAGGAAATAAACAACTAGATTTTTAATCAAGAAAAGGAAATTCATTATATATGGCAAAATACCATTGTTAACTTAGTTGAATCAGTCTAATAAACACCCCCATAACTCCCACCAAAGATGAGATCAAGTGATGCAAAGATTGAATATTAACTCTTTAAAGAGAAACCAACATAAAGGGAATATGAGTAATTAAAATAAGGATAGAACAAAGAATTGTTAGCCTCTTCATAAGTATTTTGAAAAATTGAATACTGATGGAGCCTCTAAGGGAACCCTAGAAAATCTAGTGTAGGAGGAATTGGTAGACTTTCAGTTGGTTCCCTGGTTTTCACTTTTACTGAGAATTTGGGTATCATTTTTAATAACCTAGTTGAGGGGTATGATATCCTTAGAGGCCTTCAAGAGGCTGCTCAGGTCTGATGGAAAAATGAGTTGGTTGAATTTGACTCTCAACTCATGATTAATATATTTTAGACTCCTAAGAATCATAAGGTTGATTAAAGAATAAAAATAATTTTTGAGAATATTCAATTAATCCAGATGGGTTTTTTGAAAGTTGAATACAATCATGTGGTCAGAGAATAGAATAGGAGTGTTGATGCTTTAGCTAACTGGGCATTGGAAAGAGGTTATCTTACTATGACCACCCTCCTATATGGTGGGATTCACAAATAAGGGAAGCTTTTCTTTCTATCATTTCTCTGGATGGCTCTAGTACTAAAGGTACCTAGTTTCTTTTTTCTTTGTTTTTTCTTCTCTTTGGTTCGATAAAGGTATTTTAGTTCCCTTACTAAAACTGATCATTCTTCTATTTCCTCTTTTGAATCTTACCTGAATAGCCTTTTGGCCTAGAAAGGCCAAAGTTGTTTTTTGTTTTTTCATTCTTTTTAGTTTTTTGGTGTGTGTGTTGTTTTGTATTATTTTCGTTCTATTTTATTTTTGTGTTGTTTTTTATGTTTTTGTATTTTTTTGTGTTTTGTGTTTTTGTTTTTTTTTTGTGTTTGTATGTTGTTTTTTTGTTTTTGTGGTTTTTTTGCGTGTTTTATGTTTTGTTGTTCATTGTTCATTTCTATTTTTTTTTGTTTTTATGTTTTTTGTTGTTTTTGTGCTTGTTTTGTGTTTTTTGTTATCTTTTATTTATTTTGTGTTTTCTTTTTTGTTGTGTTTGTTTGTGTTTTTGTGTTTTTTTATCTATGTTTTTGTTTTTTTAGGCATGATATTTGAGTGTGTCGAAGGGGGTTGTCCAAGTGCGAGCCCTAGGTATTTTTGGTGGAATAGATACCCTTGCCTTCTTGGGACTTACCCGAAAGTGGCATCCCAATTGGTGTATTTTCCACAAACAAAAAAATGATTAATATAAAGTACCTAAACCACTAAGAATTGCAATGCATACTAGTTGGGAAGGGGTTCAATAATGTAGTGCAACTAATACTTATTTCTTAAAAGTGTATAGTTACATTATAATTAAATATTATTGAAACAACATTGGTTGTGACTACTCCACTTAGTTGTTGTGGTATAATCCTTGGTACTTCTTCTAGTATGATTGTATATCTCTCTTTTATGGTTGGTATAAAACATAGAAGGTCAATAAATATGACAAAATATATGACTTATATGTTTTATCCATCCTATCACATATAGTAGGATAACTATCAAGCAAGTTAAGTTTATTTCAAGAACTTTATTGCACTTTGTAAAATTTTAGAAGCTAAATAAAACAACATTAACAATATATCTTTTCATGTAGTTCAATGTATTTTGCATGCATAAACTAATATATTTGGATATTCTAAAAGAATTATCCCATGTGTGTCATCTAAGACTCTTTTGAACTTATTTCATGTTCCTAGCATTTTAATTCACTAGTTTATAACACAAAAACCATTAGGAGTGTAGAAATTGAAAACTAACCTAAAACTACTTAATGATGAGAAACCTCAACCTCATACTATGGTGAGTGATGGTTAAATGCACCTATTATTAGAATAAAATAAATTACTATGAAGAACTACTACCCACTTTCAAAGATTGATTATATTTTGAACCAATTGAAAGTTGCTACATTCTTCATCATGTTGACTTTTACATTTAGATTATAAGTGAGTTCATATGGAGTATCAACTATTGGAAGTATAATATATGTGTTATTATTGAAGGATGAGTACATATATATAGCAAGAGGTGTTAGGGTTTGAATAAAGGAAAACCCTAACCCTAACCCTAATAGGTAAAGTGCACATTAATATTCTAACATCCCCTCTTAATGTGCACTTTCCTAAATACAAAAATAAGTCAACATCCCAAATAATGTAATAAGCCTAACATAAATTAAAAAAAAAACTATGAGTTTCACTTTTATCTAATTAATATGATCCCCCTCAGGGTGAAACTTGGCTAGAAGGTTTCAGACTCTACCAAAAATGCACCTTTATACAAAGCAAGAAAGAAGTTGGAGAAATCTGAACTGTCAAAAAAAAATTGTAGTCTTCAAATGGTGATGAGATCCAAAGTGTCAAAGTCTCTGTAGTCTTTAGATAGAGTCTAGGGTGTCTAAATTTTATATTCCCTAGGGTAATTTTGATGCAAGGTGTCAAATTTTTGTAGTCTATGATCAAATAAGAGAAAATTGATTTACACAATTCAACTCATGATGTTGGTACTGGTTTACCTAGTTTGACTCACAATGTTATTGAAAAAATTGAACAAATTTAGGTAAAATAAAATGAAGAGTAATTTTCCCTCTAGAGAAATTAAATTTGTGAATATTCTAGGTCATTACAATTTGCAATTTTTCCCTCGTAGGGGAATATTTCAAGAATTTTCTTTCAAAATAATTACATGGGACCTCCTTCATTTCCATACATATGAAAAAACTTAAAAAGTGAATTTTGCTTGTCCACCAATAACATGGGACAATAATGATTGGCCCCGTATTCTTTTCATTATAGTCAACACAATGTGAATAAAAATTTGAAAGGCTATTTTAGCCTGTTGTGGGCCTATTGTGGGCCTATTTGGGGCCTTTAGGGGCTTGCTAGAGGCCTCTATGAGCCTATTTGGAACTGTTGAGGGCTTGTTAGGGGCCTGTTATGGTCTTTTAAGGGCTTTTTATGAACCTATGTGGGCCTATTGGGGTCTCTAGGGGGCTTTAGGGATCTACTATGGGTCTCTATCGACCTTTTGGAGCCATTTATGGGCTTGTTGTGGGCCTATTGGGGGAATTTTGTGGGCCTATTAGGGGCCTCTATGGGCCTGTTGGGGACCTCTATGGACCTACTAGGGGCCTATTTTGGGCCTATTTGGGGCCTTTGTGGGCCTACTATGGGCTTTTTAAGGGCCTCTATGGGCCTATTATGGGCCTGTTAGGGGCCTTTGTGGGCCTCTATGGGCCTACTAGGGAACTATTGCGGGACTATTATGGTTGCAAAGCATGTGGTCACCATATAATCTTTTATTTATTTAAATTATTCATATCATCGCCACCATAGGAGCAATACACATGATGTGCACATATGCATAATTTCTTCAACAAAAAAATCCTACAATAAATCAAGCTTTTGATAATGCACCAAGCTCTTATATGGGTTTGAATCCATTGCTTCTATCTCTGGCTAACACTATGCACAACTTCCTATTTACACAACAATGACTACTAGCTACAATGTCTAATTTGCATCATTATGGCATGGGATAAATTAAGATTTTGAAGGTCTTTTATGAGCTAACTCTGTACTAAAGTCCACGATACTTCCCATGAAGCAGTAATAGCCATATTTGTTTAAGAAATAAAATTAACTCATTTGGAGGTTATAAATGACCTAGCCTAAGAAATTAGTTAACATCTTAGAGAGATTGCTTTACGCCAAAGGACTATGGCTAACATAGTGTGACCCGATACTATTACAATTTTGCTTTAGGTAAATGAAGAAACACCACTCCTAATGATAACAAAACCATATGCAGCTTGCATTAAATATATACAAATCCAAAGGACCCATTTTTGACCCATAACTAAATTCTAAAGATTTTGTCTTCATCTAGTATGTCTTTAAAAAAAACTTTCATAACTGAAAAGAAGCACATGAATATCATAAAAAATATCAAAGGCTTGGTAAAAAAAAAAATCTAGGATATAATACAATATAATGTAGCCTTGCACATCGTGGTAATAAAGCACTATGGCACCTATGTGCACACCATACATATTTTTTAATCTATGCGTATAATAAATAAATAAAAAATAGAATGGACTATCTTGTGCTTTAATGAATCATATCTAGGCCTTCTTGATGAACTATAACTCTGCAAATCAGTGCACACCGACACCACCTCTTAAGATTTAAAACAACAGTATTCATGGCTCCAAGAATTTAAGCTTCAGGAGCAACCATGAATCTTTCTCAGTTCTCATATCACTCTCCTTTTCTCCATCGATAAGAATATTTTATGATAACCAATATCAATATAAAATCGTATGGTTAGAGCATAGTGTGATTCTATTGTGAAGAAGAAATTAAGAGAGCATTAGGGAGAATCACCACCAATGGGGAGGGAAGAATTTCCAAATAAGCAATTCCCCCCTCAAGATTTCAGGATAGAAGGGATCCTACTTTGATACCAAATATTTGAAGTATAAAATATGTGTTATTATTAAAGGATGAGGATATATATATATATATATATATATATATATATAATAAGAGGTGTTAGATATTGAAGAAATAAAAACCCTAACCCTAATAGACAAAGTGCACATTAATATTCTAACATCAACATGTATGGAATATGACCTTCAAAATAAGGTTTGTCCTTTATTGAGTGGATGTTTATGCTATTTGGTATTACCAATACAACATCAATATGTTTGTCTTGTTAATTATATTTTTTGACCACATCCTAGGGATTTTATCATCACATGCCTTGATTGAATTCTAGTAAGACATAAAAATACTTGAAAAGTGTTGAATTTGCTTTGCAAAATTAAAAACACTTCAAGCTAAAATAAAAAATAGTGTACTTTTTCCTCAAACTTCTATCACATACAAGTTGGCATTATAATCAATGAGCATGGAATTAATGTAGATATGGAAAATACTAAATTTATCAAGTTTTAGTGTACTCCTTTGAGCATCTCTAATTTAAATAGTGTTTTAGGGTCCGAGAAAGTATGTAGGATATATGTCCATAATCACTCCCATACATCCCATCCTGTTTATAATCTTCAAATTAAATGATCATTAATTTGGATTGAACAACTAATATAGCTTCCATTAGGTTTAATGTGATGTTTTACATTGCTACAGTAATTGTCCACCATAAGAATTAACTTTTTTTTTTTTGTATTTACATGGTGGAATCGGTAGCCACCACAAATCCGGGCAGGTTGTCCAGATTTTATGGCCGCCATAGTATTCTGCATTGTCCACCCCGAAAGCCACCACACAGACCTTCGTGCAGCCTGCCCCTATAACCACCATGCCACAATCATTTTATACCTTTTACGTCACTGAAAGCACTAGGAAAGGGACAAGATTTCAGTTCAACGAGGCCCAATATTTGAACCTTGGACCTCCATCCCCCTTATGGGGTTTGGATGAACCAATTGGTCTACACCTCGGACCTTCCACAAGAATTAACTTAAATAATGTTCATTCTATATATTTTCTCATGCATATATAATTTTTAATTTATCATATTTATAGAGTTCACGTTAACTTGAGCCGCATATGAATCGATCTTTAGATTACTAATTGGATGGAGTTTATATTAAACTAAAATAGTGCATTTTTTAAAATTTATTTAAAATTTTGATCTCAATATGAAGATCACAAACTTATGTTATATATGAATATGATATTAATATAATATAAACAATATTGTAATACATGAGCTAAAATTTGTATTCATTAGTTAAACAGGAGGAGTTTATAGATATCTTAGTTAAAAATGGTTTTAATTGTTCATGTTTCTAAAAAATTTATATTTGCTAATAAAATAAATGACTTTTATATCAATAGTATAATTCATATTAAGTCCTTTCAAGGATAAAATATTGATTGATAAATACTTTGAGGCTTGTTTGAAATATAAAAATATTTTAATTATTAACTAGTGATGAAAAACATATCAAATGACATTAGTTAAATTATTTAAATTCCTCAACTTACAAGGAGAAAATCTAGGTTCAATATTGCCAAGAAATACATGCATAATTACCAAGCTATTGTAATACCATTATATGGTCATGATGTAGTATGTATGGGATCCTTTTTTTTTTGTAGGTAAAAGTTGAGGGTTTTGATAGGATCCGATAACTTTGTACATAGAGCTCCAAAAGGAGTCAACCAATTGCCAAAATTTACAATATTCAATCTAGCACAAAGGCAGGCTCAACAAAAAAGATGTCGGAAGAAAAAATAATCAAACTTTAACTATATATTTCTTTTAATGATAAAAAATATTAATAATTTTAAACTTTGGCTTCTCCCAATTGAATGGTTTTGTAATCCTTGGTTAGAATCTATCTATTATGGATTATGGATGCCAATGTCATACAGGTTACCTAAAAATTATTCTCTTTTGTTGCTTCTTTCCAATTGCTAGATATTGAAATATACATTTAAATATATATTAAGATTGGATTATTTAATTTCAATTTATTTCACAAAGTGATTTCTATTAAAAGAAAAAATTGGCATACATTTGATAGTAACCTATAAACATAATATATGGAAATAATCATACAAAAAGAGTCATTGTGGGAAACTAAAGTAGAAGTCTCATGATAGTAAATGCCTTCTTTTTAAGATAAATATTTTACAATAAGAAAAGCTTTATACTTCTCAATTTAATCATTATCATATTTGTTCTTGGAAAACCATTAGAAATGGTTTTATTATAAGGTAAAATGGAACTCTACCAAGTCTCATTCTATATAAGTGAGCTATACTTTATTGTGATGGTTCATGCCCTTGTAGACATATATTAGCCTAATTGTAAGCAACATGATATCCATTTCCATCCATGTTAAAATAAAAATATCACGACGTGAAGAAATATGTCGATGGAATTTTTGATAAAATGTTTTCTATAAGGCTATAACTATTGTACTCTTTGCCAACTCAACAACATATTTATACTAAAAGGATAAAGGATTTTAAAGGTAAAAAATTATCAACAAAAATATCATCAATAATTGATGTAATATTAGAAAAGGATGGAGCTATATCATCATATAATAATAATTGAAACTCAAGGGACATTTAGAATAGATTAGGAAAGGATGGAGCTATAGCATCATATAAAATAGTGTAATCATCAATAATAACAAAGTGTCATGAAGGCATTTTCAAAATAAGTTATATTAGAGATATAAAAGGTACATGAGAGAGGATACCATTAAAAATAACTTCCTTTAAATGAAAAGTGATTCAAGTAACCATATCATATGATTGATATTAGGAATATGCGACCATAAAATTAAACTAAATATCCTAAAATAAAAAATGGAAGTCAATCTCTCGTACCTAACTCTTATAATGGATCATGCTCTTGACAAAACAATGAAGAATTTTATCAATAATATAAATTAGACAATATACTACTTCTATATTCAATTTGAAATCTATATGCTTAGCATTAATTATATGATAAATCATATCTGTGTTATTCTTATTCTTCTACTTATTTACACCATTTTATGCCAATGGTTAGTGAATTATCTTCTACCATGTGATACCATAATATTTGAGAAAGTTTTCAAATTTATTGTTTATATATTCATCTCCTTGATCAATACTCAAACATTTAATATTCTTCCTTCTTTTTTTGTTCATAATAAATTTAAAATCCTTGAATTTATTAAAGGTCTTATCCTTAGATTTAATTAAATGGATCTAAATTTACCTCATAAAATGATTGATAAATATGTTAAATCAGTTAGAGATAAAAATTAAAATTTAGCCATAGCTCAATTATGGTTATTTCAAGAGTTTTAACAAAGGATGAAAATGGTAGACTAAGGAAATGGCAGGTGAAATCATGAACATTCTACAATTTACAACAACCATTACTAATCAGAGGAATACAATCAAGTAATATAAAATCATACTCGCATCCATTCTATCCAACAATCATGTTCAGAATGCTAAGGCTTTCATTGATCACAGTGTCAGATGACATGCCACTAGTGGTGTTGAGGCAAAGACTATACTTAATTTTGGAGGACTTGAGAAATCTAGAGTTTGAGGTGCACAAGGAGATGTTGTGCTATGTGGTGGATCAAAATTAGGCTAGAGGATTATTTCAAAAATAAGCCAACGAGAATGGATTTGGTAGCAATATAGGAACCGATAGCAATTGTGGTTTCGATGGCATCGAAAATGGTGACGCAGAATCTAGTAGTGTATAACGTCTTCAAGATGTTCATATTTGAGGTCTAGAAGATAAGGAAAAAAATCTTTGTCTCAAGTGGTGTTGAGAAATCCTACGTCCCCAATGACCATGTTTGATCTGCTTTCAAAAAATGGTCAAGTTTTTATTCTAGATGACTTGGTTAATATGATCATTGGATAAGATTCCCATAACTTGGTAGGCATATATATGGGGGTTAGACCTAACTTAGATGCAGTCAAAAAATGGGCTTCTACTAAGTGAAGTCTGAATGGTCATATGGATATTGTTGCCCTCTCTAGGATTTTTTTTATGGTGAAGTTAGAATGTTTTGTTGATTCAGAGAGAATTTTATGGCAGCGTTTGGTTCTTTGGAAGGCTTGGCCTTTTCTTGAGGAGATGGGGACCTGATTTCAATTTGAAGACCCAAAATTTTTTGTAGGCCCCAATTTGGGTGAGATTACCAAATCTCCCCTTTCACTACTTGGAGGAGGTTTTTGTTGGTATTGCTAGGTAAATGTGCCATATGATAGCTATGGATTCGATCACCAAGTTCAAATATCGTCTTGTCTACCAAGATATGTGTTAATATGGAGTTGGGGGGAAATTTACCATATATGATTTGATTGGTCTTGATATTGGATATTTGGAATCAAACTTTAGGATATGAGAATCCCCATTATTAAATGTGGGGTTTGTAAGAAATTAGGGCACTTGAATCAGGCATGCCCAAACCAGAAGCCTTCTTTCCAAGGTCATAAATTTTGGCAACAAAATCAAATTGAATAAGAGGGTTCAAGGAAGAAATATATCTTGGAAGCTGAAAAACCCTAAGAGCAAAAATCAAAAGACCTCATCCTTAGAGGGTTCTAGAAAGGAAGATATCTTGGATGCTGAGATTCCTGAAAATAAAATAAGCAAATTTGATATATAGAAGGATTCTTCCTTTGAAAATCAATTTAAGGAAGATAAGATGAAAGTATGTGATACTCTACCCTCCTCACAAATGAATACTATTCTTTCTTAAAATTCCTTTGATTTGCTTCAAGGAATTACTTTTGGAGATGAAGGTAATACTTAATAGCCTTTTGTAAAATGTGGATGATGGAAATTTTTAGTTATAAAATGAGAAAGTTGAAGATGAGTAGAACAAAATAGTTTTGAAAAAATGAGTAGATCAAATAAAAAAGAACCTAAGAAATTTAGCTAATATGAAAAAAAATGCCCAAACTCCAAAAACTAGACATCAAAAGAAGTTATAAATTGATGTGGGTACTATTAAATCTCAAGGGAGACCTTTAAATCAAAAAATTAGAGAAAAAGAGACATAGACATATATTGCCAATGGAATCCAAACAATAATAGCCTTGGATGGGGAAGTAAAAAGGCACTCAAGGTAGGAGGAAATAGATATTAATGCAGACCATGTTGAGTTTGAGAATAGAGATATGTCTATCCCCTACGATGTTATGAGATTTTAATCTAGTTGCTTATGGGTATTTTGCTCTTTTGGGTTCATGTTTCTATTTGGTCCTGGGAGACCTTTTCACTTTGTGGACTGTTGCACTTTGGAATGTTTTAGTTTTATGGGTTTTCTTGTTTGTGATGTCTCAATTTTGAGATTGTTAGTAGATCTATAGGTGCTTTCTTGTAAAAGGTTTAGGGCTCCTTTCAAAACCCCTTCTTCCACCCTAATAAAAATAAAATTAAGGTTCTTTCTATGTTATTAACTCTTGCAACTATTTACATATTTCTATATTCTTAGATTGGGTTTGAAAGAATGCTAATTTATAATCATTTTTTGATCTAAGTTTTATTTTATGAGATATAATATTGCATGTATATATCTATACTTACCAAACATGTTAGAAGAAATATAAATAACATATAATTTTATTATGTTGGGTAATATGATTTTTTTTTTGGTATTGATAAAAAGGGGGTTGAAGGGCCTCAACCCTTTACACAGAGCTCGAAAGATGTACAGGAAAAAAATAAGAGAAGATCATACAAATGCAAGATAATCCTATCTTAGTAAAATAAACAAACATGGGCTAAACCTATTGATGGAGAAGTTCAAATAATATTCCTCTTGTTATCCTTCTATTTGATGTGGCTTATGCAATGCTCAATGCTTTACATAAATGATAAAGAAATTGTTGACAACAATATAATTTAGTGTGCTCAAATCCTTCATTGCATGATCCCAATAAGTATTATGCTTTGCTCTATCCTCTTTACCTACTAGCTTCATTATCAATTCTTATAATCTCTTCCAACTCCACGGGGGTGTATGACCAGACATTGAAATTATCATATTTAACTACCATATTTGC
Source organism: Wollemia nobilis (assembly GCA_028583015.1). NCBI lineage: Eukaryota > Viridiplantae > Streptophyta > Pinopsida > Araucariales > Araucariaceae > Wollemia > Wollemia nobilis. Next base: position 1,138,866 of record JAQPPZ010016932.1, read on the forward strand.
TATTTTATTGACAACTTTGTTTCCCTCTCGATAAATATACTTAACTTTATTCTAGTTTTCCCAAAATATTCCTCACATCTGTAATTATTTGGAAAATGCTACAATTATTTAAATCCTCTTTTTTAAGGGAAGTTATAATATTCTTGAAATCCCCCTTAAGAACAATTCTCTTAAAACCCAAATTCACTATAATTTAGAGGCCTATAAGCATCGTTCTTGCTTTAGCTTTGTGATTTGTGGTAATTCCTAGATCCTCGGCATATGCAGCCACTACCTGACCTTTGTCATTCCTAATAATGTCCCCACCACCAACATAACCCAGGTTACCTCTTGCAACCCCATTAAAGTTAATTTTTACCCAGTCTTTGTGAGGACGTTCCCATCTAGTATCTAGTCTCACCTTATTGATTTTTCATATTTAAGATATATTTTTCTGTGGAGAGGATCATTGCATGATTTTCTTGGCTAACAATATTTTTTATACAATCCTCCAATAGGGTTGTTTTTATCTTGGCATAAACCCCAATTATTCCTATGGTTTATTTTTAAACACTCATCTACTTCTTTCTAACCAAATCCCCCAACAATTATGTGGAATGTATTTTTTCCAAAAATTACTGCTTCTTAAGTGCCACTGTTCCCAAATCCTAATTAGAGAATAAGAATGATCCAAGAAACATTAACTTATCTCAATAACATATTTAGGATATCATGAAAAAAATCACAAGTTCCAAATTGATGGCCACACACTCATCCTCTTTGTTACATAAGACAAAAATAGTTGGAACCACAATATCTCTTTTGAACATATTATCTTTCATAAGGATCCTATTGAAAATGGCAATCCAAACAAACATAGCAACCTTAGGAATGATGTTTAGCTTCCAATTTTTTTTAAGCTCGGGTTTCTCTAAGGTTACTTTACCCAAGACTCTATATCCATCCTTCACCAAGTACTAGCCTTTCTGGTTTCTTCCCCAAATTATTTGATCCTCCTTTTAACCTCTACCTAAATAATAAATCCTTAAAATATTTTGTAGATATTTACCCACCGAGCCTTGCATATCTTCTTGCAGGATTTTCCACTCCTTGAAATCACCAACCGTATAAAATATAACCAATAATTTTCTTACCATAGGTTCTGGTTAAATTTTCTTTAATATCTTCGAACTTTTTGTAGTTTGCTAAAGGCTCCTCATGAATCCAAGGGTCTTTCCAAAAGTCAATTTTGTCCCCCTACCTACTCTCTATTTTAGACCTTGTCATAGAAATTTTCTGATATTGATCATAGTTTACCAAAAAATAGACCCACATGGAGGATAAGAACAACTGATAAAGTGGTTTCTACCCTCTAAGTATTTTTTTTGGATAATGCTAGCTCATTTCCTTGATGCTCCAATGCAAAGCCTCCAACCATTATTAGATAGAATGGCTCTATTTAGATCTCTCAACTTCCTCAAAATAAGACCCCCATTTTGTGAAGGTTGGTAGCAGGTATTCCATATATTTTTTTTAAATAAAGAGGTAAAAATTTATTGATAAAAATTTTGTATTACATAGTATAGTTGAGCCCCCAACTAGGACTCAAATAAGCAACAAGACAGGTTAAAACCACCAGATAAGGTCAAAATATGATGAAGACAACAAGAACAAACCACATTAAGTCTTAAAATCCTTGTGAATCAACTCCCAAAGGCATTGAGAGTCCCTAGACAGGAGACTCTCCCAATTATTGATAACCCAAGGATCCGATAGCTCAGAAGCCCTTTTGACCAGGTAATCAGCAACCCCATTCCATTCCCTTGGAATGTACACAAAAGATATAAATTCAAACTCTTCACTCATTCTAATAATCTAAACATCCACATAGGCCAACTACCAATTAAAATACTCCACCCTTTTTCTATTTAAAATATTAACCAAAATTTGAGAGTCGAACTCACATATAATCATGCGCCACCCATGAGAATACCCCCTCTGCAAGGCCTCAAGAATTACAAGAGATTCCATAAAATTGTTGGAGTGAACACCTTTATAAATGTAAAAGAAAAAATTGACCATGCTAGCAGAATATCTCCCAACATCACCAAGTCTAGCATGTCTAGGATTGTCCCTGGACAACCCATCAGTATTAATTTTTAAAACTCCTCTAGGGGGGGCCTCCACCTCTCATCTCTCCTTACCTTGTTGCTGATTTGAGGAACCTTGCTAGGGCTATAATATTTCACACCAACCCCAAGGATACCAAGGACCTACCTTACCTTCTCCTCCCTAGAGTCCAAAATATGGTGCACATCACATTTGCTATGGATAGTTTCTTAAACCATACACAGGATCATTTTCTAGATCTGTTGAACGACCAAATGACTGCCCTGAAAGATGTAATGGTTTTGTTTGAGCCAAATATACCAGATGATGCAAGAAAGGCCCAAATTCCAAGCCACCCAGAGGAAGGGGGCCTTGGTTGGAGGTTTTCCCAAACTACTCCAAAACTCCACCAAGGAGAGAACATGAATACAAGGATGGTTCTAGGCACTCCACTAATGATACCAAATGTCTTTGGTAAGAGAGCATTGGAAAAATAAATAAGAAGAGTTGTCCTAATTCTTACCGTAAATGACATACAAAGAGGGACCCTGAAATACCCTCTTCCTCAAGTTATCCCAAGTGAGGCATTTATTACGAGCTACCAACCAAAGAAATAAGTTACATTTTGGACAAGAAAATATGTTCCACACCTTTTTTCACCATATGATAGGGAGACTCCTGAGCTTTTACTTATTAAAAACTTGATAACCATAGGCTACATAGTAGGTTACCTTAGTATTAGGGTTCCAAGCCAGAATATCTTTACCTCTCAATGAATAACAGGGTCTCCCTGCAAGAATAATAGAAAGTACATCTCTATCCTCGACCAATATCCCTTGGGGCCATTCTTGCAGATATTTCCACCTATACATATCCAGATTTCCAAAAGACTATATTTTTTTAAATTCCTCCACACAAGACGAGCCCGCTTCCAAGAAAAAAATGCTTAGGGAACATAACCTAGGATATTGAGTCAATATAGGAGGGTGGCCATACCAAGAATCCTCCTAGAAAATAGCATTTGATCCTTGATTGTGAATCCATAACAAACCCTCCTTAATTAAATTAGCTCCTCTTTTTAGAGTGTCCCATATAACTGAACCTTTTCCAACCAAGCTGACTCTAGGGATATCAGCCTCAGAAATACCTCTCAAGTATTTACAAGATAAAATTTTAGCCCAAATTCGATCTTGAGAGGTACACCATCTCCAATAAATTTTTACAGCTAAAGCCTGTCTAGAAAAAGTCGTCTATCACAACCCAAGGCCTTCCTCTTGAATCGATCTACAAATAGAATCCCACCTAACCAAACTCCATTGAGATTAATCAAGTTTTCCAAACCACAAAAACTATCTTGACAAAGCATCCATATCCTTGATGAAATAAGAGGGAGTTATTTGCAAAAAAACACCTATAAATGGGTAAAGCTTGAAAAATAGATTTTAAAAGCAACAATTTACCTACAGAGGATAGCCATCTGACAGTCCAGTGATTCACCTTCATTCTAAACTTATCAAGCATAGACTACCAAGAATATCTAGGTAGAGGATGAGATGAAATCAAAATACCAAGATAAATGAAGGGGGGAGTCCCAACCTGGAATCTTAGAATGCAAGCAATCCTGGATTGAATAAGAGGATGGGTATTGAATAATAAAATAGAAGATGTATCCTCATTAATCAATTGTTTAGAAGCACCAATATATATTTCAAGAGACCATATAATATTGCCAGCTTCCCTGATAGTGGAAACTCCCAGCAAAGCAATATCATAAACAAATTAAATGTGGGAAAGAGGCGTCAAAATACTATCCCACTTACACCTTTGAATGAGACCATGCCTAAAGTGAGACTCAAGCAATATTTACAACCCTTATGCCATAATGATAAACAAATAAGGAGATAAAGGATCTTGCCTTAATTCCCTTGAGGCCTCAAGCAGCTTTGAAAGCTTATTGTTAACAAGAACAAAGAACGAGGAAGATGAAACACAACTCATCACCCATATAATCCATTCCTCCTCAAATCCAAAAGCAATAAGAAATTTCTAAAGAAAGGACCATATGACCCGATCATAGGCTTTGGCCATGTCCAACTTAATGAACATAGTTTTCTCCTTAGAAGTTTCCATCGAGTGAATACCGTCTATAGCAATAACCTCATATAGGATTTTTTGGCCAACAACAAACCCACATTTCTCCTTAGATATAATTTTTCTCAACCATATCTTCATCCTCTCAACAATAATTTTTGTGATGATCTTATACACAACATTGCAGATAGCAATAGTCCTGAACATATCTAGGGAATTCGCTCCTTATTTTTTAGGAATAAGCACCACAAAGGTAGCATTTAGAGACCTTTGCATCTATTTATTATTTTAGAACTCATGGACCACCTCTAGAAGATCAAATTTGATTAACTTCCAAAACTCCTAATAAAAATCAATCGAGAATCCATCCAGGCTTGCGACTTTCTCTTTTTTCATCTTGAATACAACATTCTCCAACTCCTTAAGGGAAATTAGACCCATCAAGTGCTCCTTCATATCTCTAGAAAAATTTGAGGTAATACAGTTTAGAATAAGCTTTTCATCCTCATCATCTGATAGGGAGTCCTCCTTGAAGAGAAAGGAAAAATACCTCCTAGTCTCTTCTGAAATATCCCTGAAAGAAGAGAGCAGGGCACCCTAAGAATTCATAAGAGAGGTAATCAGGTTACCATTACGACGAGCCTTAACTGAGTTATAAAATAATTTCATGTTCCTATACCCTTCCTGAAGCCAATATAATCGAGCTTTTTTTTTCCAAAAAAATTCTTCCCGCAATTGCCATTCAACAAGGTCTTTCACAGCCTCAGATTCCTCAACGAGAAGCTCCTTTGTGAGTCCCTACTCTCTAATGTTCCTTGAAGCTTCTTCCACCCTCCTAAGAGCCACCCACTTAGACAAGTAAAGGTTCCCAAAATTTAGTTTATCCTATATCTTCAATTTATGCTTAACAAATTATAGTCACTTCATAAAGGAATATATAGCGGTGCCATGAGGAGGTTTGCCATTGGTCCACCAGCCTCACATGAAATCATGAAGCTTAGGATCTCGAAGCCACATAAGTTGAAACTTAAATGAAGGATTATTATTTAGCCTTAACTCTAGAGAAGAGAGTTTGAGAGGCCAATGATCAAATCCCCAACCCTCCAAAATCATAAAACTAGCACTTGTGTTATTACCAATCCAAAAACTAGATATCTTTCCCACATCTTCTATTGTGTTAGGTAAATATCCCATTATTTGGCTTAATTTCAACCAAGTTTAAGGCTCATATATAAGAATTGAATATAAAATAAAAATGCTCAAGATGATTAACCCCACCATGTTTCTCCTCTAGAAAATTGATAGAGTTGAAGTCTCCAGCCAAAATCCATGGGTACAGGGGAGCCATACTTCTCACAAAGCCAATGTGCTCCCATAAATTCACTTTACCATTGTAATAAATAGGAGCATACATATTTGTAACTAGGATGGTTTCACCAGATTCATTATCATACCCGATCATTTAAATAGACCATCTACTAGAAATCCAATTAAGAGGAGAGATCTTAACCATATTCCATAAACAAACAACACCACAAGCATATCCACATGCACCAATTGTATTGCTACAAATTTTTTGCATCCTTACCCTCAGGCTCTAGGATTCATACCCAGAAGGGGGATGCGAGAAGGATGGGACAATACCTCAGACTGAGAGGCCCTTTGAAGGTCCCGCCTCTCGGGGGACGAGTATAAAGGTAAATTTTTGACGGATGGTGGGTTCACCAGGAAACTTTTGCCACACCTAGGTTGGGAATGGGTTTGATGTGTTTGTTTTTATACTCAATAATTCAATTCCTAGATTTGGCAAAGATGAATCTATGCTATTATATATGCCAATGCTGATTTAAATGGATACAAAAACATAAATGCATGTTAAACATAGAGAATATCCTAACTAGAACAGTACATACCTGATTTTGGATGTCTAATGAAGATTTTGAGTTTTGTAGTAGTCCAGATCATCTCAACTCATACGTAATAATCTGATATTTCACATAATCACCGCAAATCACAGTCGATCATCTGAGATCAAATGGAATCATCTGAAATCTAACAAATTCGTCAAAAACCTGCAATCACAAAAAAAGATACAAAATACCAAATATGCAACTGTAGAAGCAACAGAGAATGATAGTAATAATAGTAAACGTGCCTAAATAATGGATTTAAATAACAAACAAGAGAAATGCAATAGATTTAATATTTGATTTTAACTTTATCATGTGGTTATGCTAAATGAGGTGAACTCCAAGATGCATAAACATAATAACTTAAGATAATACAGAATTACAATGGGAAAATACAAAAACAGTTTAAGAAAATGCAAACTCTAGGCTCTGATTGCCCCCAATCTGGACTACAATCGGGATCACCTCCAATCGTACGATATCATCTATGATGCGTAGTCGTTATACCATCATTAATTCTCAATGAATCTATCAATCCAGGGCAGTGTACAAGGCTATCTACGAAAGAAGTGAAACAACTATAACTTAGGTCAATCTAAAGCAACAAGTCTTATTGGTGGAATCGATTGTGTGGGGGTTTTAGGACATTCCTATCTCTAAATTGCATGAATTAAACCTTAATCTAAGTTGTAGAATTGAAAACTAATCATTAACTGTAGAAATGAAGTCCTAATTACAATTGCAGAATGAGACCTAATTATATTGCAGAAATAACAGTTGCAGAATTGAAAGTTTGATCCTAATTGCAAAAAGGAAATCTAATTACTTTTGAAATAATGAAAGTATAATTCTAATATGGAAATGAAAACTATTAAAGTTTTGTAACAGAAGGTTGTCAATCTTCTGTGCAGGATTTGACAGCAAAACATAAAATGCAGGAAATTGCTGAAAAAATAGTCAATTCTGGAAATAATAGTCTGAAATAAAGTGGAAGCTTTGTTGAAAGTAAGATTACAACTAAAACATTAAGCACAAGGTTAATCTAAGCATAAATAAACTAAGACTACAAATATTGTCAACTGTTTACAAGCAATTGAAATAACAAGTTCTATAACTCATTCTACTGCAGCAAAATCAGAATAAACACCTGCTTGTTAGTCCTCCTCCTAGGTCTAGAAGTGGCTAGCCTCCTTGTCTAGAAGAAGGTGTGAGTATCTCTCTCTCTTTCTAAATCTTAATCACACTCATTTACAAGCAATATGAAATAGAACTGGTGCACTTTATTGATTAAAAGACATGATTACAATAATTCTGTTGAAAAACTGTTACAGGATTGTAACAGTCAATTTCTATCTATTTTCTGCTTCTTCCTTACTTTCTACTTCCTCTGCCTCTATATCCTATTATGATACTACCTGGCTCAACCTGAACGGGAGAAATATTTATAGATGTCCTAAGGTCTAATTACAAACAAAGAATATCTCAAAAGATCTAATCGTATAATGTTGCAACAAATTCTAGTTTTATCCTAGAAGAAGATTAAAACTTGATCTTTCCCTTAATGATGGCTTTGGTCGGCAATGATGGCAAAGACAGATGGAAGATATTTTCCTTTAATTTTTCCAACCTTTATTTCCCTTTTTCCGGCTTCATAAATTGGTCAACAAGTCAAAAAGCACACTCTATTTTCATTCCGAAGATAAGTGGCTTCATTTCGAAGATAATGCAATTCTCATTTCGAAGATCGCTCATTTCGAAGATACTGCATTCTCATTCCAAAGATCACTCATTTCGAAGATACTGCATGCTTCATTTCGAATATCCGCTTATTCTGAAGACGTTGCATTCTTCATTCCGAAGATCCGCTCATTTCGAAGACGCTATGTTCTTTCATTCCGAAGATATCTGTTCATTCCGAAGATACTTCGAAATGAACAAATGTATGATTTTCCATTGATTTCTTCTGCATATCTCAGGTGGTTTATCTCCTAAGATCAAATTCCAATGGTCTTCATCCCTTTCCTCATGTGAATTCCATGCCTTGCTATTTATGGACAGTTGGCTGGAATTTACATGGGAAAGACCATTTTTTGCTGCATAGCAACAGTTTGCTTGCACTGTTGCCAGATTTAGGTGAAATAAATTCTTGAGACAAATCAAAACATGATTAGTGAAATGCTGCTATTATTCTAAGCATATCTCATTTTAGCAAATCATAGCAAAAAGAACACAAAACTATGATAAAAGTTGTAAAATCAACATATAATATTTCAAATAAATTGATCATGCAAAATGGTTAATATACAGCATATTGAATCAACTTAACTAACATATCAGATAAAACATAAGAGTTTATAGGCATTTTTAGTATTCAAAACATGTTATGATTGAGGCATTTCCAAGGCCTCATCATTTTCCCCCCAACTTATATTAATGCATGCCCTCATGCATTCTGTTGGGCTATGGAATCACATATGTCCATGTTTAGATCCCATGACCTATAGAATAATTTCTTGCCTATGTAATACCCCCTATTTTCCTGAATGTTTCTGAGCCAGTCTTCAAATTGTTCATCAAGTTGGGCATCTTCCTCAAAGTAGAATGAAACTGGAGTAATGATGGTCAGAGGCCTGAACCTGAGACCTATCTAGTTATGTTGCATGATCTGAATCAGCTAGATTACACCTTCTGCTCTTCTTCTGGACCATTCTAATTTGATGGGGGAGATAGGTTCTCTTTTCCTAAAAGACATGGAAAGTTCAGCCCATCTGTCTCTACATACTGAAAATGCTGGAAAGAAATTATGATCACAGAAATTGTTAAATCTGGCCACACAGTCCCTTAAATTTTTCAAGTACATTCTCTTTATATCATCCCTGTTCATCATTGAGAAGTGCTTCCTGGTGATAACTAGGTAATTTGGCTAGATTGCTCTGACTAACAACTCAGCCCTTGTTTCAATCACTTTATTCCTGCTTTTTCTCTTGATCCCAGTAAAGTTGATTCTACAAAGTAGACATAAATGCTCTCAACTGAACATCTCTAATGTAGATTTGAGGATGAGATTCAACTTCCTTTGGAATGAAGAAACTGTGTAAAAGCAGTTCACACAAGAGATTTTTTTGCTCAAAAGGACTTTCAAAATATGCCTCCAAAAAATCTGCAATAGTGTCCAATTTATATGGGAGGTTTGAAGTAATCCTCATGACCTGCCATCTGAGGTATTTTTCTTTCAAAATAAGGCTGTAAAATCTAGCTGGTCGTCTAAATTGGACTAAAAATTTAGCAATTTGGCATAAGTCAGATACCTTTTCTTTTAATGCCTAAATTTATGTGTCCTTGGCTTCTAGCTGTTTTGCTTCCAATTTGAACTTTTTAGTTTTAGTGGCAAGCTGCTCATATCTAATCATCCAGCTAGCTATGTCTGCATTTTACTGCTCTAGAGACACAGTATTAGGTGGTCTTACTACAAGGGGGATCCTAGGCAAAAAATTTATTTGAACTCCTTTTTCTGCCACATCCACTAGCTATTCATCTATTAATAACTCTACTTGCACCCCCTTATTTGTTATTTCTATGGGGTTGTCATCAGATAGTATTTCTACTTGTACCCCATTATCTGTTGTTTCTACTAAAAGTATAACAAGTTGAAAGGTAGGGACCTCAATAGGAGTACTTACTTGAACATTTTATTGTTGCTGGTACTGTTCCTATGTTGGTGGCTCATCTTCAACATCCTTTGCTATGCTCTTCACCATTTCTGAAGCATCTTCAGAACAATAAGGCAATGCTTCAGAATAATATGGTGCTGCTTCAAAATGAACAAGCACTTCTTTAGAATGAAGGAGTGTTGTTTCGGGATGAACTCCTATGTCTGTCTCAATAGAGTCATCTGCCTTTGATAGACCCAAAAGCAATTGAGCCAAATTGTCTTCATCATTGGATATAGCTGGCTATTTTTTAGATTGTGACAACAGTTTTCTCAATTCTGCCACTTCCTACTGAAGCTCTGCAATTTTTATTTTTTGCATCTCAATGATGCTTTCTTTATCTGAAATCCATCTGGTTTGTGTTTTGACAACACTCCTTGCTACCCTCAGCTGCTCTGTGATGTCTTCCACTTCTATTTTTGCTTCAGAAGCTAATGCAGATAAATCAGTTGTAGTTGGCTACTCAACCAATATTTTCTCTTCTTCTGCAATAATTTGTTCTTGTTCAGGAGGCTCTATGAGACTGTCTATAAGGGTATCTACCATATCTATAGCTTGTTGAACTGTAGCCTCCTTTAAACCATCCTGCTCAGTTTCTACCTCAGCTATCTGTTTAGGGAATTCTAGAAAGTTTTCAGATGCTGGTTGTATCTTTGTGACATCTGGGCTGCTTGGTCTATCTTCTTCCTCCATAACCTGTTCTACTGTTTCTTTCAAATGAATTCTTGTAGACCTCCTAGTTCCAGATGCAAACTTCTTCTTTTTGCTCTATTTTTTGGTGACAATAGGGGTCATGGGGTCAGTTTTAGATGTCGTTGTTTCCCTTGTTATTTTTGCCTCTATTTGGTTAAGTGCTTCACTTCTCTATTCTGACAAATCAGTTGCAGCTTCAGCAAAACAAACCTTCTTTTGTTTTTCTGCTATGTTGCCAGTTCTAGATACTCTTCTCTTTTGTTTCTTAGCTCATGAAGTTGAGGGTTTAGGAGCAAGGTTTTCTGCTGCTGTTGTGGGGTGTAGTTCTGTAATAGCTTCAAGGGTACCTTCTGCAGTTTCTTCTACAGCATCTTCTGCAACATTTTTTGCAGCAGTTGTTTCCTCTTCTATAGCAACATTAGTAGCATTTGGTTCTTCTTCTTCCTCACTTTCATCCCCAAAAATGACATCATTTAGGGTAGAGTAAAACCTATAAAAAATCCTAGGGTTCCCTCTAAAATGGTGTTGGCAAACTAATTTGATGAGGCCATGATGGCGAAGGCTTCCTTTACCCTCCTGATATCTCTTTGCCATGTTCTTTAACTCTTGATATAGATACAAGGGAAGATTTACCCTAACTTCTGGTTGTTGCCCACCATGTCTGAGATGGTTTAAAATTCGTAGATGATACCCTGATAATAGCACATACTTCCTTCACAAGTTAGAAATTTAATTACCCAGGTGGCTACTTCATCCTAGGGTTCCTGCAGGCTGGCCCTTTTTAACCCTTTGCATATGTTGTTATGGGTTAAGTACTCTGGTTCTCTATCATTTTCTTCTACAAACTGATTAACTACATTTGCCAATGTGTTCTTGCTAGATATAGAAATTGAAATCCCTTCTAATGTCAGCTCTGTAATCTGACTTGAAATTTTAGGGCTTACCTCAATAGTCATGTCGTTAACATGTGCTCGGTTGTTTTTGAACGTATGGGCGAACATGCCAGCCAAATCTTTAGAAGACCCATTGAATTTATCCAAAAATGGCATAAACCCTCCATTTTCAAAAATTTGCACGACTGCCAGATTTTCTTGGAGGTAAGTGGTATCTGTAGGCTCTGTTATGATCTTTCGCCCCATCTTTTCTGTTTAAAAACCGTACACTATGACTATTGTTCTTCTGCTAGATTTTTGGCTATTTAATGTTGCAGATTTGCAGAGTTTTAGTTTGAAACCTTCGTTGCCCTGTTTCTCATTTGCTTCTTTGGAATGAACCGTAACCTGAGCACTGTACTTCACAAAAATGTCTTCGAAAAGAAAGGTGGCACACATTTCTACTGTTGCACTGAACACCTATCCGTCAATGATTTCTTGGATGTCCTTGCCATCAGATCCACCTCATTTGGTTTTAATTTTTCTGTTCAGTCCACAGATTCTCACGTGCATGTGTATTGTCATTAAAAATTGGTGGCATATGGTTGGTCACGTCCTCCATATTTCCAATGGGTGCAAAAATAAACCATGTGCTGACTGACACGTGTTCCTTCATCGCATGCAACTAAAAATTTTGATTTTGTTGTACCTTGTCTTCTTGGATGCCATGTGGAAATGCTCTTTCCAAATATTATAACTTATTACGCAAACAAAACTTTATTTCGAAGATTATGACTTCATTCCGAAGATGAGTCTTCATTCCAAAGACAAATCCTCATTCCAAAGATTATATCTTCATTTCGAAGACAGGTCTTCATTCCAAAGACAAATCCTCTTTTGCAAATTTAAATCTTCATTCCGAAGATCAGTCCTCATTCCGAAGATCAATCCTCATTCCAAAGATTAGGTTGTATTGCAAAGGTAAATCGTCATTTCGAAGACAGATCCTTCATTTCGAAGATAGATCCTCATTTCAAAGACAGATCTTCATTCCAAAGACAGATCTTCATTCCGAAGATAGATCCTTATTCTGAAGATGATGCAGCAAGTCATCATTCCGAAGATAATTTTCAATCTGAAGATAATACAACAAGCACTGTTTTTCGCATTCTTGTTCCAAATATTAGGCAGAAATCAATATTTTCATTTTCAAAACATGTTTTAAGTATGCCAACTCTTATGAATACCTTTTATGCTAATGGTTAATTGTCACATACTATATACCAATCATTTTACAATGAAGAAATGTAAGAAATATATACCTGATAAAAATAGTTAATGCCAATTTTGAAGAATGACTGCCTTTGTTGATATTCTGCTGAGATTTTCTGCAACATTTCAAAACAAGTGCACTTGGTGAATTTGTACAATGATGGTTCAGAAATTTCTCAAGGTTATGCATGCCAGAAAACTGGTTTTCATGCATACCAACCCAGTAGTGCCTTAAGAAAATGTTTTCACTGTTGAGTTATTCATTTTTCTCTTTTTTTTTTTTTTTGATCTTGACTATGCCCATGAAGGAATTTCATGATTTCCCCTAAAACCATGCACGTGAAGGAATTCATACTCAGAATTTATTCATCTTTTTGTTTTCTATTTTTTTTTTTGTATTTTCTACTTTTTCTTGAAATCCACTGGCTGTTCATCTGTTAATAACTCTACTTGCACCCCCTTATTTGCTATTTATATGGGGTTGTCATCAGATAGTACTTCTACTTGTACCCCCTTATCTGTTGTTTCTACTGAAAGTGTAACAAGTTGAAATGCAGGGACCTCAATAGGAGTACTTACTTGAAAATTTTATTGCTACTAGGACTGTTCCTATGTTGGTGGCTCATCTTCAACATCCTCTGCTATGCTCTTCACCATTTCTAAAGCATCTTCAGAATAAGAAGGCAATGCTTCAGAATAAGATGGTGCTGCTTTAGAATGAATAGGCACTTCTTCAAAATGAAGGAGTGCTATTTCAGGATGAACTCCTATGTCTGTCTCAACAGAGTCATCTGCCCTTGGTAGAGCCAAAAGCAATTGAGCCAAATTGTCTTCATCATTGGATATAGCTAGCTATTTTTTATATTGTGACAACAGTTTTATCAATTCTGCCACTTCTTGCTGAAGCTCTGCAATTTTTATTTCTTGCATCTCAATGATGCTTTCTTTCTCTGAAATCCATCTGGTCTGTGTTTTGACAACACTCCTTGTTTCCCTCAACTGCTCTGTGATGTCTTCCACTTCTGTTTTTGCTTCAAAAGTTGATGTAGATAAATCAGTTATAGTTGGCTGCTCAACCAATATTTTCTCTTCTTCTACAAAAATTTGTTCTTGTTTAGGAGGCTCTGTGAGACTGTCTATAAGGGTATCTACCATATCTGTAGCCTGTTGAACTGTAGCCTCCTCCAAACCATCCTACTCAGTTTACGCCTCAGCTATCTATTCAGGGAATTTTGGAAAGTTTTTAGATGCTGGTTGTATCTCTGTGACATCTGGGCTACTTGGTCTATCTTCTTCCTCCATAACCTGTTCTGTTGTTTCTTTCAAATGATTTCTTGTAGACCTCCTAGTTCTAGATGCAAACTTCTTCTTTTTGCTCTATTTTTTGGTGACAGCAAGGGTCATGGGGTCAGTTTTAGATGTCATTGTTTCCCTTGTTATTTCTGCCTCTATTTGGTTAAGTGCTTCACTTCTCTATTCTGACAAATCAGTTGCAGCTTTAGAAAAATGAAACTTCTTTTGTTTTTTTGCTATGTTGCCAGTTCCAGATCCTCTTCTTTTTTGTTTCTTAGCTCATGAAGTTGAGGGTTCAGGAGCAAGGTTTTCTGCTACTGCTGTGGGGTGTAGTTCTGTAACAACTTCAAGGGTACCTTCTACAGTTTCTTCTGCAACATCTTCTGCAACATTTTTTGCAGCAACTATTTCCTCTTATGCAACAACATCAGCAGCATTTGGTTCTTCTTCTTCCTCACTTTCATCCCCAAAAATGACATCATTTAGGGTAGAGTAAAACCTATAAAAACTCCTAGGGTTCCCTCTAAAATGGTGTTGGCAAAGTAATTTGATGATGCCATGATGGCGAAGGCTTCCTTTACCCTCCTGATATCTCTTTGCCATGTTCTTTAACTCTTGATACAGATACAGAGGAAGATTTACCCTAACTTCTAGTTGTTGCCCACCATGTCTGAGATGGTTCAAAATTTGTAGATGATGCCCTGATAACGACACATATCGCCCTTCACAGGTTAGAAATTTAATTACCCAGGTGGCTACTTCATCCTAGGGTTCCTGCAGGCTAGCCCTTTTTAACCCTTTGCATGTGTTGTTATGGGTTAAGTACTCTGGTTCTCTATCATTTTCTTCTACAAACTAATTAACTACATTTGCCAATGTGTTCTTGCTAGATATAGAAATTGAAATCCCTTCTAATGGCAGCTCTGTAATTTGACTTAAAATTTCAGGGCTTACCTCAATAGTCATGTCGTTAACATGTGCTCGGTTGTTTCTGAACATATGGGTGAACATGTCAGCCACATCTTCAGAAGACCCATTGAATTTATCCAAAAATGGCATAAACCCTCCATTTTCAAAAATTTGCACGACTGGCAGATTTTCTCGGAGGTAAGTGGTATTTGTAGGCTCTATTCTGATCTTTCGCCCCATCTTTTCTATTTAAAAAAATGTACACTGCAGCTGCTGTTCTTTTGTTGGATTTTTGGTTGTTTAATGTTGTAGATTTGCAAAGTTTTTAGTTTAAAACCTTCGTTGCCCTGTTTCTCGTCTTCTTCTTCAGAATGAACCATAACCTGTGCACTGTACTTTACAAACACGTCTTCGAAAAGAAATATGGCACACATTTCTACTTTTGCACTGTACACCTGTTCGTTGATAATTGCATGGATGTCCTTGCCGTCAGATCCACCTCATTAGTTTTGCAGATTCTCACATGCATGTTTATTGGCATTAAAAACTGGTGGCATATGGTTGGTCACGTCCTCCGTATTTCCAATGGGTGCAAAAACAAACCATGTGCTGACTGACATGTGTTCCTTCATCGCATGCAAAAAAGAATTTGATTTTGTCATACCTTGTTTTCTTGGATGCCACGTGGAAATGCTCTTTTCGAATATTATAACTTATTGCGTAGACAAAATTTCATTTCGAAGATTATGACCTCATTCCGAAGACAAGTCTTCATTCCGAAGACAAGTCTTCATTTCGAAGACAAATCCTCATTCCGAATATTATGACTTCATTTCGAAGACATGTCTTCACTCCGAAGACATCTTTGCAAAATTTTTATTTCGAAGATTAATCCTCATTCCGAAGATCAATCCTCATTTTGAAGATCAATCCTCATTCCGAAGATCAGGCTGTATTGTGAAGGTAAATCGTCATTCCGAAGACAGACCCTCATCCTGAAGATAGATTCTCATTCCAAAGATAGATCTTCATTCAAAAGATGATGTAGCAAGTTGTCATTTCAAAGACCAAGTTTCATTCTTAAGACAAATTGTCATTCCGAAGACAAAGTTTCTTTCTAAAAACAAAGTGCAACATTCATTTTGTTGTCATTCTGAAGACAATTTCATTCCGAAGATAATACAGCAGGCATTGTTTTTGGCATTCTTCTTTCGAATATTAGGCAGAAATCAATATTTTTATTTTCAAAACATGTCTTAAGTATGCCAACTCTTATAAATACCTTTTATGCTAATGGTTAATTGTCACATACTATATACCAATCATTTTACAATGAAGAAATGTAAGAAATATATACCTGATAAAAACAGTTAATGCCAATTTTGAAGAATGACTGCCTTTGTTGATATTCTGCTGAGATTATCTGCAACATTTCAAAACAATTGCACTTGGTGAATTTGTACAATGATGGTTCAGAAATTTCTCAAGGTTATGCATGCCAAAAAATTGGTTTTCATGCATACCAACCCAGTAGTGCCTTAAGAAAAGGTTTTCACTCCTAAGTTATTCATTTTTCTCTTTTTTTTTTTTTTTCTTGATCCTGACTATGCCCATGAAGGAATTTCATGATTTCCCCTGAAACCATGCCCGTGAAGGAATTCATACTCAAAATTTATTTATCTTTTTGTTTTCTATTTTTTTCTATTTTTTTTTGTATTTTCTGCATTATTTTGAAATCTACTGATCATGTTGATTGTTTTGAAGTGGAAGAGGGAATCTCTTCCACCTGCTGTGTATCCAAACTATCAAGTTGCTGCAAGAATTCTTCTTTAGTCAGAGGTGTATGGTATACCCTGAGGCGATGTCCATTCACTACCAAATTTCTTTGTGACCCATCAATAGGGGATAAACGATCTGCTCCATTTTTAAATACCTCCTCAATCCAGTAAGGTCCCAACCATCTAGTTCTCAGTTTTTTAGTGAAGTCTTCATATTGAGAATCAAACAATAAAGCCCAATCTCCTTGTTAAAGTTTCCTCTGATGAATGTGACTGTCATACCACAGCTTCCTCTACTATTGAATTACCTCAGTTTGATGTAGAGCATCCAATCTAAGTTCATCCAATGCATTCAACTATAGAATCCTATATGTTTGTGCCTGTGACAATTTAATTCCAATTTCCAGTGTTGTGCGCAATGTTAGTAGCTCAAATTCAATAGGTAAGAGAAGCTTTTTACCAAAGACTAGTTCATAAGGTGTGAATCCAGTAGTGGACTTCCAAGTAGTATTGTAGGCCCAAACTGCTTTAGGTAATTTAACTAGCCAATTTCTCCTATGAAAATATACTATTTTTGTCAAGATGCGTTCTAGTTCCCTGTTTGTTACTTCAACCTAGCCATTTGCTTGTGGGTGGTAAGGTGATGATTTCCTATGTTTGATTTCATACAATTCTATAAATGCTTTTATGACTTTGGATGCAAATTGGGGTCCTTGGTCTATGGTGATAGACCGTGGAGCTCCAAATCTCTAAAAAATATGAGTATACAAGAAATCAGCGACCTTCTCTTCACAAGCATGTTTGAAAGCACACACCTCTACCCACTTTGTCAGGTAATCAGTGCATACTAGAATATGCACCTTTCCTTGAGAAGGTGGATCAATAGGTCCTACAAAATCAAGCCCCCACCTCTCAAATGGTTCTAAAACCATTTGAGGCTGTAGTGGCATCTCATTTGTATAAGTGGGTTTCCCCATTCTTTGGCATGCATCACAATGCCTGATGTACTTTCTCACATCCTTGTGAAGATATGGCCAATAATATCTTGTCCCTAAGATTTTCCTAACTGTGCTTTTTATAGAATAGTGTCCACCTGAGGGTTCATCATGACAACCTCTAAGGATATCATACACTTCATCCTTTCGGATGCACCTACATAACACATGGTCAGGACTGCACTTTGATATCAAATTCTTGCAGCAACAGCAACCAACGAATAACTCTTGCACTTACCATAGGTTTATTCATCAAATACTTAATGGTTGTATGATCTGTGTGAATAAATATTTTACAACCTATGATATAATGCCTAAATTTGTTGATGGCATAAATTATTGCTACGAATTCCTTCTTAGTTGTTGTATAATTTTTCTCGGCTCCTGTCAAGTTCTTGCTAATGTTGTAGATGGTATAATTTTCACCATTATCAATTTGTCCTAATGTTGCTCCAATTTTTGTATTGGAGGCATCAGTCTGTATGTGAAATGGTAATTTCCAATTAGGTCCTCTGAGCATAGGTGAAGTTATCAATTTCTCTTTCAGAGCTTCAAATGCTTCCTGACACTTTGCATTCCAAGAGAATTTAGAATCTTTAGTCAATAGGGCAAACATAGGACTTGCTATTGTACTAAAGTTGGTAATAAACCAGCGATAAAAACCAATGTGTCCTAGGAAGCTTCTATCATTAGTCTGAGTTTTAGGAGGAAGGAGATTCTTGATAATTTCAACCTTCTTTGGATCAACTTGGATCCCTTCAGGAGAGATGTGATGACCAAGAACTATCCCTTCCTTCATCATCATGAAGCATTTATCTGGATTTAAGGATAAGTGGTATGTTTCATAGTGAGTTAAGACTTTATCAATATTTTCCAATGTAAAATCAAAAGTTTGTCCACATACTGTGAAATCATCCATGTATATTTCAACGCTTTTGGTGGTCAAATCAGCAAAAATTGCTAGGACTGCTCGCTGAAAAGTTGCTGGGGCATTACACAAACCAAAAGGTAAAACCCTATAGGCAAATGTTCCCTATGGACATGTAAAAGTTGTCTTATCTTGATCTTCAGGTGCAATCTGAATTTGATTATATCCACTAAATCCATCAAGAAAACAAAAGTATCTTTTTCCAACAAGAGTATCTAACACCTGATCTATGAAAGGTAATGGAAAATGGTCTTTGTATGTCACCTTATTCAACTCTCTATAGTCTACACACTCTCATTTTTCCATTTTTCTTAGGAACTATTACCAATGGAGAAACCCATTGGCTATCAAAAATTGGGTAAATAAATCCTACTTCCAGGAGTTTTTCAATTTCTTCTTTCACAATATCTCTTAAGGCAGGATTCAATCTTCTTTGAGGTTGTCTGACTGGCTTGAATTCTTCAGTATAGATTCTATGGGTACATATATCAAGATGAACTCCTGACATATCTTTGTAGTTCCAAGCAAAAGCGTAAACATGCTTCTGCAAGACAACTATCAGTTTTTCTTCCTCTTCCCTAGTAAGCTGGCTGTAGATGTTCAGAAATTTGCTTGGTTGGACTTCTATTTGTTTTGTATTTAGAAGGATTGAATTCACTCATTCATACCTAGTGATTAAGTAATTAAGAGGACATTTCTGAGATGGGAGAAAAGAAGCAGTTTATGTTTTATTGCTCCTTGATGGAAGCATATCTTGTATGGAACAGTGAGAAGGAAAAATCAGATGATGGTGCCATCCATGTGGTAGTGAAACAGAGTTTCCCTGTGATAGTACACATGGTTCATCTACAGATTTTTTATTCTATTCACTCCTTATCAACTATTGGATATTTGTTGTTTCCCCTTCTAAACCTTGTTCATGCAGAACATTCATCAGGATTGTTTCATTTTCTAAATTTTCTGTGTCACCGAGGTCTTCTGTGTGTTCTCTTACTACTAAGGTAGCTAGTGTAGAAATGACCTCTTCTGGTTCTTCCTCTGAGTCAGAAAACCATAACTGACCTGAAAATTTGTTGGATGGTTTTGCAGGAGGATATAAAGAAATTTGTTTCAGATCAATACCATTTGAAATAGTCATATTTCCAGATTTGTAGTCTATGAAGGCTGCTGCAGTTGCAAGCCAAGGTCTTCCCAAAATAATGGGATATCCATGTGCTGAATTTCTTGGCTATAAAACCAAAAAATTTGTACGAAATTCCCAAGAAGAAACTTCTATAGGGACATCTTCAATGATTCCTTCAAGTTTTGCAACTGACCTATTAGCCATTTCTAAAACTATAAATGTGGGGCTAAGATGTTTGAGCTATAATTGTTCCATTGTATCCTTGGTCATGACATTTATTACAGCTCATAGATCCACTAAAACATTTGATATTGGTACTGAACCTATGTTTACTGTGATAACTGGGCTTCCTGGATCACTATACTTTGGAGGTACTAGTTTTCTAGATAAGAGATCAACTATCTTCCCTTCAACCTACACAGTCTTGGGAAATGCTTTCTTTTTTCTTCTTGCTCTTTTAATGCACAAATTTTGAACAGTACTGTTAATCTCTAGTACTTCCTTAATGGCTTGCAATAAGGGCAATGATATAGTCAACTTTTTGAGTTCTTTGACCAATTCTGACTCAGAATTTTTTGATATTGCATTAAGTCTTTTAGGATATGGAATTATCCTTGGTAATTTTTTTGCTTGTGTCTCTTTCTCTATTTTTGTTTGGATTCTCTCTGGTTCTGATGATTCTTGCTCTTTATTTTCTTTGATTTCAATTGAAACTGGTTTAGGTACAACTTTCCCTGAACGAAGTTGGATGTTACTACAATCAAGAACATTAATTTCAACATTTTCTTCAGCTTCAGCCACATAGATAGGAGGTGTCTATATTATGCTATTTGGATTAGTGAATGGCTGAGCTGGCAATTGAGGTTGTTTCACTTGTTGTGTTTGTTGTTGTTTTTCTTAAAAATTTTGATTAGGTGCAGGCAACAAATGCTGAGTTTGACCTTGATTCCTTTGCTGCCTTGGATAGGATTGGTATTATTGATTCCACTATGGTTGGTTTTGCATCCAATGTGGATTAGTTTGATTTTGATTCCAAGATGGATTGTTTTTATTCCAAGATGGGTTATTTTGATTCCATGAGGGGTTGTTTTGATTTTGATTCCAGGCTGGGTTACTCCAATTTGATTGTGGCCATTCTTGGGAATTTGTCCATTGAGGATAATTCCAAGGACATTGGGGTGGTTCTGATTGTCCCCAAGGCATAGTACCAGGATTATGCCCCCAATTTGTACGAAAACGAGGGGGATTTTGATATTGATAAAAATTTCCCCTTTGTTTTGGTCCAATATAGTTGAGTTCCTCAGTCTGGTTTTCTAACACAGTTTTGAGTTGTGGTAGCAGGTGGCATTGATCAGTTGAATGCCTTTTTGAACAGATACTACAAATGGCTAAGATAGATGTTTTATTCAAAGGACATTCCTGCAAAGCATGTTTATTTCTACATCTTGGGCAATAAATTGCCAAAGGTTTTGTGTTATTTGCTTTTGCAGACATTTCCCCCAAAGTAGTGTTTAAGTGCACTAGAATATCAGTTTTGAAATTTGCAAGTTCCTCTATCAGGTCCTTCACATCAGTGCCATTTGTGCGGCTTTTTCTTCTTCTTTGCTTAGTGCAAGAGTAATTCCTACAAAGATCCATAATTTCCTCATTACTGAGAGTGGTTACATCCCATTTTCCCATCAAATCTAGAACTTCTCTAGATTCATCTTGCAATCCTCTCAAAAAGATGGTTTTACATAATTTTGGTTCTACAAGTCCACATCTCCTTTGAACAAAGAAGAACCTATCAAGATAATCTTCCAATGTCTCATCATCTTCCTGCTTGATTCTGAATAACTCATCTTTTCTATTTCTTACATGGCAATATTCTTGATATTTGTCTAAAAAGACAGTCTCCATTTGATCCCAGGTTCTTATGGAATTTGGCTCTAGGCTCATGAACCAGCGCAATGCTGAATCTTTGAGAGTTGAGGGAAAAACCTTAAGTTTTTTATTGTCATTTATATGATCATAGGTCTAACACACTACCTTGAATTCAAACAAAAATTGGTCAGGATCTTCAGATACAACACCTCAAAAGGTTGGAAGTACTGAAGGTGAAATGGTCTTCATAAGAGAGTTTTGTGTTGGATTCAGACGAATAGGATATTCAAATGTTTTGGATAGTTGGAGTATATCCTGATCATCTCCTTCATTATGAACATAGCCATGTTGGCCATATATATTGCCTCCTTATACCATATTTTTCTATTTTTTGGGAGAAGTTAAAGCTTCTCAAATTGTTCTCTCAAGAGGTCCAAGCCTCTCTATTGATTATGAGTCTGATGAATTTTCTTTCTTAGGATATTCTAATGATGATAAAATTGGTGATTTTCCTATCTCAGAATGTTCTAGTGATGGTGATACTGGTGATTTTTATATCAATATTTTTGGTAATTCAAACACAGGTGATTCACCCCTTAGGCGTGAAGATCTCCTTAATGGAACAAGCCAAGGATCCTTTGGGGTAGTTCTACCTTTTTCATCCCTAGACTTATTCATTCATATTTACTTCTAAATGACATAAATTAAGTCAATAGTTGTTATCTCCCTCAGCTATTGTATTCAAATTTTAACCTGAATTCTCACAACTTAGTCTGATTACAACTATTGGACTATTTGTTTTCCTCTGACAACACTATTCCCTGGCAACGGTGCCAAAATGATGCGTAGTCATTATACCATCATTAATTCTCAATGAATCTATCAATCCAAGGTAGTGTACAAGGCTATCTGTGGAAGAAGAAGTGAAACAGCTATAACTTAGGTCAATCTAGAGCAACAGGTCTTATTGGTGGAACCGATTGTGTGGAGGGTTTTAGTACATTACTATCTCTAAATTGTATGAATTAGACCTTAATATAAGTTGCAGAATTGGAAACTAATCATTAACTGCAGAAATGAAGTCCTAATTACAATTGCAGAATGAGACCTAATTATATTGCAGAAATAACAGTTGCAAAATTGAAAGTCTGATCCTAATTGCAAAAAGGAAATCTAATTACTTTTGCAATAATGAAAGTATAATTCTAATATGGAAATGAAAACTGTCAAAGTTTTGTAACAAAAGGTTGTCAATATTTTGTGCAGGATTTGACAACAAAACATAAAATGCAGGAAATTGTTGAAAAACAATAAATTCTAGAAATAACAATCTGAAATAAAGTGGAAGCTTTGCTGAAAGTAATATTGCAACTAAAACATTAAGCACAAGGTTAATCTAAGCATAAATAAATTAATACTACAAATATTGTCAACTATTTACAAGCAATTGAAATAACAATTTCTACAACTCATTCTGCTACAGTAAAATCAGAATAAAAACCTGCTTGTTAGTCCTCCTCCTAGGTCTGGAAGTGGCTAGCCTCCTTGTCCAGAATAAGGTGTGAGTCTCTCTCTCTCTTTATAAATCTTAATCACACTCATTTACAAGCAATATGAAATAGAACTGGTGCACTTTATTGATTAAAAGACATGATTACAATAATTTTGCTAAAAAACTGTTACAGGACTGTAACAGTCAATTTCTATCTATTTTTTGCTTCTTCCTTACTTTCTACTTCCTCTGCCTCTATATCCTATATGCTACTACCCGGCTCAACCTAAATGGAAGTAATATTTATAGATGTCCTAAGGCCTGATTACAAACAAAGAATATCTCAAAAGATCTAATCCTACAATGCTACAACAAATTCTAGCTTTATCCTAGAAGAAGATTAAAATTTGATCTTTCTCTTAATGATGGCTTTGTGTTGTAATCACAGTGACACTGAGAGGGGGGTGAATCAGTGTGGTCTTTTAAATTTTGGATATATAGCTTTAAATCCAACAGTAGTTTAAAAATAATAAAAGATATATCAAATACAGCAAGAGAGCATGAAACACAACACAGTAATTTAATGAGGTTCACCAATGTGGCTACTCCTCAAAATGACTGCTTGGACTACCATCCAAATCCAGCCAATGCAAAGCTACAACTTTACAATATCTTTTACCGAGCACCAAGCTGGAAGGAGCACCAACCCCTTAGATTTTTCTGTACCAAACGAGAATGGAGCACCAACTCCTAATTTACCAACACCTACTGGAAAGAAGCACCAACCCCTTATGCCAAGCTGCAACTTGGACTTCAATAAAAATAATGAAAATTATAGAATAATACTTTCACCTTAATTCTCATAGTCTGTAGTTTCTATGCATTCTGCTGCTTCTGCACAAACGCTTCGCACTATCCAACTACTTCTATGAATTTCTTCGCACTCTCTGCTGCAACCAGATAATCGATCACTTCTTCTATCTACGCGCTATCACTTCGCACTTAGAACTCAACCTCTGCACCTCGCGCTCTTAATTCACACAAGTTCGATACGACTCGCTCTCTGCTCAATGCGGACTTCACTTGCGCACAACACACTACACACCTCATTCAAACTCCAAACAACCCTCCTTTTATAGAAGAAATTTCAAGATCAAATCTTAAACATTAGTCGGCTATAACCCTAAGAACGTCGATTCAAAACCCTAGAAATTGTCGCAAACCCTAGAAATTGTCAAACCCTAAAATTCTAAAACCCTAAAATCTGTCGACCCAGATTCAACTTTGTCGGCCTCAACTGCTACTGCCACCTCTGTCACCTTCCTATAACTATTGTCGTGAAATAATAACATGTCACGATATCGCGACACTTTTTGTAGCCGTACGCCTTCTTTAACCCGCTATCATGAAAATGTGACACTTTTGGCCTTTGTTAGCTTTGCCACCGTTCTTGTCACGAAATCGTGACACTTCAAACTTTATTGATGTCATCCTCATTCTTGTCACGAAATCGTGACCCTTTTTGCTTCTAGGCCTTCTTCTCCATTTTTGTCATGAAATCGTGACATTTCTGGCGCCATACAGTCTCTCTCCTCCTAGAGTCGTGAAACCGTGACATGTCACGAAAATGTGACATCTTCATCCTGTTAGCTTCTTCACTGCTGCCTGTCACGAAATCGTGACACTTTTCCCATCCATACAATTTCCTTTCATTCTGTCATGAAATCATGACGCTTTCAGCTTTCGGAGGCTTTACTTGCAACCTGTCATGAAATCGTGACACTTTGTGCCTCTTTGTCCTTTTCTAGGCTTGCACCCATGAAAACATGACATGTCATGAAATCGTGACACTTCTTTGTCGTACATTCTTCACCGCATCCCTCAGCGAAATCGAAACATGTCACGAAATCGTGACATCTTTTTGCCTTAGCGCTTTTCTTTGCCTTTCACCCAAACATGTCACGAAATCGTGACATCTTTCGCATCCGTACAATTCTCTCTTCATGCACTAGCGAAATCCCAACATGTAGCGAAATCGCTACAACTTTTCAACTTAACGCTTTCTCCTTGCTTCGACCAGCGAAAATCCAACATGTAGCAAAATCGCTACAACTTTTCCACTTAACTTTCTCCTTGCTTCGACCAGCGAAAATCCAACATGTAGCGAAATCGCTACAATTTCTCGACTTAGCTTCTTGGCCTCCAACATGTCGCGAAATCATGACAATTTTCCTTGTGCCTTCTCTCTCCTCGGCCATGTCGTGAAATCATGACAATTTTCTTTGTGCCTTCTCTCTCCTCCGACATGTCATGAAATCATGACAATTTTCTTTATGCCTTCTCTCTCCTCCGACCTATC
The DNA here is from genome assembly GCA_028583015.1 of Wollemia nobilis. NCBI lineage: Eukaryota > Viridiplantae > Streptophyta > Pinopsida > Araucariales > Araucariaceae > Wollemia > Wollemia nobilis. The sequence goes on from JAQPPZ010016932.1 coordinate 1,164,242, forward strand.
ACGAAATCGTGACAAAAAACATGTCGCGATATCGTGACAGTTTTCTTACTTGTCTTTTTCTTTGATTTTCTGAATCTGGGTCACTTCTATTTTCCTGGAATTTCACTTTACAAGATCTGACTATCCTTTGAACTTCTGTCCTCTACATCTGAATGACTCCTGAACTATCTATCCACTGCATCATTAGATCTAACTGCCTGTGTTGACAACAATGACAAACCTCTTGCAACACCTTGCTCAACAATCTCCCCCTTTGGAATTGTTGGCAACACTGTGTACATTCCTGTAACTCTTCTCCCCCTTTGTCAATAATACCAAAGGGCTGCTGCAGACTCCCCCTGAGTCCATCCTCACAATTCTCAAGCACAATTTGTTGCACCTAGCACAAATTATGATCATGAGCAAAGGAATAGGCAAATATTCAAATGCTCCCCACGAGAAAGTGATCCCTGTAGCTAGTCACTTCTTGGGAAGTGTGACTACTCCTAATTTTCTTCGAAGGTACTCAAACACTTCCTTGGGCAATGGTTTTGTAAAAATATCTGCTACTTGTTCTATGGTTGGGACAAAATCCAATTTAACTTCTCCTTCTGCAACTTTCTCCTTCAAGAAATGATACCTTATAGCAATGTGTTTTGTCCGTGAGTGCATTACTGGATTCTTGGAGATGTTAATTGCACTTGGTGTTATCACACTTAACTGATATTGGTTCACTGAAATTAATACCAAGATCTTTCAAAGTTTGTTTCATCCACAAAACTTGTGTACAACAAGTTGTTGCTACAATATATTCTGCCTCAGCTGTTGATAAAGAAACTGACTCTTGTTTCTTGTTGTGCCAAGCAACCAACCTGTCACCAAGATAAAAAGCACCTCCACTTGTACTCTTCCTATCATCAACACAACCTGCCCAATCTGCATCTGAATATGATATAAGAGTGAAGTCTTTGCCTTTTGGATACCACAACCCATACTCCATGGTGCCTTTGAGATACCGAAGAATCCTTTTTATGGCTGTTACATGAGTCTCTTTGGGACTGGCCTGAAATCTTGCTACCATGCAAACTGCCTGTAGAATATCAGGTCTAGTAGTTGTTAAATATAGTAAGCTTCCTATCATTGATCTGTACATGGTTTGATCTACAGGTGGAGATTTGTCTTCTTTACTCAACTTGCAGCCTGTTGTCATGGGAGTGCTAACTGGCTTACAGTCCTCCATTGTGAACCTTTTTAGCATCTCTTTCACATATTTGATTTGGGAAATGAAAATGCCTTTCTCATTTTGATTAACTTGTAACCCAAGAAAATAAGACAGTTCACCAATCATAGACATTTCAAATTCATTCTGCATCTTATGTGCTAAGTCTTTACAAGATTCATCTTTGCTGCTGCCAAATATGATATCATCGACATAGACAACAAGAACTATGAGATGCCCACCTTCTATTTTCACATACAGATTACTGTCGACCAACCCTTTCTTGAATCCCTGTTGAGAGAGATAGTTGTCTAGCCTTGCATACCATGCCCGTGGTGCTTGTTTTAATCCATATAATGCTTTCTTTAATTTGTAGACAAGGTTAGGATCTTCACTAATTTGAAAGCCATCCGGTTGTTCAATATAGACCTCTTCTTCGAGTTTCCCATTTAAAAAGGCAGATTTTACATCCATCTGATAAACTCTGAAGTTCTTGTGGACTGCTAAGGCCAGAAATATTCTAATTGCTTCTAATCTGGCCACTGGTGCAAAAGTCTCTTCAAAATCAATGCCTTCGACCTGTGCATATCCTTTACAAACCAGTCTTGCTTTGTTCCTAATGACCTGTCCGTCTTCATTTAATTTGTTTCGAAATATCCATTTGGTGCCGATTACATTCTTATTCGCAGGTCTAGGTACTAATTCCCAAGTTCTGTTCTTTTCAATCTGATCTAACTCTTCATTTATTGCCTTCATCCAGCTATCATCTTTGCTTGCTTCATCTATGTTTTTGGGCTCAATGCTTGGATAAAAGAGAGTAATTACTTATTACTTTCCTTCTTGTCTGAATACCAGCTGTGGGATCTCCAATTATTTGGTCTCTTGGATGATTTTTCTGCCAGCTACCTATTTTGAATTTCTTGTTTTCTTGCACCTCTGAGTCATCGATTAATTCATCTGAATCAAACGTAGATTTATTTTCTGTTTCATTCACCTCATCTCCTTCAAAGACTTCTTCATAGATTGGGTAGTTTTCCTCAAAGTCAGCTAATCGTTTCCCACCTTCATCGAATTTAACATCTGCACTGTCCACAATTTTCTTGAGTCTCTTGTTGTAGCATTTGTAAGCTTTGCTTTTTGATGAATACCCAACAAAAACACCTTCATCTGCTCTATCTTCAAACTTCCCAAGGTTGTCATCGGTTTTTCGATGTAGCACCTACAGCCAAATACTTTGAGATGTTTTGTTGTTGCTTTTCTACCAAACCACAACTCATAAGGTGTTTTGCATTCATGAGTTCTTAACATATATCTGTTTTGGATGTATACTGCAGTGTGAACTGCTTCTTTCTAGAATCTATCTGCTATTTTGTTTTCTGCCAGCATGGTGCGTGCCATTTCTTGTATAGTTCTGTTCTTTCTTTCTACTACACCATTCTGTTGGGGAGTTCTAGCTGCTGAATATTGTCTCCTGATACCATGTTCTTCACAGTATTCTATAAATTCATTCGAAATGAATTCTCCTCCTCTGTATGATCGTAAACATTTGATCCTTTTTCCTGTTTCATTCTCAACTAGATGTTTGAAGGATCTGAACATTTCAAAAGCTTCTGTTTTATCTTTTAAGAAAAATATCCATGTCATTCTGGAATAATCATCGATACACAGCATAAAGTATTTGTCGCCATTTATGCTTTGAGTTCTCATGGGTCCACATAAGTCTGTATGAATAAGTTCCAAAGGCCTGCTAGTGTGGTACTCTTTTGTTTTGAATGAGACTCTGGTTTGCTTTCCCTTCTGACATGAAGCACAAACATTGTTTGAAGGTTTTTTAATGGTTGGAATATCTCTCACTGCTTGTTTTGAGCTGATTTTCACCAAATTATCAAAACTTATGTGTCCAAGCCTCTTGTGCCACAGCCAGTTCTCTTCTTCTTGTCCAATGAAACACGTACCTTCTGAAGTTTTTGAGAGTGTGTACAAATTTCCAGGACGTCCTTGAACCGGTTGCTATCAATTTCCCACTGTTTATTTTTTTGACTTCACAACCACTGCTTCTTGAAGACTACTTCATGTCCTTTATCACAGATTTGGTGACACTTAACAGGTTGTGTTTCAAACCATCCACAAATAAAACTTCTTCGACTTGATTTTCCCTTCACTAATTTTGATAGATCCTTTTCCTATTATTTTGGCTCCATCATTATTTCCAAACTTCACAGAGCCACCCTCATATTTCTGTAGTTTTTCAAATTTTTGTTTATCACCTGTCATATGACTTGAGCAACCACTATCAAGAATCCACGGTACACATTTATTATGAGCCCTGAAAGCTGTCTGCACTATTAAAGATTCCTTTTCTTCCCTGAGCTGTTCTTTCTGTTTCCACTCTATTTTGACTATGGTATTGGGCTCTAGCTTGGATTTTCCCTTTTCAATATTTTGAGCATAACTTTCAGAGAGATTTCTATTTTGATTTGCCCTATATGGTTGAACTCTTCTTTTCTGAGGTTGATTCGAAACAGAGGTACTGTGACAATTTCTAGCAATATGTCCAAAGTTGTGACAATTAAAGCATTCTACTGCATAATTTATAAGAGGAGCAAAAGAATTTCTGCTAGTGAAACTTCTTGGTCCTACATTGTACTTGCAGTCTGCAATTTTATGTCCATAACCATTACATTTGAAACAGAAACCATAAAAGTAATGATTGAACCTGAAAGATGGTCTTTGCCAGGTTGTTGCAGGAGCCATAGATCTTCTCTTCTTTTGATGTGTGACCTTGGTAAAGCCATCATTGTCTGTTCTCCTTTCGGGTCTGGCATTACTTGCTTTCCTTTGCACTGATTTGTTTTTCTATATCAGCCTGTTTCTTATCTTCACTTCTTTTCAGATTCAACATTTGGTCCGTTTGATGATTCTCCTTCAATAAAGCCCAGGCCAAATTTGATGCCTGCAGGTCTTTGATCACTTAAGATTTTATCCAGCTTCATTGAACTTTCTTCACGTTTGTAATGGCAACTAATTTTTTGATCCAGCTCTTGTATCTGCATTCGAAGACCAACATTTTCTTCTTCTAGTTTGCAGCAATGATCTATCTTCGTGGTTACCTGAATTTCTAGATCTTCGAACATTTTCTTGTATTCTTCTGTCTATATTTTTAAACTGGTTATAATGTCATTTGCATCCTCAAGCTTTCTTGAAAGTTTTTTATTCTTTCTTTTCTCAGATTTCCATTCTTCAAGAGCAGAAACCAGCTCACCTTCTAAATCAACTTCAGCCTCAGCTTTTTCAATAGACACTTTAGAGTTCATTCCTTCTCTCTTTTCTGGGTTTTCTGCCTCTTCTAATTTTTCTACTTCAAACGCCATAAAGAGAGCTTCACCTGTTCCTTCTTCAGAGTCTTCACTAGAGTTGTCCTCTGAAGAATCTGCATTTCGGGAGATAAAACTTTTCTTTTTGAAATTGCCTTTTCTGAAGTTTGTTTTCTTCCTCCATTCACTTCTTTCTTGATGCGGAGTTTCTTCACCTTTGTTCTTGTCATTGAGAGGACATTTGGTAGCAAAGTGTCCAATGCCTCCATAGTTGAAACATTTAAAAGGTAGCTTTCCTCTGTATTTTCCTTTTCCTTTTCTCAGTTTTTTGACAAAATTTGCTTCCATTTCATCTGATACATCCTCTTCTTCAGACTCTTGTTTTGTGTCTTTGCCTTTTAGAGCTTTGAAAGCTGCTTCTCTATCTGTGGGATTTGACCTTCCTATTCTCATTTCAAAAGCAGTCAAAGAACCATGCATCTCATCCATACTAAAGCGATTTAGATCTTTAGCTTCTTCTATGGTTGAGACTTTCGAATCAAACCTTGGAGGGAGAGATCTTAATACCTTTTTCACAATCGTAGCATCATCCATATCTTCGTCGAGACCTCTGATTGAATTTGTGATTCCGTTGACTCTTAGCATGAAAGCCTCTATGTTCTCATCATTGTCCATCTTTAAGGATTCGAATTGAGCTCGGTGTGTTTGAAGCTTGGCCTCCTTGATCCTATCGTCTCCTTCATGAATGTTCTCTAGTTTATCCCATACATCTTTTGCGGATTCACAGTTTATGATTTTGACTAGCTCACTGTCCACTAGTCCACACATGATGGCATTTTTTGCTTTCGAATCATTTTCAAATGCCTTCTTGTCGGTAGTGTCTATTGGAGCAGTGGCGGGAGCTTTGTAACCATTAACTACTGCACCCCAGATGTCAAAACCCAAAGCACGGAGATATGTCTGCATCCTTATTTTCCAGAAAGCATAGTTAGTTCCATCAAACAATGGTGCTTTGTTTGAGGAGAAACCCTCACCACTTGCCATTGCGTCACTTCCAAGATCACCCTAGCTTATTGAGCCTATTCAGGAACCTAGCTCTGATACCAATTGTTGTAATCACAGTGACACTGAGAGGGGGTGAATCAGTGTGGTCTTTTAAATTTTAGATATATAGCTTTAAATCCAGCAGCAGTTTAAAACTAATAAAAGATATATCAAATACAGCAAGAGAGCATGACACACAACACAGTAATTTAATGAGGTTCACCAATGTGGCTACTCCTCAAAATGATTGCTTGGACTACCATCCAAATCCAGCCAATGCAAAGCTACAACTTTACAATATCTTTTACCAGCACCAACTGGAAGGAGCACCAACCCCTTAGATTTTTCTGTACCAAACAGAATGGAGCACCAACTCCTAATTTACCAGCACCTACTGGAAAGAAGCACCAACCCCTTATGCCAAGCTGCAACTTGGACTTCAATAAAAATAATGAAAATTACAGAATAATACTTTCACCTTAATTCTCATAGTCTGTAGTTTCTATGCATTCTGCTGCTTCTGTGCAAACGCTTCGCATTATCCGACTGCTTCTATGAATTTCTTTGCACTCTCTACTACAACCAGATAATCGATCACTTCTTCTATCTGTGCTATCACTTCGCACTTAGAACTCAACCTCTGCACCCCGCACACTTAATTCGCACAAGTTCGATACGACTCACTCTCTGCTCGATGCGGACTTCACTTGTGCAAAACACACTACACACTCCTTTCAAACTCCAAACAGCCCTCCTTTTATAGAAGAAATTTCAAGATCAAATCTTAAACATTAGTCGACTGTAACCCTAAGAACGTCGGCTACAAAACCCTAGAAATTGTCACTGCAAACCCTAGAAATTTTTGGCTGCAAACCCTAGAAAATGTCTTAAAACCCTAAAATCTGTCGGCCCAGATTCAACTTTGTCGGCCTCAACTGCTACTGCCACCTCTGTCACCTTCCTGTAACTATTGCCGTGAAATAATAACATGTCGTGATATCGTGACACTTTTTGTAGCCGTACGCCTTCTTTAACCCGCTATCACGAAAATGTGACACTTTTGGCCTTTGTTAGCTTTGCCACCGTTCTTGTCACGAAATCGTGACACTTCAAACTTTCGTTGACGTCATCCTCATTCTTGTCACGAAATCGTGACCCTTTTTGCTTCTAGGCCTTCTTCTCCATTTTTGTCGTGAAATCGTGACATTTAGCGCCGTACAGTCTCTCTCCTCCTAGAGTCGCGAAACCGTGACATGTCGCGAAAATGTGACATCTTCATCCTGTTAGCTTCTTCACTGCTGCCTATCATGAAATCGTGACACTTTTCCCATCCGTACATTTTCCTTTCATTCTGTCACGAAATCGTGACGCTTTCGGCTTTCGGAGGCTTTACTTGCAACCTATCGTGAAATCGTGACACTTTGCGCCTCTTTGTCCTTTTCTAGGCTTGCACCCACGAAAACATGACATGTCACAAAATCGTGACACTTCTTGCTGTCGTACATTCTTCACCGCATCCCTCAGCAAAATCGGAACATGTCACGAAATCGTGACATCTTTTTGCCTTAGCGCTTTTCTTTGCCTTTCACCAAAAATGGAACATGTCACGAAATCTGTCGACATCTTTCCCCTTCCAAAAACACCATCAAATCGCACAACTTTCTCTCCTTCATGCACTAGCGAAATCCCAACATGTAGCGAAATCGCTACAACTTTTCAACTTAGCGCTTTCTCTTTGCTTCGGCCAACGAAAATCCAACATGTAGCGAAATCGCTACAACTTTTCCACTAACCTTCTCCTTGCTTCAACATGTAGCGAAATCGTACAATTTCTCACTTAGCTTCTTGGCCTCCAACATGTCATGAAATCATGACAATTTCTTTCCGCCTTCTCTCTCCTCGGCCATGTCGTGAAATCATGACAATTTTCTTTGTGCCTTCTCTCTCCTTCGACATGTCGTGAAATCATGACAATTTTCTTTGCGCCTTCTCTCTCCTCCGACCTGTCGTGAAATTGACAGAAAACATGTCGCGATATCGTGACAGTTTTCTTACTTGTCTTTTTCTTTGATTTTTTGAATCTGGGTCACTTCTGTTTTCTTGGAATTGCACTTTACATGATCTGACTATCCTTTGAACTTCTGTCCTCTGCATCTGAATGACTCTTGAACTGTCTGTCCACTGCATCATTAGATCTAACTGCCTGTGTTGACAACAATGACAAACCTCTTGCAACACCTTGCTCAACACTTTGGTCGGCAATGACGGCAAAGACAGATGGAAGATCTTTTCCTTTACTTTTTCCAACCTTTATTTCCCTTTTTTTGGCTTCAAAAATTGGTCAACAAGTCAAAAAGCACATTCTGTTTTCATTTCGAAGATAAGTGGCTTCATTTCGAAGACAATGCAATTCTCATTCCGAAGATCGCTCATTTCGAAGATATTGCATTCTCATTCAAAGATCGCTCATTTCGAAGATACTGCATTCTTCATTCCGAAGATCCGCCTCATTTCGAAGATACTTGCATTCTTCATTCCGAAGATCCGCTCATTTCGAAGATGTTCTGTGTTCTTTCATTTCGAAGATACTTCGGAATGAACAAATGTGTGCTTTTCCAGGTGATTTCTTCTGCATCTCTCAGGTGGGTTATCTCCTAAGATCAAATTCCAATGGTCTTCATCTCTTTCCACATGTGAATTCCATGCCTTGCTATTTATGGACAAGTGGCTGGAATTTACATGGGAAAGACCGATTTTCTTTGCACGACAACAGTTTGCTTGCATTGTTGCCAGATTTAGGTGAAATAAATGCTTGAGACAAATCAAAACATGATTAGTGAAATGCTGCTATTATTCTAAGCATATCCCATTTTAGCAAATCATAGCAAAAAGAACACAAAACTATGCAAAAAGTTGTAAAATCAGCATATAATATTTCAAATACATTGATCATGCAAAATGGTTAATATACAACATATTGAATCAACTTAACTAACATATCAGATAAAACATAAGAGTTTATAGGCATTTTTAGTGTTCAAAACATGTTATGATTGAGGCATTTCCAGGCCTCATCATTTTCCCCCCAACTTATATTAATGCATGCCCTCATGCATTCTGTTGGGCTATGGAATCACATATGTCCATGTTTAGATTCCATGACCTGTAGAATAATTTCTTGCCTATATAATACCCCCTGTTTTCCTGAATGTTTCTGAGCCAGTCTTCAAATTGTTCATCAGGTTGGGCATCTTCCTCAAAGTAGAATGGAACTGGAGTAATGATGGTTGGAGGCCTAAACCTGAGACCTATCCAGTTATGTTGCATGATTTGAATCAGCTGGATTACACCTTCTGCTCTTCTTTTGGACCATTCTAAGTTGATGGGGGAGATGGGTTCTCTTTTCCTCAAAGACATGGAAAGTTCAGCCCATCTGTCTCTGCATACTGACAATGCTGGGAAGAAATTGTGATCACAAAAATTGTTGAATCTGGCCACACAGTCCCTTAAGTTGTTCAAGTACATTCTCTTTATATCATCCCTGTTCATCATTGAGAAGTGCTACCTGGTGATAACTAGGTGATTTGGCTGGATTGCTCTGACTAACAACTCAGCCCTTGTTTCAATCACTTTATTCTGCTTTTTCTCTTGATCCCAGTAAAGCTGATTCTGCAAAGTAGACATAAATGCTCTCAACCTGAACATCTCCAATGTAGATTTGAGGATGAGAGTCAACTTCCTCTAGAATGAAGAAGCGTGTAAAAATAGTTCACACAGGAGATTTTTCTGCTCAAAAGGACTGTCAAAATATGCCTCCAAGAAATCTGCAATTGTGTCCAATTTATATGGGAGGTTTGAACTAATCCTCATGACCTACCATCTGAGGTATTTTTCCTTCAAAATAAGGTTGTAAAATCTGGTTGGTCGTCTAAATTGGACTAAAAATTTAGCAATTTGGCATAAGTCAGACACCTTTTCTTTTAATGCCTGAATTTCTATGTCCTTGGCTTCTAGCTGTTTTGCTTCCAATTTGAACTTTTCAGTTTTAGTGGCAAGCTGCTCATATCTAATCATCCAGCTAGCTATGTCTGCATTGTACTGCTCTAGAGACACAGTATTAGGTGGTCTGACTACAGGGGGGATCCTAGGCAGCAGATCTATCTGAACTCCTTTTTTTGCCACTTCCACTGGCTGTTCATCTATCAATAACTCTACTTGCACCCCCTTATTTGCTATTTCTATGGGGTTGTCATCAGATAGTATTTCTACTTGTACCCCCTTATCTGTTGTTTCTACTAGAAGTGTAACAAGTTGAAATGCAGGGACCTCAATAGGAGTACTTACTTGAACATTTTCTTGTTGCTAGGACTGTTCCTGTGTTGGTGGCTCATCTTCAACATCCTCTGCTATGCTCTTCACCATTTCTGAAGCATCTTCAGAACAAGAAGGCAATGCTTTAGAATAAGATGGTCTTGCTTCAGAATGAACAGGCACTTCTTCAGAATGAAGGAGTGCTGCTTCAGGATGAACTCCCATGTCTGCCTCAACAGAGTCATCTGCCCTTGATAGACCCAGAAGCAATTGAGCCAAATTGTCTTCATCATTGGATATAGCTGGCTGTTTTTCAGATTGTGACAACAGTTTTCTCAATTCTGCCACTTCCTACTGAAGCTCTGCAATTTTTCTTTCTTGCATCTCAATGATGCTTTCTTTCTCTAAAATCCATTTGGTCTGTGTTTTGACAACACTCCTTGCTGCCCTCAGCTGCTCTGTGATGTCTTCCACTTCTGTTTCTGCTTCAGAAGTTGATGCAGACAAATCAGTTGTAGTTGGCTGCTCAACCAATATTTCCTCTTCTTCTGCAACAATTTGTTCTTGTTCAGGAGGCTCTGTGAGACTGTCTATAAGGGTATCCACCATATCTGTAGCTTGTTGAACTGTAGCCTCCTCCAAACCATCCTGCTTAGTTTTTGCCTCAGCTATCTGTTCAGGGAATTCTAGAAAGTTTTCAGATGCTGGTTGTATCTCTGTGACATCTGGGCTGCTTGGTCTATCTTCTTCCTCCATAACTTGTTCTGTTGTTTCTTTCAAATGAATTCTTGTAGACCTCCTAGTTCCAGATGCAAACTTCTTCTTTTTGCTCTATTTTCTGGTGACAAGGGTCATGGGGTCAATTTTAGATGTCATTGTTTCCCTTGTTATTCTATGGTAATGCTTCACTTCTAAGACAAATCATTATATTCAAAAAAAAACCTTCATTTTGAATTTTGCTATTTCGATTCCAAGAACCTCTTCTCTTTTGTTCATCGAAGACAAAGTTTCTTTCGAAGACAAAGTGCAACATTCATTTTATCATTCGAAGACAATTTCAATCGAAGATAATACAACGAGCATTGTTTTTGGCATTCTTGTTCGAAGATTAGGAAGAAATCAATATTTTCATTCTCAAAACATGTTTTAAGTATGCCAACTCTTATGAATACCTTTTATGCTAATGTTTAATTGTCATATACTATACACCAATCATTTTACAATGAAGAAATGTAAGAAATATATACCTGATAAAAATAGTTAATGCCAATTTTGAAGAATGACTACCTTTGTTGATATTCTACTGAGATTTTCTACAACATTTCAAAACAAGTGCACTTGGTGAATTTGTACAATGATGGTTCAAAAATTTCTCAAGGTTATGCATGCCAGAAAACTGGTTTTCATGCATACCAACTCAGTAGTGCCTTAAGAAAAGGTTTTCACTACTTAAGTTATTCATTTTTCTCTCTTCTTTTTTCTTGATTTTCCCTTTTTTTTTTTTTACCTCTCCTTTTCTCTCTTTTTTTCTTTTTTTTCTTGATCCTGACTATGCCCATGAAGGAATTTCATGATTTCCCCTGAAACCATGCCCATGAAGGAATTCATACTCAGAATTTATTCATCTTTTTGTTTTCTATTTTTTTCTAATTTTTTTGTATTTTCTGCTTTTTCTTGAAATCCATGATCATGTTGATTGTTTTGAAGTGGAAGAGGGAATCTCTTCCACCTGTTGTGTATCCAAACTATCAAGTTGCTGCAAGAATTCTTCTTTAGTCAGAGGTGTATGGTATACCCTAAGGCGATGTCCATTCACTACCAACTTTCTTCGTGACCCATCAATAGGAGATAGACGAGCTGCTCCATTGTCAAATACCTCCTCAATCCAGTAAGGTCCCAACCATCTAGTTCTCAGTTTTCCAGGGAAGTCTTCATAGCGAGAATCAAACAGTAAAGCCCAATCTCCTTGTTGAAGTTTCCTCTGCTGAATGTGATTTGTCATGCCACGACTTCCTCTGCTCCTGAATTACCTTAATTTGGTGCAGAGCATCCAATCTAAGTTCATCCAATGCATTCAGCTGTAGAATCCTGTCTGTCTGTGCTTGCAACAATTCAATTCCAATTTTCAGTGTTGTGCACAATGTTAGTAGCTCAAATTCAATAGGTAAGAGAGGCTTTTTACCAAAGACTAGTTCATAAGGTGTGAATCCGGTAGTGGACTTCCAAGTAGTATTGTAGGCCCAAAGCTGCTTGGGTAATTTATCTAGCCAATTTCTCCTATGAAAAGCTACTATTTTTGTCAAGATGCGTTCTAGTTCCCTGTTTGTTACTTCAACTCTGGCCATTTGCTTGTGGGTGGTAAGGTGATGATTTCCTATGTTTGATTTCATACAATTATGTAAATGCCTTTATGACTTTGGATGCAAATTGGGGTCCTTGGTCTGTGGTGATAGACCGTGGAGCTCCAAATCTCTAAAAAATTTGAGTATACAAGAAATCAGCGACCTTCTCTTCACGAGCATGTTTGAAAGCACGCACCTCTACCCACTTTGTTAGGTAATCAGTGCATACTAGAATATGCACCTTTCCTTGAGAAGGTGGATCAATAGGTCCTACAAAATCAAGCCCCCACCTCTCAAATGGTTCTAAAACCATTTGAGGCTGCAATGGCATCTCATTTGTATGAGTGGGTTTCCCCATTCTTTGGCATGCATCACAATGCCTGATGTACTTTTTCACATCCTTGTGAAGAGATGGCCAATAATATCCTGTCCCTAAGATTTTCCTAACTATGCTTTTTACAGAATAGTGTCCACCTGAGGGTTCATCATGACAAGCTCTAAGGATATCATACACTTCATCCTTTCGGATGCACCTACGTAACACATGGTCAGGACTGCACTTAAAAAGCATACCCTTAATCCATTCAAAAGAAGAACTTTGTTTGATCAATTGTTTTTTCTGTTTTGAAGTGAAATGTGGAGGAACTTTCCCTGTGACCAAATAATTGGCTATATCTGCAAACCAAGGTGATTGGACTGATATAGCAAATAGTTTTTCATCAGGAAAAGTGTCATCAACTAATTCCCCTTCATCTGTGTTCTGCAACCTGGACAAGAAATCTGCCACAACATTAGCTTTTCCTGGTTTGTTGATTATAGTGATATCAAATTCTTGCAACAACAACAACCAACGAATAATTCTTGCACTTACCATAGGTTTATTCATCAAATACTTAATGGTTGTATGATCTGTGTGAATAAATATTTGATAACCTGTGATATAATGCCTGAATTTGTTGATGGCATAAATTACTGCTAGGAATTCCTTCTCAGTTGTTGTATAATTTTTCTCGGCTCCTGTCAAGTTCTTGCTAATGTTGTAGATGGTATAATGTTCACCATTATCAATTTGTCCTAATGCTGCTCCAATTGTTGTATTGGAGGCATCAGTCTGTATGTGAAATGGTAATGTCCAATTAGGTCCTCTAAGCACAGGTGGAGTTATCAATTTCTCTTTCAGAGCTTCAAATGCTTCCCGACACTTTGCAGTCCAGGAGAATTCAGAATCTTTAGTCAATAGGGCAAACATAGGAGTGGCTATTGTACTAAAGTTGGGAATAAACCTGCGGTAAAAACCAATGTGTCCTAGGAAGCTTCTGACATTAGTCCGAGTTTTAGGAGGAAGGAGATTCTTGATAATTTCCACCTTCTTTGGATCAACTTGGATCCCTTTAGGAGAGATGTGATGACCAAGAACTATCCCTTCCTTCATCATCATGAAGCATTTATCTGGATTCAAGGATAAGTGGTATGTTTCACAGCGAGTTAAGACTTTGTCAAGATTTTCCAATGTAAAATCAAAAGTTTGTCCACATACTGTGAAATCATCCATGTATATTTCAACACTTTTGGTGGTCAGATCAGCAAAAATTGCTAGGACTGCTCGTTGAAAAGTTGTTGGGGCATTACACAAACCAAAAGGTAAAACCCTATAGGCAAATGTTCCCCATGGACATGTAAAAGTTGTCTTCTCTTGATCTTCGAGTGCAATCTGAATTTGATTATATCCACTAAATCCATCAAGAAAACAAAAGTATCTTTTTCCGACAAGAGTATCTAACACCTGATCTATGAAAGGTAATGGAAAATGGTCTTTGTATGTCACCTTATTCAACTCTCTATAGTCTACACATACTCTCATTTTTCCATTTTTCTTAGGAACTATTACCAATGGAGAAACCCATTGGCTATCAGAAATTGGGTAAATGAATCCTACTTCCAGGAGTTTTTCAATTTCTTCTTTCACAATATCTCTTAAGGCAGGATTCAATCTTCTTTGGGGTTGTCTAACTGGCTTGACTTCTTCAGTATAGATTCTGTGGGTACATATATCAGGATGAACTCCTGACATATCTTTGTAGTTCCAAGCAAAAGCATGAACATGCTTCTGCAAGACAACTATCAATTTTTCTTCCTCTTCCCTAGTAAGCTGGCTGTAGATGTTCAAAAATTTGCCTGGCTGGACTTCTATTTGTTTTGTATTTAGAAGGACTGAATTCACTCCTTCATACCTGGTGATTAAGGGATTAAGAGGACATTCTTGAGATGGGAGAAAAGAAGCAGTTTCTATTTTATTGCTGCTTGAGGGAAGCATATCTTGTATGGAACAGTGAGAAGGAAAAATCGGATGATGGTGCCATCCATGTGGTAGTGAAACAGAGTTTCCCTGTGATAGTACAGATGGTTCATCTTCAGATTTTTGATTCTCCTCATTCCTTATCAACTGTTGGATATTTGTTGCTTCCCCTTCTAAACCTTGTTCATGCAGAACATTCATCAGGATTGTTTCATTTTCTAAATTTTTTGTGTCATTGAGGTCTTCTGTGTGTTCTCTTACTACTAAGGTAGCTAGTGTAGAAATGACCTCTTCTGGTTCTTCCTCTAAGTCAGAAAACCATAACTGACCTAAAAATTTGCTAGATGGTTTTGTAGGAGGATATAAAGAAATTTGTTTCAGATCAATACCATTTGAAATAGTCATATTTCCAGATCTGCGGTCTATGAAGGCTGCTGCAGTTGCAAGCCAAGGTCTTCCCAAAATAATGGGATATCCATGTGCTGAATTTCTTGGTTGTAAAACCAAAAAATCTGCAGGGAATTCCCAAGAAGAAACTTCTATAGGGACATCTTCAATGATTCCTTCAGGTTTTGCAAGCGACCTATCAGCCATTTCTAAAACTGTAAATGTGGGGCTGAGATGTTTGAGCTGTAATTGTTCCATTGTATCCTTGGTCATGACATTTATTGCAGCTCCTAGATCTACTAAAACATTTGATATTGGTATTGAACCTATGGTAACTGTGATAACTGGACTTCCTGGGTCACTATACTTTGGAGGTACTAGTTTTCCAGATAAGAGATCAGCTATCTTTCCTTCAACCTGCATAGTCTTGGGAAATGCTTTCTTCTTTCTTCCTGCTCTTTTAATGCACAAATTTTGGATAGTACTGTTAATCTCTGGTATTTCCTTAATGGCTTGCAATAAGGGCAATGATATAGTCAACTTTTTGAGTTCTTTGACCAATTTTGACTCAAAATTTTTTGGTATTGCATTAAGTCTTTCAGGATATGGAATTATCCTTGGTAATTGTTCTGCTTGTGTCTCTTTCTCTATTGTTGGTTGGATTCTCTCTGGTTCCAATTTTTCTATATCTCCATTGTTGGTTGAATTTTCTCTGGTTCTGATGATTCTTGCTCTTCATTTTCTTTGATTTCAATTGAAGCTGGTTCAGGTACAACTTTCCCTGAACGAAGTTGGATGTTACTACAATCAAGAACATTAATTTCAACATTTTCTTCAGCTTCAGCCACATAGACGGGAGGTGTCTGTCTCATGTTGTTTGGATTAGTGATTGGTTGAGCTGGCAATTGAGGTTGTTTCACTTGCTTGTGTTTGTTGTTGTTTTTCTTGAAAATTTTGATTAGGTGCAGGCAACAAATGCTGAGTTTGACCTTGATTCCTTTGTTGCCTTGGATAGGATTGGTATTGTTGATTCCACTGTGGTTGGTTTTGCATCCAATGTGGATTAGTCCGATTTTGATTCCAAGCTGGATTGTTTTGATTCCAAGATGGGTTGTTTTGATTCCATGAGGGGTTGTTTTGATTCTGATTCCAGTGCAGGTTACTCCAATTTGCTTGTGGCCATTCTTGGGAATTTGTCCATTGAGGATAATTCCAAGGACGTTGGGGTGGTTCTGATTGTCCCCAAGGCATAGTACTAGGATTATGCCCCCAATTTGTAGGAAAACGAGGGGGATTTTGATATTGAGAGAAATTTCCCCCTTGTTTTGGTCCAATATAGTTGAGTTCCTCAATCTGGTTTTCTAACACAGTTTTGAGTTGTGGTAGCAGGTGGCATTGATCAGTTGAATGCCTTTTTGAACGGATACTACAAATGGCTGAGATAGATGTTTTATTCAAAGGACATTCCTGCAAAGCATGTTTATTTCTACATCTTGGGCAATAAATTGCCAAAGGTTCTATGTTTTTTGCTTTTGCAGACATTTCCCCCAAAGTAGTGTTTAGGTGCACTAGAATATCAGTTTTGAAATTTGCAAGTTCCTCTATCAGGTCCTTTACATCAGTGCCATTTGTGCGGCTTTTTCTTCTTCTCTACTTAGTGCGAGAGTAATTCCTGTAGAGATCCATAATTTCCTCATTACTGAGAGTGGTTACATCCCCTTTTCCCATCAAATCCAGAACTTCTCTGGATTCATCTTGCAATCCTCTCAAAAATATGGTTTTACATAATTCTGGTTCTACAAGTCCACATCTCCTTTGAACAAAGGAGAACCTATCAAGATAATCTTCCAATGTCTCATCATCTTCCTGCTTGATTCTGAATAACTCATCTTTTCTATTCCTTACACGGCAATATTCCTGATATTTGTCTAAAAAGACAGTCTCCATTTGATCCCAGGTTCTTATGGAATTTGGCTCTAAGCTCATGAACCAGCGCAATGCTGAATCCTTGAGTGTTGAGGGAAAAACCTTAAGTTTTTGATTGTCATTTATATAATCATAGGTCGACACACTACCTTGAATTCAAACAAAAATTGGTCGGGATCTTCGAGATACAACACCTCGAAAGGTTGGAAGTACTGAAGGTGAAATGGTCTTCATGGGAGAGTTTTGTGTTGGATTCAGACGAATAGGATATTCAAATGTTCTGGAAGGTTGGAGTATATCCTGATCATCTCCTTCATTATGAACATAGCCATGTTGGCCATCTATATTGCCTCCTTCTGCCATAGTTTCTTGTTTGTTGGGAGAAGTTAAAGCTTCCCAAATTGTTCTCTCAAGAGGTCCAAGCCTCTCTGTTGATGATGAGTCTGATGAATTGTCTTTCTTAGGATATTCGATGATGATAAAATTGGTGATTTTCCTATCTCAGAATGTTCTAATGATGGTGAGACTGGTGATTTTTCTATCAATATTTTTGGTAGTTCAAACACAGGTGATTCACCCCTTAGGCGTGAAGATCTCCTTAATGGAACAAGCCAGGGATCCTTTGGGGTAGTTCTACCTTTTTCATCCCTAGACTTATTCATTCATGTTTACTCCTAAATGACATAAATTAAGTCAATAGTTGTTATCTTCCTCAGTTGTTGTATTCAGATTTTAACCTGAATTTTCATAGCTTAGTCTGATTACAACTATTGGACTATTTGTTTTCTTTTGACAACACTATTCCTCGACAACGGTGCCAAAATGATGCGTAGTCATTATACCATCATTAATTCTCAATGAATCTGTCAATCCAGGGCAGTGTACAAGGCTATCTACGAAAGAAGAAGTGAAACGACTATAACTTAGGTCAATCTAGAGCAACAGGTCTTATTGGTGGAACCGGTTGTGTGGGGGGTTTTAGGACATTCCTATCTCTAAATTGCATGAATTAAACCTTAATCTAAGTTGCAGAATTGGAAACTAATCATTAACTACAGAAATGAAGTCCTAATTACAATTGCAGAATGAGACCTAATTATATTGCAGAAATAACAGTTGCAGAATTGAAAGTCTGATCCTAATTGCAGAAAGGAAATCTAATTACTTTTGTAGTAATGAAAGTCTAATTCTAATATGGAAATGAAAACTGTCAAAGTTCTGTAATAGAAGGTTGTCAATCTTCTATGCAGGATTTGACAGCAAAACATAAAATGCAAGAAATTGCTAAAAAATAGTAAATTCTGGAAATAACAGTCTGAAATAAAGTGGAAGCTTTGCTGAAAGTAAGATTGCAACTAAAACATTAAGCACAAGGTTAATCTAAGCATAAATAAACTAAGACTGCAAATATTGTCAATTGTTTACAAGCAATTGAAATAACAAGTTCTACAACTCATTCTGCTATAGCAAAATCAAAATAAAAACCTGCTTGTTAGTCCTCCTCCTAGGTCTGGAAGTGGCCAGCCTCCTTGTCTAGAAGAAGGTGTGAGTCTCTCTCTCTCTCTAAATCTTAATCACACTCATTTACAAGCAATATGAAATAGAACTGGTGCACTTTATTGATTAAAAGACATGATTACAATAATTCTGTTGAAAAACTATTACAGAGTCATGATGATCAATTTCTATCTATTTTCTGCTTCTTCCTTACTTTCTACTTCCTCTGCCTCTATATCCTATATGCTACCTACTCGGCTCAACCTGAATGGGAGCAATATTTATAGATGTCCTAAGGTCTGATTACAAACAAAGAATATCTCAAAAGATCTAATCCTACAATGCTGCAACAAATTCTGGTTTTATCCTAGAAGAAGATTAAAACTTGATCTTTCCCTTAATGATGGCTTTGGTCGGCAATGATGGCAAAGACAGATGGAAGATCTTTTCCTTTACCTTTTCCAACCTTTATTTCCCTTTTTTCGGCTTCAAAAATCGGTCAACAAGTCAAAAAGCACACTCTATTTTCATTTCGAAGATAAGTGGCTTCATTTGAAGACAATGCAATTCTCATTTCGAAGATCGCTCATTTCGAAGATACTGCATTCTCATTCCAAAGATACTGCATTCTTCATTCCAAAGATCCACTCATTCGAAGATACGTTGCATTCTTCATTCCGAAGATCCGCTCATTTCGAAGATGTTGTGTTCTCTCATTTCGAAGATATCTGTTCATTTCGAAGATACTTCGAAATGAACAAATGTATGCTTTTCCAGTGATTTCTTCTGCATCTCTCAGGTGGGTTATCTCCTAAGATCAAATTCCAATGGTCTTCATCCCTTTCCTCATGTGAATTCCATGCCTTGCTATTTATGGACAGTCGGCTGGAATTTACATGGGAAAGACCGATTTTCTTTGCACGACAATAGTTTGCTTGCATTGTTGCCGGATTTAGGTGAAATAAATGCTTGAGACAAATCAAAACATGATTAGTGAAATGCTTGCTATTATTCTAAGCATATCCCATTTTAGCAAATCATAGCAAAAAGAACACAAAACTATGCAAAAATTGCATAAAATCAGCATATAATATTTCAAATACATTGATCATGCAAAATGGTTAATATACGGCATATTGAATCAACTTAACTAACATATCAGATAAAACATAAGAGTTTATAGGCATTTTTAGTGTTCAAAACATGTTATGATTGAGGCATTTCCAGGCCTCATCAGTCTACTCTCCTTGACAAGATCGTTTGAAATCATCCCAAATCGTTTGCGATGATTCGAGCTAGCTTCGACTGAAAAATAGTAGAGTTCCTACAATAAAACACGAAATACAAAATGCAAACAATAGTGCGAGGATGCTCTAGTGTATAAGGAACTAAATATGTAGATAAATCCATTAGCTATGGGGTTCATGGGAGTCAGGCAGGGGGAATCAGGGGGATAAACTAAGAAAATATCAGTTTATATAGGATTAGGGAGAGGTTAGGAGGTTGGAGATCATCCTAATCTGGGAGATCTCCAACGGGGGAGACTCTAACTGTGCAGATGCACTTCTGCCAAGGTTGGAGAGGCTGTTGAAACAGAATCTAATTATGAACATTCAGTTTTAGGACGAAATCATCTAGACGCTTTGTTCTAGACGAATTCGCCAGATCGAGGACGATTTCGTCTGATATGCGATGATATCGTCCAACGGTCAAAACAAATCCTAAAAATTGCACAGAAAAGAAGGGAAGTGGGTAACAAGCGATTTTGGGGCAGTTTTGGTGTTAAAATTTAAATTTTTATCTTTTATATTTTACTAAGGGTTTAACTGCGCCAATTTTAGGGTTCTACATTTTGCCCCCTCTTTAGTGAATTTTTCAAAGAAAATGCGTTAAAGACGAGTTTTTCTTATTTTACGAGAAAACAAAAATGTACTCAATTTTTTGGACAATGATTCTTGGTCGAATCGTACGACTGCTGACTATGGTGCCCCCTCCGTGTTTTTACCCAAATCAAACGTTTGAGGTAAAAACACGAAAAAGTAAAATTAAAATGAAAAATGTTGTTTGTTTTGAATAAAATTAAGAAAAATAGGGAAAACCCTAATTCATTTTTTTACCATTCATTTTTACTGGTTTTAGAGCTTTGCAAAGAGAAACAATGGTGGAGACAGTGCACAGAGCGACAGAGGTCCGACGCGGGCTACGGGTAAGGATCTAATCCTAGTAGATTAGGTTTGATTTTACTTTGTGCAATTTTTTTTATTTAAATGTTGATTGTTTGGGGCATCGCGGCCATTTTTAGGCCGTCGACGCCGTCAGGATGAAATCATCCCTAGATCATCGATTTCATCAAAGGGTGAAATCAGCGAACTAGGGGCGATCCCATGCAACAAGGTGCGATCCCCAAGTTGCAAAATCGTAGACGAATTCATCCTACAAAGGATGATATTGACCAATTTGGGACGATATCCTCCAATGGTGGACGATATCATCTCTTTTAAGAAATTAAGCTTGATTAAAATGTTTTTAATTTTATGTTAATGATTGGTTGATTAATGAATTTTTGTTGTTTTATTGTTTTTCTTGCAGAAAGGATTACTAAAGAGATAGAAATGGAAATACGATGGGCTAAGAGACGACTTGGCTGCTTTCAACCAAGTAGAGCGCAATCGACTAGCACAGGTCAGGCTACGACATGTGGCAGAGATGCCACAAGTATCGACGAACATAGGGCTTCTGATAGCCCTAGTAGAGAGATGGTATCTGGGGTCATCCTGCTTTTGGCTATCGATAAGGGAGATGGCTCCCACACTAGAGGACGTATGGAGGATCATAAGGATCCCCATATAGGGACGGCTCATGATGCCTACGACCAATCAAGGCCAGGCGATGATGAGACTGACCGGAGACCCGAGCTTCACCCTGGAGAAGGGCGGAGTGAACATCGAGTCTCTAAGGCAGATGCCTGGGGCATCTAGGTTGACTCAGGTTTTGGTAGGAGTAGTAGGTGGCTTATTGTTATGCCATCATAGTGAGTGTAGATTACCTTGGCTCCTGTCAAATGTGGTCTATGACATGAGAGACCACAGCTACAGATTTGCATGGGGTAGCTTTGTACTATGTCACTTGTATAGAATCCTGCATGGGGTCATATACAAGGGAGGTCGATGTTTGGTCTTGACATCACTGCTATAGATTTGTTGCTGGGAGCACATCATGGTGTGGAGGCTAATAGGGCTCCCATTGACACTGGTTGACGGAGAGAGGCCCCAGGTTTTCTACTGGTGGCTACATAGGGGATCACAACAGCGGATAGATCTACTGATGTCTCGAAGGTTCTTTGGACAACCTCATCCCTGACCAGATCACCTAGAGGCCATGGCGAGAGCACCCCATGTGGGCAGAGGATGGGCAGGAGCTGGCTCACATCAAGCGAGTCTGTTGGCGGAGGATGGAACGGGGAGAGGTAGAGCTCCACTGCTATGATCGGGTGCTATGATAGTTTGATCTACAGTAGGGGATCCCTTCTCTCAGGGATTACGAGTACTCACAGACTATTCGAGATAGTACTATGCTGAGTGGGGCTCCAAATATGCAACAGTTCTGGAGTCAGGACACAGATGATGCCCCCATATAGCCAATGGATGGTGACGATGCTGGGGTTGCAGACGGCTACGATGCCTGGTACGTAGGCATCCGCTCTCCTTGGATGATGAGGGCATAGGGTCTGATGCACATGATTTTGTGATAGATGGGGAGGCGACACCAGGCTGCCATTGAGGCAGCGTGGGGTCACGATAAGAGAGAGCAGCGACGGTCCCTATAGGAGAGATGCTAGCGGATGGGTCAGGCTCCACATAGGCCATGGGAGACAGGGTAGATGGAGGAGAGACTCCCTTCATAGTAGGGGGAGAGACCACCATCGCCTGATAAGGGCAAGGGTGTCGATGTAGGGGAGAGCAGTGAGACGGTGGCTCTCCGATCTGAGGTTGCCCACCTTCGAGCTCAGGTGCAGTCACTGCAGGACGAGGCTACTTAGCTCAGGACTCAGGGCGAAGGAGTGAGCACTCAAGATCTAGCATGGTATATTGCTCAGACCGCATTCTACCAGGGAATTTACTATCACATGGTTCCAGAGAACCATAGGGTACCACTGCCAGCTCCCATTATGGAACCTATCATGATGGGATCGTTGAGGACATCCTCATGATTGATGACGAGGACCCGAGATACAGCCCAGAACTCTATGGGACCACCTCTTCCATGTCAGGGCAGGGGAGGAGATGAGGTTGAGAGCTCAAGGGCTTCTTGAGGCTAGCTGCTGCAGAGGGCAGATTTGTATTATTATATATATATTTTTGAGAGGATTGAGTATGCCAGGCTATTGATTTTGGCATACCAGTCTAGTTTTGATTATGATGTACATAAGTTGATATATATATATATGGTCTTGTTTTTGATGATATGACTTGTGTATATGTTGTATGATGCTTTAATTTGTGATTGAATATTCATGTAATTATGTCATTTTGAAATATTATATTTTGATATCATGGCATAAAATTATAAATGAAATAATCTGATGTAAATAAATTGGTTGTTTTGGTGTATTTTAATGAAAGAAAAAGGACTTCTAACAATAATTTCAAATGTGAAGAAGTTTTTAAAAGGCGGGAAAATGAGCTCTGACGATTTTTTTCTCTGAACTAGGGTTTCTAGATTTTTGAAAAATCTTTGGCTTCTGCTGGTTTGCAGAAGTGTCTTTGGGGTACGGTGGATTTGAAGGTTCGATCGGTGCCCCAGGAGGGTCCAATGGGGACTTCTCCGGCTCCTTTTCCAGGAAGTACCAGTTCTTACGCTGATTTGTTTAAAGAATATTCTCCTTCGAAGAATGCCGAAGCCCAAAATATGGCATATAAAAAGCTCTTCACGACTGCTGGGACTAGGTCTTCAGCATGTCATGTGAATGGTTGTTTGCCGTAGGCTGAATCCAGGCCAAAAATTGTCATTGAGCCCAGCATGGTTGAAGAGTCAGTCCTCTATAGAGCTAACCATGATTTAATCTACAAGTTCATGGGTATTCGCCCTTCCCTAAGCTTTCTACATTCTTGGATCCGCTAGAACTGGGAGCCCCACGGTGAGTATTCATTGTGGTTTATTAGTAATGGTTATTTTATTGTCATCTTCTTGGATCTGGCCGATAGAAATAAGGCCTTCAAGTTGGAGAAGAAAAACCATGGCCTAGCAGGGCTATTTTTTCAACCATGGAGGGTAGGATTCGATCCTCGTGTTGAACCTACTGTTGTCCCAGTGTGGATTCGATTTTATGCTCTTCTAATGGAATTCTGGGGTGAGTAGGTATTGGCAATGATTGGAAATTCGATTGGTAGACATCTGGGTGTTGCCAGAGACACTATTGAAGGGAATGTTAGCATACTTTCTATTTCTTCATTTGTCTTCTTGCGCAATTGTTATTTTGTTATAACAAATTGCTAATACGACTGGTTGGTTTGGCAACCTCCGGCAATTTGTTAATTGTAACCTGTATATATTTGGTTTGCTGAATAATACGAGTTGTTCACTGGTTTACTACATGGCATCAGAGCCAGGGGCGAGGTGAGGAGCAGAGTGCGTTTTTGATTCGGGCGCGATTTTTTTTTCGCAGTCCGTGCGTTACCTCGGCGAGAGTTTTCTTTTTCGCAGTCCGTGCGTTACAGGAATTTTTTTTATTAAAAAAAAAAAAAAAAGACGTGCAGGACCTCGCGCAGAGCGGGGAGGAGCCGAACGCGCGTCCAGCTCACGACGCACCCACGCACGACAGAGCGCAGCGCTCCGCAGGCCGTGACGCGCCCACACGCGCGAGCGCCACACGTCGCACAGGGGACTGTTGCGACAAGGCCCGTGCCCGCATGACAGGACTGTCGAGACAGAGTGCCAGGTCGGACCCACGTGCGGCAGTCGAGGAGGGGAGAACCCCCCCCGCGCGGGATTTTTAAATTCCCGCCCGCGCGGGAATTGGGGGAGTATAAACCCCCCCCCCCCGGCGCTGCGCAGACGCGTCCAGGAGGGACGCGCGCGCAGGTGGCAGGGAAGAAGGGCGAGACTGCGAGACCCACCCTCCCGTTAAAAAAAAAAAAAACCCCCCTTCCCGTTAAAAAAAAAAAAAAAAAACGTTGGTCTGTGGAAGAACGTTTTTTGCGGCCATGAGAGAGGAGCGGTTTTTTTGCAGCCGCAGAGAGGAGCGGTGTTTTTGCCTCGGCAGAGAGGAGCGCCGGCAGCCGCAGAGGCCGAGGAGGAGGAGCATTCGGGTTGATAAGGGAGGAGGTCTACTGATCTTTTCGGATCAGCCCGCTGGCTCACGTGGTCGTGAGCCGTGCGGTTAAGGCTCAGGGAGCCTGCAGGTCGGGGGTTCGAATCCCGCCGACTCCCCCTAAGGTATAAATTTTTTTTGCAAAGTCATTTTTAATTATTATTTTTTAATTAAAATTTTTAATTTTAATTTTTTAATTATAGTTTTTTAACTTTATAAATTAAAATTTTAATTTTAATTTATTTTTTATAAGTTTTAAAACTATACAAATTAAAATTATTTATTTTAATTTTAAATTTATAATAATTATTAAAATGCTTTGTTAAAGAACGCCTTTTTAAGGGGGGATATTTTTCAAAAATCAAAGGGGGATAGAGAGTAATTTTTCGAAAAATAGCAATTTGGCATTGTAAAAGGTGCATTTTCGGTTGTGACCGACACCTTGTGGGTTATTCTTGTGGGCAATTTTTTTTGTTGTATGTTGCATATTTCATTTTTGCACTATAACATTAAAAATTAAAATCAAAACACTCCCTAAGTCCCCGGAATATAAAACCCATCTGTGCAATTTTATTGCACTGCAGCGTTCGGTATTTGCGATACCTCCGCCAGCACTTACAGGTAAAGTTGTCGTGATTTGGCTACTGTATCCGCCGCCTAATATAGCTGCTATAACGACGTCTGAGCTTGTTCTCTATAAATCGTCGGGGAGGAATAAGTACGCCATTTTTTGCATTTTTTACTCCATCCACTACCCTTTATCGCACTTGTGTTTAGGCGTAAATCCTGACGAAGTATTCTTCATAGTGTTTAGGGGAAGTTACGCCCCACGCATGAGAAGAATCTTCTATGGTAGGTGCCATCAACAAGGCGATTCCCTTTCAGTACCGCTTATGTTCCACGTATCGTATGATCTCTAAAATTCACCTATAGTCTCCCTCACGTAAGGGCGGGTGATTTTTTGTTGATCTTTCTAAATACCTATAGTTTCCCTCACGTAAGGGCGGGTATTTTGTACGGTATATTGGCCTAGCAAAAGGTATATAGAAAGGGGGACCAATTTGGTGATATAAGGAACCTTCACTATGGCCGTTGTTGCAAAGTTGATGACTGATCCGCATCAGTTATTGAAAGGTCCAAATTATACACCATGGAAACATAAGATGAAGGCTATTCTCCAAATGGAAGATTTGTGGGATATTATTACTTGGAGTAGCAACCAGGCCTTCACCAACAACGAGGATCCACGGGTCCTTCAGCGAGATCAGATTGCTTTTGACAAGAAAGACAGTAGAGCAAAGGTGCTCATTTTGTTTGTTGTTTCAGATGAAGTGCAACCTCATATAGGTGACAAAGCAAGTGGTAAAGAGGCATGGGATGCCCTTAGAACCATCTATGAGGGGAAGAATGAATCCACCATTCTTCATCTTCAACAACAACTTCATAACTCGAGTTTGAGACAGGGTGAAACAGTTGAACTCTTTACGTGCGAGTGTTTGAGTTGAAAGAGAAATTGAGTTCTCTAGGAGATACTGTGGACGAAAAGCTTCTCATTTCACTTGTGATGAGAGCTTTACCTTCTTCATTTGATATGTTGATAACCTCCATCCAGGTGTCCCAACGACAAATTACCTACATCGAGTTGGTCAATCTGCTCCAACAACAGGAGGCACGCCAACTTCACAAGGATGATTCTTCCAATACAGCCCTATACACCAACGAGGCGAGGGTTCTAGGAAGAAAGGTAATGGGCAAAAAGGAGGCAACTTTCGGAAAGGAGGAAATTCTCAACGGGATACGAAAGGAAAAGGCAAACAACCTCAACGAGAAGAAGAGGTGGTGCAAGATCCGTGAGAAAGACAACCATGACACCAACAGGTGTTGGCATAAGAACAAGCAGAAAGGCCAAAACAAACCACAAAATAAGAACAAGCAACCCCAGGTGAATGTTGCTGTTGAATAATCTGACTCAGATTCCGAATGGCACACAAGGTGCTCATGACTACCACAGATTCCACACGAGAGGGATCCTATTTGGTATGTCGATTACGGAGCTAGTAAACATATGATCGGCGACAGATCGTGGTTTGAATCATTTGTGGCCAAGGAGGGCAAACCTGTCACCATTGCTGATGATAAAACCTACAGGGTTCAGGGAGAGGGTACAGTTTCAGTCACTCTTCCTGATGGCAAGTGTCAGATTGACAAGGTCCTCTATGTTCCGGGATTGGCCAACAATTTGTTGTCAGTGACACAAATCCTGGACAGAAATATGGTTGTCAACTTTCGTGTTGAGAATGGAAAGAAGTGTTGTACCATTACCAGGAAGGGTAAGCAGATTGCAATAGCTTCATATAAGCATGGCTTATTTGCACTAGATGCTATCTCTACTCCACATGTTGCCATGATTGTCTCTACCAAGGAGGCAACTTCCCTATGGCACAAGAGATATGGGCATCTTAGTTCTGGCTACTTACTTGAGCTCGGCAAGTATGAGATGGTAAAGGGTCTTCCTTCCCTTTACGCCACATTGCCAGTGTGCTCTGACTGCTTGGCAGGAAAGCGGCATAGAGTACCATTTGAGAAGAGCTCTACAAGAGCAAGAAAACCTCTGGAGCTAATTCACACCGATCTATGCGGTCCTTTCACACCCAACAGTGTTGGAGGGAAGAGGTACTTTCAGTTATTCGTAGATGACTACTCACGAAAGATGTGGGTTTTCTTTCTCAAACTGAAATCTGAAGCTTTCGCATTCTTCCAGCAGTTCAAGAAATCCGTTGAGAAGGAGTCAGGAGCTTCTATCAAAACCCTCCGCTCAGATCGAGGGGGAGAGTTTACCTCTAATGAATTTTTTGCATTCCTAGATAAGCATGGGATCAAGAGACAGTTAACAACTGCCTATACTCCTCAGCAAAATGGAGTTGCTGAGAGAAGGAACCGTTCTATCATGGAAATGGTTCGTTGTATGCTCACAGGAGCTACTCTTGGGCAACAATATTGGGCAGAAGTTGTCACCACTACAGTGTATCTTTTGAATAGGGCACCCACAAAGGCCCTAAAAGGAATGACTCCACAGGAAGCATGGAGTGGTCGAAAACCCTCCATATCTCATCTACGTATTTTCGGGTGTCAAGCTTTCATGCACATACCGAAAGAGAAAAGGAAGAAGCTAGATGAGAAAACACTGAGATGTATTTTTCTTGGATATTATGAGCACTCTAAAGGATATCGGTTGATAGATCCTTTGACCAAGAAAATTCATATCAGCAGAGATGTTGTCTTTGATGAAGCTTTCACATCACAGAGCACATCTAATGTACACCAAGATATTGTGGAACCTAAGGAAGAGGAGATTCCTTCGTCAACACAGACAGGAGGTCCTTCTACATCTTCTTCACCATCACCGAAGAAGAATCCTAAATGGTGTACAAATACAATCAGAGATGCAAATTTATCCACTCCTCCCAATTTGAATTTGGATAGACCTCGTACACGCGGTATGGCTCAAAAGGAAAGAGAAGCCGAGAAAGCTGGTGAGGTTGATGATCTTTGTCAATCTTTTGAGGAACTTTCCGTGACTCCAAGTAGAGAAGTTGAGGATATGGATATTGATGATGACAGGGCATTCATGTCTACCATAGATAGTCTTGAACCTGCATCAGTGCAAGATGCTCTCAGTGAGCCTCGGTGGAAGGCCGCTATGGATACAGAGTATGAGTCTATGATGAAGAATAAAACTTGGAAGCTTGTTGATCTGCCGCATGGAAAGAAACCTATTGGCTGCAAATGGGTATACAAAGTCAAGTACAAGGCGGATGGAACAATTGATAAGCATAAGGCCCGTCTTGTTGCAAAGGGCTATGCTCAAAAGGAAGGCATCGACTATGAAGAAACTTTTGCACCTACTGCTCGGATGACCACAATTCGGGTTATGTGTGCTATGGCAGCACAATATGGGTGGAAAGTTCACCAGATGGATGTCAAAAGTGCCTTTCTTAATGGTGATCTCCAAGAAGAAGTCTATATGACTCAGCCTGAAGGATTTGAAGTGGAAGGCCAACAGCAGAAAGTTTGCAAATTGGTCAAATCCTTGTATGGTCCGAAACAAGCTCCTCGAGCTTGGTATATAAAAATGGACAATCACCTAATGCAGCATGGATTTAAGAGATGTCCGTCAGATGCAAACCTCTATTTCAAGAAACAGGGTTCTGAGATAGTGTTGCTTGTACTCTATGTGGATGATCTGCTCATTACAGGGAGTTCAGAAGATATGATCTCTACTGTCAAAAGAAACTTGTGCAAATCTTTTGAGATGACAGATCTCGGACTTCTCCATTCTTGTCTTGGTCTGGAATTCAGCCAGAAGGAGCACTCCATCAAAGTGTCTCAGAAAAAGTATGCCAAGACATTCGTTGGATAAATATCGCATGACTGACTGCAAGCCAATGGCAACTCCTATGGAGAATGGACTTCAGTTATCGCGATATGATGACTCACCTCAGGTAGATGGTACTCTCTATCGACAGTTGATTGGGAGTCTCATATATCTGACCAATACTAGGCCAGATATCGTTTTTCTTGTCAACTATCTTTCGAGGTTCATGCAGGAGCCTAAGACCACTCATTGGAAAGCGGCAAAACGTGTTCTTCACTATGTCCGTGGTACTATGGAATATGGCCTAGAATACAAGAGGAACAACAAATTCTTCTTGCAAGGATACACGGACTCCGACTATGCCGGATCATTTGATGATCGCAAGTCAACTTATGGATACATTTTTCATCTGGGATCCGGTCCTGTCTCTTGGCACGACAAGAAGCAACGGGTGGTTGCTATTTCTTCAACGAGAGGCAGAATATCGCGCCGCACGTGAAGTTGTGTGCGAAGTGATATGGTTACGTCGCATTCGGACAAGTATGGGCCATCCATCAAAATCTCCAATACACTTGTTTTGCGACAATCGGGGTGTTACGAACCTCGTCAAGAATCCAGTCCATCATGAAAAAACAAAGCACATTGACACACAATGTCATTTCATTCGAGAGGAAGTTCCAAAGCACCGAATTCAGCTTCAACACATTCCCACCGATGCTCAAGTTGCAGACATTTTCACTAAGGCACTTGGACGTGTCAAATTTGAATTGTTTCGCAGCTCACTTTGTATTGCAAAATAATGTAAGGGGATGTTAGTAGTCTAGTATAGCTATTAGTTATTACATTACCCAAATAATGTAATAAAGGGGGATGTTAGCGTACTTTCTATTTCTTCATTTGTCTTCTTGCGCAATTGTTATTTTGTTATAACAAATTGCTAATATGACTGGTTGGTTTGGCAACCTCCGACAATTTGTTAAATGTAACCTTATATATTTGGTTTGCTGAATAATACGAGTTGTTCGCTGGTTTTCTACAGCATGGCAGTGTATGCTCGAATATGTGTGGAGATAGATCTCAGTCAGCATTTTTCGACAGAGTTGGAAATTGAATTGGTAGGTCTTTCCTAGATTCAATAGCTGGACTATGAGGCCCTACCCTTCAGATGTAGGGTTTGTCACAAGCATGGACATTTGGCCCGTTTTTGTCCTATTAATATGAATGCCAATATGGAGGCCCCTTCAAGAATGCCAAACCTACCTAAAGAGGATAAGGCTACACCTAATAAAGATCCTATTAGCATCGATCAGGGCTAGGAAGCTCAGAGAGAGGGTTTTGAATAGCCCAAAAGAAAAATACGGACAAAGAAAAATGAGGGAAAGGAGCAATCTCATCTCAGGCCTGCCAATAGGTATGAGATTTTTAAGTCATTGGTTGATGAAGAGGATCAATCTATGGAGGGATTGGAGGGTTTCAATGAAACTTCTTTTGCTCCTGGGAAACTCCCCCTCTCATCTTCTCTTGTCATACAATAGGTAGTTGATCCCTCTGAGGTATCATAGCCAGTGTGTTATGGTGCCTTAGTAGTCCATAACCAGGAGCAGACAGTATCTTAGGATGTTCGCATGGGGATAGTAGAGAAGAATAGGGAAAGGCCATCTTTGGGGATAACCTAGGTAGAAAAAAGATCAAAAAATAGCAATTCTCAGGGAGCAGGTAGAAGATCCATTAAGGACCTGCTAGCAGCCCAAGGAGACAAGTTGATCATGGGAGGATTGATGAGGACAATTGACTCTTATTGCTCCCAGGGTAACCCATGATTATACAATATTGGAATGTGAGGGGTTTAAACAGTAGAACCCATCAATCTGCTGTTCGAATAATATTAGAGAATAGTAATACTATTTTTTTGCTTTTACAAGAGACTAAGATGTCTTTGGATCTTATGTCTAAAACAGTCAACAAAATTTGGAGGGGTGCTAGTCATATGGATGTGGCTGCCCAAGGTGCATCAGGGGGGATTGTTACTCTGTGGAACTCTCTAGAATGGTCTACAATAGAACACCTTGCCTAGAGGGATGTTCTCACTTCTCTTTTTAGGAATAATATCTCTACGAAATTCATTCTAATCACTAACTTTTATGGATCTCAAAACCTAGAGGGTCAGAGGCGGTAGTGGAAGGTTGTGCATGACATGTGAGCATCAAGGGAAGATCTAGACTAGATTATAGCGGGGGACTTTAACACTAAATTATCTTCTAGAGACTAGGAAGGGGGATCACCTCTTTTGGATCCAAGGGACCGTTTCATGATTGCTCAAGTCTAGGCTTTGCACTTAGTGGACATTAAATGTCTTGGCAATAACTTCACTTGGACTAATAAAATGTGGGAGCCACATAGTAGGAAGGTGAAGCTAGATCACTTTCTGCTTTCAGAGGAGGCATTTATAAAATGGAATATCAATTTTTAGATTTTAATAGGCCCTATTTCTGATCATTGTCCTATTCTGTTGGAAGACGGGACTAGGATGGGGCACCATCACAAACCTTTCATATTTGAGAATTTTTGGCTTTAGAAAGAAGAACTTCGAGAGAAAATCCTACAGTGGTGGGAATAAGGCCACCCAGCTTATGGGAGAGCAATGTTCAAAATCCACAAACAACTTCAATATGTCAAAACTCAGTTGAATTATTGGAGGCGTTCTAATAAAACTGACTTCTAGGCCCAAAGAGCTCCGTTGGTGGCCCGCTGGGATGAGGTCCAAAAATAGTTTAGAGGAGTAATAACTGACCAACTCAAAGTTGAGGATGATGCCTTGCATACAGCGATTGAGGACATTGACAACCAGGAGGAGATCTATTGGAAGCAGAGAGCAAGAACCTCCTGGTTATTAGAAGGGGATAGAAATACAAAATTCTTTCATCGGACTGCTTGTGCTCAAAGATAGATGAATAATATGGAGGTCCTTCAAGATGAGAACGGTCATTCCTTTGATACTCTTCTAGGTATACATTCCCATGCTATGGATTATTTTTCTAAGCTTTTTAAGGAAAGTGTGGTTCAAGATGTAGAGGCCCAAAATGAAGTTATTTCTGTCATACCTACTATTATTTCGGAGGATGAAAATCAGGCCCTCCTCAAACCCATTGATAGGGATGAATTGAAAACTGTGGTCTTTGGAATGAGCACTAGTAAAACTCCTGGTCCAGATGGCTTCCCAATTGAGTTCTTTCAAGCTTTCTGGGACTTCTTAGAGGAAGATGTAAGGGTTGTTGTTGAAGAGTCCAGAGAAAATAAGAGAATTCTTAAAGCTATAAACCACACGTTCATTACCTTGATTCCAAAAGGGGAGGAGGGGGTTCATATTTTAGATTATAGGCCTATTGCCTTATGTAATGTGTTGTACAAAATAATCACAAAGGTAATGGTTGAGGGCCTAAAACCTCTTCTTCACAACATTATCTCCTCTGAGTAAGGGGGCTTTGTTGAGGGACGACAAATTCTGGATGGGGTGGTTGTGGCCCAGGAAGCAATCCATTCAATGCACACTTCTGGTAATAAAGGGATGTTCATTAAATTGGACATGTCAAAGGCTTATGACAGGGTTGAATGGAGTTTCCTGGCTAAAATGATGGCAGCCTTCGGCTTCTCTCAAGGCTGGATTGAGTGGATCATGAGTTGTGTCTCTTCCCCGACTTACTCTGTGCTTATCAAGGGCCTTCCTTTGCAACCTTTTGGAGCTTCTCGAGGTCTGCGCCAGGGGGATCCCTGTTCCCCTTATATTTTTCTCATTCTGGCTGAAGGTCTTGGTAGACTTTTCTTGAGGAGAAGACAACAAGGTAGATTATTGGGTATTAGGGTGGGGGATGAAGTTTTATCGCACCTGCAGTTTGTGGATGACACTAGTTTGATGGGAGTGGCCAGCATCAGGGAAGCAAGAATGATTAGGGATACTCTTAATGTCTATCTCAGGGCTACTCAATAGGTCATTAATGACAAGAAATCCAAAGTGGTATTTTTTAATTTGGAGCAAAGGCTTCAGAATAGAATTTTAGAAATCCTGGGATTCACTAGGACTTCTCTCCCTGTGGTTTACTTGGGGATCCCCTTGCATTTCAAGAAGCTAAAATTAGACACTTGGAGGAATTTTCTAGAGTGTATCAAGGACAGAATTAATCACTGGTCTCACAAGTGGTTAAGTTATGGTGGCAGATTAATGTTCTTACAGTCAGTCATTCAAGCCATGCCAATCTACAAATTTTCTATCCTGGCTGCCCCGCTTACAATATGGAAAGAGTTGGACAAGATGGCTAGGAAGTTTTTGTGGGAAGGAGCTAAGGGAGAGAGAAATTGGGCCTTAGTGGGCTAGGATAAAGTCACCCAGCCCAAGGTAAAATGTGGGCTGGGATTGAGAGGATCCAAGTTAAATAATCAAGCCTTGGCTGGAAAGTTGTACTGGAGGTGGATTTCCCAACCAACTTCCTTATTCAGTAGAATTCTAACTAGTAAATATTTGGGTCAAGTTAACCCCAATGAGGTGGGCCATTTCCCTTTGGATGGTACTGGATCCTTAGTGTGGTAGGCTCTCAAGCTAGGACCTCAGATTATTAAAGACCAATTGTTTTGGAAAGTGGGGAGAGGGGAGAAGGCTCATTTTTGGATCGATTCATGGGATCAGTACCCACCCATCATTGTTGAATTCCTCGAGTTACTTCCAATAAAATATGCCATAGAAACCAAGGGTTGGGTCCAAATTGAAAGTTATTTCAACACTACTCAGTTGGGGGAGTATAAGTTTAAGAAGTTTAAGAGGTTGGAGGAGTGGCCAATTCTAATCCCCCTAGAGTTGGCACCCATTTTGACCAAAATCTTAACAGAAAGGTTTCTCACAGGGAGAGACGAGGAGGATGAATTAGCTTGGGGCTATGGGAGCCTTGGTGTTTATACAATGAAGGATGGATATGACAAGATCCTCCTAGAGCCTCCCCCCCATTCTTATCCGGTTGAGGATTGGAGAAAGATTTGGCACCCCAAGGGCTGGCCAAAAGTAAACTTTTTTGCCTGGCAGTTTATGCACAATGGTATTCTCACTTTTGATAATCTCAGATGTAGAGGAATCATCAGCCCTTCTCAATGTGTTTTATGCCACAAGAACGAGGAAACAACTGATCACCTGATGTTTGAGTGCCCTTTCACGTGTCAAATTTGGAAGCGATGGTTCTCTCACTATAAAATCCAGGTTAATGGTGACATGAATCGGTCTAATATTTGGGAAATATGGAAGCGAGGTAGATTTAAATCCAAAGCTCTTAAAATTGGGTGGGAGCTTGGCATATACTTCATTTGGTGGCAAGTGTGGTTGGAGAGAAATGCTAGAATTTTTAGAGAAACCTTTTCCTCACTAGATGGAGTTTGGCAGGTCATCTGGAGCAAAGTCATAGAAACTGTTGCCGTCTACGCTAAACAGGAAACTCAGGTTGGTCCTGGGCCAATGGAAGAGGGATTTGAAAAGCAATAGGGACAGGACAGTGCCAATTGGAAACCGCCCCTAGAAGGCTGGATTAAAATCAATACTGATGGTGCTGCAAAGGGCAATTTGGGTAGTGCTGAAATTGGCATGGTCTGCCGGAATCATGAGGGATCAGTGCTCTATTGGGAACTACAGGGCTTGGGTAGAGCCACAAATAATGAAGTAGAAGCCATTGCTATCAAATCTGCTTCTATTTGGGTAGTTACTCAGGGCCACAGGAGGATAATTCTTGAATCTGATTCTCAAATTCTGGTTGGAGCTCTAGACTGCATGAGGAACTTTGCGTTGAGAGCCTGGAGGTTGAGGATTCTGGTCTCTCAAATCAAGGAATTATGGAGGGAATTAGATGATGTGATTCCATTTTATGTGAGTAGAGATTTAAACAAAGCGGCCGATTTCTTGGCTAAGATGGGTGCTGAGAAAGAGGTAGGGGTGCAGCTGCACAATGACATGCCTATTGAGATGAGATGATTAGGCAGGGCCTTGAAAGATCCTTGATACAATGATAAAATAAAAAGCTAAGGGTGGTTTTTGTTGCAATTTCATGACCTGTTGCGCCATCGCAGCCATTGGAGGTAAGCTATCACGATATCGTGATGTGTTGCGTCATCGCGGCCACTGGAGGAAAGTTGTTGCAAAATTGTGACATGTTGTGCCATCGCGGCCGCTAGAGGAAAGTTGTCACGATATCATGACATGTTGCACCGTCACAGTCGTTGGAGGAAAGTTGTCATGATATCATGACATGTTGCGCCGTCGTGGTCACTGGAGGAAATTTCTCGCGATATCGCGACATGTTGCACCGTCGTGGCTACTGAAGGAAAGTTGTCATGATTTCGCAACATGTTGCGCCATCGCGGCCGCTGTGGGAAAGTTGTCATGATATCATGACATGTTGCATTATCATGGTCGTTGGAGGAAAGTTGTCGAGATATCGCGACATGTTGCGCCGTCGCAGCTGCAGGAGAAAATTTGTCGTGATATCGCGACATGTTACGCCGTCGTGGCCATTGTTGGAAAGTTGTCGCGATATCGCGACATGTTGTGCCGTCGCGACCAAGGGAGGAAAGTTGTCACAATATCATGACATGTTGCGCCATCATGGTCGTTGGAGGATTTGGTCACGATATCATGACATGTTGTGCCATCGCGGCCAAGGGAGGAAAGTTGTCATGATATTGCGACATGTTGCACCATCACGGCCGCTAGAGGAAAGTTGTCACGATTACGTGACGTGTTGCGTCGTCGCGGCCGCTGGAGGAAATTTGTCATGATATCATGACATGTTGCTTCGTCACGGCCAAGAGAGGGAAGTTGTCACAATTTCGTGACATGTTGCTCCATCCTGGCCAAAGGTGGAAAGGTGTCACGATTTTGCAACATGTTGCTCCGTCGCGGCCAAGGGATGATTGTTGTCGCAATTTCGTGACATGTCACGATTTTGTGACAGGTTTACTTTTTGCGGCTAAGGGAGGATTGTTGTCGCGATTTCATGACATGTCACGATTTCATGATAGGTTGACTTTTTGCGGTCAGAGGAGTCTTGTGTCACGATTTCATGACTTGTTGCTTTTTTGTGGCCAAAGGTGAAGTTGGTGTTTGCTGCGCGATTTCGTGACTAGTTGTTGTAACAGACCAATCAGCTCCCTCAACTAGCTTGGTATTTTTTCAAGAGATTTGGCTCCATTGCAAATCTTCCTCTTCTCTTGTAATCATGTGCTTTCATTGTTTTCAGCTGGGATGTGTCTACTCCCAATTGTAACTGATCTTTGTTTTAATACAAGTTTTTTTCAATTTTTTCAAAAAAACAATAATTTCAAAGGACATTATCACTGTTATAGACCATTTCATGGATTCGCCACTCACTAGGTCGTCAAGCTAATCCCAAGATAGAAATATTGTTAAAAGTAAAAGAGTGCTTAAGAGACTATCTTAAGACTTGATGTTGTAATGATGATGGTGATGATTTGTTTTCAGATTTTCATAAAAATATTATGCATGACATATAAAAGAAATATGAATTTTGCTAGGCATAAATTCCTAAGTGTGATAAAAAAATTTGCATAAGTTCCTAGGAACTATACCATCATTGCAAAATTGAATGTTGACATAATGACCTGAAATAAGATAAGTGTGCGTTCATTTTAAAGCTTAGTTATGTAACATAATGATGTAAGCCATATGTTTTTTTATTAAAATGAATGGGAAAATAAAATTAGAATAATGGTTTGCACTAGGCATAGACTTATAGGTATAGACTTATACCATCATCGTGAAATCCAAATAAGAAATGGATATTTTAGTTTTATGGCAAGATTAATTTTTGACTTTTGATAAACAGAAAAATAATAATATGAACATGTTGTTTGAAATCATTTTGTGATT
The DNA here is from genome assembly GCA_028583015.1 of Wollemia nobilis. Taxonomy (NCBI): domain Eukaryota; kingdom Viridiplantae; phylum Streptophyta; class Pinopsida; order Araucariales; family Araucariaceae; genus Wollemia; species Wollemia nobilis. The sequence goes on from JAQPPZ010016932.1 coordinate 1,201,157, forward strand.
TTGTGAAACAATGTATAGAATTGTTTTTATACAAAACAAAAATTTTGAAATAAAAGGATAAAACTATTTCGAAAAGAATTACAGAAATATTTTAAATTATCTCAAAGACAAATGTATGTTTATAAGGGATCCACATGTGCAAATGTGAGTTCATTACCAATCTTGATTTATCATAATGATACAAAATCTCTCAAATACAAATGTGTGTGCAATTGTATTGTTCATTCACCAATTTTGAGCAAGATAATTTGATACAAGTAATTTGCCTTGACCAAATGAGTGTTCCTTAACCATGATTTATATGCATGTAACCGTACCAGACTACTATGTAAGTCGGGTTATCAAGAGCTATCTAATCCATAAGCTGACATAGGTCTATACAAAATAAGGTCGCTAATGTGACAGACATATCACCACGCTAGGAATTACCCAAGGCCAAGTAGGTTGGGCACAAACCACCTGTTATGGGGCTTACCTCACAGTTTTCGAATAATTGAGAATTCTAGGGATTCAAGCTCATTCACCCTTATTTTCTTTTCAAGGGGTAGGGAAAGGGATTTTATTGCTTTTTTGCTTTTTCTTTTCACTTTTGCTTTTCTTTCTCTTTTTTTTTTTTTTTTGTATTTTTGCTTGGAATTGAGATAATGCTGAAATATTGTTGCGATGGTACAAAATAATATTTTTCTTTTTTTTCTCATTTTCTTTGACTTTTCTTTTCTTCCTATGCTAGGGATACTTGCTCGGATTGGCTGTAGAGCAAGGGATTTTTATTCTGGGTAAGGGTGAGTTTGTCCTTTTGTCAATTCTCAAAGATTCTAGACCAAGTGCATGATAGGATAGCAGGGGAAACTTTTCGCTCAGGAAACAACTTTTACTATGTAGTGTATCGCTCCAAATTTTTCGCACCCCTACCTTTAGGCTATTGGATCCGCGCCCGAAAGGAGGATGGGAAAAGGATGGTGCGGTACCTCGGACGAGAGGACTTTGCGAAGGTCCCGCCTCTCAAGGGAGGTGCATTTTGGTGATTTTTCGATGGATGGTGGGTTCACCAGGAAACATTTGACGGCAGTTTCCACGCCTAGGTTTTGGGAATGAGTTTTGATGAGTTCGTTTTATTTTTAAACATTCATCCTAGGTTTGGCCGAATGATTCTAACTTAAACTACATGAAAATGCAATTTAAATGCATACAACAAACAAAAAGGAAAACAGAAACAGAGAATTTGCAAGAGGCCAATGAAGATTACCTGATCCGGAAGTCTGATGGAGTTTCTGAAGCTTGAAGCAGTCTGGATCGTCCGCAATTCAACAGAATCGCCTTCAATTTGATAAAATCGTCTAAACTGACAAGATCGTCTGAAATCTGATGAATTCATCAGACGAATTCATCAGAGACCTGCAAAACAGCAAACAGATGCGAAATACGAGAAATTCTATTTTGCAAACAGGGGCAAACTATGTAAAATAGTAATATGAGTGTTGAACAATATACAAGAACATAAGTAAATGCAAATAACTGTGTTTAGATAGCAGAATATGATCTTAATCTGTAAACTTAGACAAAATGGGTGAACTCCAAATGCAATATAATATAAAAACTGAATAAACAATCTAATTTACAACATAAAATGACAGAGAAAAGAGACAGAAGAACAAACTCCAGGCATTTATTGCCTCGATGTGCGCTGCAGTCAAAATCGTCTCACATCAGTACGATATCGTCCCGAATTTGACGAGATCGCCTCTGATCTTGACGAGTTCGCTCAGTCGCGATAGGTATTGGCTCCGATCGAAAACCAGTGGTGTACCTGCAATGAAATGACTATAGGACTAATGCAAAATATGAATTACGATGTTTTAGAGCATAAGGGTTCAATTTGCATAAAAATTCAGCCAGGGGTTGGGGAGGGAAAAGTCTTAGAGTTAAATAGGCATAGGATAGTTGTTGGGAGGTTGGAGATCACCCCAATTTGGGAGATCTCCAATGGGGGAAGGGTCCCAACGGCGCAGACACGCTTCTACCCGGATTGGAGACCCGTTGGAACGGATTCCAACTATGCAAATTCAATTTTGCGACGAAATCGTCTGGACGTTCTAGTCCAGACGAAATCGTCAAATCTGGGGCGATATCGTCTGATCGGAGACGATATCGTCAAACGGTCAAAACAACTACTAAAAATGGCACGGAAAAGGAGGAAACGGGTTTCTCGGCGGTTAACGGTGGTTTGGGAGGTTAAATTTGAATTTAAATTTATTTACTAAGGTGAATGTAATTATTCCAATTTTACTGCGCCAATTTTAGGGTGCTACATTTTGCCCCCTCTTTAGCGAATTTTCCGAAGAAAATGCGTTAAAGATGAGTTCTTCTCGATCTACGAGAAAGCAAAAAATTATTCCCATTTTTAGGCGACGATTCTTGGTCGAATCGTATGACAGCTTACTATGGTGCCCCCTCCGTGTTTTTACCCAAATCGAACGTTTGAGGTAAAAACGCGAAAAAGCAAAAATTATTTGTTGAATAAAATTAAGAAAAATAGGGTAAAACCCTAATTCATTTGTTACTGTTCATTTTACTGTTTTGAGAGCTCTGGAGCAAAAATGGTAGAGACAGCGCACAGATCTGCAGAGGTCCGCCGCGGTCTACGGGTAAGGGTTTAAACTGATCTAGAATTGATTTAATTTGATTTTACATGCTTTTTAGATGGATTTTTAGGTGAATTTTGAGCATCGCGGCCGTTTTTGGCCATCGACGTCGTCCGGACGAAATCGTCCCTAGTTCGACGAAATCGTCTCAAGTTCGTCAATTTCGCCCAAGGGCGAAATCGGCGAAAAAGGGACGATTTAGTCAAATTAGAGACGATTTCGACACGCGAAATTGGAGACGATTTTGCTCAAATGTCGGACGATATCGGCCAATAGTGGGCGATATCATCAATTGCAAAATTTTGATCTTTAAGTTGCATTATTGATTGCTAAAATTGTTATTAATGATTGTTTGTTGTTTTGATGTTTATGCTTGCAAGAGAGGATTACTAAAGAGCAGGGAGTGGAAATATGGAGGTTTAAGAGATGACTTGGCCGCTCCGACACAAGCAAAGCGAGATCAGCTGGCACAGACCGACTTACTACATGTGGCAGAGATGCCACAAGTATCTACAGACATGGGGCTACTGACGGCCCTAGCAGAGAGGTGGTACCCGGGCTCTTCATGTTTTCGGTTACCGACAGGGGAGATGACTCCCACACTAGAGGATGTATGGAGGATTCTTAGAATCCCCATACAAGGGAGGATGATCACACCTGCGGCCAATCAGGGCCACGCGATGGGACGACTCTGCGGTGACCCGAGCTTCACCCTGGAGAAGGGCGGAGTGAACATCGAGGCACTTCGCCAGATGCCTGGGCATCTACACCGACACGAGTTTTGGCTGGGGTGGTTGGTGGACTTCGTTGTGCCACCAGAGCGGCTGTAGGGTACCATGGATGCTGGCAGATGTGATCTACGACATGCGCGACCATGGCTACAGATTTGCTTGGGGCAGCTTTGTTCTATGCCGATTGTATAGGATCCTGCATGGGGTCGTATACAAGGGCGGCCGATGTCTGGTTATGACATCGCTCCTACAGGTTTGGTGCTGGGAGCACATTGCGGTGCGGAGGCCGGTAGGGCTTCCACTGACAGGGGTTGATGGGGAGAGGCCCCGAGTCTTCTACTGGTGGCTCCGGAGAGGGGCACAGCGACGGATCGACCTGTCGGTGTCTCGGAGACTACTGGATGACTTGGTCCCAGACCAGATCACCTGGAGGCCGTGGAGGCAGCATCCAGGGTGGGCATAGGATGCACAGGAGCTGGCTCGCATCAGGCGAGTCTGCTGGCTATGGATGGAGAGGGGAGAGGTGGAGCTCCACCGCTATGACCAATTTTTGCGACAGTTCGGTCTACAGCAGGGGATCCCATCTCTCAGGGATTACGAGTTTTCCTGGACTGTCCGGGATAACACCACGGTTAGTGGGGCTCCTGACATGCAGCACTTCTGGAGCCAGGATGCAGACGATGCCCCCATCCAGCCAGTGGATGGGGACGACGCAGGAGTAGCCGATGGCTACGATGCCTGGTATGTAGGCATCCGCCCTCCTTGGATGACGAGGGCATAGGGACCGATCCACGCAGTTGTGCATCGGATAGGGAGGCGATGCCAAGCGGTGGTAGAGGCAGCCCGGGGTCGCGGCAGAGGAGAGCAGAGGAGGCCACAGGCACAGGAGAGGCCGCGGCAGAGGGAGAGGGAGAGGAGGGAGGCGAGACCCCCATCTCCACAGAGGCCACCATCGCCTGATAAGGGCAAGGGTGTGGATATTGGAGAGAGTAGCGAGATGGCTACTCTCCGGGCAGAGGGAGATCATCTACGAGCTCAGGTGCAGACGTTACAGGATGCAACTACATAGCACCAGGCTGAGGTGTCGTAGCTACGAGACGAGAATGCTCGTCTTAGGGCACGAGGCGGAGGGGTAAGCACTCAGGAGCTGCTGCGGTCAATTTCTTAGACCGCATTCTATCAGGCGCTATACTACCAGGCGGTGCCAGAGGGCCAGAGGGTACAGCTGCCACCTGCCATAGCAGATCCTATCAGGACAGGGTCGACGAGGAGCTCATCCCGATCGATGACGAGGACTCGCAGTACCACACATACTGCGATGGGACCACCTCATCCTCCGTAGGGCGGGGGAGGAGATGAGGCCGAGAGCTCTAGAGGCTCTCGAGGCTAGAGGGCGGGATACTGCCACTGAGATTGTATTATACTTGTATTGATAGAGGATTGAGTATGCCGAGGTACAAATTGTGGCATACCAATCTAGTTTTGATGATGTATATATTCTGTTGATATATATAGATGAGATATTTTTTGATCATATGACTTGTCTTATGTGATGCTTATGATGCTTTTTATGTTTGATTGATTGATTGAGTTGATTGATGTAATGATTTTATTGATGATTCATGTAATTATGTCATTTTGGAAAATATTATAACTTGGATGTCATGCTATAAATATTTTAAATGAAATAATCTGATGTAACAAATTGATTGGTTGTAATGAAATGTGATAAAATAAAAAGAGATTTCTAACAATAATTTCAAAGGACATTGTCGCTATTATAGACCATTTCATGGAGTCGCTGCTCACTCGGTCGTCAAGCTAGTCCCAGGATAGAAATATTGTTAAAAGAAAAGAGTGCTTAAGAGACTGTCTTAAGACTTTGTTGTGATGATGCAAATGATGATGATGATGGTTTGCTTTCAGATTTCCATAAAAATATTATGCATGAAATATTGTAAAATAATTTTTGCTAGGCATAAATTCCTAAGTGTGATAAAATTGTTGAATAATTCCTTAAGAATTATACCATCATTGCAAAATGCAAAGGTTGACATAATGATATGAAATAATAAAAATGTGTTTGCTTTTGAAAAGCATAATTTGTGTAATAGAATGAAGTCATATGGTTTTTATGAATTTTGATAAATTGGAGAAAATATTGTTACAATGGTTTTCGCTAGGTATAGAATATGTAGGTATAGACTTATACCATCATCGCGAAGATCAAAGAAAAGATAGTTTTATTGCATGGTTGATTTTTAATGAGCAGAAAAGATGAAAATGAGGACTTGCGCTAAGCATAAAACTCCAATTTTGGTTTTGGAATTATACCATCATCGCGAAAGTCGATAAGATATATATGATATGTTGTTAAATAATTGTACTTGATTATTCCAAACAAGTTGCAAAAATAATATTTCAAAGTATTTTGAAAAAAATTAGATTTATAAGGAATCCCATGTGCATAAGTGAATTCATTGCCAATCTTGATTTATCATAATGATAGACAAAATCTCTCAAATACAAATGTGTGTGCAATTGTATGGTTCGAGTTACAATTTTGAGCAAGATACTATGATACAAGTGATTTGAATAAACCAACTAAGTGTTCATTAACCATGATGTAGATGCATATAACCATACTAGGCTACTATGTAGATCGGATTATCAAGAGCTAGCTAATCCATAAGCAGACATAGGTCTGTACAAAAGAAGGTCGCTAATGTGACAGACATATCGCCACGCTAGGAGTTACCCAAGGCCAAGTAGGTTGGGCACAAACCACTTGTTATGGGGCTTACCTCACAGTTTTCGAATAATTGAGAATTCCAGGGATTCAAGCTCATCAACCCTTCTTTTCTTTTCAAAGGGTAGGGAAAGGGATTTTATTGCTTTTCTTGCTTTCTTTTGAACTTTGCTTATTTTTCTTTTTGTATTTCTTTTGCTTGAGAATACTTGGAACATTGCTGAAATAACATTTTTCTTTTCTCTTCTTTCTTGAATTTTTCTTCTCTTTTTCTTTTTCTAGGGATACTTGCTCGGATTAGCTGTAGAGCAAGGGATTTTTATTCTGGGTAGGGGTGAGCTTGTCCTTTTGCCAATTCTCAAAGATTCTAGACCATGTGCATGATAGGATAGCAGGGGAAACTTTTCACTCAAGAAATCAGTTCTACTATGTAGCAAAACATGGAAATTACAAATATAATCATTTTATTGTGAAAAGATGTGCTTGGTTTAAGTAAATACCAAGATCAATTCTCTATGCTCAAACTTTATTTAATTGATTTTTGTGAACTTTGATATAAGAGAGATTAGTAATCATGCCAGATAAAATCAAGATATTTATTATGTGAGTGTGCAAGTGAGGGATGCCAAATAAATGCTAGTTTTATCCAAAATAAGTTGAAACATATAACTGCAATAATTGTAAGAAAATAATGATTTTGAGAAAGTTTTGAGAATGTTGACTCTCTCTTTATTCTGTATATTGTTTTGGTTTCGAAAGAGTCAAGCATATAGCTGTTTTTGGATTTTTATGTTGATTTTTGTTTTAAAGCAAAAGAAACTTTACAAAATAAATGCGATAAATATTTTTGAAGATTTTTGAAGATTTTATGAATGTTTTTGAGGGTTTTGAATGATTTTGAACAAATATATACATGGATGAAATAATCAAATTTATGCATAATAACGTTTGAGATGTAAAATATTCATGGGTTCTTTAAGTTCTTTACCATCTAAGGTAGATAATTTATATGCTCCTGATTCAAATTTTGCAGTAATGATGTATGGTCCAAGCCAGTTGGGCTCAAATTTACCTTTCAGGTCTTTGGTTGCATTTGTATTTTTTTTGATTTTCTTTTAGAACAAGATCGCCAATCTCAAAGGATCGATGACGAACTTTCTTATTATATGCTCTTTTAAGCTTGTTTTGGTATGCACGGAGATGCTCTAAAGCATTGATGCATTTTTCGTCTAGGAGTTCCAGCTGACTGAGTCTGCCAGCACGATATTCATCTCCTACTTCGGTGTCTTGAAGTAGCAGAGCCAAAGAAGGAACTTCTAATTCAAATGGAAAAACTGCTTCAGCACCATATACCAAAACAAATGGTGAAGTGCTCGTGGGGGTTCGAACACTAGTTCGATAAGCCCACAAGGATGGATATAATTGAATATGCCAGTCACGGCCGCTTTATTGACTAGTCTTTTGAGAATTTTGATTAGAGTTTTGTTAGAAGCTTCTGCTTGACCATTACCCTGAGGATAATAGGGAGTAGACCAGCGATGTTGAATCTTATATTTTTGACATAATTTTTTAACATCTTTATTTTTGAATGGAGTTCCATTGTCAGAGATGAGATTTGCAAGAATTCCGAACCTGCAGATGATTTGATTAAAAATAAATTTAGAGACTTGTGAACCAGTGCAGGAAGCTAAAGGCATAGCTTCGACCCACTTCATGAAATACTCAGTGGCGGTTATGATGAACTTATGTCCATCAGAAGACACAGGGTTAATTTTACCAATAATATCCAAGCCCCATTTAGAAAAGGGCCAAGGAGAAGAAATAGCCTGCAGCTCTTGTGCAGGCGCATGGACAAGGTCAGCATGTTTTTGACACTTGTCGCAATGGCGCACATATTCATGTGCATCCGTTTCCATGGTAGGCCAAAAGTATCCTATCCGAAGGAGCTTTTTAGCAATGACGCTACCACTAAAGTGTCCTCCACAAGATCCATCGTGGGCTTCACTTAAGGCTGATTTAGACTCTTCTAAATTTAGACATCTTAATAGGATACCTTCAAAAGATCTCCTATATAAAGTATTGCCAATGATTACAAATCGACTTGCTCGTCGACGTAATAACCGACGCTGGTTGCGATTAGAATTAGCAGGGAAAGTCCCATTTTGGAGGAAATCAAATATGTCTATATACCAGAGTTCAGGAGTGGTTTCCTTGATTAGAAACACATCCAAAGGCTCTAAGCATGACTTATGTGAAGTGGGTTCCCGGAGTCGACGAATGATGATAGTGGCATATTCGTCGTCTAACTCCAAGGGCAAGAGAGATGCAACGGCGGCCATGGCGTCGACTGCACGGTTGCTAGTTCGAGAAATGGCTTCCAAGGTAACTTGATCAAACAAGGCCATTAGTTGTAAAACATAGGCCTTATATGGGCGAAGTTTATCATCTTTGGTTTGATAAACTTCATTAATTTGGTTTATAACCAATTGGGAATCCCCAAAAACTAAGAGGTTTTTAATTTTAAGCGCTAAAGCAGCTCGTAATCCAAGGATTAGAGCTTCATACTCAACAGTATTGTTGGTGCAAGCAAAGGTTAGTTTGAAGGACAGAGGAATAAGATGTTTTTGCGGAGATATTAAAATAATACCCGCACTAGCCCCACTCATGCATCGGGCTCCATCAAAGTATAAGGACCATTGTTCAACAAGGTCCGCCTCTAATTGAAGGCATTCATCAGAAACTCGATAATGAGGGGATGAGTAGACTCTAAGGGTGCAGCGACTAATTGATCTGCTATGATTTGACCCTTAACAGACTTTTGTCCTATGAAGGTGAGATCAAACTCGCTTAGAGCAAGAACCCACTTGGTTGTGCGACCCGATAAATAAGGTCGACTCATGAGATATCTTAAAGGATCATATTTGGCAATGACATACGTTTTTTGGCAAAGCATGTAATGTCGTAATTTTTGCGTAGCAAACACGACGGCTAGACATAACTTTTCTAACGCTGTATAGCGAGTTTCATAACTGACGAAAGTTCGGCTAATATAATAATTAGCGCGTTCTCGTTTTTCATCATCAAGCTGAGCTAACATAGCTCCTAAGGCAGAATCTGAAGCATAAATATATAAAAGAAATGGGCGATCAGATTTAGGCGATGAAAGCATCGGAGGGTTAAGGAGATATTGCTTGAGAAGTTCAAAAGCTTCTCTACATTCTGTATCCCAATTAAAGGGGACGTCCTTCTTAAGGAGTTTAAGAAAGGGACCAGTTTTGTCCGCCAGCTTATCAATGAAGCGACGGATAGCTTGAAGTTTACCTTGTAAACTTCGTAATTCAGATATATTAGTGGGTGCGGGCATATCAATGATAGCCGCAATTTTGAGAGGGTCAATTTCGATACCACGTAAAGAAACTAAAACCCCTAATAACTTGCCGGATTTAACTCCGAATATACATTTTGCTGGATTTAATCGAATGAGATATTCTCGTAATCGATTAAAAACTTTTCTTAAATCGTCTAAATGATGATCTTCAATAAGAGAGCGAGCTATAATATCATCTACATAATCATGTAGGATATCATGCATCATATCATGAAAGATGTAGGTCATGGCCCGTTGATAAGTTGCCCCGACATTCTTTAGGCCAAAGGGCATCACTTTCCAGAGCAAAAGGTACCCCGAGGGGTAATGAAGGTTGTTTTAGCCTGGTCTTCAGGAGCTATCCTGATCTGATTATAGCCGGAGAATCCATCCATTAAGGACATCATCCCACTTCCGACAGTAAAATCAATAATTTGGTCCATATTTGGAAGAGGAAAGTCGTCTTTAGGGCATGCAGCGTTAATATCTCTAAAATCTGTGCAAACCCTAACTTTGGTGGCTTCTTTCTTGGTGACTGGAACTACATTGGAGATCCATTCAACATAATCAATAGCTTGTATGAAGATAACATTCGGGAGTTTTTCTAACTCCCCTTTGACTAGCAGAGCCACTTTGGGATGCATTTTTCTAAGTTTTTGTTTAACAAGTTTAGCATCCGGATGGACCACTAGGTGGTGCATGACTACAGAAGGGTCTAGACCTGGCATATCTTCATATGTCCAAGCGAAGACATCTTCATACCCTTTAAGAAATGCAATGTATTGTTCTTGTTTTTCTTGACTTAGTTCTGCTCCAATGTTGATTATGTGAGGGTTGTCCTCAGTTCCAATATTAATTTTAAGGACATTTTCTACCTCCATGTGTAGATCTCTTTCAAAATTAGGTGGGGCAGGTGAAACGCCCAACTCTTGTAACTCTTGTAAAGTTAATTTAGATAATTCTTTCTGAGGGTCGGTGGCCTCAAGTTGAGCTATGGTTGGTATAGAACCATCAAAATAAAACCCGTTATACAACATCTCTTCAACAGAGACATCATGGAAGATATCTCCTTCCAACTCTTCATCGGGGTCGACAATCATTTCATGGTATGCTATGGATAGCATGTTGCATGAAAATGACGGATTTTTAAGAGGTAAATCAACATGTCTATCCAAATAGTCTTGATAGCATATGAGATGATCATCATCCTCAAAAGGAAAGGGTTGACCCTTACTAGGTAATAGGCCCACACCACATCGAGCATGCCATGGTTCTACCTCGAAAGGTTCTTTCATGCCATTTTGGAAAGGTCCTAAGCCTTTCCCTTTATATCCCATTTTAAGCATCATGGGTTTAGCTTTAATATAATCGTTGGTAAAATAGCACCGAGCATATCCATCATGATGGGTTTTGATATTCCGAGGGATTCTTCCCTACCATATCCTTTGTACATGAAGGCGCAACTCCCGACTTGGTAAGTACTTCCCATAGGTTGTGGGAGGCCCAAAGTACGAGGAGATGGCGGCAATTGATTTAAAAGGTCTGAATCTTGCATGAAATCATTCATTTTTTCTGATATTAAGGTTGTAGATAAATCTAGTAAAAGATCATCAGAAAGGGCATAAGATGTAGAAGGCTTATTACCTATGTTTTGAGATGTGGAAGGTATGATAGATGTGTCCGAAGGTTTTGAATTTATGGGATTAGAACTTGAAGAATTGGTTGTAGTTTTAAGAGCTTTTTGATGTTCTACAGTGATTTGTTTAGCAGGTGGTTGATCTATATGGGAAGATGAAGTTAATGGAGGAGGAATAGATGAAATGATGGGTTTATATTTCACAGTTTTAGATGAAGAAGAACTAGGATATGTGGATGACAGAGCAGGCAAAATTGCACTCCAACTGGTTCTCCCAATGCACACATATCAAAAGGTCTAGGGTCACCATGAATAGTGACCAACTGATTTTTAAACTCAAACTTAACACATTGGTGTAAAGTTGATGGGACTGCTCGCATGGCGTTAATCCAAGGGCGACCCAAAAGTATATTGTACGATGCTGGGCAATGTACAATGAACACAGTTGTCTCAAGGGTTCTAGGACCAACTTGTAATGGGAGGGTAATGACTCCACACGTTTCTTGTGTTTCGTCATTAAAGGCTTTGATAATCATATCAGTCTTCTTCATTTCATCACTTCTAAAACCAAATCGTTGGTAGAAGTCAAAGGTGCAGATGTTTAGAGATGAGCCATTATCAATCAGGACTCGTTTGATAGCTACATCCCCAATTAAAGCTGTAATATACAAGGGATTATCCTTGTGTAAACCGTGTTGTGGGATATCTTTATCTCGAAAGTCAATACAATCAATCTCTCGCGTGATGATAGTATTGGCCATAGCTTCGGGTTGGATGTTTTGAGGTACCATCATCTGGCTCAAAGTAAGCATCAATTCATCCCTATGGGTGGGGGAGGATCTTAATAAATCTAAAAGGGAGATTCTGGCGGTGGTATTAGACAATTGCTCATTAATGTTGTAAGGGGGTTTAGTTTGAACAATAGGAGCATGACTTCCTTTATTAGGATTTCTCAGAACAAATGGAGCTGATCCATCGTTCTGGTTTGGTTCTTGTTGGGGATTTTGAGCTTGTTGTCGAGTGACGACTCCGATGGTACCTACAATGTTATAGTGATGACGTTGAAAGGGTCTTGGTTGAGAGTTTATGGCTTGTTCATAAGGAAGGACTTCATTAGAAGAAGGTCGAGTAGTGACTCTTCTGGGAAATGGTTCTTCTGGAACATTAGCATCTGTGATAGGTTGAATAGGATCTGATTCGTTTTCAGAACTATTCGATTGAATGGTGTCTACTTCACTCTCACTATCTGACTCTATATTGCTAGAATCAGAAGTTTGGAAATTATGTAAGAGCCTGGTTGTAACCAGGGATAAGGTTGTGTCGAATGTGTGAGAGTCCTGAACAGGTAATTGCCCGCTAATGGTTCCTACATATCGGGTAGGAGGGGGAACATTGTGATGTTCAATTTGATTGGCTACCTCTTTACCATGTCTTGGTAAAGGGTGTTGAAATATGTCTAAAGTTTGATTGGCATTCTGATTTTGATTTTGGGGAAAAGTCTTTTGGGTATTATTAGGAGGGTTTTGTTTAGGTTGGAAGGCTTGCACTTCCATTTCATTATTGTCAATCAAATCTTGTATTTTATGTTTCAATCTCTTACAAGCGTTGGTAGAATGTCCAGGACCTCTATGAAAATCACAGTGCAAATCAGCTCTATATCCGGGTATGCTTGGGTCGAGTTCCTGGATAGTCTGGCATAGGATTAAACCTCTTTCAAGAAGTTGAGGTAAAATAGTTGATAAAGGTTGGTTTAATCTAGTGAACTCTCGAGGAGGCTTATCGAGAGGTTTCAAGATGAATTTTTCTGTTGTTTTTGTTGCATTGACATTAGCAACATTTCTACTGTCGCATGACTCCATCACCGACAACCTCGTTTGTTTTTATATTGATTTCTAGATGTTTTCTCATCATCCTTCTTTCTAAGTTGGCCTCTCCTAATGAGGGCATCTTCTACCCTTCGAGCTAAGTCTATAGCTTGATCGAAGGTAGTCAAAGTAGTTGTTGATAGCTCATAAGAAAGTTGTTCTTGTAAATTGTTAATGAAAATGTCTAACATTTCCCTATAGGGTAGCACAAAGTGCGCTTTTCCGTCAATTGTCTCCATCTTGCTAAGAAATCAGCAAAACATTCGTCTTTATCTTGTTTTAAATTGTATAGGTCTTTAATAGTTACATGCCTCTCGATGTAGGCACTAAATTGATGAACAAATGACTCAGCTATTTCTTCAAAGTTTCTTAAGGAGTGAGTGGGCAATTGATAATACCACTCTAACGCCATTCCACCTAAACTTTTGGGGAACATTTTTAGTAATAGCAAGTCGTTATGCGATATGTCATGACATGCTATCCTAAACATGCGAAGATGTTCTATGGGATCTTCGGTTCCTTTATAGATAGGCAGGACGGGCATAGGAAAATGTTTAGGGTATGGTTGAGCTACCACTATGGGATCCAATGGTTGGCTACAAATCTCTCGATAATTATACGAGGGATGGTAGGGATCTATCTGGTCCATACGTGAAGCCAATTGTTTCACCATAGCTTCCAAACTACTAGTTTGCCCCCCATATTGATTTGGTGGGGCATTGCCATAAGTGTTATGGGCGTAGGATGGAGGAACATGCAGATTAGATGTCATGTTACTATTGTGTAAAACATTGGTAGGAAAGATATTATGGAGGAGTTTTGAAGTTGGATTGTGTTGTATTGTAGATTGTTGAAAGTTTGTATTTGGCTTTGTTTTAGATTTTTGTCTATTTAAAGCATTTTGCTCAACTGTTTGGAGGAAGGAAGTAGTGAAGGGAATTTTATTTTGTGCGGGAGTGATTTTAGGTTGAGTAACAAGTTGCTTAGGAGGTTGGGTGACCTATTGTTTGGTCATGGCTTGGGCTATAGTGACCATATTCGCATTAGATGGTCCACCCTTATCACTTTCTTGATCAATGAAAGACAAAGGATTAGTTTGCATATCAATCGCCCATTCTAAGACTGCTTGAGCATCACTAATTTCCCCTTTATCAATACGGACTGCCACATTAAGGATGTCGATATGTTGATTAAGAAATTTTTGAAAATGTTCTGCGTTGTCAAAAGTGATGCCTCCATTTGGAGCTATTCTAGGGGACGAAGATTCTTTAACACTTCCTTCTTGTTCCTTATCTTCACCTAAGTCTTCATCCGATTGACCTAGAGTTTCACCTTCCGGATTTGTATCTCCAAGAAGGACATTTGGGTTTTCAGTTGTATTTTGTAGCCAATCTTCTCCTTCTCCTAAAATTTCTTTACCATTCCTAAGTTTAGTCATGGTGCTAAGTTTTGATTTCAGCAAATATATATATATTTTATATATATATATATATATATATATGCAACAAATTAAAAGGTATATATTTATATATACCTAATGCAATATTGTAAATGAAATGTTTAAGTTTTTTACTATGTTTTTTTTTTTTTTTTGATTTTGATTTTTAGTTTTTCTTTGAAACAATATAATAAAGACAGCAAATGAAACAAGAAATGCACACAATAATAATAAGGCTAAAAGTAGATGAACTAATCTTCTATGAATAATTTATGAATATCATTAATAGGTTCAAGCTGTTCAGGGGTCATGAAATGTTCTTCTTCAAATTGAAAGTTTTCTTTTAAGAATTTGATGAAAAGGGCTATGGTAATATTGTCTATCTCAGATGCCGGTTGGAAATAATAATTCTCACGACAATATTTACAATATAACATAGCTCTAGGAGTTTTGTTCCATCTTCTCCTAACTATAAGATCATCTTCTAAGGAATCTATATGAACTAAAAATGGGCGCACTATAACGGTGCTTTCAAGATCTTCCCTGAAAGTTAAAACTTTTGCAGATACAAGAGCTCTACTATAGGCTAACCACCTATGGCAAGCTCTCTGAAGTTCATGATAGAACACTAATTGATGAGGATCCAGGATTCTATCCAAGACTAGCCTCTTAATCTGTTTAAGTTGTGTGGACCTAGATGAAATGATACTAAGTCTCCTGATAAGCTCGTCCCACAAGGATTGATTTCTACTTGCTTCAGTGACACTAAGGACAGAATTAACTTCTATGGCCACTAATTGGTTTACTACGTTTATAGTAACTGCTAACCTCTTTTTAGGAGCTACCATCTAAACATGATTTTGAACCTTAAATGTTTTAAAATGCATCTAAATTTTTTTTTTTTTTTTTTGTCTTGTTTGTTTTTGTTCAAAAGGTTATGATGCATTCACGTCGGGTTCACCAAAATGTATCGCTCCAAATTTTTCGCACCCCTACCTTCAAGCTATTGGATCCACGCCCGTAAGGAGGATGGGAAAAGGATGGTGCGGTACCTCGGACGAGAGGACTTTGCGAAGGTCCCGCCTCTCAAGGGAGGTGCATTTTGGTGATTTTTCGACGGATGGTGGGTTCACCAGAAACATTTGATGGTAGTTTCCACGCCTAGGTTTTGGGAATGAGTTTTGATGAGTTCATTTTATTTTTAAACATTCATCCTAGGTTTGGCCGAATGATTCTAACTTAAACTACATGAAAATGCAATTTAAATGCATACAACAAACAAAAAGGAAAACAGAAACAGAGAATTTGTAGGAGGCCAATGAAGATTACCTGATCCGAAAGTCTGATGGAGTTTCTGAAGCTTGAAGCAGCTTGGATCGTCTGCAATTCAACAGAATCGCCTTCAATTTGATAAAATCGTCTGAACTGACAAGATCGTCCGAATCCGACGAATTCGTCGACGAATTCATCAGAGACCTGCAAAACAAGCAAACAGATGCGAAATACGAGAAATTCTATTTTGCAAACAGGGGCAAACTATGTAAAACAATAATATGAGTGTTGAACAATATACAAGAACAGAAGTAAATGCAAATAATTGTGTTTAGATAGCAGAATATGATCTTAATCAGAAACTTAGACAAAATGGGTGAACTCCAAATGCAATATAATATAAAAACTGAATAAACAATCTAATTTACAACATAAAATGACAGAGAAAAGAGACAGAAGAACAAACTCAGTGCATTGATTGCCTCGATGTGCACTGCAATCAAAATCGTCTCGCATCAGTACGAGATCATCTCGAATTTGACGAGATCGCCTCCGATCTTGACAGGTTCGTCGACTGCGATAGGTATTGGCTCCGGCTGAAAAACAGTGGTGTACCTGCAATGAAATGACTATAGGACTAATGCAAAATATGAATTACGATGTTTTAGAGCATAAGGGTTCAATTTGCATAAAAATTCAGCCATGGGTTGGGGAGGGAAAAGTCTTAGAGTTAAATAGGCATAGGATAGTTGTTGGGAGGTTGGAGATCATCCCAATTTGGGAGATCTCCAACGGGGGAAGGGTCCCAACGGTGCAGACACGCTTCTACCTAGATTGGAGACCCGTTGGAACGGATTCCAACTATGCAAATTTAGTTTTGCGATGAAATCGTCTGATATCGTCTGATCGGAGACGATATCGTCAAACGGTCAAAACAACTGCTAAAAATGGCATGAAAAAGGAGGAAACGGGTTTCTCGACGGTTAACGGGCGGTTTGGGAGGTTAAATTTGAATTTAAATTTATTTACTAAGGTGAATGTAATTATTCCAATTTTACTGCGCCAATTTTAGGGTGCTACCTCCTTTTTTTTTTTTTTTTTTTTTTTTTTTTT
Organism: Wollemia nobilis; assembly: GCA_028583015.1. NCBI lineage: Eukaryota > Viridiplantae > Streptophyta > Pinopsida > Araucariales > Araucariaceae > Wollemia > Wollemia nobilis. The sequence goes on from JAQPPZ010016932.1 coordinate 1,217,970, forward strand.
TTTTTTTTTTTTTTTCTTTTTTGATGTAGCATCATATCGAATCCGCAATGAAATCATTTTAATGTGAAAAGATATACTTGTTTCAAGTAAATAACAAGATCAGTTCTCTATGGTCAAAACTTTATTTAATTCCAATGTGGACTTTGATATTAGAGAGATTAATAATCATACCAAATAAAATCAAAATATTTGTTCATGTGAGTGTGAAAGTGCGGGATTCCAAATAAATGCTCATTTATCCAAAATAATTGAAAATATAACTATAAACTTCAAGAATTGACAGGCACAAAATAAAATATGTTTTTGAAGATTTTGATGATTTCGATATTTTTGTATTTTGATTTCAAGTTATGAATTGAAAGAAATACAATGTGATTGTTTTTGAAACTTTTTATACAAGTGACTAAAAGAAATAATATGCAAAAAACAACAATATATACAATGATGAAATGACCAAATTTTATGCATAGTAGTGTTTGAGATGCATAATGTTCATAGGTTCTTTAAGTTCTTTACCATCTAAGGTAGATAATCTGTATGCTCCCGATCCAAATTTAGCAGTGATGATATACGATCCAAGCTAGTTGGGCTTGAATTTACCTTTAAGATCTTTAGTTGCATTAGTATTTTTTTTATTTTCTTTTAAAACAAGGTCACCGGTCTCAAAGGATCGATGATGAACTTTCTTGAGATAGGCTCTCTTAAGCTTGTTTTGGTAGGCACGAAGATGCTCCAAAGCATTGATGTACTTCTCATCTAAGAGTTCCAGCGCGACTAAATCTGCCAAGACGATATTCATCCCCTACTTCAATATCTTGAATTAGTAGAGCCAAAGAAGGAACTTCTAATTCAAAGGGAAAAATAGCTTCAGCGCCATAAACCAAAACGAAAGGTGAAGTTCCAGTGGGGGTGCAAACACTAGTTCAATAGGTCCATAAAGCGGGATATAATTGGATGTGCCAATCTCAACCAGATTTATTGACCAATATTTTGATAATTTTGATTAATGTTTTATTAGATGCTTCTGCTTGGCCATTACCCTGAGGATAATAGGGAGTGGACCAACGATGTTGAATTTTATATTTTTGACATAACTTTTTGACATCTTTATTTTTGAAACAAGTGCCATTATCTGAGATGAGATTTTCAAGAATTTCAAACCTACAAATAATTTGATTAAAGATAAACTTAGAAACTTGGGTTCTAGTACAAGAAGCTAAAGGCATAGCTTCAACCCATTTTGTAAAATACTCGATAACGGTTATGATGAATTTGTGTCCATCAGATGACACAGGGTTGATTTTTCCAATGATATCTAAGCCCCATTTTGAAAATGGCCAAGGAGATGAAATATCCTGCAGTTCTTATGCAGGCGCATGGACAAGGTCAACATGTTTTTGGAACTTGTCGCAATGGCACACATAATCATGTGCATCATTCTCCATGGTAGGCCAAAAATATCCTATCCGAAGGAGCTTCTTAGCAATGGCGCTACCACTAAAGTTTCCTCCATAAGATCCATCGTGGGCTTCACTCAAAGCTGATCTAGATTCTTCTAGATTCAAACATCTCAATAATATGCCTTCAAAAGATCTCCTATACAAGGTATTACCAATAATGATGAAGCGACTTGTTCGTCTACGTAATAACCTGCACTGGTTGCTAGTATAACCATCAGGGAAGGTCCCATTTTGCAAAAAATTAAATATATCAGTGTACCATGGTTCAGGAGTAGTTTCGTTGATTAGAAACACATCTAAAGGTTCTAAGCATTATTTTCTCAAAGCAGGTTCTTGGATTCGACGAATAATTATGGTAGCATATTCATCACCTAACTCCAAGGGTAAAAGAGCTGCAGCTGCAGCCATAGCGTCAGCCGCACGATTGCTAGTTCGAGGAATAGCTTCCAAAGTAACTTGATCAAATAAAGATAATAATTGCAAAACATATTTTTTATATGGGCGTAATTTATCATCTCTGGTATGATAAACATCATTGATTTTATTTATGACAAGTTGAGAATCACCAAAAACTAATAAATTTTTAATTTTTAGATCCAAAGCAGCTCGTAATCCAAGGATTAGAGCCTCATATTCAGTAGTATTATTGGTGCAAGCAAATGTTAATTTAAAGGATAGATGTATAAGATGTTTTTGTGGAGATATTAAAATAATACCAGCACCAGCCCCACTCATGCATCGGGCTCCATCAAAGTATAGGGACCATTGTTTAGGATGGTCTGCCTCTAATTTAAGGCATTCATTAGGAAACTCAATGATGAGGGGATGGGTAGAATCTAAGGGTGCAGCAGCTAATTGATCTACTATGATTTGACCCTTAACATAATTTTTTTCCTATAAACGTGAGTTCAAACTCGCTTAGCACAAGAACCCACTTTGTTGTGTGACTAGATAAGTACGGTCGACTCATGAGATATCACAAAGGGTCGAATTTGGAAATAAAATACATTTTCTGATTGAGCATATAATGTCATAGTTTTTGTGTAGAAAATATGACTGCTAGACACAACTTCTCTAATATGGTATAGCGAGTTTCATAACTGATTAAGGTTCTACTGCTAATGTAATAATTAGCACATTCTTTCTTCTCATCGTCAAGTTGAGCTAACATAGCTCCTAAGGCAAAATTGGAGGCAAAAATGTACAAAATAAATGGAGGATCAGATCTAGGTGGTGAAAGCACTGGTGGTTTAAGGAGATATTGTTTAAGGAGGTCAAATGCTTCCTAGCATTCGTCATCCCAATGAAAAGAGACATATTTCTTAAGAAGTTTAAGAAAGGGTTCGGTTTTGTCTGCCAACTTATCAATGAAGCGACGAATAGCTTGAAGCTTACCTTGTAAACTTAGTAATTCAAATATATTTGTGGGTGCGGGCATATCAGTGATAGCCATGATCTTGAGAGGGTCAATTTCAATGCCACGTAAAGAAACAATAACCCCCAATAATTTACCGGACTTAACTTCGAATATACATTTGGATGGATTCAATCGGATAAGATACTCCCTTAACCGATCAAATACTTTTCTCAAGTCATTTAAATTATCATCTTCTTTGATGGAACGAGTTATAATATCGTCTACATAATCATGTAGAATATCATGCATCATATCATGAAAGATATAAGTCATGGCTCGTTGATATGTTGCACCCGCATTCTTTAAACCGAATGGCATCACTTTCCAACAAAAGGTTCCCCCAAGGGGTAATAAAGGTTGTCTTAGCCTGATCTTCAGGAGCTATCCTGATCTTATTATAACCAGAGAATCCATCCATTAAGGATATCATTCCACTCCCAACAGTAAAATCAATGATTTGATCCATGTTGGGAAGAGGAAAATCATCTTTAGGGCATGCAACATTAATATCTCTAAAGTCTATACAAACCCTAACTTTGGTAGCTTCTTTCTTAGTTACTAGAACTACATTTGAGATCCATTCAACATAATCAATGGCTTGTATAAAAATAACCTTCAACAATTTTTCTAGTTCTCCTTTGACTAGTAAGGCCACTTTAGGATGCATTTTTCTAAGTTTCTGTTTAACGAGTTTAGCATCCTGGATGGACTACTAGATGATGCATAACTATAGAAGGGTCCAAACCTGGCATATCTTCATATGTCCAAGCAAAGACATCTTCATAGTCTTTAAGAAATGAAATGTATTTATCTTGTTTTTCTTGACTCAATTCTGATCCAATATTGATTATGTGAGGGTTATCTTCGGTTCCAATGTTAATTTTTATAACTTTTTCTACTTCCATATGTAGATCTCTCTCAAAATTAGGTGGGGTGGGTGAAACACCCAATTCTTGTAATTCTTCCAAGGTTAGCTTGGATAATTCATCTTGAGGAATCGAGGCCTCAAGCTAGGCTATACTAGGTATAAAGCCATCAAAATAAAATTTGTTATGTAACAATTCATCAACGGAGACATCATGGAAGATATCCCCTTCCAACTCATCATCGGATTTGGCAATCATCTCAAGGTAAGCGATGGATAGCATATTACAGGTAAAGGGATTATTCTTTGAATGCAAATAATCTTGTTTATCCAGATAATCTTGGTAACATGTAAGATGGTCATCCTCCTCAAATGGGAAGGGTTGACCTTTACTAGGAAATAGGCCCACACCACATCGGGCAGGCCATGGTTCAACCTCAAAAGGTTCTTTCATACCATTTTGGGAAGGTCCCAAACCTTTCCCTTTATAGCCCAATTTAAGCATTATAGGTTTAGCTTTAATATACTCATTAGCAAAATAGCATCTAGCATATCCATAACAATGTGTCTTGATGTTTCTAGGTATTCTTCCCCAGTCATATCCCTTATAAATAAAAGCACAACTCTTGACTTGGTAAATACTTTCCATAGGCTGTGGGAGGCCCAAGGTACGAGGAGAGGGTGGGAGTTTATTTAAAATAAGGGCATCTTGCATGGCAGTGTTTATTTTTTTTTATATAAGAATTTTAGATAAATTGGGTAAGAGCTCATCAGTAAGAGTGTAAGAGGTAGAAGGATCATTTCCTATGTTTTTGGATGCAGAAATCATGTCTTTGATAGGCGTAGACATTGTAGAGATGTCGATGGAAGGATCTAAAGGTATGGAAGTTATAGGAGTAAAACAAGAAGCATTGGTTGTGGGCTTAGGATCCTTTTGTAGTCCTAATGTGGTTTGTTCGAATGATGGTTGAGCTATATGTAGAGGTGTAGTTGATGGGGAAAAAGTAGATGATGTTATGGGTGAGTGTTTCACATGTTTAGACGGTTGATGAGAATTAGGATGTGTGGATGACAGAGCAGGGCAAAATTGAACTCCAATCGGTTCTACCAAAGCACACATATCAAAGGGTCTAGGGTCACCATGAATGGTAACCAACTAATTTTTAAATTCAAATTTAACACACTGATGTAAAGTTGAGGGAACAACTCGCATTGCGTTGATCCAAGGGCGACCCAAAAGTATATTGTATGATGCAGGGCAATGTACAATAAACATGGTCGTGTCTAAGGTTCTAGGACCAACTTGCAATGGAATAGTAATAACTCCACACGTTTCTTGTGTTTCATCATTAAAGGCTTTTATGATCATATCAGTTCTTTTCATTTCATCACTTCTAAAGCCAAATATTTGGTAGAAGTCAAAAGTGCATATGTTTAAAGATGAACCATTATCAATCAAGACTCGTTTAACTGCTACATCCCCAATTAGGGTAGTAATATATAAGGGGTTATCCTTATGTAAACTATGTTGTGGTATATCTCTATCTCGGAAGTCAATACAATCGACTTCTCGAGTTATGATAGTATTGGACATGGCTTCAGGTTGAATATTTTGTGGTACCATCATTTGGCTTAATGTGAGCATTAATTCATCCCTATGGGTAGGATAAGATCTTAAAAGGTCCAAAAGGGAAATTCTAGCTATAGTATTGGATAATTGTTCATTAATATTATAAGGAGGCTTAGGTTGAACATTAGGTGCATGATTCCCTTTATTGGGAATTTTCAAAACAAATGGAGTTGATCCATCGCTCTGAGTTTGATCCTGTTGAGATTTTTGAGCCTGTTGTCGAGTAACAACTCTGATGGTACCTACAATATTATTTTTAGGATGATGAATTGGTCTCGGTCTAGCATTTATGGCTTGTTCATTAGAAAGTAATTGATGAGAAGATGGTCGAGTAGTAACTCTTCTAGGAAATGGTTCTTTCGAAACCATAGAATTTGTGATGGGTTGAATAGGATCTGATTCATCTTCAAAACTATTTGATTGATTTGAGGTGATTTCCATGTCACTTTTAGTATCATATTCTACATCACTAAGATCAGGTGTTCGAATATTATATAGAGGTCTAGTCGTAACCATGGATAAAGTTGTGTCAAATATTTCTAAATCATGAATAGGTAAATTCCCACTAATGGCTCCTACATATCGGGTAGGAGGGGGAACATTATGATGTTCAATTTGATTAGCCACCTCTTTACCATGCTTTAGTAAAGGATGTTGAAATATATCCAATGATTGATTGGCATTCTGATTCTGACTTTGAGGGATGTTATTTTGAGCATTATTAGGAGGATTTTGTTTAGGTTGAAAGGCTTGTACCTCCATCTCATTGTTATCAATTAAATCTTGTATTTTATGTTTTAACCATTTACAAGAGTTGGTAGCATGTCCAGGTCCTCTATGGAAATCACAATGTAAATCAACTCTATATTCGGGTATAGTTGGATCAGGTTCCCGGATATTTGGTAATTGAATCAATCCTCATGCTAGTAATTGCGGGAGAATGGTTGATAAGGGTTGATTTAACCTAGTAAATTCTTGAGGTGGTTTATCAGGAGGTTTCAATATGAACTTCTCTATTGTTTTCATAGTATTAACATTGGCAATGTTTCTGCTATTAGTGACTCCATCACCCATAACTTGTTTATTTTTGATGTTTTCTCATAATCTTTCTTTTTGAGTTGACCTCTTCTAATGAGAGCGTCTTCCACTCTTCGGGCTAAGTCTATAGCTTGATCGAATGTGGTCAAGGTAGCAATTGATAATTCATAGGATAGTTGTTCTTGTAAATTATTGATAAAAATATCCAACATTTCCCGATAAGGTAACACAAAGTGTAATTTTCCTATCAACTACCTCCATCGAGCTAAGAAGTCAGCAAAACACTCATATTTGTCTTGTTTTAGGTTGTACAAACCTTTAATGGTTACATGCCTTTCAATATAGGCACTAAATTGATGCACAAAAGACTCAGCGGTCTCTTTGAAATTTCTCAAAGAATGAGTGGGAAATTGATAATACCACTCCAATGCCATCCCTCCTAAAATTTTTGGGAACATCTTTAGTAATAACAAGTCATCATGTGATATATCATGACATGCTATCCTAAACATACGAAGATGCTCTATGGGATCTTTAGTTCCTTTATATATAGGTAGGACAGGCATGGGAAAGTGTTTAGGATATGGTTGTGCTACAACTATAGGATCTAGAGGTTGACTACACATCTCTCGATAATTGTACGAGGGATGGTAGGGATCTATTTGGTCCATGTGGGAGGCTAACTGTTTCACCATGGCTTCCAGATTACTAGTTTGTCCACCATATTGGTTTGGTGGTACATGAGTATGGGATTTGTGAGCGTAGGAAGGCGGGACATAAGGATTAGATGCTATATTGTTGTTATGTAAATGGTTGGTAGGAAGAGTATTATGAAGAAGATTTGTTGTAGCATTATGTTGTACCCCACATTGTTGTAAATTGGTATTTGGTTTTGTTTTAGGCTTTTATTGATTTGAGGTATATTGATCAATAGCTTGGAAAAATAGAGCAGTGAATGAAGGTTTCTTTTGTGTGGGAATAACCCTAGGCTTGATAATAGGCACTCTAGGTGGTTGGGTAATTTGTTGTTGTTGCATGTTTTGGATTATAGCAGCCATATCCAAATTGGATGGTCCAGCTTGATCACTTTCTTGATCAACAAAGGATAAAGGATTAGTGCGTGTGTGGTATATTTCTTCTAGGGTTGCTTGAGTGTCACTAATTTGATCTTTGTCCATATGGATTGCTCTATTAAGGGTGCCCATATTATTACTGAGGAACTTCCAAAAATGTTCCATGTTCTCAAAAGTAACAGCTCTCCTTCTGGAGATATTTTAGGGGATGAGGATCCTTCCTCTCTATCATTTTCTTTTTGTTCATTTCCTACAACAAATTCTTCTTCTTGTTGGTCGAAGGTTCCTTCTTCCTGAATTGGGTCTTCAGGAAGGACATGTGGGTTATTCTCTATTTTCCTTAACCAATCTTCTTCTACTTTCGTTTGTTTTCCATTCCTGAGTCTAGTCATTATGTCTAAATTTAGATTTTAGCAAATATATATTAATATATTTGCAACAAATTTGGGAGGTATATATTTTAATTATATACCTAGTATAATGCTTAAAAGAAAATGTTTTGATTTTTGTTATGACTTTGTTTTGTTTTTATTTTTTATTTATTTATATATATATATATATATATATATATTTTATGTTTTCAAAGACAACAAACAGCACACTAAATGCAAGAAATAACAATAATAAATGAATGGCTTAGTTTTCTACAAATAGTTTATAGATGTCATTGATAGGATCAAGTTCATCAGGAGTCATGAAATGCTCCTCTTCAAATTGGAAATGATTTTTCAAGAACTTGATAAAATGTGCTATAGTGATGTTATCTACTTCTGAATCTGATTTGTAAAAATAGATTTCATGGCAATACTCTCGATATAACACAGCTCTAGGAACTCTATACCATATTTTTCTATCCATAAGATCAGCTTCTTGATCCTCTATATGAGCTAGAAATTGATATACTACAGCTGCATTCTCGAGGTATTCCTCAAAGGTGTATAGCTCTGAAGACACATGGGCTCTTTTATCTGCTAACCACCTATGGCAAGCTCTCTGAAGTTCATGATATAAGGTCACTTGATCAAGATCCAAGATTCTATCTAGGACAAACCTCTTAATTTTCCTAAGTTCTATTGCCCTAGATCCAATGATACCCAATCTCCTATCAAGTTCATCCCACAAAGGTTGAACCCTATTTGTTTGAGGTACTCTAAGCACATAAGTAACCTCTATAGCTGCTAATTGAATCTCAACATTAATGGTGAAAGCTCATATTTTATTGTAATCTACCATCTAAATATGATATGCAATCTTTGATTCTAAATGCATTTATGTTTTGTTTTTTAGATTGTTTTCAAAAGGTTTTTAGTTTTTCACGTTGGGTTCACCAAAATGTATTGCTCCAAATTTTTTGCATCCTTACCCTCAGGCTATAGGATCCGCGCCCGAAAGGAGGATGTGAGAAGGATGGGAAAATACCTCGGACTGAGAGGCCCTTTGAAGGTCCCACCTCTCGGGGGAGGAGTATAAAGGTGAATTTTCGATGGATGGTGGGTTCACCAGGAAACTTTTGAGTGGCAGCTTCCACGCCTAGGTTGGGAATGGGTTTGATGTGTTCATTTTTATACTCAATCATTCAATTCCTAGGTTTAGTCAAGATGAATCTAAACTATTCTATATGCCAATGCTGATTTAAATGGATACAAAAATAGAAATGAGTGCTAAACACAGAGAATATGCTAACTAGAACAACACATACCTGATTTCGAATGTCTGATGAAGATTCTAAGTTTTGTAGCAGTCCAGATCATCTCAACTCATACTTAATCATCTGATATTTCACATAATCATCACAAATCATAGTCGGTCATCTGAGATCAGATGAAATCATCTGAAATCTGACGAATTCATTAGACAAATTCGTCAGAAACCTACAATCACAAAAACATATACAAAATACCAAATATGCAACTGCAAAAGCAATGGAGAATGATAGCAATAATAGTAAATATGCCTAAATAATGGATTTAAATAACAAACAAGAGAAATGCAATAGATTTAATATTTGATTTTAACTTTATCATGCGGTTATGCTAAATGAGGTGAACTCCAAGATGCATAAACATAATAACTTAAGATAATGCAAAATTACAATGGGAAAATACAAAAATAGTTTAAGAAAATGCAAACTCCGGGCTCTGATTGCCCCCAATATGGACTATAGTTGGGATCGCCTCCAATCATATGAGATCATCTGCTCTCCTCAACAAGATCATCCGAAATCATTCGGGATCATTTGCAATGATCCGAGCTAGCTTCGACTGAAAAATAGTAGAGTTCTTGCAAGAAAACATGAAATACAAAATGCAGATAGTAGTGCGAGGATGCTCTAGTGTATAAGGAACTAAATCTATAGATAAATCCATTAGCTAGGGGGTTCAGGGGAGTCAGTAAGGGGGAATTAGGGGGATAAACTGAGAAAATCTCAGTTTATATAGGATTAGGGAGAGGTTAGGAGGTTGGAGATCATCCCAATCTGGGAGATCTCCAATGGGGGAGACTCTAACTACGTAGACGCACTTCTGCCAAGGTTGGAGAGGCTATTGAAATAGAATATAATTATGAAAATTTTATTTTAGGACAAAATCATCTGGACGCTCTATTCTAGATGAATTCGTCAGATCGGGGACGATTTCATCTGATATGCGACGATATCATCCAACGGTCAAAACAAATCCTAAAAATGGTGCGGAAAAGAAGGGAAGTGGGTAACAAGTGGTTTTGGGGCGGTTTTGGGGTTAAAATTTAAATTTTTATCTTTTATCTTTTACTAAGGGTTTAACTACGCCAATTTTAGGGTGCTACACCAATACACTGGCATTGACCCCTTCTGCACAACTTGGAAGTAATATTGAACATACTATCAGTAGCCAATTTAGTCTCCTAAATAGACATGACATCCAAAGAATGAACACGAACCAAATCATGAACAATTTTTTGTCTATGGATGTTGTTCAACCTCCTTACATTCCATGAAACGGTAAGAATTTATGTGGGTTAGAAAAATGGGAGTCCAATGTTCTCACAAATCCTGAATCCACCAAAATCTCCCCCATTAACTTAATTTTGTCCTAGTATTTCTTTAGATCCACCTTCATATTCTTATTAGAAGCACCTTTTTTAATTGTTTTCTGCTGCAATCCCAACACCGTAGAAGTTTTACAATCCAAGGATGACTACATTAGTGCCTGATTAGGAGAGGGAATAACTAAATATATACCACTTTCCAAATTATTTTCCCTTCTAGGGATAGAGCCAACCATATCACCTATACTCAAAACCAAAGTCCTTTTTTCTTCATTTAAACCCCCTACATCTGATTCCTTAGGTTCCACCTCAAGAAGAGATATCTGATTTGGCCATGTTATATCTACATCAGGTAGTGATGTTTTAGGTATCTCCATGCACTTATCAAGATCATATAGTATTTCAAAATGGTTGAGCAAAGCATATGGTTGTCTATCCTTAAGGTATCATTTTTCCCTTCTTCCTTTGTTTTGAGTTTTTACCAAAACAAAGCCTTCCTTATCTTGATCCCCTTCCTTTATCAAGGCTTTTATTTTATCTATATTTTGTGCACACCGAGAGGGCCCATGATTTGAAGCCATGAATAGGACAAACTTAGGGCATTTTATTTGCAGATGGTCATATTCATGGCAGATCTAGAAAGAAAATGGAAGAGCTTCATAGTCAAGTTGTTGAACCCATGTAGTCGATCCAAACTATATTTAAAAAAAAATTGGAATAGGATTGTTTAAATCAATTTCAACATAGATACGAGTAATAAATATTACCTTTTTATCCATTTTCTGTTGTGATGGTCCAACCGGCTTCCCAAGAAGAAATAAAATTATATGCAAGATGTCATTTCTCCAAAATTCCAATGAGAGCCATGACAATCGAACCCACACTGGAACCCGCAATGATCACTCCTTTGACTGGTTAAAACCCACATGCTAGGGTTTAAGAAAGAGTCTTAATTGGTTACAAAAATAAGGACCCCCTTCAAATGCTTTGTTACGATCCACAAGACAAGATAAAATCACCATAAAATAGTTATTCACACTCAGTGTCACCTCCACATCACCTTCAGGGTTTCAAGTCTTTCTAATAAAAGCCTCCACAAAGGGAAGATAAATTTGGATGCCCATAAATTTACCAATAAGTGCATGTTTGGTTAAATACTCCACATCTTCAACCACTGAGTTTGGTTGAACCACTAGAACTGGTCTGGCTCCACATCGTTGCAAACATTCATTGTTCTTTAACAAGTGATTCCCAGTATGCAATGGGAAATCCTATTCCTTCGAATAATTTTTAGATGAAAAAACATTGCTGGTATGCACACTATATGATGGGCACAATGCCATAACAACATTCCTCCAATTGTTTAGACCTCCTCTAGAAATTGTTGCCATCCTTGTGGAGCATTTTTTCCTCATCAAACCCTAGCAGAGTAGTTTTTAACGACTCTTCCATGTATGTTTAAATCCTATAGACAAGTTATTAGCACATATTTTTCTACAATTGAGACTTCCCATGATGAGCACCATATTTGTAGATATTTTGCAAGAGAGGCAATAACACAATTCTAAAATTGGGCATGATTTTGAGATTTATTTTTAAAAAAATTATTGTTTCTTTCAAGCAACAAATTCCAACAAATAATGATAGGGCCAATCCTCCAAAGAATACTTAATGCTTTAGCTTTGAAATAATTAATCCAATATTTCATCAACTCTTTCAATGTTGATGGAGCTACCCAATATAATTTTATATTTTTTAAAAATAACCCCAAATGGTGTGAGCAAAAAAATAATGAAGAAGTAAATGGTTTGATGTTTCTAAATACTTCTCACACAAGGCATATATAAAGGGTCCATAATGTCCTCTTATTTATGAACTCTATCTTGTAAGAATCTTACTTTGAACTGCTAACCAAAGGAATGTTGAGGCCTTATGGAGAGCCTCTAATGACCAAACATTCTTTCAAGGAAAATATTTGGGAGAAGGAAATTTTGATTTTTCTAAATACTCATATTCCAACTTGACTGAGTATCCACCATCCTTTGATAAATTCCAAACCAATTATTGGAAATTTTGAGTTAGTTGTGTTGTCATTGATGTCAAGATTCAGTGTCAGGAAATAGTGCAGGACTTGGCAAAATAAGGGTTAAAATATTTATATTTTAATCCCAAGATATTTGGTTTAAGAGCTTCACATGATTGGTCAAAAGGACGGTTAAATACCCTGAAGAAAAGACCTAAAGGAAATAATATTATAATATTTCTATTATAATATTAAAGGTTTAATTAAAGCCTAAGGTAATTTATAAATAATTTATAATATTTATATTATAAATTAATTTATATAAATAATAATATTATAACCCAAATATTTTTTTTTAACATGGTGGAATCGATAGTTGCCATGAATTTGGGTAGGTTGTACAGCTTTTATGGCCGCCATAGTATTATGTGTTGTCCGCCCTGAAAGCCGCCACACAGATCTTCATGTAGTCTACCCCTATAACCGCCATGCCACAATCATTTTAAACCTTTTACACCACTAAAAGCACCAGGAAAGGGACAAGCATTTAGTTCGATGAGGACCGATATTTGAACCTTGGACCTCTGTCCCCCTTATGGGGTTTGAATGAACCAATTGGTCTACACCTCGGACCTTATTATAACCCAAAGTTGGTTTGGGCGCAAAGGTTAAATTAAATTTTATTTCCCACGTTGATGTTGGAGGATAAAATCATATGGTATAAATACCATATCATTTGTTTCAAAATGCTAAGTCTTCGAATATAATGTGCATGTAATTTGTGAAAGGGAATGTGAATAATTTGTGAGAAAATAAATACAAAGGTTTTTAATTTTTAATTTCACCCAAAAAACATGAATAACAAGGCGATCGAGGCAAAAATTTATAACACCAACCAAGTGGTTGGGCTAGCGACAAGTATGAGGTGTATAAGGCATTGGGAACATTGAGGTGTCGCATTCGAATCTTGGTAACTACGAAAGGACAAAGTATTTTTGGATTTGGTGTGGGAGGAAGAGACAAAGTGCTCAAGGTACTTTTACCTCCCACGTGAGCGCTTAGCTGATGCGACAGGGTAGCCACAGCTAAGGTGCAGGCAACGCTTCGACCAAGGATCAAGTCCCACCAAGGTGCACACACGAGGTATTTAATTTTTTATTAAAATGCATGGTCTATGGTCTATAGTCTATGGTTGTTGGTGGTTCTTAGTTGAAGCGCATGATTTAATTTTTACATTTTTAACGGTGATAAAAGTGCCTGGGTTAATGTGCATTGTGGGTATGATATGAGCACATGGTGTATTTGATTTAGTGAGTGCCTAGGGAGTTAAAATGAGTGTAAGTTAAATTATTTTTTAACTTAGACAAAAAGTGATAAATAGTTTTATTGAAGGTTAAAAGTAACTTGCATTATTTTATAAAGTCAATTATTTTGAAAATGCAATTTTGAGTAGGAAGACATAAGTAGGATTTTGGATTACTTCATGTATTAAATTTTTGAAAGGGGCTATAGTGAAACTGAGTGATAGAAATCTTTATTTGATAATTTTGGAGATAATAAGGTATATTTGAGTCTTGTTAATTTTGTAATGGTGAATTAATATTGAGGGAATATTTGAGAGAAGAATTTTTCTATCTAACCATTGAGATTGGAAAAGATATTTGATTATGATTGAGACATATTTTGAAGATATATCTCCATCAAAACAAAATGTATGGGCACATCTTCCTTGTGAGTGAAATATTATTGGGTTGGATGTGAATGCTAAGTTGGAGTGAAAAGGTTGTTTGATAAGCATTTTTGAGTAAGCTTTCATGTGCATGATTGGTGAATGTTTATGAGAATATTTGAGTGAGAAATTGAGAACTATCTTGAAATAGGGTTTGTGAAAAAACATGAGTATCATTGTTATGTGAGATTGTTTGATAATAATTATTGGAAATATTTGCGTAAACCTTCATGTGCATGATTAGGGTTTATGAAAATATCATAAGTATCATTGTTATGTGAATGTGGAATCATCTTGAGTTAATGATTGATATTCATAGTGTGAGTTGTTGGAAGTGTAGTGAAACACTTGTCTAGGGTTTGTAAGCAAGTTGTGTTTCATTGAGTGATTGGTTGAGTGGAGTTGATTGAGCATAATTTATTGGAAGTGTTGAAGTGATAGTTCAAGTTCTATGACATAAATTATTTTTTATTATTAATTGATTTGAAAAGAGTTTGAAAGTGATTGAGTGATTAAGAGTGTGAAACATATTGTTTATCTTACCATTCTCTATATGTTTTTGTGGTTTAACAAGATTATGAGTGAAACATGTTTTAGTTATTGAAGAGGTTTTATGAAAGATATTAAGTTGAGTTTTGTAAGTATTTTGTGAGTGTGAAACATATTGAGTCTCTAACCATTCTCAATGTGTTTCTAAATTTAAACAAGATTCTGAGTTAAACTTGTTTGTGTGATTGAAGAGGTTTTTCTCTGAGAGATTGATTTGAGATTTTATATGCAAGTTTTACAATTGATTTGAATAAGCTTTTGTGAAAGCTTGTGAGTAAATTTTAGTAAGTCCTAGAGGGGACTTAAGGATATAATTGAGAAAAAAAAATTTGAAATCTTAAGGACATTTTTGTGTGAGCTTTTATGGAAGCTTACAAGTAGATTTGAGGTAAGTCTTGGTGAAGACTTGTTGAGCATATTGGATAAGTTCTAGTGAGGACTTGTTGAGCATATTTGAGGTAAGTATTAGTGAAGACTTGAGAGTATATTATACAAGTTATTGAGAGGACTTGTGGATATATTTGAGATAAGTCTTTGAGAATACTTAAGAGTAGAGTTGATTGATTGATTTGTTCAAGCTTTGTGTTAAGGCTTGGGGCAAATCTAGCAGAGTTTATTTGTGATTAGATCAAGCTTTGTGTTAAGGCTTGAGGATATATTTGAGGACATATTTTGGTGTAGATTTGAGGGTAAATTTATGCCATACTAGAGACAGAGATTGAGCATATTTGTGTTAGATTGAAGGACTATGTTTAGTGTAGATTTGAGATATAGATTGAGTAAATTTGTGTTATACCAAAGGACTATGTTTAGTGTAAATTTGAGATAGAGATGAGAGCAAGATTTGGAGGTGATAGAGTAGAGCACAGTACTCTCCAGTGGATAGAGTTCCATAAGAGAATATAGTGATAACAAGTCTTTTGAGTGAGGACAAAGTTCTTTAGTGGATAGAGATCCACAAGCCATAGCAATGGATGTAGCATTCTAGAGGATCACCAGCCAGAGTAGAGGAGAAGGAGTTATCCTGTAGATAGATATCCAAAAATTAGAAATGAATATTGGTGTCTCCTATTGGTTGGTTTCCACAAACCAAATTAGGGGATTGGTGTCTCCTTTGGACAGAGGTCCATAAATATTGTAATAGGGAAAGGATTCCCAAGAGATTTATTGAGAAAATTTTAGTGAAATATTTTCTCCATGGAGTAGCCCACATTGGGTGAACCATGTTAAATTGGTATCTCTATTATGTGTTGTAATTTGTACATTACTTTGATAACTGCTATTGACATTGCATTGATATATTAGATAATATTATTTGATTAAAGAAAATTAAAAAGTGGTATTATATTGTTCACCTCCCTCTCAGTATAAGCTTGTGTTCACCAACTCATCTATTAATGTAAAAATCAATAAATAAAATTGTTGGTCACGAATCTGCCTAATCATAAAATATATGCACCCTAGACCCAGCCAACATTGAAAGGCCGAAGGAGAGAGATGTCCTTCGGGCCAATCTCTAGAGAGGGTTGGTTCCCTTACTAATCTAATTTGGTTTAAAGCTTAGGGTAACAGGAAAGAGATGGGAAATGATAGAAAGGAATGGGAAATATGGCTATGAGCCAGAAACGTAAGATGGGGATAAACTAGCAGCTAAGAAACCACATCAAGTTTTAACAGCATTTAACCGAAATAATAACATAGAAACCGATCACAACTTGCAAAGATAACCTCCAGTTAGTATTTCAACATTCACTCTTCATCAGCAATCAAATTTAGATGCAAAATTTAATCTATCTAACCAAGATATGAATTTAATAGAAATAACAAGCAAAAAGCATACACACAAAGACTGCTCCAAGAACCAGAGTCAAGCATCTTTCGATTAAGGCAAAAATTTAAACTCAAAGAGTTTTTCAGTAGAATGTCTATCCTTCTCTTTTACATCAAAATTCTTAGTATTTATAGAGGGTTGTACCTCTATAATTAAATGCACATTAAAACAAAATGTCGACTAGTCAAGGATCAAACAACAATAATTCCTCCTTGGCAATAGCAATGAACCAATTAGCAAATGCATTGGGAAACGTCTAGCGATTTTATCACATGGCGTATCGGGGCTTTGGAAAAAATCATCGATCTGATTTCAATCTCCATGATGGTGCCTTGGAAATGAATACCCACCAAAGTGGATGATGCTTCAAAAATGAACAAGATTACACTGGAGTCAAGGGCGCAATACTTAAATTCAATAGTTTTTTAGTAGTGATCCTGGATATATCTATTGCATTGCCATATGAATTAATTCTACCAGCCTTAATCCTTTCCCAAAGAAGATCTGCACTAAAAATGTAGGGGCGATGGTGTTTGCTTCTAAAATGAGCTTTCGCTCAAAGTTTCACCCGAAATGGGCCTTCATCTTCATTTCACCCAAGTCATGCCCGAAATGGGCTTTCGCCTAGACTTGCGCTTGGAAATGGAGTTTCGCTCCAAACCTAGGTGAAATGGAATTTCACCCCAATATTACCTTTTTGCTATGACTTCACCTAGGAAAAGCTTGCACTGCCAAAAGTGGGGCCCATATTGGAAACTGGATTTCACTGAGAAATGAAGTGAAAAGGAATTTCACCATTAATGGGAGCGAAACTACCGGTAAAGTGATTTCGCCAGTGAAATGCCCAGGAAGTGTTTTCGCTAGTGAAATGCCCAAAAAAGGATTTTTATTGCACCTAGGGGCGAAAAGGCATTTCATTGTGCATGAGAGCAAAAAGGCATTTCGCTCGGATTTTTCCTGAAACTGCACCCATCAATCACTTAGAAAAATTTTCAACAAACTTTTTTTAAATGTGGCGAAAATGCTCAAAATGAATTTATGAATTTTGCTGGAAAAATTGTTTACATATTTCAAGCAAAAATTTTACAAAATTTTAATGTGGCAAAAATGCCAATATTTTTGGTGGCTCATGGGGTATTCAGCTCACTTGAATGCAATCGATCCCAAGCCTTTATTCATTGGGCTCAGAGTCTCCACTATCAACTGCATCTGATTACCTACTACTTGTACCAACTTCTTCCTACTTTTTAAGATGTGATATCGTAGATTCATACACCACAACTACTTCAGCCCAGGCATCCATACTAATCACCTCACGAGCATTGAGTGTATCCACAATGTATCTAAAAGTCTCAACCTACTCCAGATCAATATAGTTGGCCCTCTAGCTGAGCTCCAATAATCCAGACTCAATGCGGGTGAATTTCCTCATTAATGGTAGCACGTGCTCTTCAATGATGGGCTCCTCCAAGTCATCAATATTTGAGGCATCATCTATGAAAATAGCCCATAACGCATCCAGGTCCTTCTTTGCCAGAATATTCCCCTGATCATCAAAAAAACTAGGGAAACCATTAGCTACGATCGTATCAAAGTAAACCAATGAAATGTGCCTCTCATGCTCAAATGTCTCTTGCAACTTACGGGCTTCTTTAACCAGGTCCATCTTGGAGAAATAACTGCATAGCATGATCTTGGCATTTGCCCAAGCATGGGCTATTTCACTTAGTGGGTGGAATCGAAGATCCATTTGAGCCATTGCCTGGATCTTCATCACCATTTCCAATTTTAGCTCCAGGTTCTCCTTTGTATACTCCACTACATGTTTATCGTACGAAATGATCATCTGTACTTCTTGAAGGAACATGAGAACTAACGTAGCCTTTATCACCATATTTTTACAATCAATCAATAGCTGACTATGAGCTTCCTTAATTTTCTCCTTCGTGAGGGTCACCGATTGCATTGCCTTTGCTGCCAACTGATTCTATAGATTCTGGAGCTGGTCCTGCAAGGCCTGGATCTGTTGTTGCACTTCTTGTTGTGCTGCTTGGTACTGTGTGGTTACCCATTTAATTTCCTTGATTTTACCCTCCAAGCGCATTACCTTCTGCTACCACTATTGAGATTCAGACTATGCAGCATCCAGTTGGGCCTTTTGTGCTACCAAAGCTTCCTCTAACTCCACTATCTTTGCCTCAGCCTAGAAGAAGTGGTCCTTGTAATGCTCATCGTGTAGGTAGATCGAACTCATCTCCACCTATATGTTACCCATTTTCTTAGCTGCATCTATCTTCGTGAGGTCCTCGATGACAACTTGGTATGAATAATCACTGGGTGCCATCTCTCCTTGAGGTTTCTAGACCTGAGGAACCATCTTCACTATGTGCGCCTCCATTGCCTCTAGGTCAAAAGTCACTTTCTTCATCAATTTTTCTAGGGCTAGCGCATCCTTCCACTTGTGATTCTTCAGCCACCATGATGAAATTTGTCATGCTCTATTGATATTTTCTACTATAGGGTGCTCTGGTAGCAACTCCATCTCAGAAGCCAATGGCTCCTACACTACAAAAATTAGGGAAGATAGGAAAAGGGCCTACTGAGGGTTTGAATCAACAATAGGGATGAAAGTGGAGGGTACTACAGTTACGCTCACTCTGAGAGGGGCTTGCGTACTTACAATGGTAACAGGATTGGAAGGCATGGAAGATGAAGTGGAGGATAATGAAAGGGAAAATGGGTTCGGGGTAGATGCAAATGAACTGAAGGAAAGAGAAAATGAGGGAATGGATGAAACTGGGAGAGCATTAGTGACCTACGACTATGAAATAGAGATGGGAATGGAAGAGATGGGTATGAAAACTGGAGGTGAAGTAGATATGGGAACTACAGATGGGGAGACAGTGGTCACCAAGTGCTTATCAGAGAGAGAAGAGGAAATAAAATGTGTACCTATGGGCTCCGACACCATTTGAGTCGATGATGAAGGTTATTGCACTACAATGTCTTTCTCTTCCTCTAATTTTTCCTCCTCTACTTCCAGATCTACTATTGTCACCATTGGGCTTGATTGTTCTAGCTGAGCTGAAGAGGGTATATCCTAAAAAATAGTTTGCTCAATCATTTGTGAAGGAAGTGGTTTTGTGCTAAGCGTAGAAACTGCACCACTTATGGGCTTCTTCACCATGTTGGGGAAAGGTACTCTTATACCCATGCTCCTCTTTCTGAGTGAAAGCTGCTCCTCGGGTGGTAATTGCTCCTCTTCTTCTTCTTCAATAACTACTCTCTCTTCTATCGATGCCTCCTTTTCTCTCACCATATCTTCTTCTTTGTCAGGGCTATGGATACTTCGAGGTACCAAGTCAGCAAAAGAGAGGGGTTGGTACTTTTCACACTGATCATCATAAATCAATGAAAATGCATCATCCATAACCAATGGATAACTTGACCTAGGCTTACTTTGGTGGACCCTCATGACCCACTAGTTGGTAATATTTTCATCGGACCAATCAGGCAATTTTACTTTCATTTGATCGAACAAACCTGGAGGAGGAACTTGCTCTAGATGATTCGTAGGATCATACTCAACCTCCATCTCATAAAAATCATGCCAAGGAGGGAGCGACATCATCTTCTCAACATGCCATTCAAGGTCACGTCCCTTGGGATTATTCCTCTACTATAAGATGTCTTCTCGGGGCAATAATGAAAATTCTTGGCTTTGATGTAACTTGCAAAAACACCCAAAGGATCGTACCACCATCATTGAGGAAGCTCAACCAACCCATGGTCGTACAATGTCTCAACAATCAATCCATTCTGGCCGCACTGAGTTACTCTTATATCACCAAACTGGAAGGGCATAGCACATGTAGCTTTCTTTCCCCTACTTGTCCCATAGGTATCATTTGTAAAATCGCTTTATCGGGCTACCTCCAGGGTGAAAATATGTTCGATGGTGAAATATGGCAACAGAAAGGGTTTCCCAGTGAAACCAAAAAGTTTGACCACCACTCCTTGTGTTAGCAAAAATATATCACCTTTTTTCTTGTCAACCACCTCTGCTTTCATTGCTCGAGGCACTCTATTGCATACCCCATAAATCAACTCAAGGGCAAGCCCCAAAAACATTATATTAAAGTTATAATAGGACTCTCTTCTAGATAAACTCTGAGTCCATGAATACACCGACAACATTCTCCCTATTTCATCTATCTTCCTTACTACTATAAAAGCAAAATGGGAGTGCATGTGATAGAAAAAGTACCATACCAGAAGGGAGCAATGCCTGAAAGTAACATCTTCTCTACTTTGCACCTTCTACAACTATGAGTGCATTCTCCATGCTAAGAAATCTACCCAATCAAAGAAAATTAGATTCATGGTGGTTGTCATGGCAGTTGGGGCATAAAACTCCACTTGTGAAATACACTACACCAATGATGCTTACCACTTATGCACTATGGAATCCGAAGACAATCCCACCAACCACACCAACATTGAGTATAAATCTGGGCTCTTGAAATCCCTCAATGATACCGATAATTCTGGAAACTCCCCAAAATATGGCATTTTCAACAACTAGTTTTCCATAAACTATCACATATGAACAATGGATTGATACCTTTCATCCTACTCCAAAAGATTGAGATTTTTAAACATGATATTGGGTGGAGGTCTTGCACCACAAGTGAAGGCATCCCTTATGGAGCTAGCTAAAATACTGAATAATTGATCTCCTTGGGCATTTTGAATAGTTCTTGAAGTAGAGTTATAGCACTACACAATCGCCTAGACCAGCTTGAGACATGGGTGCATAGGCGTACATAGGTACCAGAAGATATGAGAGTAGAATATCATGGTACAGGAACTTTCAGTAGACACCTTCTATAGAGTGAACTCAACATCATGGCGCAATTTCTCCATGCCCTTGTTTGTGATTACATAGTCACTGATTTGTGCTAGGCGATCATAGTAAGGCGTTAATTCTACTTCTTCCTCCTCCTCTCTAGATTTTTACTACCTCTTTTCTAGTTCAACCTTCTTCTAAGCTTTCTCCTTCTTGGCTTATATGGTTCTCTTCCCCATATTCAACTTTCTTCAAACAAGTGGCAAATAACTACAAATCTTGGAGCAAAAAACAATTCGCAACAATCTTCCATAGGAACTCTACAAATTTTGATTTCTTTAGCTAGAACGTTTACCCTTTTATAACTTTTGAACCACACCTACCAAAATAAATGCCTATGATGCACCAGCTAATTTTGGGGATACGCCATACTTTCCAATGATTTATCAATTTCACCCACCTCTTCTCCAAGCACTATGATTGGTTGCTTTAATTTTTTAATTACTTTTTCCTTCTTGGGGGTGCAACTGGTCATTAATGATTATTTCTAGAAATATGCCTTGTTGCTTTTTACCTTGAAAAGCATGATGAGTACCTCATTTCACTGATGTGGGGTGCCAAAAAAGGAGTTTCACTACTTTTATAGGTAAAACATCATGCACTCTAGGGATTCACTAGAAAAGTAAGGCGAAAAGGCATTTCACTCCCCTTTGCTTCGAAAATATCTTTCGCTACTTTGCTCACCTGAAAGAGAACATGCAACTGGAGGTTTATTGTTGGAAATCTTGAGTTTCACTCCAAAAATCAAAGATGCATGGGCAAAGTAATGCTTTTTCAAAATCACCTTTTTTTTATTATTCTTCTTTTCTTTTCCTTTTCCATCAAGTGATTTTCCTAACTTGGGTGCCCTCCTTCTAAAAGTGGCACGATTTGACTCCCACTTGCCCAAAAAAGCAAAAAGATTCAATGCATGTTTTTTTTCGACTTTCATGTCGAAAAAGCACAATTGGGCAAAAAAGCCAAAAAGGTAGTGATGAGGGATTTCGTTGCTAAAAAAGCATGTTCGGCAACGAAATCACACCACCCAATGAAAAGGCATTTCGTTTTTTTTCTTTTTTTTTTAATTTTTTTTTATTTTTTTTTTTTTGTTTGGAAAGGGGTGGAAGGAGCGAAACCACATTTCGAGCAAGTAAAAGAAGCACAAAAAAAATTTGGCAAAAAAACAAAAAAGAGGGGTTCCAAGGTAAGGGCAAAAAATGTAAGCCCTTTTTTTTTTTTTACACCTCCAGAACCTTGAACCCAAAAGACACACTACACAAGTTGATTTTTTGTTTTCCAATTCTTCAAGAACTCCATAGTTAAGCATTTTTTCCATGGAGTAGTACTCAGATGGGTGACCTCCTAGGAAGTCCCGGGTTCTGACCACTTTTTCACCTCAATTTTTTTTAAACAAAAAGAAACATTAAACAAAAATATGTACATATTTACATTCATAATCTCGATTTTCACTGATAGTAGGCCTTCAAATGAAGACCATTGACCGGAATTGGTAGTGCATGACCATCCATATCCTGCAAATAAAATGAGTTAACTTGATTCACACCCAAAATCTGGAAAGGGCCCTCCCAAATCACTTCGAACTTGTGATGCTTGCCAGGCTTCGCCTTGTTCTCATTCCATTTTAACACCAGGTCACCTACCTTGAAAGTCTTTTTAGAAGCTTTCTTACCGAACCACTTCTTCATCATCTGGGCATGTTCCATGAAGGCATTGTATGATTTCTCCCTCTCTTCCTCCAACTGTAAAAGTTGAGCCAACCTTGCACTCATGGGGTCGAATTCATCATCTTCATCATCAAGTAAGTGCAAGAATTGAAGGGTCGACAATTCAATATGAATGGGTAGGACTACTTCTTTATCGTATACCAAGGAATAAGGGGACATTTTGATGGATTTTTTCATGGAGATGCGATCGGCCCATAAGGCTTGGTTCAGGAGCAAGTGCCAACTATGCTTGTTATCGCCAAGGGTTCTCTTTAGAATTCTTAGCAAATTCTTGTTTGTGGACTCAGCCAAGTCATTTCCCTATGGATAATAATTAGATGATATTTTTAAATAAATCTCATACTTACCCATGAATTCGTTGATCTTGGAACCAATGAAGGGAGTTCCATTATCTGTTATGATTGCATCTGGTATACCAAAATGAGTGATTAAACCTTCAAGGAAAGAGATAACTATCACCTGGTCTACCTTCTTGGTCGGGATTGCTTCTGACCATCGAGTGAAATAGTCGATTGTAGTCAGGATGTATTTGTGTCTAATAGAGGAATTGGGATCAATGACCCCAATAAATTCTAAGCCCCATTGCTAAAATGGTGCTTCTACTTGAATCGGATGAAGGGGTAATGATGCATTCTTGCTTCTACCAACATATCTCTAGCACTTGTCATAATTCTGACTGACTTTGAAAGCATCTGCAAAGAGAGTGGGCCAAAAATAACCTGCTTTGATGATCTTCAATACCATTGGTCTCCCTGCATAATGGCCTCCTGATAAACCAGAGTGAAACTCCTCTAGGATTCTTTGTTTCTCTGATTCTCGGATGCACTTGAGGAGTACTCCATCAATATTTTTATGGAACAACCCATTTGGTAGCATCACATATCTAAGGGCCTAAAGTCTGAATCTCCTTCTCTATGAAGCATTGAGGTGTGGAGGACATCTTCCTGAATGGAAATATTTAACAAGGTCCTCTATCCAATCACGATCACCTATAGAGTGATTAGTAAAATTATTTCCACTTACTAAATCTTCAAGTTGGCAGACCATGGATTCAGATGTAGCACTTTTTGCAAGCTCTTGACATAATGCTCGACCTCGAACTAGCTTGGTTGGTCAGATTTCAATATCATACTCTTGGATTTTGGAAACCCAACCAACTCTCTTATCTCCAAGCTCTCCTTGAATGATGAAACTCTAGACATCTGGATGAACAACATAAACTATTATTTTGCTCTAAGAAACAAAATATCAAAACTTCTTCAAAGATTTCATCATCGCATATACTTGCTTTTCAATAAAATTATATTTTTCTTCATGCGGTTGGATGACTTGACTCAAGAAAGTAATTGGTCGCTCATCTCCATCATCTCCCTTCTATGTAAGCACCACTACATAACTCTCTTGTTCACCAATGACATACAGGATAAAATCTTTTGAATAATCAGGGTTTACCAGGACCGAGGCTTGAGAAATTCTTTCTTTGATGTCTTTGAATGCTCACTTCCTCTACTCAGTCCATTTGAACTCAACATTCTTCTTTAAAAGCTTGGTCATAGGTTTTACCACTTGAGTGAAATCTACAATAAAATTTTAAACAAAGTTAATCTACCCAAAGAATGATTGCAAATCCTTCTTGTTGGCTGGCAATGGAAGCTTTAGGAGAGCCTCAACTCTAGCTGGATCAATAGCTAAACCTTTCTCTAAAATGATATGGCCCAGGAGCTTCCCTTATTTTACCATGAATATGGACTTCTTTGGGTTGATGGATATTTCAAACTCTCGATACTTCTCGAACACTTATCTCAAATGTAGACTATGCTCCTCCCTATTGTGAGAGAAGATAGTCATGTCATCCAAATAAATCATAATAACATGATTCAACAACTCACCAAAAGCTACGTCCATCACTCTCTAAAAATTTGCACCAATATTTGAGAGACCAAATGATATTCGTTGATAAGCAAAAGTTCCCCATTTTATGGTGAACATCATTTTATATTGGTCTTCATCCTTGACCCAGATTTGGTTATAGCCAGAGAATCCATCCAACAGAGAAAATCTTTGAGCACCAGCAACTACATGAAGAATCTGATCAATCTAAGGTAAAGGATAATGATCCTTCAGAGATACTTGATTCAAATTTTGAAAATCCACACACAGGAGAATATCTCCATTCTTCTTCCTCATAGGGACCAGATTTGCTACCCAGGTAGAATGCTTAATCGGGTAAATGATCTTGGCTTCCAGCATCTTTAGTAGTTCTACTTTCATCAAGGTTTCAATCTTGGGATTGAATGGCCTCTACTTTTATCTGAAGGGTTTCACTCCTTCCTACAACTCAATGGTATGTTGGATCACATCTTTATTATAGCCTTTCAAATCCTGGTAGCTCCAAGTGATAATGTCTGGGTACTCATGGCATAGTTCCTTGATCTGCTCCAACTCTTCCTGAGTGCAATCGGTGCCAACTTTGATCGACTTCTTGGGTCCCAACTATAGTTCAGTGTACTCCCTTTCATCCACTTTGATCTTATGCTTCTTTGTTCTATCATGTTGATCAAAGAGACTCTCAAGCATAATCAATCCTTTTGGGATATGATTATTTCATAGCTGTATCAACCCCTCGACTTCTTCCTCATCAAGTGTTCTTTCCTCCACATTACTAGCTTCTCTTATCAAAAAATTAACAATCTGCTCATCACTTTCAAACACTTTCCAGTAGATATTTTTGTCAGGGACTGAAGGTCTATAAACTAACCTCACAATCTTGGGCTTTCTCACCACATGTTCAACTAGAGAAAAATTAGTGCCAAGGGATGCCAAGATATCTGCATGTTTGTTCTATTCTCATGAAATCGCTTGAATGTTCAATGTTGTGAAAGACTCGAACAAATCCCATACTTTGTTGTGGTAAGCTTTTAGGTAGTGCTGCTTGGAAATACACTTACTAGTTACCTGGTTGATGATCAACTCAGAATATCCAAAAATCTATAGTTGTTTGATTTTGAGCTTCTCTGCTTTCTTCAAACCCAAGCAGAGTGCTTCATACTCAATAGCATTGTTTGTACAACTCTAGGTCAACCGGTAAGAGTACATATTTTGTATGCTAGAAGGAGAAATGAGAATGATCCTAGCTCCTACACCATTCTTACACCTTGCACCATCAAAGTACAACTTCCATAATTGATCAAGAATAGGATCTTGATCATCAGACACTTTCACTTCAACTTTTTCAGGCTTAGTAATGGTATAACAACTAATTTTAGTCTCCATCATAGCATTAAAATCGAGCATTGAAAACTCATCTTTTATTCGAAGCTCATCCAGAACTTCTTCCATCAAATCTAATTCCTCCAATTCTTTGATCATCAAGTTGATAGAATTCATGGGTTTATCTTCTTCTTCAATTTTCTCTATGTGATAAGTAGAAGGCTTCTCATTATAAATCCGGATTCTCCTTCCTTTGATAGGAATCTCCAGATGAGAATAGTCCAGAGAAAGGTAGCCTCCCAACTTGGCAGTGAACTCCCATGACAGGCACATGCTGAAATATGGCTCCAGATCAACCACGACCACCTCTTGGATCACAGTGATCTGAGGTATTTTATGCAACACAATGGGGATGTCTTTGATGACCCCAACTATCCTCACAGGGGTTCCATCTAATTGCAAGATTCTAGGGCTGCTTCTTGTATATTCCATACCCATAACATCACAAACTACCTTTGGCATGACAGTCATTGCAGCATCGAAGTCGATCATGCAATTGTGCACAATCCAACCTTCCATCCTGAGAGACAAGTAGAAAGGGGGTGGTCTATTTTTTCCAGTGGTAGAAGTCATCAGTATTTGAGCTAACACTATCTGAGTCAGATTCTTCCCCTTATCTTTCACAAATTTTAATGATTCTTGCAACAAGTCCACTTGTCTAGGCAATTGCAATGCATCATAGAGACTCACCTTGGCTGGAATCCTCTTCAACTCTTCAACAATGTTATACGTGGATGCACTAGACTCTTTTCCTTCATTGGTAGCCTCATATTTGCTCTGATACTATTGTGTAGCCTCTACCCTCTAACGCTTGGTCAAGGATGGGTATTTGAGCTTTTCCCTAGCTTGTTCCTCCATTTCAACTTTTACTTATGAAGTTGAAGCCTTTTCTTGCAATCTTTATTTTGCTCATAGAGGTAAAAGATATTTTAATAGGATAGGTGCATCTAGCTTGGGCACTGAGACAGGTACTTTCGCTTGTACTTGTTTTTCTCATTTTGCACCTTTGAATCAGTAGGTACCTTCAAGGGCTCCATCTCAATTGGGTCCACGATGATAGGTTTTCTTCTAGCTCTTGTGAGAACTGAAACTTGCTCTTCAGAAGGGACCATGAAATTATGATCAACTTCTATAATCATGTTGATTTGACCACTAAAAGAACTTTCTACCAATGTCTGCACGTAGTTCAGATGAACCATGCAAGTTTCCTCACCATGCGGATCATTATAGGTAGAGCACCAATATGCTTTGTCTGATGTGCCAACTTCTTCATTTACCAATACAGTAGGGTTTCTTTTAGGCACCTTGTTGGTTGAAGTTGCTTGCTCCCTGGTGATCGATGATGGTTGAAATCTCCTAGGTTAGAAATATCTTTTAGCCTACTTCCTCTTAATAATTATGATCTCATTACCCATCACTCTTATGGTCGAGTTCATTGACTGCATCTCCTTAAGCAACTTCTCTTGTGGATCAGGATTTGAGGGTGTTAGAGGAGTAGGTAATGGAAGAGGTACAGGTGGAGATGGTAGTGTTAGGAATGGAACTAGAGTGGGTAACTATGGAATGGTTGGAGCAGGTAGTTGTGGGATAGAAACTATCATCATGGTTTGAGATGAATTCAGACTCCATGAAGGGATTGGATACATGGGGGACATGGGCAAGGGTTGAGAAGATGCATTGGCGTACAAATACTATGGAAGATCAAGAAAAATAGGCATCACCATTTTTGATGGAAGCTTACCGATAGCAATCAGGTCAGCCTTGACCTTTTGTGTAATAGAATACAAATCAGGAAATATGTTGGCATTAGACTATCGGATGGCCATACTGATGTCGGAGTTGAAATCTCGAAGGTAGTAAAATATAGCTTGCTCAAGAGTCGATCGGAGACCATCAGGAACTCTATGCCAAGTTTAGGTGAACCTGACATTGAAGTCTATGATTTCCTCCTATGGATGCCTCTGAATGGTGGTAAACTGATGCAATAGAGAGAATGGATCCGCTTGTTCATTGAAACCTTTGATTAATAATTCAGCCAACTGGTCCTAGGTGGTAATGGTGGTAGGTTGTAATGATCGATACCAGTAAAGCAACTTACCTCTGAGAGAGAGCATGAGTAATCTTACCATGATATCCTCATCTATGATGCTATGGATTATCACCAAGGTAGCCATATCTTGGACATGCTCATAAGTCATCTTCCCCATACCATCATAAGTAGGCAAAGCCTTCATTACTGCTTGCAAAATCAGGTTTTGAGCTTGCAGATTCAGAGGTCCAGAGTGGTTCCATGCTGGGAACTATCTTGGTGGTTGTGGTGGTGGATTTTGAGCCATTTGGACTAGAGTATTTGCTTGGGGAGGAGGAAAACTAGTGGTTGTGCTAGCAGGGCTCGAAGGAACAGAGAACACACCAGCTAACTATGAAGATGTTGCACTTGATGGGATAGTCGGAGTGACTAACCTAGGATGTGCTCCTAACACTTGGGTGTCAAGTTCATAAAACTCAATGGGATCTTCTAGATTTTTGGCCTTCGATCTTGTGATCATGAAGAAAATCTTTTGCTCACTTCACATTCGGAGGCTTCTGGGTAAAACTGAGTCGCTAGATGTTCTAGTCAGACAGTAAAAATATGAACATCAAACCTTAATACTACTCAAAGTGGAACTTTTTAGAGTCCCACCGGGCATGCCAAAAACTATTGGTCATGAATCTACCTAATCATAAAATATATGCACCCTAGACCCGACCAACATTGAAAGGTCGAAGGAGAGAGATGTCCTTCGGGCCAATCTCCAGAGAGGGTTGGTTCCCTTACTAATCTAATTTGGTTTAAATCTTAGGGTAATAGGAAAGATATGGGAAATGATAGAAAGGAATGGGAAATATGGCTATGAGCCAGAAATGTAAGATGGGGATAAACTAGCAGCTAAGCAACCACATCAAGTTTTAACAACATTTAACCAAAAGAATAACATAGAAACCAATCACAACTTGCAAAGATAACCTCCAGTTAGTATTTCAACATTCACTCTTCATCAAAAATCAAATTCAGATGTAAAATTTAATCTATCTAACCAATGATATGAATTTAATAGAAATAACAAGCAGAAAGCATACACACAAAGACTACTCCAGGAACCAAAGTCAAGCATATTTCGATTAAGGCAAAAATTTAAACTCAAAGAGTTTTTTTAGTAGAATGTCTATCCTCCTATTTTACATCAAAATGCTTAGTATTTATAGAGGGTTGCACCTCTATAATTAAATGCACATTAAAACAAAATGTTGGCTAGTCAAGGATCAAACAACAACAATTCCTCCTTGGCAATAGCAATGAACCAATTAGCAAATGCATTGGGAAACATCTAGCGATTTTGTCACATGGCGTATCGGGGCTTTGGCAAAAATCATCGATCTGATTTCAATCTCCATGATGGTGCCTTGGAAATGAATACCCACCAAAGTGGATGGTGCTTCGAAAATGAATAAGATTACACCAGAGTCAAGGGTGCAATACTTAAATTCAACAGTTTTTCAGTAGTGATCCCAGATATATCTATTGTGTTGCCACAAGAATTAATTCTACCAGCCTTAATCCTTTCCCAAAGAAGATCTGCACTAAAAATGTAGGGGCGATGGTGTTTGCTTCTAAAATGAGCTTTCGCTCAAAGTTTCACCCGAAATGGGCCTTCATCTTCATTTCGCCCAAGTCATGCCCGAAATGGGCTTTCGCCTAGACTTGCGCTTGGAAATGGAGTTTCACTCCAAACCTAGGCGAAATGGAATTTCACCCCAATATTACCTTTTTGCTACGACTTCACCTGGGAAAAGCTTGCGCTACCAAAAGTGGGGCCCATCTTGGAAACTGGATTTCACTGAGAAATGAAGTGAAAAGGAATTTCGCCATTAATGGGAGCGAAACTATCGATAAAGTGATTTCACCAATGAAATGCCCAGGAAGTGTTTTCGCCAACGAAATGCCCGAAAAGGATTTTTGTTGCACTTGGGGGCGAAAAGGCATTTCGTTGTGCATGAGAGCGAAAAGGCATTTCGCTCGAATTTTACCCGAAACTGCACCCATCAATCACTTAGAAAAAATTTCAACAAACTTTTTTTTAAATGTGGCAAAAATGCTCAAAATGAATTTATGAATTTTGCTGGCAAAATTGTTTACATATTTCAGGCAAAAAATTTTACAAAATTTTAATGTGGCAAAAATGCCAACAGAAACTCTTGAAGCATATTTTAAATTTCATCTGCAATTTGTTTGAGTTCCTCTCCTTCAACTAGGTTACTAAAATAAATCCATGATCTGGAGTTGTTTCTTATAATAATATATTCTTTGGTGTTTTGACATTTACATTCTAGGCATGCTTGAGCCAAAGGTTACCATTTTGAGTAAGAGATAAGAATATAAGGCTTCAACAAAGCATCAGACCATAAATTTGCATAACTCCCCTCATTGACTAACCATCTAATATGTTTATTTATCAATTAACTCTTTGACATGAACTTCCATGTTGACAATCCTTTGGGTATATTCCGTTTTCTAAATAATTTTATTGCATCAAGAGAACCTATATATTTTCAAGTAATATTTTTGGTCAATTATTTCCTTGATATCCAAATAATCTCCACCCAAGCTTTGCTCCTAATGCCAAATTTATAAGTCTACAATTCTGCAAGCCTACTCCTCCAATATTATTTCCTTTGCAAACCCTATCCCACTTACAAAGAGGAAAACTAAATTTTTCCTCACAACATTTCCATAGAAATTCTCCTTGAATTTTATCAATTTATGATGATATACCTATTGGTATTCTTGAAAGTGTCACCATATAAATAGAGATGGATTACAATATAGTCTTTATGAGTTGTAGCCTTCCTGCCACGGTTAAGAACTTACCTTTCAAACCTACCAAGCAAGCTTTCATTCTATCAAAAAAAGATATCCAAAACTTATTTTTATTTCCTTTATTAGACAAAGGAGTACCCAAGTAGGTTGATGGAATTGTTTTAGTTTTAAACACTAAAATATTCATAATAATTTATTGTAAATCTAAAGCAATATTAATGAAAAAATCTTAGATTTTGTATTATCTATCAACTATCCAATAGCCTTTTCTTAGCATGATAATATTGATTTAAACTCCATGGCCTCACTGAATAAGGTATGGCCCAAAAGAAAATTATCATCAACAAATTTGAGATGAGATTCAAAGGGACCATTTTTTTCAACTTGAATACCCTTGATTTTTCCTTCCATTTTTGCCTTTGAAAAGGCTCTCCCCAATGCTTCTTCTATAATAATGAATAAATAAGTTGAAAGTGGATCACCTTGACAAAGTCCACAAGATGAATTGAAGTAACCAATAGGAAAACCATTTATCAAAATAGAAATTTTTGCAGTGCTATAACAACATTTAATCCACTCACACCAATTATAATCAAAGCCAAACTTTATGAGAATAGCATGTAGAAAATTCCAAAAAACCCTATCATATGCTTTGTTCATATCTAATTTCAAAAGCATACCTGGTTTTTTTATTGAATGAAGAGAATGTATGGCCTCTTATGCGATAATTATACCATCAATAATTTGCTTACCACAAACAAATCCACCTTGTTTCTCTAAGATAACACACCCTAGAATGCCCTTCAATCTGTTTACCATAACTTTTGAAATGATCTTATAAATCATATTACAAAGGCTTATTGGACACAAATTATCAAAATATTTTGTGTCACCTTTTTTGGGAACCATGGTAATAAAAGTACCATTGATCTCACTTATTAGCATTCCTTTTCTGGGCCTCTTTAATCATAACTAACATATTACTCTTCAATAAATCCCAAATGTTTTGAAATAAAATTATAGGAAATTCATTGGGGCTAGATGCCTTGTTAGTATGGAAAGAGAAAACTATCATGGAGCTCCTCCTTCCTTGAGCCATTTCTCCCTAGATTTTTGGAACCAATATAACTCCTACTTTTTCAATACATTATGATAATAACAAAGTAATTATTTTTATTTCTCATAAGAATCTTGATCCATTCACTTAATTTCTACTATAGCTTGTAATTTTTTGAGTTTGAATTCTATTTAATTATTTTCTTTAAAAATGTTACCAAAATATTTAGCATTCTAAATCTCCATTTTCTCCTTCAAATATTTCAACTTTTGAACAAACCTGTAAATACATGATCCTCCATATTTTGATTTATTCCACCATAACATAACCATCTAGAAAAAATCATGGTCTTGGAGCCACATAGACTAGAAGCATAATGTATTTGGATGACCATTATTAGGTAACTCACAAGTCAAAAGAATGGTTTTGTGATCTGATCCTGCTCGCAATAAAATATCTGCAACCATTTAGTGGATAACAAGAATCTATCTAGTATTTCTACTATATAGTTTTTTCCAATGCATATATTATCCCATGTAAATTAAAATCTTGAGGGATTAACATCCCAAAGATCATTTGAATTGACAACAAAATATTGCATTTATTTAGACCATGTTGGAATACCACCCTTATTTTCCAAAGGAGATAGAACAATATTATAATCACTCCCAAGACATAGATCACAACGAATCATAATTATAATTGAAAAATAATATGCTAAGGTCCTTCCAACATCTTTCATGAGTAGTAACTATAGTTGGAGAATATACATTTATAACCCCAAATTTGATGTTTTCCTCTTTCCTATTATCTTTTGATGTTATATATTTAAGGAAACACAACCACAAGATCTAAAATGATTATGCAATGTTAAGTATATGATAATGAAAATATCCTAAGCATGTAAAAATCATGAGAAACTTCTATAACTACTCATAAAACAACCATTAATGAAAGCTCACAAAAATATTACATTGATAAAAATGGAGGTCATCGACTCTCCATATTACATACATACTCTAGATTGTAACTACTACTATTCCACTCATTGCTATCTATCTTCTCTCTATAGCACTCTCTTTCTCTCTATAATAAGGCCTATATATAATGAGACATGATTCTTGGCCTTCCATATGCATATGACACTTCATATTCCTATTCTTCAGGACTTATGACATGTGGACACCATGCATATTTACATAATTGCACATTCTAATAATACTTGTGCATTTATTACATTACATAAAGTAAATGCTCAAACCCTAATCTAAGATAAACTCCTAATTTAAAGATGTGTCCATGGTCGTACATTGGCATGTACCAAATAATGTAATATATTTAAACACCCCCTATATTATATTATTTGGTTATTGAAGACTTTAATCTTCAATGTGGTATTCATCTTGGTTTTGGAACTTGAGCTCTTCTTTTCTACTTTCTTCTTTGTACTCTCTATTTGTATCCTGATCAAGTAAATAATTAGTATCTTCATGAAATACTATTTTAGTAAAAAGATCTTTAACTTCTTGTTCATCTATAGGTTCTTCTAGTTCCTAAATTTCTTGAATCTCTTGAACTAAATGTCCTTTTTGTTTTCCTTCTCTATATTGTAGTTGAGGATGATTGTATTGATTCTGAGAAGTAAATGGATGTTGAATTATTGTTGATGTAGATTATATTTATTTTTATATTATCTTGGTTTAAATGGTATACTCAATTGGCTTCCAAAATTTTTTTGATAATTGGTACTATGTTCTTTCTTTTTGCATACTTGACAATATTTATTATTCCATTTTAATCTTCCTTTTGAGAATGATGCAATGTTTTTGATGAGGCCCAAAAGTGCCTCATTATTACACAATTTTTGACTACCATATGATAAGTTAATTGCCAAATAGTTGACTAAAATATACTATTTGTTAAGTGTTTATATGATTTTATGTTAGGAATACTATATCTCTGTTTTTGACTATTTTCAGCATTTTGTGACTGATTTTACTTGATTAAGTAGCAAGTAAGAACATGCATTTCAATTAACCAAATGTGGTATGCTGATATCCATTAACTTCTCAATGGTTTTTGAATGTTTTTATGCCCTTCAACTTGTTTCAAATCCACATTGAAGCCAAAATTTTAGGACTGTCATAAATCTAAAAATCTGAAAAAACAGCCATATAAAAATCAGCAAGCTGTTACTTTATAGGAACACCTTGAAGTTGTCAAGAAAAGCATGAGGATATAGATGGAATGAGTTCAGAAGGACTACAAAAGACATCTGACCTATTTAGAAGCATTCCCACATGGTCTAAATAGGCAACAACAGGGTATAACAGAGCAAGGGCAATTGTGCAGCATTGTTGCACTATTTCAGCATGGTTACTTGGTGAATGAAGTGTATAAATTCAGTAGCAACTTGATGTACTCCTTCATGTTGATATTTGAATAATTTTTCCATGTTCTAATTTGTTTGAATTTGGAAGAAATGCTAATATTTTACAACTGTGCAGCAAAACTAGAAAATGCAGTAATTTACCATGTAAATTCTAGCAAGCTACCAATGAATGGCAAGGCATGGAATTCACACATTGAGAGGAATGAAGGCTATTGCAATATGATCCTGAGGACTAATACACTTGAGAAATGCAGCTAAAATAATTTTAAGAGCACACAGTTGTTCATTATGAAGATCTTCGGAATGAACAAGACATCTTCGAAATGAGAAATACAGTCTCTTTGAAATGAGCCACTTATCTTCGGAATGAGAACAGAAAAGTGCTTTTTGACTTTTTGACTATTTTTGACGATGGAAAAAGGGAAAGAAGGTTGAAAATATTAAATAAAATATCTCCCATCTGACTTTGTCATCCTTGCCGTCCAAATCCACCATTCATGGAAAATATCAATTTTGATTCTCTTCTAGGATAAACCTAGAAAAACTGTAGCATAATAGAAAGTTGTTTGCAAGATAGAAATGGCATATTCTGAAGTGGAGAAATATGTGTGAGATATTTCTAGACTCCTCTCACATACTCCCACCACTGAAGATGCTTTCTAAGGGCCAATGACTACTACTGCAACACAAACTATCCAATTTTACATTTATTTCAGATCCAGAATTATTGGCAAATCACTGTAAAGCAGCACATAGGCTGATTTGAGCATGGGATATGTTGTAAATATTTATATAAATAACATAGCTCCCTCCTTGGTTGAGCCGGTTAGGAATTAGAATAGAGGAGAGTTTTCAATAGCAACAATTAGGACTGTACAACAATTTTTTGTAACAGTTTTCAGCATGTTTTGTCATCAATAAAAGTGCAGCTATTTTATCATTTTCTATTCTAAGTGTTAATTAGTTAAGGAGTGCTTTTCACCTCCTTCTAGATCAAGAAGTATGGGCCCACTTTCAGATCTAGAAGGAGGGATTTTATGGCAGGTTTTAATCTGTAATTTTGCTACAGCAAAATTAATAGATTGCTTGCCAGATTTCATTTTCTTGTTTTTATTTTGTATTATGTGATTTATATTTTCTATTATGTTTGTGTACAACATTTGTGTGTATGTCAGCTGAAAAATTATATTACGCATTTTTCCTTTGCTTTCCATGTTTTCCCTACTTTCTATTTTAGCAACTTTCCATTTTCAGCATATTTCATTTTGCTGTCAATTCTTGTAGTAGAAGCTTGATGACCTTTTGTGGCAGGGCATTGACAGGTGTTTTTAGAATAAGTTTCATTTACAAGCATCACTTCCATTCTGCAAGAGTAAAATAGGTTTCAATTTTGCAAGTGTAATTTAGGATTTCATTTCAGCAACATTTCAATTTAGCAATTTCAATTCTGTCATTTCAATTCTACAAAAGTAGATTAGATTTCAATTTAGCAATTTCAATTCATGCAATTGTAGTTAATTGTTAAATTTTGCAATTTAGATTTAGTTTTCAATTCTTGTAATTTATTTCAGTTTCCATTCTTCAGACTAGGTTTAGTGTGACACCAAAAGGCTAAACCAAAATCTGCTTCACCAATAAATGCTTAAAATCTGAATGTCTGAATTGTACTCTGCCCTAGCCTTCTATCGTAGACAGCCTTGGACACCACCTCGGATTGATAAATCATTGAGATTAAATGATGAGACTCAACGACACTCATCATTTTGGCATCGTTTCCTAGGATCATGGTGTTGTTAGAGGGTAAAAATAGTCAAATAATTATTATTGTGCTAACTTAGGAAGTTTAGAGTAAAATCTGAATGAAATAGCTGGTATAAATAATAATTATTGATAGTTGCATTTCAGTCCATTTAGAAAACAAGCAACCACAGGGAGGTGATCTTCACACTTGGGGGTTAAATTGCCTATGTTTGAAATTCTTGATAAAAATAGAAAGAATTCATCATCCTCATTATCAAGAAACATAAGATCTCTTAAAAAATTTAGAAGAGCCATCTGCTAGTACTGCCCTTTTTATATCCATATCATTAGGGTAGTATAAACAAATTTGTACTAGGTGTTGGAAAGATATCATGGTAGATATACAAGACTATCCCTTGAACAAAATAGCCATATCAACTACCTGTAGCATTTGTTCACAAAGACATATCATTGATGAATGCCATTTACTTCCACAACTTAGAGATACAAAATTTGTTGCCTAATTTGAATTCTTCTCAAAGAGAGATCCCAACAACAACAAATAGGGCAAGTAAATCAACCACCACCTTCAGCCCAACCTGTAGCCAATATGAATAATACAGGACAGGCAACCCCTATCCATGTAGCTGAATCTGGTAAAAAAAAAACTGCAGGAAATATTATTGACTGTAGCAACATCCAACTGTGCTCAAACAAGAACTTACCTGAGCTTGAAGAGACAAAAATCAATGGAGATACACAAAATGCCTTTAGTCCAAACACATAGAAATTAGCCTTGGATAAAGGAGAAAAACTAGAACAACTGCACATAGAAAATTTACTTCCATTGAACTCCTTAGTAAGAAATTACAAAGGGGTAAATTTTGTCCTCCTAGGAATGAAACAAATTGAAGTGTAGCCAAGAAAATTCTTGAACATTATTAGTTGGATGACTTATAAACAAAAAGCAAAATTGTTGCTATTTTGAAACAATATTTCAATCCCTTTACATGGAATTACAAGGGTATATCAAGATTTTATCTTGATGTAAGCACTTAACATCTTTTGGGAATTGGTATTTAATTGTTTCACATATAGATTGACAAGATTTTGTAGACTAGGAGGCATGGACAACACTTGATTGAAGAAGTTTTCAGATATGGAGTAGTACTTCTTTCTCCCATTGGTAATTCATGGAGGATGTTAGTGGTGAATGGACATTGCCTTCGGGTATACCATGCACCATTAACTAAGGAGGAGTTCTTGAAGGATATTCCATTGGATGTACACATAATGGAAGAGAATTTCTCTTCAATATCAGATTCAGAGTAATGATAAAAAGTTTGACAAAAAAAAAAAATACAAGAAAAGCAAAAATAAGAATAGTCTTGTTTGTGAACTTCCTTCTTGGGTACAAGCAAGACAAGAAAATTTGAAAAAAAAAGAGTAAAAAAATGAAAAAAAAAGAAAAAAAAAATGAATAATTCAGTAGTGAAAACCTTCTTGGAGGCACTACTGAGTTGGCTTGCATGAAAATCGATTTTTCGGCATGCATTGCCTTATTGATCTACCCATCATTGTTCCACCATTGTACAAATCTCACACTGCACATGTGTTATGTTTGTTTATGTTTTCAGATAGCTTGCTAACAATCATCAAAAGCGACTTGTAAGGTGCATGACCAATTTTCAAGACAATAAGGTATGTGTTTCTTGCATTTAATTCATAGTAAACATTTAGCATTTAGTGTATGATAGTCGGTATTTGGCATAAACTATTCATACAATAGTGACAAGTTGAAAAAAGAAACATGTTCAAGATGTCAAGAAACACCCCCTTATGCCCTTAATTGCATGGAAATTCCAAAACTGTGCAAAAACCTAATTTTGGGATAGACATGGCAGCAATTCTATTTCAATTTGTAGGGCAAATTTTAGAAGGAGAACTACAAGTTTATATCTCACAATTTTCTAATAAATTGAAGGAGGATAATCAACAAAATGCACCTGAAGGTTCTATTTTAGTACTACTGGAATAAAATAGCAACATACAAAACAAAGAATAACATCTAAACAAAAGGATGAAGAAGGGATTTTTGATGTTATGGAAGGCTTATACACTCTAGAGATGGACCCACAATAGAATTTGTAGCTAAATTTTGCATAGGAGGTCATTTCTGCATTTTTTTGAAGATCTTCGAAATGAGCAGACATCTTCGAAATGAGAAATACAGTCTCTTTGGAATGAGCAGACATCTTTGGAATGAGAATACAGTCTCTTCGGAATGAGCAGGATATCTTCGAAATGAGCAGAAACTGTACCAGAATTACTAAAAATGCTACATAATAGCAAAAAGAGTAGGGTACATCAAATATTGAGGTTTATAAGGCTCTACCACAAGTAAGTACATCCCTCAAGCATTTCAAATATAAAAAAAAAAATTATCAATTTTGTTCAAAAGGTGCAAACAACAAAAATAAGCATTCAGGTTGAAATGTTGTTAAGAACAGAAAATTCCATCAGTAGTAGTGCATCTGCCAAATATGGTTCCACAATAAGACTATTGCAAGATGAATCATATGATATCAAGCCTTTAAGAGGTACCTTGCAGCACTAAAACTTGTAAAAAAATAGAAAAAGAGTCATACATGTGCTTAATTGCAAAATAATTGATATAGTGCAGCAAGGAGGAATTTCTCAGTTAGTAGGTAGCAAAGGATGTTGTTCACAAGAATAAAACTCGCATATTACTATGGCCTACTAAGATGCATGAGGGCATGCATCAGTTCAAGTTGGGGGGGATGATGAGGCCCAAAAGTGCCTCATTATTGCACAATGTTTGACTACCATATGATAAGTTAATTACCAAATAGTTGACTAAAATATACTATTTGTTAAGTGTTTACATGATTTTATGTTAGGAATACTATATCTCTATTTTTGACTATTTTCAGCATTTTGTGACTGATTTTGCTTGATTAAGTAGCAAGTAAGAACATGCATTTCAATTAACCAAATGTGGTATGTTGATATCCATTAACTTCTCAATGGTTTTTTAATGTTTTTATGCCCTTCAACTTGTTTCAAATCCACATTGAAGCCAAAAGTTTAGGACTGTCATAAATCTAAAAATCTAAAAAAATAGCCATATAAAAATCAGCAAGTTGTTACTTTATAGGAACACCTTGAAGTTGTCAAGAAAAGCATGAGGATATGGATGGAATGAGTTCAGAAGGACTACAGAAAACATCTGACCTATTTAGAAGCATTCCCACATGGTCTAAATAGGCAACAATAGGGTATAACAGAGCGAGGACAATTGTGCAGCATTGTTGCACTATTTCAGCATGGTTACTTGGTGAATGAAGTGTATAAATTCAGTAGCAACTTGATGTACTCCTTCATGTTGATATTTGAATAATTTTTCCATGTTCTAATTTGTTTGAATTTGCAAGAAATGCCAATATTTTACAACTATGCAGCAGAACTGGAAAATGCAGTAATTTACCATGTAAATTCCAGCAAGCTACCAATGAATGGCAAGGCATGGAATTCACACATGGAGAGGAATGAAGGCTATTGCAATCTGATCCTGAGGGCTAATCCACTTGAGAAATGCAGCTAAAATAATTTGAAGAGCACACAGTTGTTCATTCCGAAGATCTTCGAAATGAACAAGACATCTTCGGAATGAGAA
Organism: Wollemia nobilis; assembly: GCA_028583015.1. NCBI lineage: Eukaryota > Viridiplantae > Streptophyta > Pinopsida > Araucariales > Araucariaceae > Wollemia > Wollemia nobilis. Next base: position 1,258,259 of record JAQPPZ010016932.1, read on the forward strand.
ATACAGTCTCTTCGAAATGAGCCACTTATCTTCGAAATGAGAACAGAAAAGTGTTTTTTGACTTTTTGACTATTTTTGATGGTGGAAAAAGGAAAAGAAGGTTGAAAATGTTAAAGTAAAATATCTCCCATCTAACTTTGTCGTCCTTGTCGTCCAAAGCCACCATTCATGGAAAAGATCAATTTTGATCCTCTTCTAGGATAAACCCAGAAAAACTGCAGCATAATAGAAAGTTGTTTGCAAGATAGAAATGGCATATTCTGAAGTGGAGAAAGATGTGTGAGATATTTCTAGACTCCTCTCACGTACTCCCACCACTGAAGATGCTTTCTAAGGGCCAATGACTACTATTGCAACACAAACTATCTAGATTTGCATTTATTTTAGATCCAAAATTATTGGCAAATCACTCTAAAGTAGCACATAGGCTGATTTGAGCATGGGATATGTTGTAAATATTTATATAAATAACACAACTCCCTCCTTGGTTGAGCCAGTTAGGAATTAGAATAGAGGAGAGTTTTCAATAGCAACAATTAGGACTGTACAACAATTTTCTATAATAATTTTCAGCATGTTGTGTCATCAATAAAAGTGCAGCTATTTTATCATTTTCTATTCTGAGTGTTAATTAGTTAAGGAGTGCTTTTCACCTCCTTCTAGATCAGGAAGTATGGTGCCACTTTCAGATCTAGAAAGAGGGATTTTATGGTAGGTTTTAATCTATAATTTTGCTACAGTAGAATTAATAGATTGCTTGCCAGATTTCATTTTCTTGTTTTTATTTTGTATTATGTGATTTATGTTTTCTATTATGTTTGTGTACAACATTTGTGTGTATGTTAGCTGAAAAATTATATTACGCATTTTTCCTTTGCTTTCCATGTTTTCCTTGCTTTCTATTTTAGCAACTTTCCATTTTCAGCATATTTCATTTTGTTGTCAATTCATGTAGCAGAAGCTTGATGACCTTTTGTGGCAGGGCATTGACAGGTGTTTTTAGAATAAGTTTCATTTACAAGAATCACTTCCATTCTGCAAGAGTAAAATAGGTTTCAATTTTGCAAGTGTAATTTAGGATTTCATTTCAACAACATTTCAATTTAGCAATTTCAATTCTGTCATTTCAATTATGCAAAAGTAGATTAGATTTCAATTTAGCAATTTCAATTCATGCAATTGTAGTTAATTGTTAAATTTTGCAATTTAGATTTAGTTTTCAATTCCTGTAATTTATTTCAGTTTCCATTCTTCAGACTAGGTTTAGTGTGACACCAAAAGGCTAAACCAAAATCTGCTTCACCAATAAATGCTTGAAATCTGAATGCCTAAATTGTACTTTGCCCTAGCCTTCTATCGTAGACAGCCTTGGACACCACCCCATATTGATAAATCATTGAGATTAAATGATGAGACTCAACGACACTCATCAGTTTTCTTGTGGATTATATTTTTAGACTAAGGCATTGTTAGTCATTTCATCTTTTATTGTAGTTTCCACCTCATATTCTTATAGGATATTGACTAACTCATCAAATAATTTATCGTTACTTAGAATTTGTAGAGATGTGACTAGATGCTTGTAGCTTTCTAGAAGTGCTCTTAGGATTACTTGAACAAGAAACTTGTCTTCAACAGTTTCTCCTAAGGTTAATAATTTCCTTTTATATCTGCTACTTTCCTTAGGAACAGTTTTATACTTTCACCACTATTAACTTTTAGAGAATGTAATTGAGTTTGAAGATTCAAGATAGTGGATTTATTCCTTCATTCAAATATCTTGGCTAAATTTTTCCACGCTTCTGTAGAAGTTGTTCCTGAACTAATGTTTGGTTGTATTTCTTCTGTAATTACAAATATTATTATCATGAGTGCTTTTGCTTCATTTTCTTCAAAATTTTGAATCTCACTATCCCCTATGGTAGGTTTAGTTTTTGCTCCTTTAACAATATCACAAAGCTTTTCAACTATCAATATTGACCTTACTTTGTTTTTCCATGAAGTGTAATTAGGTCCTTTAAAAATTTGGGATTCCAAAAGTATGAATTTATTTGTTGCCATGATAACACTTGTAGACTACCTTATATGTCCCTAGTTTTGAATATACCATGGTCTTGATAAAGTGCTTAGCTTTCTTAGTTTTATTTTGAGTTGAATCCCTTTTATCTCTATAATGTTCAACTACTATTTTTCACCTTATGTCTCTGTATTTGTGAATAGAAAGCTAAATATAAATTTGATGCAATTTCAATTGATAAAATTCTCTATCTTCAAGATCTTTATGTTGGATTTCTTATGTCCCTTCAATTTGTATAAGAAACTATTATCAAGAATAATTTTTCCAACTTTCAAAGAACTCTAGGTTGTGATTCTTATACTTTTCAATGTTTTTGATAGAATGATTTATAAATTTCAAGAATCTAAATTTTATGTTGAACTCCTTATAACTCCCTAGTTGGAAATTTAGAAATAATGATATTTGCAAATAATATTTCAATTTTTGGTGTAGAAGTCCTTATTTCTCCAAGTTAATATTTTTGCAAATATTTCAATGCAATATTAATTTCAAGAATGAATAGAGTAATAAAGCTTCTTACTTCAAATATCTTCTAAGGCACTTAATATTTTTCTAAGGTTATCACCTTATTTATCCTATTATTTAAATAAATTTCAATATAATTAATTACTCTTTGCTTCAAAGATATTATGCATTATTCCTCCTTATACTTTGCAAAGGCTTAATTTAAATATATCTTACCTTTTTAATGTGGTGCCTAAAGCTTCAACTTGTCGCCTTTTCACTCTGTGACCTACATTCTAAATGTGCTCTCCTTGAATTTAATGCTCCTTTTGGTGCTCAATATTTTGACTCTTCAATGTATCTCCTTCTTTATTTTACAATGATGGTGCTCTATCCTTTCACGCCTCTCTCAATCATTCTTCCTTTCCTACCTTGATTTTTTACTCATGCCTTTAATGTATGCATGAAGGTGTTATGAATATGGTGGTTGGTACTTCTTTTTATGTGGATATTTGACACTTAGCTTGATCCTTCTTCTAGGGAATTTCAACATAACTCTTACTCTTCTCCAATATAGCTTTTAAATCTTGTTTTTAATGTCTCTTTGTTCTTAAACATAACGTTCACTCTTGTAGGTGGGTTTGAGGTACTAAAGAAACCTCAATGTATGCACCTTTGCTTACAAACTGTAATGTCTCTTTGGTTAGCTTTCTATATTTCTCTTTTTTGTACTCCTCTATAGTGATGGTTGGACTCCCCTTGCACTTAGACTATACTCAAGTGATTTGTCCTCTATCATGTCAAGTGGCAAGTAACTACTTTCCTCCTTTGATTTACCAACCAGAAAGGTGCATTGATCAACACTCTTCCTTGTAAGGCTCGATGATGAGTGGTTTTTTACTATATTTTATTCTCCTCCTTCTGTGAAATAACAAGTGGTAAATAACTTCTTCTTCACTTTATCAAAATTATATTACCTAGTGGTGCTATGAGATGACAAGTGGAAAATAGTTTCTTCACTTGCTCAGGATTAGTGGTATTCATTCAAATTGCAATTCCTCTTTTGACCTAACGTTCCAAATATTTATTGCATCCTTTAGGTTATTTTGACTATTACATGCTTCAGTAACTACTAGGTGCAACTCATTTTCTTTAGTTTCTTAATTTCAACTGATGCATCTCTTTGGCTTCTCTCCAATGGTGCTCAAACCTAACACTCTTTCTTGAATCCAATGGCTTCATTGTCTTGGTGGTTTCAATGATGGCTTGGATTTTCTAAATGTTTGAATGTGGTGGCTTTTCTATGCTTGGCTACTGGTTCATTCACCTTCCAATGCTAGGGTTCTTGGCTTCACTTTTTCTTTCCTTCAAGTGACTCTTCAATGGTGTAAATGCAAACACTATTTGGATCCTCCAAATGATGTACATTATCCAAAATACTCATTTGTAGTTATGCTTCCACTTAACCTTGGTGGCTCTTTGAACTCGGTGGCTCTTCCTTCAGCAACACTCCTCTTGGAAACTTCACCTTCTCTTCAATAACGTTTGGGCTCCCTTCTATGTAACTGGCTTGCTTTCACTTTGTTGCACTTTATTTTAAAATTTCTTGGCTCTATGCTTGGTGGTTACTCTTTGGTGACTCCAATATTTTAATTAATGCCAAAAATTTTACCTTTTGGATAGTTTATTATATCCAATATTTTCTATACAACATTGGCTTTTTTGTTTTCTAATAGATAGTAAGCAGTTGATATTTTATTTTCTTTGTATTATATTCAACTTCCCCTTTCTTTTGTGCAAGTTTTTAATCCCTTGAAATGATGTCTTCTTCAACCTTGAAGATATAAACTTGAGACCTTTTACTTTTGCAATTTTAAAAACTTGGATGTGATGCTTTTAAAGACTTAATAATAAGAGAACATAAATGTTTAAATAATAAAATTTAATTTCACCAATATTTCATACCTTTTGGTCTCCTTTTGTAGCTCAATTTATTGGTGATTTTATTCACCTATTTGCTGCCCCAAGTTTGTAAAATTTGTAGCTCCAATTCATTGTTCTTTGCTACCCTAAACATGTCTATCTTGTAGCTCTAAATTCTGCCCAACATTTCTGTTTTTAGCCTTTAAATTGTTGTCCAAAAATTTTATTTTTGTGGCTCCAATCCTCCTTCAACTTTGCTCTCTCAAACTCTAAATTTTTTAGCTATTAGTGCTGCCAAAAATGTTTCCCCCTTGCTGTCTCAAATTCCTTTAATTTGAAGCTTTTAATGCTACCTAGCAATCAACTTCTATGTTATCCAATGCTTCTCCTAACTTCTCCAAATTGTTGCCTTCAATTGTTGTCCAAATAATGTAATATATTCCAACATTTCCTAGGAAATATAGCAACCCAATTACCTTTTGCTTCTAATAATTTCCCATCCCATTTGCATTTTTCTCATATTATTACAATACAACCTAAAGGTCCTATAGAAAATTTTTCGAAATATCACCCATATTTCAAATCTTCTTACAAGCATCTTTACATTCCTTGTTTCTTAATTTTATTTCTTGTATTAAAATAAACTTAGGACTATAACAACCTATTAATTTCTTAATAAATATTTTATTAGGGATTTTATTCATACCCCTAATATTCCATGATATCATTTTCATTGTCAAAACTTTTTATTTTTATTAGTGGGCTTAGACCCACTTCTTCTTAACACCTATGACATTTTTATTTGGATTCCCATATCAATATCCTTTTGAGTTTCTTTTTCTCTTTGTTCCTACTTTGATGGTCTTCCTCTTCTTCTTCCATTCCTACCAACACTCTCATCTTCATCAATGTATTCTATTTTTTCATATTATTCATAATGAGACTTATCTTCTAAAAATTTATGTTACACTAAAGAGTCAAAAGTGCAAGGAATAGCCTCATTAGCATTTTATTATTTATGTTTCCATAAAAAATATAAACTACATATATTATCCTCCATAGTCATTACTTTCTTATATTGGATTGGAAATCCTAAATTTCCTTGGATATCCTCCATAATATTTTCTTTATAGTTGTAGAGGGGTAAAATCGTCTACCACATACAATTCTCAAGGTTGGATCCATAGGGAAGCCCTAAGGTGAACCGTGGGGGCTGCATTGTTCTCTACAGTCGATGTAAAAGAGGGGAGAAGGATTCACCAGGAGCAGTTTAAGGACTCGCTTCAAGTCCTTTGGTTTTCAAGAATGTTTGATGTATTTGATTCAAGACAATCACCTATTTTTGGTCTTTTTAGATCTATGCTATGAAATATAAAGGACAATACAAAAATATAATATGCAAGAAGACAAGAGCTAACCCTAGAATGATTCTTTCTTTGAATGGTCTCTAACCCTAGGGTTTCAAGATATAAAACCTTCAAGCAAGGGCTCAATAGAATATGCACAAACATTGTTAACCCTAAGTGCACACTATATGTTGTTTATCTTTCAAATGCATAGAAATCAAGAGATATTTATTTTATATCAGATCTATGGTTTGTAACATAAAATAGAAGGCACTCAAAAAATAGCCTAAAGACTAAATAGAGCACTTATCTTATCCGACGGTTGATATTTGCTTTTATCCTTTGTCTAAATATGTCAATAATTCTTGTTCCTACAAGATAACTTAATAAATACTTGAAAAATATGATTAGTGTTAGGGGTTTACTTAGGTTGCTATATGATAATACTTGGAGGTGCAATATTCAAGCCCCCTAGGTCCTTTTAGCTGACCTTGAAAATAGAAGTGAAAGTTGACCTTTGGAAGATGAACAAGCATGGATCAATATAGCAAAAAAAATGTAGCAATATATCTTATATGCAATCTAGAATGTAGTCCTAGGTTATGGGGATAGTAATTTACCCCTAGATATGGTCTAGGAAAAATCATATCCCATAACAAGGGACAATTATTTCACATACTGATGAAATTGTGCCCCACAAAGATCGAGTGTGATTTCATAGCAGCTATGCGAAAAATAAAATAATGATGCAAGAACTTGAATGCATAACATAGAAAATGAATGCATGCATGAAAGAGAGCTAAACACCTAGTAGATAGCATAGAAGTAGATATAAGGGTTGAGACCTCCCGAATAGTCGATATCTCCTTAGGGATCCAACGCAAATCCACCAAAGCAAATAACAATAATAGATAAATTAATGCAGCAAAAAATAGATCACACTCCATAATTACAAGTTAGCTTGCTTGCTTGCAAAAGAAGAAGAATACAGATCACTTAGTGAACACTTTAGAAAACACATGAAGAAAATAGTTTTGCATGATATTGGTATCATTTAGATCACTTGTTGTCTTATCTCCTTTTAATATGATTTCAAATCCTCCTTATATAACGTATTTAAAAGTAGAATAGACACAAAAAACCAATGAGAGCTGACACAAAATACGCCAACTTCAAGAATTAGAGTTTCCTTACAAGAAAACCCTAAAATGTAAAATTGCACCCCGTCAAGGCCGAACATGATTTTGCATTATGCAAAATCACAAGGCGGCCACAATTTTGCATAAAGAGATAAAAAGGCAAAAATAAATGAAGAGAAACCTAGCCCTTTCCCTAGGCAAGTCTAAGGTGTATCTCTAAAGGACTCAAGGAAAATTGCCTACTTGGATGAATCGATTTTTTGTGTCTACATTTTCCCCCTCTTTGATGCATTTAAGGCCAAGTTAATGGAACAAAGAAATATGTAGACTCGTATGGGTAATAAGACAACAAACATGAAGAAGGGATGGCTAGGTTTGGACAAAGGGGTGGTGCAAAAGGGGTATCACAAAGGACACTCTGGAATTTTACACACAAGGCGAGGCATTACTTCCATTAATACCTCTATGGCTATGGTGTCTGATCGAGTTTTGAAAGGAATGATAATTCTTTGAGAAACTCAAAAAATGCCAAGGAAACATAAGAAACATAGAAAATAAAGTAAGTAATCAAACAACAAAGCAAATATCACTAAGTACAACATGAATCTAATGTAGTTATCATGAAATGCATGGATGAATAGAAGAACGAAGAATAAAGAAGGGAAGAGAAGAGAAGAAGAAGAAGAACATCTCCCAAGAAGTTCAACAACAAGAAGCAAGAGAAGCTGATCAAGAATCTTGAATGGAGGGTGTTATACCCAAAATAAGGTCCATGTGTGGAGTGAAAACCCGCTATGGGTGTAGTACTTGCTAATATGGATAGATGGGCAAAAATATGGAGTGTAACCCACTATGGGTGATTGCTCAAATGATCAAATTATGGAGTGTAACCCGCTATGGATGATTACTCGGTATTTACTGCTATGGGGTGATTACCCTTTAGGATATATGTCAAGACTTGCTAAAATGGTCAAGAAGCTTATATTGTAATGGGTTCTAGAGTCCGTTGAGTCAAAAGAAGCATAACTCGATAAGGGTGATATATTATTGCTAATGTGAATGATGTATTAGTAAGTACTACCTGATAGGGATGTGTAATAATATGTATATATACCAAGTAATCTGAGCATAACACAATGTGAGTTTGTTCATGTACTATAAGAAAAGAGATGAAGAAAATGAGAAGCAAAGAACTATGCATGTGTGCCCCCAACTTGAAGTTTCATCTATTGAAATTTCAAGAGGGAGGAAATGTGTAAACAAAGAAAAGAATAATGTATATCCTTATCTAAATAAAGAAGATAGAGGTGAAAAGATAAACATGAAAAGGACAAGGATATACCAAAATAGGATTGCATTCCTTGATTTGGAGAAAAATGATGAGTGTTATAAAAATTTTCAAAGTCAAGGGACATAATAATAAGAGAGAATAAAAGAGCAAAGGAATATGATAAGAGAAGAAGGGATGAAAATGCATGGGCCCTAGATTGGGGCTTTGCTAGGCATCAAAGCCCTAGTGAGTGTCCAATGCATGTGAGCTATGATCTAAATAGGTATCATCACATGCCATTGTTGTGAATCCCTAAAAAGCTATATGAACAAGCATTCATGAGCAAGCAACAATGAAATTATGACAATCATAAGTACAAGACAAATAGAATGTTAAAAAATCATGCAAAGTATGACAGGTAGATATGTAGTATGAGTAAGCAAGCAAATGCAGTATGATCTAAGCTAAATGTAAAATGCAATGATGGATCAAGCATAATATCTTTTTAAATGCATTATATTCATAGGTTGTTTAAGTTATTTGCCATCCAAATAAGTTAAAATATAGGCACTTGAGCCAAACTTGGTCGTTATGACAAAGGAACCTAATCAATTGGGCTAAAAATTACCTCTAAGATCAGCACGAGCATTAGTGTTCTTCTAGTTTTCCTTGAGGACAAGATCCCCAACCTCAAAATAATTATTGCAAATTTTATTAGAATAAGATCATATAAGCCTATCATGATAGACTTGTAAATGCTCTAAGGCATGAATGTGATTTTCATCCAGCAGCTCCAATTGGTGCAAACAGTTTGCACGATACTCATCGTTGACCATGACATCTTGCAACAAGATGCGTAATGAGGAAACCTCGAGATTAAAGAAAATACCACTTCATATTCATATACCAAGACATATGGTGAGGAACCTTTGGGGATACACATACTAGTATGATAGGCCCATAGGCAGGATGAAGTTGGATATGTCAGTCATAACTAGTCTTACTAACCAAATTCTTTAAGATCCTAATCAAGGACTTATTGGATGATTCGGCTTGTCCATTACCCTGAGGGTAATAAGGATTTGACCACCTGTGCTAAGTATTTTATGTAGCACAAATATTTTGGATATCCTTATTCTTGAAAGGATTAACGTTGTCAGAAATAATCAACAAAGAAATCTCGAACCTACAAATAATATGGTTGAATATGAACCTAGAAACTTGAGTTCCAGTCACTGTAGCCAAGGGCATGGCTTTGAAAAATTTAGTCAAGTACTCAGTTACAATAATGATAAACTTGTGACCATCAGATGGCATTGGGTTAACCTTCTCAATAATATCCAATTCCCACATGGAAAATGGCCAAGGGGAAGATATAACTTGAATTTCTTGAGAAGGAGCATGAACAAGATGATCATGACATTGACACTTGTTGCAGCACCAAATATAGTCACATGCATATTTCTCCATGGAATGCCAATAGTACACCATCTAAATGAGCTTTTTAGCAATATCATTATTTTTGAAATGACCTCCAAATGAACCTTTGTGAGCATCACTAAGAGCAAGTTAGGCTTCATCAGATTCAAGACATCGTAAGAGGATGCCTTCAAAATAACATAGATACAAAGTATTACAAATTATGATGAATCAACATGTTATTTTGCACAAAATATTACACTAATTATGAACTAAACCATAAGGAATCAAACCATACCTAAGGAAATTAATGATGTTGGTATACCATGGCTCATAATTAATGATGTTGGTATACCATGGCTCATATGGGGAAGCTTCGATGGTCAAAAAATCTAACGAAACAAGACAAAAACTAAGTGATGTAGGATTTTAGAGTTGTTTAATGATAATATATGCTTGATCATCTTCTAAATCCAAAGGAAATAAGGATGCAACAACCATGGCATTCATATGGAGGTTTGAGGATCTAGGAACAGACTGTATGGTTACTCGATCAAATGAGAACAACTTGGTAACAATTTCCTTGTAGGGTTTAATTTTATCATCCTGAGTCTGATAAACATAATTAATCTAATTAACCACAAGTTGAAAGTCACCAAAGACTAAAAGGACTAACTTGCAAAGCTAAGGTTTCTCTAAGACCAAGAATCAAAGCTTCGTACTCTGCAGTATTTTTTGTGTATGAGAAACAAACTTTGAAGGACAAGGGTATGAGTTGCTTTTGTGGGGTAACTAGAATGACTCTAGCACTAGCACCCTTCATGCATCGAGCTCCATAAAAAAACAAAGTCTAAGACTTGAGCTCCTCAACTTCGACATTGAAGCACTCATCAAGAAACTCAACAACTATAGGATGGGTAACTTCTAGGGGAGCGAAGGCTAACTTTTAAAAAATATACCTGACCCTTAATAGCCTTTTGACCTATTAAAGTCAGGTCAAACTCACTAAGGGCCAACACCCATTTAGTAGCACAACCTAAAAATTGGGGCTTAGACATCAAATAGCACAAAGGATCAAATTTTGCAACTACCAATATCTTATGGCTAATAATGTAATATCATAACTTATGGGAAGCAAACACTACGATGAAGCAAACCTTCTCTAAGGGAGTGTACTTGGTTTCATAGCTAACCAAGGTTCTATTGATATAGTAGATAGCTCATTCTTTGTACTGATCATCATGTTGGGCTAGCATGGCTCCCAAAGCATGAGAAGTGGCTACTATAGAAAGCATTAAATGCCTACCAGGCATAGGATAAACTAAAATAGGTGGGAAATTGAGATACTTCTTGAGATCATAAAAAGCTTTCTAATAATCAGAATCCTATCGAAATACCGCATCTTTCTTAATAAGCTTAAGAAAGGGTTGATACTTATTGATTAGATGGGCAATGAATTGATGAATAACCTAAAGCTTACCTTGTAGGCTATGCAGTTCAATCAGGGTGCAGGGAGAAGGTATGTCAGTGGTAACTACTATCTTACTGGGATCCACTTCAATGCCTTGCCTAGAAACTATGAATCCTAACAACTTTCCAGATGTGACATCAAACACATACTTAGTGGGTTTAATATGAACCTTGTACTGTTGAAGCCTTTCAAATATTCATCTTAAATCATGGACATGATCCTTATGTTCTATGGAGCCAACTAGAAGATCGTCCACATAGTCCTGAAGAATAACATGCATAATTTCATGTAAAATATAATTCATGGTCCACTAATAGGTAGCTCCTACATTCTTCAAGACAAAAGGTATGAATTTCCAATAGAAGGTTCCCCATGAAGTAGTGAATGTTGTCTTGGGCTGATCTTTAGGGCTAATCAAGATCTAATTATAACTTGAGAAATCATCCATGAGTGAAAGCATTCCATATTTGATGGGGAAATCTACAATCTGATTTATGTTGGACAAAGGAAAATCATCCTTGGGACTTGTTAAGTTAATATCCCAAAATTCGATACATGTTTTGATTGTTCATTCCTTCTTAGCCACAAAACCGATATTAGAGATCCAATCAAAATAGTTGATAGCTTTTATAAAATTGATGTCAAGGAGTTTTTGGAGCTCCTCCTTGACTAAAATGGTGAGCTTAGGATGCATCTTCCTAAGTTTCTGCTTAACAAGCTTAGCACTAGGCTTAACTACCAAATTATGCATAAAAATGGAGGTATCAAGCCCTGGCATGTTGGCATATGACCAAGAAAAAATATCTTGATATTCTCTTAACAAATTGGTCAATTGCTCCTACTTTTCCATGGATGAGGCTTTACCGAACTTAAGGATTCTAGGGGCTACCTCAGAACCTATGTTCACATCTATGGTCTCCTTAATATGAATGGATAACTCATCCTCAAGATGAGGTAGGTGAGGAATCACTCCTAGTTACTCAAGGTCCTAAGGAGACATAGAACCAAGGTCCACTTGAGAACTAGAAGACTCAACCTACGCAGTGTAAGGGATAGACCCATCAAAGCAAATTTCATTATGAGGTACATCCTCATATTTGGAATACTGATCAAGGGATAGGACCAATAAAGAAGGAGAGGGTGGCCCCTCATCCTCAACACTGCACTCTAAACCTTTATGATATTCATCTAAGAGAGATTCTTGACAAGAATAGTTGACTTGATTCTATGATGATATCTCGATTGGTTATTCCTTATCAAAATTTCCAATTTTCTTAGCTTTGTTATATAAGGAATATGATGAATGAAACTGAGCTAGATCATATGGTGATCAAAATTCAAATAGATGAGGATCATCCAAGATCTAAACAAGTTGGTTTTTAAGTTTAAATTTTAAACATTGATGAAAAGTAGAAGGGATGACCTTCATTGCATGGATCCAAGGACATCCAAGAAAAATATTAAAAGATGTAGGGCAAGATACTAGATAGAATAATGTAACAAAAAATCTTAGGTTCAACCTTAAGGGGAAGTGATATGGTACCACAAGCTTCTGGTAAGACCGCAAGGTCTTACTATAAAATTATTAACAAATTAATGTAAATGTAATCGTAGGTCACTCAAAGGGGGATCCCTTGTAATCGCTTTACCACTATAGGGAGCTCCCTCCTTTATAATCTATGATTCTTATTATTATTATTCTTCTTGGATGATTTGATATGGATGTCCAATGTAATATATATATCTACCCTGAAGCTACGTTGGTGAAGAGACGTGATGGTTCACGTTATGAAGAGACGTGATGATTCATGTTATGAAGGGTTATGATGGTTCACTTTATGAGTTAATAATATAATAATTAAATGATTAATAATACTAACTAATAATGTTAGGAATGAGGATCCTAACATGCCACCCTCCTTAAAAAGAGCTTTTTTCTCAAAGCTCAAAGTGAGAAGCTTTATCCTTTGTTTTCCAAGAAGGATTTGTGTAAGTTCTTGGACTCTTTTAATGTCATCCTTCTGTAGGCAGGGATATCGAGAAGGATGAAGTGTTAGCGGGGGGTTGACAAGAACAATAGTAGAATATTCTTTAGGAAAATCATGATGACGATGGGAGGGCAACCCTTGGGGTTCCTCAAACACTTCAGAATGATGCATCAAAAGTGATGGTAACACTTTTGCATCTTCCTGTTGTTCCCTAAGAGGGTTAATGAAAAATGAGTGTGTAGTCATCTTTCTAGCTTGTTTTCGGATAGGTTTTACCATGTGGTGAGAACTCACTATTTGTGAAGAACTTGTGTGTAGTCTTGTTAGAGTGTATGACTGGCCTTCATTGGTCACTTCTTGTACATCGATATATTTACCTTCATTGTTGTGATCAGGTGCTTTGCTCACATCTTGCACATCTACCTCACCTTCTCCCTCTATGGAATGATAGGAATCAACTACATTCAACAATTGTACATCTACCTCATCTTTGGCCCCTATGGAGGGAAAAGGATCATCTAAATTTAATAAATACAATGTTGGTGTAGCACAACGATGATGAGGCCCAAATTGCTCATCACAAGTACAACAAAGGTCTTTCGCTCGTCGCTCCTCCATTTCTTGCAAGCTAAGGTACTTAACTGGCAAGGGTTTAGTTTTTGGGATAGTGGGCAGGAATGATGATTTGTCAATAGGTTGCTCTTTGTGTCGACGTTGAACATTGAATTTATCTTCAACTAACAAGGCTAATCCAATGGCTTCTTGTAGGGTGCAAGGAGTGTACATCATGACCGCCACTCTAGTTTCTTCTTTTAATCCATTGATGAAACCACTTATGAGAACTGATTCATCCAACCCTATGATGTGATTGGTGATATCCTGGAATTGAATTTTATATGCACGCACTAATGTGATTTGACATAGGTGGGCGAGATTAAGCAATAAAATTAGGTTGGTATCATGATATATTCCTCTATTGGCCATTTGATATATTGGCTCTGATACCAAATGGTAAGACCCCAAGGTCTTACTATAAAATTATTAACAAATTAATGTAAATGTAATCACATGCCACTCAAAGGGGGCTCCCTTGTAATTACTTTTCCACTATAGGGGGCTCCCTCCTTTAGAATCTATGAATCTTATTCTTATTCTTCTTCTTGGATGATTTGATATGGATGTCCAACGTAATATATATATCTACCCTAAAGCTACGTTGGTGAAGAGACATGATGGTTCACGTTATGAAGGGTTGTGATGGTTCACTTTATGAGTTAATAATATAATAATTAAATTATTAATAATACTAAATAATACTAACTAATAATGTTAGGAATGAGGATCCTAACAGCTTCTTGGGACTCGTTGTTGAAAGTTTTAAAGATATTACTGAATTTAGTTAAATATTTCTCTTTTAATCCAAACTTTAAAAAGAAATGGTATGTGCATAAATTAAGGTAAGAACCATTATCAATCATAAATCTCTTGATAAAATTAGCCCTAATAAATGTAGTCATGTAAAGAGAAGAGTCTACTTGTAAGTTTGAGAAAGCGATATCGGCATCCTATAATGTGAGATGATGTGTCCCAAGAGAACTTACAATAGTGGCCATATCACTAGGGGAAATATTTGGTGGGATAGATTGTTATCAAGGCTTCTCCATGAGTAGGAGAATTTTGCAAAAGTTTTAAAAGAGAAATATTTGTTGAAAAACTCATCTCTTGCTGAGATCGCTGGATCTATTGATTTTGCACCTATTGTTTTGAAGTAGTTGTTATCATACCAACCATATTATTATCATAATGATGTGGTACACTTCTATAAGATACTGATTAGCTGTCTTAGGTACTATTGATTGGCAATTTTTTCCAATTGCAAAACCACACTCATAGTTAGGATTTTGATTAGAAAACCCTCTCTTGCAAAGAAATATAAATTTCTCCAAGGTTCCTTTTACTTAATGTGTGCATGTGTGCTTGTGATAATGAGTCTAATAAGTTCTAGGAATACCTTAGTGATTTGCAAGCGACTCTTAACAAGGGGTCTGTGTTGGTATTATTTTATTGTGCTATGTTATTGATTGTTCATGAAACTTAAAAGAAAGGAAAATGTGATTGGACCTCATATGACCACGATGTAAAGTGAGTTAATTTATTTCATATTGAAGTGTTTTAGGTATATTTTATCTTATTTTGGTTAAGCATATTTTAAACAAGTTTTATCTTGCATTATCAAACCCTACTTTGAGCATAAAAGAGAAGACTAAAATCTATCTCTAAATGTGAATCTGAAATGATGAATGAATTCATTTAATGTTGCTTTGATGAATGAAAATAAAATAAACTACATGGTTAACTTTAGAATGTAATGGCCTTGAAATGCCATATAAATTACCCCTTTTTTTATGAAATTGTGATTTTTGTAAAGAGAAGCTAATTTATTGCTTTAAATACAACAGCCTTTGGAATGCCATATAAATTACCTCTCTTTAATGAAATTGTAATTTTTAAAAATAAAAGTTAATATATTTCTTTAAAAACAAAAGTGCAAAGCTTGAAGTTCATTTCTCCTTTAAAATGTGAAAACATGTAAAATTTGAAATTACAAAATTCCTTTAAAAACAACAACTTCATGTAATTTTTGTAATTTTGAATTGGCTTCAAAATAAAATCAAAATTGCTTTAAATAAAACTTTAAATATTAATCTTGGAATTCGTGCATTTATGTTTTTAGTTTTATTTTTTTTGTATTTTTTATTTGATCTGCAAAATTTTAAAAAAATTAAAAAGACAGGGTTAGAAAAATTAAAAAATAAACAAAAATTTGGAACATGGACCAGAATGCTAAAAACGTATAAGACAAACTACCATTGGTGTAATTCTACCCTATCCTAAAAAATTAGAGATTTGAGAATTTCTAAATGTAACCTAATTTATTCGAAGTTGCATTTGCATGATCCAAAATAAACTAGGTGCAATCTTCTAAAGAAAAATAAAATAAACTCCTTATTTCTAAACATTTGACAATGCAACCATTAATAAGCATTAAACATTATCTATAATCCTAAAAACAACATAGAAAGAAAATATAAACATTTCATCCACAATATCCATAAAATTATTTATCCTTTGATTTTTTTCAACAAGGTGCAAATTTTTGAACCATTTGCATTTACAAAAAAAAATAATGTCCTTCGTTTCAGAAAATTTCCAACCCTGTTCTTCCCAAATGTTTCGCAATTTTTCTATCCACTGCAATGAATATTTAAAAGTTTCAATTTTCTCCTTGCTTTCCATTTCCCTGTTTGGCTTCCTACATTCTTCAACCATTCATCTTCGTATTCTTTATGTTTCATGCAAAAGCCTCTCCTTCGCCTGACTTTGTAACGATCCTAAGCATGATGGTAACACTAGGTACTAGTAATCGTTATACTCTTGGTTTTATAACCTTTTATAATTGTTATATTAATACCAACTACCATATTCGATCGAGGGTACTAAACCTTTATTAGCCTTTGATATCATACTAAAAATTTTCTCGATGGACCACTTTGTAATCTTCCACATTAAAACCAAAACCATACTTTCCTCAATGCACCTTCCACTTGTACCATTCATGTTTACACTGTACCTTCCTTATCCCTTGCAGATAACACCTTATCAGGATGCACTAAGCCCATTTTTTTCGCTCTAACTACCAACAAAGGCCAATGCCAAATTCAGAAGTGTACATAATGTGTGCCATGAAATCTCACTTCACCCTACAAATTCTACCTTGAATAGTGTATCACTTCAAAATGGTGTTATTCGTGTGTTCTACCATTTTCCTTGGCATCAGCTTCCATAGCATGCTGATAATTTTTCCTGCCAACAACAGTGGTGGAAGTATTCCACTCAACACATATTGCTCGTCCAAATTGTCATTGACCACTCAACTGTACCTATATAATACACTGCTACAACAAAAGATACCCAACGAGGATATTCATCAAACAATATTCGTTGTGATCACAATTGATGCATTCTATGACCAATCAACCTACTGTTAACAAACATACATCTTACTATGCGCTTAGAAAATTTTCTTGCTACTATCATCCCATGACTATGCTCTTCTTTGAGAAAATTTTGCCTAATACCCCTTATGTAAATTATCATCCATTAGACCTCCTGGTGAACGGACATCTCGATGGCTGTGCAAGTTTCGATCTTGGTTCCATAAAACATATCATTTTTATTTCATACCAAACCTCCACAACATCTTCGAGTAAAACTAAGGAAGATAGCATACTCCCTCCATAATCCTCCCTACACGTCCCCAATGCTACTAGATTTTCCGTCGAGTGTATTTTTATACCATCCTAAAAATTTTGAGTGAACAGAGTACGATGCCGGTATTATTTATTAAAGTGCTGGAGGTCTATATAAAGTTTTGACATCGCTCATTAATGCTTCTCACTAAGTCCATATATGACCAATCAAGTATTCATACAATAATATTAATACCAACACTATTCAAAATAATTGGTTGCATCACGAAATTCAAAATTCTAATCCACATATACGGGATGCCCTTAAGAGATAGGTAATGATGAATTAGGATTCAATGAATGATCCATAACCACATAGTGCTTCCTCCAATATCCTCCATGATGTGAAATACTATTCTATTTGTGTCCTCGGTATTCTCCTCATCATCACTGTAGTCGCCATCGATCCTTCTCAAAAATTATACCAGATATCCTTGACATCCCAAGCCTTGATTATCCACCATCATCTTGTAGCATGCAATCTATCAAAATCATCTACTCTTTTGTCTCTATTAAGTAGGCCCATCCATCATGTCCACATAATCATGTTCAGTTGGGTTCATTGTGCCATGGTAGTCCACCTCTGCATCTATGTTGGTGTTCATCATTGTTTTTAGTTGCACTTGATTCACTCGAGTGTAGTTATGTCATCAGTCCAATAATATCCATGGGATCATCGATGATCCAAATAATCCTCGCCCGGTATGCTATCATCCCAAGTCTACGTTCCATCAATCAGTAGTCTACTTCGCGTCTACTATCCTCATTGGAATACTAAGAGGTGTTCATATCCAGTGTGGCATCCTCACTGTCTCTACTATATCTATATTTTTATCGCAAAAAGCTCTCCACATTCTATCATAACGTGGATGCAGGAGATCATGTTCATTGTCTAAATGTATCATTGTTTGGATCATCCGACTTGATGATGAAATCGGGTCTAAATTTTACACATCTTTGCACCTTCAAAATTCCATGTCGAGCAGTCATGCATTCCCCATTGCTACCCTCTGAGTCCTTCCAATATGGTTCTATCCTCATAAATAGGCTCTCCACATCAATTGTGGGGTCCACCATGTCATCGTTAGTGAATGTCACCATAGGCATCCTATCAATAATCTACCCTGGTCAACATTCCACGCATAGTATGCCATGTCAACAGTCTATGATGTTAGTGTTGCCACCCATCCAAGTCATTCTTGTCAGTGTGAACTTTCTCATCATCGTTGCATGGGTCTGTCAACATCCACGTTCCTCTCGTGTGTAAAAATGGAGCATCCTAATTTCAAAACACAAGAACATTAACATTAAAACAAACCTCGCATAATATTAAACATTAACCTTTATTTTCCTATAAAACATTAATTCCATATTTAAATCCAAACCTTAATTCCAAATTGACTTCAAAAAGTAAAATGATATTTTGTTTTATTTTATTTTATTATTATTTTGTTTCACATATATACATAATATATATGTATTTTTTTATTAACTTCAAAAACTTAATTTTTCTTTACCCAATATATAAACATTAACCTCAACAAAATACTAATATCTTGAAAGAAATTTAAAAAAAAAAACATTAGCTAAATCAAAGCAAATAAATAAATAAACAACTTTAAACAAAGACAAGACGACACTCTCCACAACAACCTACAATAAAACCTCATGGGTATAAACCTATGGAAACGGCCACTCTAAGCCAACAAAATCTCCAAAACAATAACAAAAATTAAGGTGGATCCCAAATTTTGGGGTACGTTGTGCAATGGCCACAACAAATGGTGACTCTACTAGGAAATGCTCCTGAGCATTTCATATGAAGAACCCAGTTTTGAAAACAAGTAAACCAAATATTAGAAGGACAAACTATATAGCAACCTCATATAAGGCTGGATAGATAACTTCAAATTAAAATACATGAACCATTTGCTTTAGCATAAAGTGTGATTTCATTTTGCATTCGTGAAAATCATTCGGACTCCATCACCCGTTTAGTATTTAGGCTATAGAAATAATGCTCATTAAAATGAATTTATTTAGATAGAGCTTTACTTCCAGTTAGGCATCTATTATCCCCATAGATTTTATCTAAATTACCCTTGTGTCTTACTTCCAGTCAGGCGTCTATAGCCCCAATAGAGTTTATCCAACCCTGGTGACTATTTTTAGCATATTTTCCTTTGCTTGCCTTTATATTTTTTTTTTTTAATGGCTTTGCAAAATGTTTATGCACAAAATGGGTTAGAAAGTATTCACAATGGAGCATGTTGGATTTTTGTCTTAATTTGCATACTAGAATGATTTCATCCTTCAATATTTCAAAGCATGCCCCTTAATATGATGTGTTTGTGTGTAGCTTTAGCAAAATGATTTAGTATTCCAAAATTAACTATCTTAGTCCTAAAATCTAGGACTTTTTACTAAACAACTTCATCCCCTTTTCCTTGATCCACATGATAGGTAATTCACCTTTCATAACAAAGGAACACAAAAACAATAAATAGGCCAAAATTTAGTAGCTACCAAAAAACATCACCTCAAACGGAGGGACCAATCCCAAAACACAAAACTCGAAACTCACACTTGAAAATAAATCAACACCTAACCTAATGCAAACTGACAAGAAAGCAAAAAAAACTTGTCAAACCAAAAAATAAAACTAAAACAAAAGCATGAAAACCAAAACTATATACAATAATATACAATATGGTACAAGATGATGCAAAATTTAGACTATTACTTTACTGGATCCCAAACACGACTAGCACACTTTAAAATACATATAACATTATAAGCATGCCAAGCTTTACATAAATCCAACCAAAGTAATATTAGGCCAAATATTATAACAACCCTCATTTTCCCTCTCTCACCCCAGCAATTTGATCTAGTTCCATTAGCAATCCCATAGCTGAGTTTCAAATCATTAAATTGATAAGACAATAATTGATTTTCAATTATTTCTTGTTTATTCCTTAAAATGCTGATTTCATAATTCAATTCATGATTTAAAATTTGGCTATCCTTTTCAAATAGGATGTCTTGCAAGTATGAGCCTATTTCTAAAAATTTCAAAGCCAAGTCATTTTATATGTTTTTAGGCCAATCAAACTTATACAACAATTTGTAAGCATCTAGGATGTATACTAAATGAGGATCATTATAAGTTTGTATCATGGATGTAATTTTTAATTGTTAATGAAATTGATCCAACAAGTCAAATACATCTACTTCTTTTTCATTCAACAAGACAATCTTATTAGTGGTGTGAGTAGAAATCAACTTAAATTTTTTGAAATGGCATTTCATCATTGATAACATTTGAATCCCATAGGCAATTAGGTAAGCTTTTACCTAGAGTTTGGATTGTTTGACACAAAGGGTGAGATTCTACCTTTGATACATGTTCATTTACCAAGACTTGGTGAGATGTTGTAATTTCCTCTTTTTCCTCATGATCTCTATCATCATCATTATCTTGTACTCCTTTAGCTTCATCAATGACCTCTTCCTCATCTAAAACAAATGAATCATAAGAAATATTTACCATTTCTTCATGTGATATGGTGATTTTAGTGTCTTGCATATCAAGTGAAATAGAAATTTCATCAGTAGGAGTGTGAGAAAATAATGATTCCTCATATCTTCCCCAACCATTATAATAATCATCTTCTAAAATAAAGGGATGAAATTCTATCACATATTCACAATATTTGGACTCATCTATCAATTTTTTTCACCTTTATCCAAATTTGAGGACTCAATTTCAAAAAATTCATCTTCCTCACATTCATCCTCCTCAATTTCAAAAAATCATATTTTAGTGGGTCAAGGATTTCTTCAATGGGATCAATTCTTATATTTAGCTTTCTATGATTATCCCAATCCTCACTTGTAAATAATGACTCTAAACCTTTTATTTCTAGTGGGTCATTATTTGAAACACATTGGCTTTCTTGATCATTTGCTTTAATCCTTTCATTGAAATTTATGGAAGGTCTCGACCTATCAAAAATTTCAATAGTAGTTAGATCTAAGACTCCTCAATTATCTAAAATAATATTAATGTGAAAAATCATTGAAATTCATCTCAAGAATATAATTCGAAAGATTATCAAGATGGGTATTTTGAAATTGATTCACACTTGAGAATGATGGTTGATTTTGAATGGTAGGTTGAGGTGCACAAATTGTTGGGTGGGTAAGGGAGGTATTTAATTATTAAGGATTATACGCTCCAAAACCCACACCATAACCTTAAAAACTCATTTTTTTTCAAATGATATTTCTTGGGTATAAGCTTGGGACAAAGATGTGATTTGAGGCATCCCTCACAAATACATAGAAATTGATGGGTCAAGAGCATTGAAATATGCTTGGATAGCAACTTCATCTACAGGAACATAGGATACCACCAATTGAGTATATAACCCATGAAAACTTTTAGTGAACAACTTCAAAGATTCATTTGGTCCTTTACGGGTAGCGATAAATTGATTATACATGAGGATTGGGTCAACTAGATTTTTGTTAAAATGATTGAGGAACATTACCTCTAGTTGAGCCCAAGAATTGATAGAACCTATAGGTAAACTGAGGTACCAATCATAAGCAAATTCATCTAATGTGGATGGAAATATTTTACAAGCAACATCTTCATGCATAATTTACAATTGAATTAAAGTGTTATTGTATGCCTGAATATGTTCCTCATCCGATTCTATTCCATCATGCCTAAACTGAGGTAGATAACACAAAATATCTATAGGCACATGATGTGAAGGCCCAAGTATATTTAAAGGATAGCTTGTCATAATTGAATTAAGCCATGTCATTAGTGGACCTTAAAGAACACAACTTTAACACCAGTTTTGTTAGTCAAAGAAATATCTTGCAAAAAAACATGAAATAACTAATAATTTTAAAATATTTAACACAGAGCATCATGTTAATTAACCAAAATATATGCAGCAATTAACCCCTAATAATTTTCTCAATTTATAAAAAGGGTTAGTATCAATGCATCATCAAGAGATTTCTAATCAATGCATGTGACCATATATAAACAAAACCTCATTAGTCAAGACCAATGTCTTCAAATAACTCTTTCAAGTAACATGAATAAGTTAGCATTTCAGTAGCAATAAAGTAAACCAATTCAAACCCTCCTTCTAGCACCAAAATGTTGAGTGGTAATTTTACCCAATTGCAAAACCACACTCACAGTTAGGATTTTGATTAGAAAATCCTCTCTTGCAAATAAATAGAAATTTCTCCAAGGTTCCTTTTACTTATCGTGTGCATGTATGCTTGTAAAAATGAGTCACATAAGTGCTAGGAATACCTTAGTAATTTGCAAGCAACTATACAAGGGGCCTGTGTTGGTATTATTTTATTGTTCTATGTTATTGATTGTTCATGAAACTTAAAAGAAAGAAAAATGTGATTGGCCCTCATATGACCATGATGTAAAGTGAATTAATTCCTTTTATCTTTAAGTGTTTTAGGTAGATTTTATCTTCTTTTGTTTAAGCAAATTTTAAACAAGTTTTATCTTGTATTATTAAACCTTGCTTTGAGCATAAAATAGAAGACTAAAATCTATCTCTAAATGTGAATCTGAAATGATGAATGGATTAATTTAATGTTTCTTTGATGAATGAAAAGAAAATAAACGGCATGGTTAAATTTAGAATGTAATGGTCTTTGAATGCCATATAAATTACCTCCTTATATTAAATTATGATTTTCATAAAGGGAAGCTAATTTTTCGCTTTAAATACAATAGCCTTTGGAATGCCATATAAATTATCCCTCTTTAATGAAATTGTAATTTTCATAAAGAGAAGTTAATTTATTGCTTTAAAAACAAAAGTGCAAAGCTTGAAGTTCATTTCTCCTTTAAAATGTGAAAACATGTAAAATTTGAAATCATAAAATCCCTCTAAAAAACTTTATGTAATTTTTGTAATTTCGAATTGGCTTCAAAATAAAATTGAAATTGCTTTAAATGAAACTTTAAAGCTTAATATTGGAATATGTGCATTTATTTTTTTAGTTTTATTTTTTTGTATTTTTTATTTTATCTACAAAATTTAAAAAAAATGAAAAAGACAAGGTTAAAAAAATAAAAAATAAAACAAAAATTTGGAGCATGGACTAGAATGCTGAAAATGTTAAAGACAAACTACCATCAGTGTAATGCTACCCTATCCTAAAATCTGGAACATGGACCAGAATTCTGAAAACTAGAGATGTGAGAATTTTTGAATGTAACCTAATCTATTCGAAGCTACATTTCCACGATCTGAAGTAAACTAGGTGTAATATTATAAGGAAAACCAAATAAACTCCATGTTTCTAAACATTCAACAATGCAACCATTAATAAGCATTAAACATTGTCTATAAGCCTAAAAACAATATGGAAAGAAAAGATAAATATTTAGTCCACAACATCTAAAAAAATATTTTTCCTCTGATTTGGTTAAGGTGCAAATTTCTAAAGCATTTGCATTTACAACATAAAAATAATGTTCTTTGTTTCAGAAAATTTCCAGCCTTGTTCTTCCCAAAATTTCCCTCCCTTTTTTTGTCCACTGCAATTAATATTTAAAAGTTTAAATTTTCTCCTCGCTTTCCATTTACCTATTTGGCTTCCTATGTTCTTCAACCATTCATCTTCGTATTCTTTTTGTTTCATGCAAAAGCCTCTCCTTCGCCTGACTTTGTAACGACCCTAAGCATGATGGTAATACTAGGTACTAGTAACCGTTATACTCTTGGTTTTATAACATTTTATAACTGTTATATTAATGCCAACTACCACATTCGACCGAGTGCACTAAAATGTTTTTAGCCTTTGATATCATACTACAATTTTTCATGGTTGACCACTTTGTAATATTTTACACTAAAACCAATACCATACTTTCCTCAATGCACCTTCCACCTATACCATTCATGTTTACGTTGTCCCTTCCTTATCCTCTATGTATAACACCTTATCAGGATGCGCCAAGCCCATCTGTCCGCTCCAATTACCAACGTAGGCCCACACTAGATTTGAAACTATACATAATGTGTGCCATAAAATCTCACTTCATCTTGTAAATTCTACCTCAAACAGTGTATTGCTTCGAAATGGTGTCATTCGTGTGTATAGTCATTTATTTCCTTGGCATCACCTTCCATAGCATGCTGACAACACCACCTTCCAACGACGGTGATGGGAGTATGCCACTCAAAACACATTGCCCATCCAAATTATCGTTGACCACTTGACTGCACCTGCATAACCCACCATTGCGACAAAATAATCCCAACGAGGATATCCATCAAAAAATACTCGTTGTGATCGAGATCAATGCATTCTATGACCAATCAGCCTATTTTTAACAAACATATCGCATCTTACTATGTTCTTAATAAAATTTCCTTCTACTATCATCCCGTGACTACGCTCTTCTTCGAATAAAGTTTGACTTATACCCCTTACATAAATTGTCATCCATTACACCTCCTAGCGAACAAACATCTCGATGGTTGTGCAGGTTTTGATCTTGGTTCCATAAAATATCTCATATTCATTTCACACCCAACCTCTACAGCATCTTTAAGTGATACTAAGTAAAATAGCATAATCTCTCTGTAATCCTCTCTGTGCATCCCCAATGGTACTAGATTTGCCACCGAGTGTATTTCCAGACTATCCTCGAAAGAATAAGTGAACAGAGTATGATGTCAACATTAATTATTAAAGTGTTGAAGGCCTATATAAATTTTTAACATCACTCATCAATGCTTCTCACTAAGTCCATCTCTGGCCAATTAAGTATTCATACAATAATTCGAACACCAGCACTATTTATAATAATTGGTTGCATCATGAAATTCAAGCTTCTAATCCACATATGTAGGATACCCTTGGGAGATATATAATGGTGATTTGTGATTCAATGAATGATCCATAACCACACAGTGATTCCTCTATCATCCTCCATGATCTGAAATAATATTATATCTATGTCCCAAGTATTCACCTCATCAGCACTGTAGTCACCATCAGTCCATCTCAAAAATTATGTCGAATATCCTTGTCATCCTAAGCCCTGATTATCCACCATCGCTGAGTAGAATTTAATGTATCAAAATCATCTACTATTTCATCTCTATCAAGCAGTCCCATCCATCATGTCCATATCATCACATCTAGTTGGGTTCACTATGCCACGGTAGTTCACCTATGAATCTACATCGGTGGTCATCCTTGTTTGTGGTTGCACCTAATTTATCTGAGTGTAGCTATATAATTACTCCAATTATATCCATGGGATCATTTATGGTCCAAATAATTCTCACCCAGTATTTTGTCATTCCAAGTCTACATTCTATCAATTAGTAGTCTACTCCATGTCTACTATCCTCATTGAAATCCTATGCGGTGTCTATGTTCGATGTGGTGTCCTCACTATCTCTACTATATCTATATTTTTCTCACAAGTAGCCCTCCACATTTTTTCCCAACATGGATGTAGGAGATCATGTTCATTGTATAAATGTGTCATTGTCTGGATCCTCCTGCTTGACAGTGAAATCGGGTCCAAAATTTACACATCTTTGCACCTTCAAAAGCCCACATTGAACGGTCATGTATTCCCTATCTCTACCCCTCAAAGTCCTTCCAATATGATTTTGTCTCTATCAATAGGCTCTCCACATCAACTACGGGGTCCACCATGTCATCGTTAGCGAATGTCATCATAGCCATCTTGTCAATAATCTACCCTGGTAGACAGTCCACCCACAATCTGCCACATCAACAATCTATGATGTTAGTGTTGCCATCTGTCCAAGTCAGTCTTGTCGGTGTGAACTTACTCGCCATCATCGCATGAGTCCACCGACATCCATGTTCTTCTCGTGTGTAAAAGGGAGCATCCTAATTTCAAAATACAAGAACATTAACATTAAAACAAAACTCACATAATATTAAACATTAACCTTAATGTGCCTATAAAATGTTAATTCCATAGTTAAACCCAAGCCTTAATTCAAAATTGACTTCAAAGGCTGGTAAACTAATATTTTGTTTTATTTATTTTTTAATTTTTTTTATTATTATTTTTTTTCACATATATACAATATATATATATATATGTATTTTTTATTAAATTCAAAAACTTAAATTTACTTTTCCCAAGACATAAACATTAACCTCAAAAAAATACTAAGATATTAAAAGAAATTAAAAAAAATACATTAGCCAAATCAAAGCAAATAAATAAATAACTTAAAACAAAGACAAGATGACACTCCCCACAACAACCTACAGTACCACCTCATGGGTATGAACCTATGGAAACTGCCACTCCAAGCCAACCAAGTCCCCAAAACAAAACAAAAAATTAAATTGTGCAATGGCCACAATAGGTACATTTTGGTTGATAGTGGACTTTTATTGACTATTCGAAGATTGAGAACTTCCTACATCAAGACATTCTGCATCAAAAAATCTTGAACCACATGTTTCAACTTCCTACAAGAATTTGTCCAATGTCCTTCCACTTTGTGATATGCACAATGTTGACCTATATTGTACCAATTAGTTGTAGTATATGGTTACCTTATGGGAGGCAACTCAATTGTGTTGGCTTCTAAAAGTTGTTTCAAAACTGCTTTCATAGACATATTAAACTTTGTGAAATTCCTTTATGGATATTTTTGAAGTATTATCTTTTGTAGGTTGTTAACAATATTATTAACAAGCCTACAATCTGTTACATCATTACCTCCTGTATGTCTATTCTTGTATTGAGATTTAGTAGGTTTGTCCTATTTAACCTTGATATGGTCTCTTCTGATAAGATCTTGTTCTCCTTTATTTCTAAATAAATTGCTTGATCAAAAGATGTAATTGTAGTAGTTTCGAGTGCATAAGATAACTATTCTTTCAAACTTCCAATAAATTTTTCAAGCATACCCTTAGGAGGTAAAGTATATATCAAGCGTCCAATTAGACTCCTCTCACAAGCGAAAAATTTTGAAAAAAAATCTTCTTTTCTTGTTTCAAATTGTAAACATATTTCATTGTTACTTCTTTCTCAATATAAGCACTAAAATGTTAAACAAATAATTTCATTGTATCTTCAAAGTTCCTCAAGGAGTAATTAGGTAACCAATAGTACCACTCTAATTTCATGCACCTAAGACTTTTAGGGAATGTTTTTAGTAACATGTCCTCATATATGATATCATGGCATGTTGTCCTAAATATTCTTAAATTTTTCTATTGGATCTTCTATCCCTTTATATATAGGTAAAACTAGCATAGGAAAGTGCTTATGATAAGGCCTTGCAGCAACAATAGGATCCAATGGATGATTACACATTTTGTTATAACTGCAAGTGAAACTTGAAGGTTGAATCATCTCAACTTTTGAAACCAATTACTTTACCATATTATCAAATTCTAAACTTATGAATTATTGTTATACATTATCCCCATATTCTCTAAGGGAGAAGTATTGGAAATATTGATACTTTTGTGATGTGTCATCATTTTGAAGAGGATAACTAACTTTTGGTGGAATAGAGGTAAAAGTGTTTATGTTAGCATATTGAGGAGGAAATTGAAAATAATTATGAGTGACACTACTAGTTGGAGGGACTTGTAGATTCATTCCAAAATTGGTGGTTATAGTAGTGGTATAAATTAGATGATGAACATGATTACCAATATACAAAGATTCAGGCTTCTTCCTCTAAAGATGCATCCAAGGCATACTTGTGATGCTTTTAAAAGGTCCACATGTGCTCAATATATTTTAAGATTCATCCCACAGGGGATGAATAAGAAATTTAAAAATGCCTTCATGCGCCTTGACTGTTGATTGCCTTTGAGAAATTGAAAACCTGTGACCCTCCTTTTGTCACCTGCTCCAACCAATAAATCAATGCCACGTCAGTTGTCTGCTTTGAGTGTTGCATCACCACTCAGCCACGTTAGATGCCCCCTCAGCCAAGATGCCATGTTAGCTACCATGTCAGCCTACGTGCCACATCAGTAGGTTGGCGGTCCAGGTGGCAGTGCCACATCAACAGGTCAATGTTTTGAGCCATCTAATTTTCCATGTCTACATCCAGTCACCATCCTTAGTATCCACATCTGTGATAGCATAGGTCCTACCCAGTTAGTTCCTATGTCAGGTCAATGGCTAAAGTGCCCCACATGTCCTTGTCAGGTCCGTCATCGTCCTCCATGTCCCTATGTCCATCTAGTTGATTTAGCAAGTCCAAGTCACCTTGACTTTAGTGCTGATTGCATCCATCCATTCAGATCATGCAATCATCCTATCAGTGTCCAGTCTAGGGTCTAGGCAGCTACAAAATTCATTGCAACATTCACTCCAGTCACACGATGTCCAGTCCAGGTGCATTGCGTCAAGTGGCACAGTTAGATCCAGGTCTAGCCTAGTTCACCCGTCAGGTCCAGGTGCATAGTCTATGACTTAAGTGCAGTCAGATCTAGTTCTAGCTTTGTTTGCCCATTAGGTCCAGGTGTGCAGTCTGTCGCTTTAGGATTCGTGCTTGAGCAGGTCCATCCTTGCCTCGAGTTTTGTGTCCAAGATCAAAAATTAGGGCTACGAGAAATGAGCCATAGGTGGCCCTGATACCAATGATAGAATGAGGTGGAGAAAATTGAAATAAAATCAATCTCTTGTATTCATGATAAATTGGGTATATATAAACATTACAAGATATTAAAAATATCTTGTCGTCAAATAAAGTGAACGACAAACTTATTAATATAAATATCCTAACTACCTTGCCATAAAATGAAGTGGACGGCAAAGGATAATGTAATAAAATATAGGAATTAAAATATATCCTATGCTAACAATATACAACCCTACTATATTATAGGTCTTACCTATTGAAGGCTATTCCAAAAATAAGACCCCTTAAGGGGATTGAGATTTTCCAGGAAGGAGGAATAACGTAAATACTTAGCTTTTATAATTTTGACCCAAGGAGTGTCTTCTTCCTTCAACAACTTCCAACCCAACTTTCCCATTAGATCTTTGTTCATTTTGGGAAGATTTCTCAGTACCAATCCCCCATATTTTTTAGAGGAACAAACTTTATTCCAAGCAAGTAAAGATATCCTCTTATTTTCCTCATCCCCAAACCATAAAAAAATCCTTTGGATCTGTTTAATCTTTTTGCAGACTGATATTGACATTTTAAAAATTGACATGAAGTAAATATGTATACTTTGAAGGTAGGGTTTCACAAGCTGGGCCTTTCCTGCTTGACTAGGAAGAGAGCCTTTCCAAGAAGACAATTTCTTTATAACATGTTCAATAACAAGCTCCCACAAGGCTTCCTTCATACTTTGATATAAAAAAGGTATCCCTAGATAGGTTGTTGGAAAATCACCTATGCCATAGTTGAAGATTCTTGCATTGTTTGCAGTTGGAGAGCTTTGGAGGTATTTAGGAAAAAACTTACTTTTTACCTTTTGGCCTACTGCAAGCTCTTAGAAATGAAAAATCATCTTAATATGTCTTGCTTGTGGAAGAGATGATCTTATCAAAATTAGAGTATCATCCACAAACTGTTGAAAAGAGACCAGTTCCAGAGTGGAATCTAGCTTGATACCTTTTATGTTTCCTCTATCCATGGCTGCTATGAAGGCTCTACCCATAGCTTCAACTAAAATTATAAATAGATAAAGGGACAAGGGATCCCCTTGTCTCAACCCCCTCTTTCTAGGAAAATGACACATTGAATACCCATTAAATAATATGGAGATCATTACTATGGAGATGCAATTTTTCATCATAGAGATCCAATCCTCATGAAAACCAAAATGTTGGAGCACTTTGATCAGGAAATCCCAAGAAACTCTGTCATACGTTTTATTCATATCCAATTTAAGAAACATACCTTCCTTTTTTTATTTAGAGATAGAGTGTAAGATCTCATGGATCGAAATGATCCCATAAAGAATCCATCGTCCCTAAAAAAAACCCCTTTGGTGTTTTCAATGACAAAAGGGAGAGCCATATTCAATCAGTTTGCAAGGATTTTGGACACAATTTTGTAGAGAGTATTACATAGGCTAATTGGGCGGTAATTTAGCAAAAGATTTAGCACCTGCAATATTCAGGATGAGGGCTAAGAATGTACAGTTCACATCAGAAGAGATCCTTTCAGAGGTCTAAAATTCCTTAACTACCAAGGTGACCTCATTGCCAATGATGTGCCAAAAATTATGATAGAAGAGCATCGAAAACCCATCTAGACCAAGATATTTGTCTCCCTTCATGGAGAAGATCACCTCTTTAATTTTCTCATTTGTAAAGGGGCTGAGGAGATAGTCATTTATCCGATTTGTAATATTTAAGGGAATATGGTCAAACAATAGGTTCATCATCTCTTCATCCAACTCTGAATCCACTCCTAACATGTCTTCGAGAAATTGAACAACTTCCCCTCTAATTTGGAAAGGATCTCTTGTAGAACAACCATCAACAATTTTGATTTCCTAGATTTTATTAAAACTTATGTGCTTGAGAGTTGAAACATGGAAAAATATTGTATTCATGTCCCCTTCCTTTAAACACAAAGCTCTTGATTTCTACCACCAGAAAGCCTCCTCATATGCCAAAGTATTGTACCAATCACATAGAAGATCATTTTCTCTAGTACGAACTTCCTCCGAATACTCTCCTAAACACAAAGAGTTTTCTAACTCCATGAGTTGTTTTTGTAAAGCTGTCTTTTTAACCATAATATCTCCAAACACCTTTTTATTCCACAATTTTATGTTTTGCTTAACAAGTCTAAGTTTCTTTGCTACTTGAGTCAATCTATCCCCAAAAAAATCTTGCTGCCACCAATATTGAATCCTACTCTCTAAATCAGAATGAAATATCCACATATTTTCAAATTGGAAAGGGGTAGCAAAGAGCCTTCTCCTGTCCGTTATTTCCCAAATCAAAGGATTATGGTTTGAGCTAGTTTTTGGGAGGGCCGTGAGAGAATTATGCCCAAAAAACACTAAGCTCTCCTGAGAAATCAACACCCTATCCATTTTGATATGAATCAATTAACTCCCCAACTGCCTATTAGTCTAGGTAAACTTTGCTTGTCTAAGCTCCAAGTCCATAAAAGCATTTGAATTTATAAAATCACCAAACTCAATCATACTCTATGAATATCCTTGAACACCTCCCTTATTATTATACGGATACATAGGGGTAATGAAGTCCCCTACAAGGATCCATGGGATACCTACAAAGACATGTTTGAGTTCACTCAATTCCATCCATAACCTTCATCTTCTAGCCACAGTAATGGGTGCATATACATTTGTAATGATCTAGTGGGAATTATCCTCCTTCGAAAAGAAGTGGATAACAAAAAATCTGTCATTTGAGATATTTTTTTGTCCTTCCAATTTATTTGGGTCTCAAATACACATCATTTATCCTAAGGAGCTCATTGAGGGTTGAGCAATAACTGCTCGTATTTATTCGTTCTCTCTAAAAGGATTTCCATTAAAACAAAGACACAAAGTCATTTGTTTTTTTAATATTTGTTATTGTTCTAAATTTCAAAATATTAGTCACTTGTTCCTACCATTAAATTATTTTCTTATTAAGACTTAGAAATCTATTTTTAATTCATACGTAAGGACCTTTTAACAAATGAAACTCATCATTTCAATTTCATAAGAAACTACTATTGCAACTAAGGCTTATTCCATGAAAACTTAGTAATTCCTTTACTAATAAAAATTATCAATAAGCACCCCGTAGTATTCTATGTTGCTTTAAAACTATTTAAGGTAACTCATCCCTTCTTGTAGATTTAGACATAATACCATTCAATCACAACAAGAGAAATACATACAAAGTGCACAATTGTGAATTAGGTCTAATGGTGGATTTCATGTGTCAAGCTATTTGGCTATCTTTACCATTGGTTATTTGTTCATTCAAGAGAACACATGTTCCTGTGAAACCCACAAATCCATTAGTAATATACAATAATCTAAAACTACCATTCATCATAAAATCCAAATATTTTCATTTGAAATAATATATAAATTCATAAGTATGTTATATGAAAAATTTTACCAAGGGAGGGTCATGACATACTACCCCCCTTGGACTATACACAATCCACTATGTTTCACTAGTATCCTATAATAAAACCAATATTAATTTTATTCATTCAAAAAAATATGGAAAACATTTTTGCATATCAAATACTTTTTCCCAAGTAGCATTCTTTTCAGAGTACCAGTCCCACTAGACTTTACATTATTCCATAGTTTGGTTGCTCATATTTTTGGAATGGAAATATAGGATCTTTATAGGTTGCACTTCAATCACTAAAGGGTCATTTATCTGCAAGTTAGACAAATTCCATACATGGTCAGGATTAGCTACATACTTTCTAAGTAGGGATACATGGAAAGTATTATGGATCTTGGATAGGTTGGGTGGTAAAATGAGATGATAGGAAACTAGAGTTATCTTCTCAGTGATTTCAAAGGGTCCAACATATATAGAATCCAAATTAGTTGACTTGATGGAATTTTTCATGGGTTTTAATTTGAGAAATATTCTATCCCCCGTAGAGAATTCTCTAGGTTTTCACTTTCTATCAACATAACTCTTTTAGCGATCAAGGGTTTCCTTTAGTCTATGTCTGATTATATTTAGTTGTTCTTCCATATCTCAAACCATGTCTGATCCGATATCAATCCAGTATTCTAGATTATCCCATGAGAGAGGAATTCAATATCTTTTCCATATAGCACTTTGAATGGACCCATTCCCAAAGAAGCATGATGACCATTATTGTAGGTAAATTCTACCAAATGCAAACAAATATTCTCATTTAGATTTTCAATCCATGCAATACATGTGAAGCATGTCTTCTAGAACCTGATTGATCCTCTCATTTTGGCCATTAGTCTTTGGATGTTAGACAAAATTGATATTCAATTTTGTACCTATAGCTTGATGTAGGGCTTGCCAAAATGTAGATGTGAATCTGGAATCTCTATCGGATATGATTACTTTAGGGAACTCATGCAGCCTAAAGATCTCCTTGGAAAATCTATTAGCTACCACAACTACATCATCATTTATGCTCCTAGGAAGGAAGTGCACAACCTTGGTTAATTTATCCACTACTACAAGGATTGCATCATGTTGTAATATATTCTTAGGTAGTCCCACAATAAATTCCATGGATATTACCTATCATTCTTGAACTGGTATATCATATGAGTATAAATATCATATCGGATGTTGATGTTCATCCTTCACCTTTTGATATTCCATGAATCTAGTAACAAATTAATTTATGTCCTTCTTCATTCTTGATAGGTAAAAGGCCTTTTTAATATTTTTCCTCATCTTGACCCCTCTAGGGTGAGAAGAGTAAGGAGATCTATGCACTTCTTGCATGACTAATTTCCTTAAATCATCCATTTTTGGTATGACAACCATATCCCTAAAGCATAGGAGTCCATCCTTGATGTTGTACTCACTATTTTTCTTAGGAGTATATTTTAATCTTACCTGACTATCTTTGCAAAACCAATCCTGGGTTTGCATATTTCTAACTTGGTCCATCAAGTCTACATGGCTATAAGTTATAGCCATTATATGCCTTCGTCTGCTCAAGACATCTATAACTTTATTCTCTTTAACTTTGATATACTCTATAACGAAGTCGTATTTGTATAGGAACTCGATCCATAATATTTGTCTTACATTTAGCAAAGGTTGAGTGAAAATATACTTTAAACTCTGATGGTCAGTTCTAAGCTCAAAAGGTTTACCTAGTAGGTATGTGTAACATAATTTACTTCATGTTTCTTGAGTTTTCTTGACTCATATGCTACCACAAATTCCCCTTGGGATAGTATCCTCCTAACCTTTCCAACGATACATCTATGCATAATGAGAATTTTCCCTATGGATCTAATTTTTTTTAGAATGGGTACAATAATGAGTTTTTGTTTTAATAGCTCAAAATCCTTGCACTTATTTGTCTATTTGAATTCCTTATTTTTCTTTGGAGAGTGGTTATCGACTAGGTAATCTTAGAGTAATATTTCATAAAGTGTCTATAGTAGCCTGTGATGCCCGTAAAACTTCGTATTTCAGTCACATTAGTGGGTTGTGACCATCTCAAAATGGTATCTATATTCTTTGGATCTACTATTATTCCATTACCAAAAATAATATGCCCAAGATATTGTACCTTAGAGACATAAAAATCACATTTTGAGAGGTGATCATAGAGTTGGTTTTCCCTTAACAACTCAAGTACTATCCTTAAGTGCTTATCATGCTCTTCCTTGTTATTGAAATATATCAAAATATCATCTAGAAAGACAAAAACAAACTAATCTAACTATCTTTTGAACACACTGTTCATAAGATTCATAAAATCTACTAGTGCATTAGTCAGCCCAAATGGTAGTACTATGAATTCATAGTACCCATATCAAGTTTTGAAGGTATTTTTGTGAGTATCTTCCTCACGAATTCTCAATTGGTGATATCCTGATTTCAAATCAATTTTTGAGAATATAGGTATCCCTTTCCACACAGAATTTGTACAAATCTGCTCAACAAGTCCACTTAGAACTTGTCCAAATCTGGTTAAAAAATCCACTCATAACTTGTCCAAATCTACTCAACAATTCCACATAGAACTTGCTTAAATCTGCTCAACAAGTCCACTTAGAACTTGTCCAAATCTACTCAACAAGTCCACTCAGAACTTGTCCAAATCTTCTCAATAAGTCCACACAGAATTTATCCAAATATGTATTATAAGCTTTCCACAAAAAGCTCACACAAAATCAATCCACAAGTCTTCTCAATTACTTACCTCAACTTATGTGAAGATTATTTATAAGCATTGTTGTTGAAGTGAGTTGTTGTGCAAAGAACTTGAACTAGGGTTTGAAAAGAACATGAGTATCATTGTTATGTGAGATTTGTTGTTGAGCATTGTTGGAAATATTTTGAGTTGGTTGATATATGCTTAGACTAGGGTTTAATGAGAAAGGGGTGTTTTATCAAGTGATTGGTTGAGTAGATTTGATTGAGCCTAGTCAAGTGGTTGTGTGAAGTGATCGTTCAAGTTCCTTAAAATAAACTATTATATATTCTGTTTTGAGTTGAGAAAGAGATTGAGCATTGAGTGTAGAACATATTGAGTCTCTAACAATTCTCTTTATGTTTCTATGATATTGGACAAGTTTTGTGTGGACTTGATTCATACAACACCTTCCACCCTTGTGCTAATATTCTAGGTCTTTCGGGTATGTCTTTAATTAAATTAGTGGAAACAAAATTATCCGTAGCACTATCTATCAAAATATTCACATTTTTCCAAAGACCTTATACCTTATTAGAAATGGAGTGGCTTATCCATCAATATCCCACTTTCTTGTTGTTGCATAAACCCTGTGATTCGGATCCCTGCTTGAAGGTTCCTTGTACATTGGTTCCTTTCCTTTTGAATTCATTCCTTCTCTAAGTGGACAATTACTATACAATCAAAAGTCTCTTGTTATTTTATTTTAAAACAAGAACGATGACTTTCAACATTAAAAATATATAAATAGGAAGTATTTAATAGTTTATAATTTATTTTAACTGTTATCCATTAATAATTATAAAATTATAAAATTTGAAGCTCTACAAGAAGAAATGTAGTTTGTTTTCCTTCTGCAATGTTACTAGTTTTTTTCTCAACATCATTTACTTTCTGTTCAGGATTTCTCTTCAAGATGAATAAAATTTTAGAGTTCCTATATTAAGTATTATAGGCGTACAATTTACAAACTAAGCTTGAGCAAAATCTCCAAGTGTAGCGACCATAAGAGACACACGTTCATTCCAACGGAGTATTCGGTTCTGTAATTGACATCCTGTCATTCGCATTTTGGATCAAACTGTTCTATATGGGAGACGTATCAGTGTTATATTATAAGAGATACTTGTTATGGTATCTTATGTTATCTGTTTACACGTTTTACTCTTTATATTTCAACGTTAGATATTTTCTAAATTTTTTATGGAAAATATCAAATTTTTCTCTTTCAGATCTAGTTTGGACTTGTTACCGTAACAGCCTGGATTCATACGCGGTGTACACTGTCTTT
The DNA here is from genome assembly GCA_028583015.1 of Wollemia nobilis. Lineage (NCBI taxonomy): Eukaryota > Viridiplantae > Streptophyta > Pinopsida > Araucariales > Araucariaceae > Wollemia > Wollemia nobilis. The sequence goes on from JAQPPZ010016932.1 coordinate 1,294,861, forward strand.
CTTCGGGAAGACTCAAGTGAACTACAGCAAGAGAAATGCCAATGTCAAAGAGAAGGAATTAGAGTTCCAATTGAATTTCTGGACTTAACATCGATGTATAAGTAAGGAGATTGACGACAATTTTTCGAGAATTACAGTGTGGATATTTTATTTTAGAATTAGAAAATTTGAGACTCAGATGCACATGATGTCGACGAGGATTTAACGCGATAACTCTGATGCTCCGTTGTTATAGACGGAAATGTTATCACCGACAGAGTAGTTTGTCAACAGGAACTTAGACTTGTGGATGATGCGACTAACAAAAGTTAGATCCTGTGATGTCAACTGTGCACGCGTGTTACCAGCTATGTCGGGTTTGTGGCCTTGGTTGTTTTTAGTTGTGTAGTGTATTTACTTTTCCAAAAATATAAAAATTTTAATTAATTATTAATATTAAAATGGAATTATATAATATTATTATAATATATGTATGTTATTGATAAAGTTGGAATTTCACTCCCCTCAAAATTTAACTTATTAAACTCATTCATACTATTTAATTTTTACAAGTATAAAAACTATAAATTATTTTTAATTGAATATAAATTAAATAATTTATATTAAAGTTGACTTAATATATATTAAACAAGTCAAAATCTCATACGTTTAATCTTGGGTTGTTTCATTTGAACCGTATGGCGTATCTCATAATGTTTGTATTTTTTAAATGGATTGATTTGTATAATTGATTAGTATTTAAGTTTTTTATTTATAAATTTATATTAGGTTATAGGGTCTTGTCAGTTGGTCAAAGCGTTTTTTTTTTTGGTGAGGAGAGACTACAATTCAAATAATTATGGGTTCATCTAGTATATGCAAAAATAATTATATATGTGGATCTACACAGTTCTTCAAAAAAATTAGCTTTCATACCAAACTTGATCTATAAAGTGCCACACAGATCTATGGATCTTGCTTAATCCTTATGCTTAATTTTTGGTTGAGGATATTTAAAACTTGAACCAAAAACCACTTCGTAAATTCACAGCATGAATATAAGCATATGTGTGTTGTCTGGTATTTTCAAAGAGATCAACTCTTTCTATGTGTTAGTATTAATCTAGTAATTTTTGCAATTAAGGTAAATAATAGCAATAATCTCTATTTTTAAAAAAACATACACATAGTTTAAAGAGAAACACCAAATTTACATGGAAACCCACAAATTGGGTAAAACCATGATCAAAGATATTTCTGCAATTTTTTATTGAAAATAATAATTCGAATACAATCCTTACTGTGGAATTAGATTGTAATATTCCAGTATACAACTCTTCTCACCCTGCTCTGATGTCTTTTCTTCTCTTTATGTTCTTCCACTACAGATTTGGCAATCAAGTCGTCACCATGTGTTCTGCAAGAATTTATGTTTTGAAAACTCTACCACATTGTGCTGTGTAAAAAAACTAAACTGCCACCCAGTACTGTGCAACCAATTTCCACTAAGTGTTGTGCAAAAATTTACCACTAAGTGTTGTGCAAAAGAAAGTCATTTTCATTAAATGTGTGTAGCCCCATTTTCTTAAATGCTTTCAACCCATTTCATTAAATGGGTGTTGGTTATTTAAAACCAACCCATTTTATTAAATGGGTGTTGGTTATTTAAAACCAACCCATTTTATTAAATGGGTGTTTGTTATTTAAAACCAACCTATTTTATTAAGTGGGTGTTGACCACTCACTAAATGATGGAAGTTAGGCCTGTTTTCCTCCATGCTCTGTTTTGACAAGTGTTTATTGCTCCAAAGTGATAATTTTATTCAGAGCTCCTTCCACACTTCCTATAGAAATTAAATATGGATTGATTTCAACCGATATAACTAAACAAAAAAGATAAATTGTCATTGAACAAGGTTCCTTTCGACCTCAGCTACTATCTGTAATGCAAATAAAGAAGACCATGAGAAAAAGAGGAATGATTTTTGTGGTCAATTTTAATTAAGTAGAGGCAAATAAAAAATAAGAGGTATTTTGTACATACCCAATATTATAGGAATATAAGGATGTGTTTCTTAAATATTTGCCTAGAATGTCACTAAAAAGATAATTTGACTTCACTATAGAATTGATGCCCGAAACTGAACCAATACATAGAACCCCATATAGGATGAATTCTATAGAGATGCAAGAGTTGAAGGTACAACTCTAGGGACTTTTAGAAAAGGGGTTGATAAAACCTAGTGTGTCACCTTGGGGCGCACCAATTCTTTTTGTAAATAAAAATATGAATCGCTTAGATTATGTATGGACTATCAAATATCGAAAAAGGTGACCATCAAAAATAGATATCCCTTACCCATAATAGGAGAGTTAGAGACCATATTTTGGTGAGGACGAAGTTGTTCAAGGCAGCCTATAAAGAGCTGCAAAATCTTACTCAAGACATCAGCTTGGTGATCTTAGACACCAAGATCTACATTAATGCACCTTGCCAGGGCCATAACTTTTGCTCCGAGTGTCCATTTTACCTCGTTCTTTTTTTAGAACGTGCAGAATTGCATGGAGAACCTAAGAAAAGTGGCCCATATGTTTATGCATGTGAAAATGCCTCTAGGAGGCCCAAAATTAGCTTTTAATGTAATTTACAGTTTTTGTAACTTAAAAGTTATCATAACTATTAGTGTAGAACTAGAGTGGGATTGCCATATTGGAGTAGTGGGTATTATTGAATAACAGGTGCATGATTCCATTTTGGATGTCATCTGAGCCTTTTCTTAGGGTTACTAAAAATAGCATATGATTTGCTAAAAATAAAAAGTTACTAAAAATAGTAAGGGGGTAGCGTAGGCTAAGGTTTTTCTTTTTGGGAGTATAAAAAGTGGGAGGCCCTATTGTAAGTGGGGTGTGAATTCAGATAATTAAAGGATGTATTTGTAGGTTTCTTTTACTGGTGTATTTTGCATGATGTCTTGTCTTGCAATTTTACCCTTGGAGTCCATTGTTGGTCTCTTGTAGTGAATTTACATCAATTGGTATCAGAGCGGATGAGATCTCGCTAGTGGAAATAAGATGAATAGAAGAGAGAGAGGATAAGGAATATATGCCCAAATGAATAATAAGATGGAGGATCTACATGCAAAAATAACATAGTTGACTGGTGTGATTAATCGCATGGCGAAGGCCTGCACCAATGTGAACCCAGATCTAGAATCTGATAATGAGACTGTGGCTGAGGAAGGTGGATCTAAGGATCACAAGGAAGAAGAACCAGAATGTTTTGAAATCAGGCTAATCCGAGCCTTGGAAGGAATTAAAGGAAGCAAATATGGAATCAATATTGAGGTTTTCGAGTATGTTGTTGGGTTAAAACCAGAGGAGCTAATCGATTGGGTAAATAGTATGGAGAAGTATTTTCAATGGAGTAATTTGGCTAGGAAAAAGAAGGTGAAACTCATGTGCATGAAGTTCAAAGGGTATGTTTTAATTTAGTGGGATCATCTACAAATGAAATGACAGAGGACAAGAAAAATAAAGATCAAGGCTTGGGATAAGATGAAGAAGTTGCAAGAAAAGTTTATGCCTATAGACTATTCCTAAACTTTATTTCGTAGATTTTAGAACCTCCGATAGAAGGACCAAAGCATTGAGGACTACACCAATGAGTTCTACAAGCTATCTATTCGTGTGGAGCATAACAAGACCGAAGAGCAAAGGATTGTGAGGTATGTAAATGGCCTAAGTTATGTTATTCAAGATGAGTTGAGTATGAATCATATCTTTACTGTAGAAGGTGTGTATCAGATGGCCTTGAGGGCTAAAGAAAAGCATAAGAGGATTAATTACAAAATAGGGAAGAAGGGATTCGTATCTTCTCCAAATTGGGGGTGTGGTGGATCTAGCTCATTAAAGGGAGAATCCTCAAATATATATAAACAGGAAGAGATAGAGCAAGGTCGTGGTACCTACCAAAGAGGAAGAGAAAATAGATAAGATCAAGGTAATGTGGGAGGTCGAACTAGGAATGGATCTTGGAACCCATATACCTATTTTAGATGTGGTGAGGAAGGTCATAGAGCATTTGAGTGCACCCACTATGATGTTGAAGAGAGGAATCAGGGAGGACAGGCTAGAGTCAACCTGGTTGAGGAAGAGGATGAAACTAAGATAGAAGTTGTTGTAGATGCAGGCGAGAATCTCATGATAAAGAGAACATTGATTGCTCCAAAGAAGGCAAAAATGCAAGCAGATGAGGGTGGTGAGTCATGGATATGAACAAATATCTTCCACACAAGATGCACATCAAGAGGAAAGGTATGCAAAGTAATCATTGATGGTGGTAGTTGTGATAATATGGTCTCTAATATAATGGTAGATAAAATGAATCTAAAATGTGAGAAGCACCCACATACCTATCATATTTCATGGATCAAGAAAGGAAATGAGGTGACTATTGATAATAGATGTTTAGTAAAATTCTCAATCAAGAATACTTATAAATATGAAGTTTGGTGTGACATTATTTCTATGGATGCCTATCACATATTGTTGGGAAGGCCTTGGTAGTATGATAGGAAGATTGTCCATGATGGGGGTCGAAATACATACACGTTTTGGAAGGATGGTACCAAGGTAGTATTGCTGCCTCTTCAAGAAGAAATGCAGAGTGAGAGTTTACTTACTATGAAGGAGTTTATCATAGAGGTATAAGAATCTATTTGGTGCTATGCATTGACAATGAAGAAGATAGAGGAAGAGGAGGCTCCTAAACCACTAGTAGCATCCAGGTTGTTGAAGGAGTATTCTAATGTCATACCAGATGAGTTACCTAATGGGTTACCATTGAAGAGGGATATTTAGCATCACATTGATTTAATTTTTGGGTCAGTTCTTCCAAACCAGTTAGCCTATCAATTAAGCCCAATCTAGAATGTAGAGTTGAATAAGAAAGTGACAGAATTGATACAGAAAGGATTAGTAAGGGAGATCATGAGTCCTTTTGAAACTCTCGCTCTGTTAACTTTGAATAAAGATGGCTCATGGTGGATGTGTGTAGATAGCAGGTCCATAAATAAAATTAGTATCAGGTACAGGTTCCTAATACCTAGAGTGGATGATATTATGGATGTCTTAGCAGGGGCTAACTACTTCAGCAAGATTGATCTACAGAGTGGTTATTATCAGATCAGGATTAAAGAGGGAGATGAGTGAAAGACTGCTTTCAAACCTGAGATGGATTGTACGAGTGGATGGTGATGCCATTCAGGTTATCAAATGTGTCTAGGTGCTTTATGCGGTTGATGAACCGAGTGTTGCAGGAATACATTGGTAATTTTGTGGTGTTTATTTCGATGATATCTTGATTTTTAGTAAAAGTGAAGAAGAGCACTTGCACCATGTGAGGTTGGTGTTAGAGTTATTACAAAAAGAGAAATTGTATGCTAATTTAAAAAGTGTAGATTTCTTCAAGAAAACCTAGTGTTTTTGGGCTTTGTAATTTCCAAGGATGGCCTAAATATAGATGAGGAAAAGGTAAAGTCAATTCTTGAATGGCTTATTCCAAGGAATTTAACAGAGGTGAGAAGTTTCCATGGTTTGACAACTTTTTACAGGAAGTTCATTAGAAACTTGTTGAGTGGATATTTTGCACTATAGCAAAATGATCACCACAACTAGAGTCTCAAACAGGAAACTCTCTCTTGCAAAGAAACTAAATAGCATTACTCATTTCTCCAAGGTTCTTGTGAACAAACATTCATGTGCATGTAATCAATCAAGACTAAAGCAAATAAATGAATGTATGCCGGAATAACCTAAACCATGCAAGTAACAGTTAACAAGGGGCCTTTAATGATTCGAATGAATACTTTGCAACCATAATCTATTAAATCGACCAAATGTGACGATAGCTTCTTTTATTGTTCCTGAGATTAAAATGATCTACCTGAAACCCAGTTAGTAACCTCTTTTATCTTCAACTTAAAAGGATTCTAAATGAGAAAGTGTGTGGTTTAAACCACTTCATTTTAAACTCCGTGCCTTTAACATGAGGTTCATTTTTTAGAATTAGCGGATTCGTTTTATCTTCGTTTAAAGTGTTCCACTATCCCTATGTTAGCATTTGGTGTTAGTAAAGTTAGTAAGTTAGAGAATTAGGATTCATTCACTTAATCTGATTTAATGTGCATTTGGAATTAGTAGCCCTCCTAAACCCATATCTTATCTAAAAATTAGATGAAGGTGTTTGGAGATGCAAGAAATTCTGGAACGGACCAGAATCAGAAAAGCAAATTTTAAGACGAGGTTAATCCAAATATCAAAAAAAATAAAATATAAACATTATCTACGATAATTAGCTAGAAAAACAAAATAGGACATTAATTGGTTAGCAATATCCTCTCTACAAAACCTAAAGTTATGAGATGAAATTCTAAGACTACCTGACCTAACAGACCTGTAACATAAACACAGTCAAATTAGATCAGATGCAAGACTCTAAGGAAACAAATAATTGCATCGTTCCACCATTCACCTATCGTAACCCACTTTATGGCATCAACGAATAGATACAAGAAGCAATAATGCAAAGGAAAGATTTATAGAAATAACAGCAGTCTTAGTTTCAATCTCCTTTTGATTTCACACACAAGAGTTGCTCTTTCCAAAAAACTCCTTTATTTCGAAAGATAGTCTTTATTTTTCTCTACAATTTCCAGCCCCTTCTAGCCTCTTTGAATGGCGTATTTAAAATTTTTAGGAAGATTTTCGTTTCGTTTTCCAATGGTCGTTTGCTTCACCTTCCCTGACTGTTTGTGTGCTTTGGTTTCCATTTTGTGGCCCTTCGCTGCATTTTCTCCACATGGGCTTGCGTCCGATTCCCTCAGTGAGTAATGCCCATCTTAAATGATTTCAAATCATTAAATATTCCTTATGTAATGCTTTGTATTGTTCATTGGATTTTGTCCTTATGTCCACGTCACTATGCAGGTCCGTTACCTTGGCGAAAATGGAACATGTCACGATATTGTGACACTTTTGCCTCCTTGCTCTCTTCTGTTGCTTTTAGCCGCGAAAATGTAACATGTCGCGATATCACGACACTTTTCTTTCTAGTTCTTTCTTTTCTCATTTGGTCACGAAAATGCAACATGTCGCGATATCACGACACTTTTTCCTGTTTGGCCGCAAAAACGCAACATGTCGCGATATCACAACACTTTTTCTCCTCGCTCTTTCTCTTTGCTTTGTGCCACAAAAATGCAACATGTCGCGATATCGTGACACTTTTTCTTCCTCATTCTTTCTCTCCTCTTTTGATCGCGAAAATGCAACATGTCGTGATATTGCGAAATTTTTTCTTTTTTGACCGCGACCATGCAACATGTCGCGATATCGCGATACTTTTTCATCTTTTGGCCGCGACAGTGCAACATGTCACGATATCATGACACTTTTTCTCTTTTGACCGCGACCATGCAACATGTCGTGATATTGCGACACTTTTTCTCCTTTGGCCACGATAGTGCAACATGTCGCGATATCGTGACACCTTTTCTCTCTTGGTCGTGACGGTGCAACATGTCACGATATCGCGACACTTTTTCTCTTTTGACCGCGACCATGCAACATGTTGCGATATCGCGACACTTTTTCATCTTTTGGCCACGATAGTGCAACATGTCGCGATATCACGACACTTTTTCATATTTTGGCCGCAACAGTGCAACATGTCGTGATATCACGACACTTTTTCATCTTTTAGCCACAACAGTGCAACATGTCGCGATATCACGACACTTTTTCTCCTTGTGGTATTTTGCTTTTTCTTTGATCTTTAGCATATGGGCCACTTCGGTCTTCTTGGAAACATGCAAAAAAGGTGGGTCCCCAATTTTGGGGTACGTTGTGGAGCAGCCACAATAAAACTTTAGCAACATTCTTGCACCCATAACAGAGTGTATGAAGGGGAAAAACTTTGTATGAAAAAAAACAACTTAGATTTTTGAACTCTTGAAGAAGAAGGTTTCAGAAGCACCCATGCTAGTATTACCTGATTTTAGCAAAATATTTGAAGTTGATTGTGATGCTTCACATGTGGGAATTAGCAATATGTTGAGCCAAGAGGGGCATTCAGTAGCATTTTTCAATGAAAAGTTGAATAAGGTAAGAAAGAATTACTCCACTTATGATGTAGAATTTTATGAAATTATGCAAGCATTGTGGTATTGACGATATTATTTGTTATCCAAGGAGTTTATGTTATACACTGATCATGAAGCCTTAAGGTATGTCAATTCTCAGAAGAAATTAAATAGTAGACATGCCAAGTGGGTCTCCTTTTTACAAGAATACTCATTTGTGTTGAAGCACAAGTCCGATAAGCAGAATAAGGTTGTTGATGCATTAAGCAAGAGAGTACTATTGGTAACCACCATGGAGAATGCAGTGGTAGGCTTTGAGGGAATTAAGGATTTGTATGAACCTGATACAAATTTTGAAAGCATTGTACAATAGTACAAAGCTTCAGTTGTGGGTGAGGTTGGTCGAATATATTTTGAGTATGTTATGCAAAATGGCTATATGTTTAAGGGGAAACAGTTGTGCATACCTATTGGTTCTGTACGGGAGAATATCATTCATGAGATGCATAGTAGTATTTTGGTAGGACACTTTAGCATAGACAAAATAGTTGCTCTTGTAGAGTAAAAGTACTATTGGCCATGCTTGAAGAGATATGTAATTCAATTTGTGTCCAGATGTAGAGTGTGCCAGGTGGCTAAAGGCCATGTACAAAATACAGGGTTGTATACGCCCTTATCAGTTCCCCTAGGATTATGGACCGACCTGAGCATGGATTTTGTGCTAGGGCTATCCCGTACTCAGTGAGGTAAAGATTCTATTTTTGTTGTAGTATATAGGTTTTCTAAGATGGCTAATTTTATTATTTTCCAAAAAACCAATGATGCAACCAAGATTGCAGTACATTTTTTTTTATGAAGTGGTGAGATTGCATAGAGTTACAAAGACCCTCACTTTAGATCGGGATGTTAAGTTCTTAAGTCATTTTTGGTGGACATTGTGGAAGAAATTGAATACAAAACTATAGTTTAGTAGTTCTTATAATCCACATACTAACGGATAAACCAATGTCATGAATCAGAGCTTAGGCAACCTTCTGAGGTGCATAGTTGATGAGAAGCCACGATAATGGGATGTAGCCTTGTTGTAAGCAAAATTTGCAGATAACAACTCAGTGAACTGCTTGACAGGAAAATCACCATTTCAAATTGTTTATGGTCAAAACCCCAAGGAAGTTCTAGATTTGGTTGAATTACCAATCTATAAGCAATTTAGTGATGATGCAGAAGCATTTGCTGAACATATACAACAATTGTAGGAAGAGGTTAGAGACAAATTGCAGAATAGTAATACTAAGTACAAAAATACCGTTGATGTGCACAGGGACATCCAAGTATTCCAGGTTGGGGACATGGTGATGGTTCACCTTCAAAAGGAGTGATTTCCCAAGGGGACATATAATAAATTAAAAATGAAAAAAATTATCTCTTGTAGGATTCTACATAAAATGAATGACAATGCTTATAAGGTGGAACTGCCAGTTGATCTCAATATTTCACCAGTTTTCAATATCTTTGATTTGCATGATTTTCATAGTGATATTGTAGTTGTTGAAGAGGAAAGCACCATAGCTTGGGAGAAGCAAATCCCCAAGAAGAAGAATAAACACACATTGCATAAGTACTAGATAGGAAAGTGATCACCACACGCAATGGCAACTATAGAAAATACTTGGTATAGTGGGAAGGTTTATCCCAGGCCAATAACACTTGGATTTTTGAGGAGGAACTGAAAAGGCTTGACATTGACAAGCTCGAGGTATTTTATCAGTAGAACTCGCAGGAGCTGAGTTCATTTTCAACCAGAGGAGAATAATGCACCTTGCTAGGGCCATAACTTTTGCTCCGAGTGTCTGTTTTACCCCATTCTTTTTTTAGAACATGCAAAATTGCATGGAGAACTTAAGAAAAGTGGCCCATATGTTTGCGGAGCCAAAAATACCTCTAGGAGGCCCAAAATTAGCTTTTAATGTAATTTTCAATTTTTGCAACTGAAAAGTGATCATAATTATTAGTGTAGAACTAGAGTGGGGTTGCTATCTTGGCGTAGTGGTTATTATTGAATAATGGATGCACGATTCTATATTTGATATCATTTGAGATTTTTTTAGGGTTACTAAAAATAACAAGTGATTTACTAAAAATAGTAAGGGGGTAGCATAGGCTAGGATTTTTTTTTGGGAGCATAAGAAGTGGGAGACTCTATTGTAATTCGGGTGTGAATTCAGATAATGAAAGGATGCATTTAGAGGTTTCTTTTACTGGTGTATTTTGCATGATGTCTTGTCTTGCAATTTTACCCTTGGAGTCCATTGTTAGTCTCTTGCAATGAATTTACATCATACATCCTCTACTGAAGTGGTAAAAAGGACTTTAAAAAAAAGGTAAGAAACTATTGGTGCAAGTAAATTGATTAAGTGGATTACTTATCAGATTTGTTTAAGTACTTTGATTTAATTAAAGTTGCAAAAAAGAGAGTTGAATTTAAAGTCTTCAAATGTTCAAAAAGAAAGGATTCTTTAAGGTTAATTTGCACTTTAGGATTTGATTAGATTTCAGAATCTCAAACTATATATCAACTACCTATTATCTACTTTGGAAATAAAAATAAGACTAGCTCCTATTACCTTGCTTATAAAGAAATTTTAGAATATTTCCTGAAGATTAATTTTAGATTATTCTTGATTAGTTGTAGTAAATTGATTAAGTGCATTGAATAACACAAGCTTATACTGAGAGGGGGGGGATTGAACAGTATAAGACCTCTTTTTACTTTTTCCTTTATACTTCAAAATAGTAAAGCAATATACCCAAAGAAATATCAAAGCAATGCACAATATCATCCACAAAGTGACACCAATTTTAACGTGGTTCACCCAAAATGTCTAGGCTACGTCCACAAAACTTTTCTCTAAAAGTTATCTCAAAGTTCTTTGGGAATCCTTCCCAATTACAATTTTTATGAGCCTCGGCCCAAAGGAGATACCTTCCCCCAATCAAAATTTATGAGCCTATGCTCAAAGGAGATACCTTCCCCTCTGCTCTGGAAATGATCCCTCAGAATATCAACTGCCTCTACCTCTTTCCAAAGACGTGGAACTCCTTTCCACCGAAGACCTCCTGTCCTCAATGCTTAGCCTAAGAGACCTCTCGCCTTCTATGATCACGTCCACAGCAGCTCAGCAACCTATACCAAACACAGACAGTCGGTCTAGTACAAGTCTTCCTCTGTCTCGTCAGATCTGTCCAACGCTTAAGCTTGAACAAATCAATCCTCTGCACACAAGCCTTCTCAAAGACTTGCCAAATCTATCCTCAAGTTCTTCTCAAAGAACCAGTGCACCTCTGTCCTCAATTTCTCTGATAGAACTATCAAACTTATCTCACAAGTCCTCTGCTAGGACCTATCCAAATCTGCTCACAAGTCCCCACTGAAACCTGTCCAAAACTGCTCACAAGTCCCCATCGAAACCTGTCCAAAAAACTCAGCAAACTCACCAAGAAAAAAAACTTTCTTAGTATGAAATCACAAGGTGAATTGTTAGAGATCCAATGTGATTTTTCAAACTCATAGAAGCATAAAGAGAATTTTTAGAGACTCAATATTTTCTATACTCAACTCCCAATCTCAAAACTCAACTCAAATCAACTCAGCTCAAACTCAATCTCAAATCTGAAAACTCAACTCAATATCTGAAATGGATAGGATAGAATGCTTTCTTTCAAGAACATGAAACCCCAAAAATTGCAAACTATGCAAAGAATCACATAACAATGATACTCATGTTCCTTTCACCATCAATTAGGGCTTCAACAACAATGCTCATCAAACAAGGTTTAATCAACACCATTCAACTCAAAACACAACCTTGAAGCATTTCACAATCAACATCAGAAAAGGAAACAAGTAGAACTCATTTTCTCTCCAATATTGTTTGAACAAAAAGCATCCACCAAATCAAATCAACAAGAGCACACACAACTTTTCAAATCATCAACAAAGGAGTAAGCCCAACACTTTAACCAAGTAAAGAATAGCTTGATTATTACCAATTTAATGAAAGCAAATGTCAATCTCAAAGCTGCCCACTTAAGGTTTCACAACCTCACACAAGAAGCAATTTTAACCTTAAAACATCATGCTTTCATTTCCATAATCAACCAAAAGCACTCTCAACATTACAAGAAAAATTTATCCCTTATACACCTTATTTCTCCCTTATAGTCTTATCAAAAATAAAATTTATCTCTCATAAGAATGCAATAAGATATTTCAAACAACACCTTCAAAAGAATCTTTTATCAAAATAAAACAAGCTTTAAACTCCTTATAACTCCTAAGCTGTTTTTTCCTCTAATAAACATCCTCCATCCGCAAAATACACTTAGCAAAAATTAATTTCGAAAATACCTTAGCCAACATAAAAAATCGTGCTATGGAGAAATTGCGCATGAATTCTAACACCACCCGCTGCATCCACTTCACGATGAAAAACCCTTTCACGTTATTCAAATGCGGAACCTCCCGTTCAGGTAGCGCGCCAACAACCTAGCCGCTACCGGTGCACCAAAGGCACCCGATGAGGTTTAAACCTCATGCTGTTAGCCTTTTTCCTTCTATGCCAGGGATTAAATAAAACAACAGTTCCTCCCTTTCTTCTGACGTGAACATGAATATGAAAACCTTACGATGGATTTACGACAAACGGAGAGGACACAGTCGAACATATATCATGAATTCACAGCGAGCAACTCTTTTCAAAATGCAGATCGAATAATTCTTTATTTTCATCGAGGGAGATTTATATGCATTTTTACCATAATCTCTTGACGTCGACGAGGAGTTTAACATGTCGACGGAGGTCTTGGCTAGTGCCCACAATCTTAAAACATAGCGCCCACATAGTTAAGACATTTGTGCCATGGGTTAGGAGAACCCATTGCAAACAATAATTTAATATTTATTTAAAAATAATTAAAGGGAACCTTAACAAGGTTTTTAATTATTTAAATAAATACTTCCTCCTGGGATGCAAATGCATTAAACTAATGCATCCACCTGTAATCTTTAAACCTCCCAACTTGGGGTTTACAAAAGACCTTTGAAACTGTCATGCTGTAACCTTCATCAAAACAAATTATTTGACATCAAATCAAATTCCTTTAAGAGCTTCTTGACATCAATGACAACTTATACACTTGAACAAAGGCAATGTACCCAAAGTACCCAAAATTGCCAACATGCATTATTTTTTAGAGTTGATTGGAGTGATAAGGTGAAATTTTTTGTGCAATAGAAGTAAAATATTATGAGATTCATTTACCCTATTATATTACTCTCAAATATTATAGTTTGTGTCCATTACAAGGGCACAAAAATAGAATTTTTGAAAGTCTCTAAAGACACTATTAGTGCATTGAGATTTGCAACTTTAAAGTGGCCTAAGGAAGCCAAAAAATTAGCTCAATCCTCCAAGCATCATAGAAGAAAGTAACCACCATAATATCATCAAAAGAAGCCTTGAAAGAGACTTGGTGAGTCTCAAGTTCAAAGCACAAGAAAATAGTTAGTGCAGAAAAATAACTTCTATCATGTGGTTACAAGCTTGTATTTGTTTATAAAATATCCAAGCAAAGAGGGGAAGGTGTCTAATTAAGATACAACCTAAAAATCGCTATATTGCACTCAATATTCTACCTCAAAAACCATAAATTCAGATTTACAAAGAGAAGTGCAAAATAAGGTGCAACAAGGTCATCTTATATAAAAACTATTTTACATTATAGTGCACTATTTATAATCTAGTTATACATGGAGTGAAGGCAGATTTAAAGGTGCCTCAAAGGCACTAAACTTGCTAGAAAAGCCAACCAGAAGTGGTTGTACGCTAGCAGCCATCCAAGCCTAGCTCAAGGAGCCATTCGAAGGGCTCATACTCCTCACATCCTAGATGGCCAAGCCTACAAGATTCATGTACAAGAGCAAGGGAGAAACATCATCATTCAAGAGCAATAACATCTATGTAAGGAGGATGGAAAACAAATATAAAGGAGAAGAAAATTTGAAGCACCATTAGAGTGTTACTTATTCCATATACACTCGCTGAAAGTGGTGCTCCTGCCCTCCATACTATTGCTTCATATCCCAACAAAAGACTATGTAGGTGAACAAAATCAAAGGAGAGGATTTGTAAAGCTAAAAAGGTCTCAAAGGGTCTATTTGTACTAGCAATAGAGACTACGTCCATGCAGAGAATAAAGTGACACTTGTCACTAAAGAAAAATCCTAACACTCGAATCAAGAGAACGCTCATATTTAAGGAGGATTTACACGAACAAGCTAGTGCATTGAGTGTATGGGATATACTTGTCAAAGAGGAAGATCAAGCGTTTTTGCTAAAGAACGTAATGTTATTACATTACAAGAAGGTAGACAAACATTTTTTTGGCACCAAACTCTTCTCAAGTGCTCGAAGGAAAATGATCATGCCACTGGCACATCAGTGAAGAATATTCTCCAATTTTAGGATATCAACAACCAAAGTCATTAAGGATTCTTCATCATTGAATTTATTATCTCGTCGTCTGAGCAAAAAGAGCTGAGTTATAGTATGTCAATAAGGTTTTAGAGTCTTTAATGATCAAGGCAACCAAAGTCAAGGGAAGAGACTAGAAGAAGCAAGATTTGGAATGCATTAAAGATAGAGCGCTTCCATTAGAGGATATGTCCATAGCATCCATGATGTCTACATAAATTCTACAGTCTAAGCTTCTCTGAAATCAATACCAAACTTGCTCGAAGAAAGGTAAAATCATTTCCATTTATATGTGCTTTCTTTCCTTGGAGTTATAAGGTTTAAATTAAAGGAATTTATTTACATTGAAAGCCATACATCAAGTGGAATATTTTATCAAATGGATCAAATATTTGCAATATGAAACCTAGGAGTAATAAGGTTTTCTACGTGGATAAATATTGAATATTTGCAAATATTATTGTGATCTAATTTATCCAAAAATTAGGGAGTCATAAGGGCTACTACATCAAATAAATTAATTGGAAAATTAGATACACTTAACCTAATTTCCAAAGGGTTATTTATAAAGATAGTTTTTTCATAGGTTGGATATTCATAATATTATTGTCTCAAACTTCTCAAAAGGAGATAAAAGATCCAATATTATAACCTCTTTAAAATTTGGGAACAATGCTTGGTTTAATAGGATAAATAATGGATAATAGGAATTGATTTTGATATTCTACAAAACTTTACAAAATCAATCAAATATTGAACTATAATTCTACAAAAGCACTATATCTTATCCATAGCATGCTAGGGAGTCATAATATATTCTACAAAACTTGGTAATATCAACATCTATACATTGCCCCTATTTGGGTTCATCTCCTGAGTCTACCTGCCCAGTTCTTTAATGAATATTGGTTGTAGGACATAGCCATAGGGGACCTGATCTCCATTGACCATGTGACCTTGGCTAGGACAAGGATGACTCATGCATGAATCTATGTAAATGTTAATTTGGATAATGAATTTCCAAGGTTTGTGGAGCTAGAGTATGGAGAATACTATCGAAAATAGATGGTAGAATACGAGAACAGACCAAAATTTTGTGCAGAATACAAAAATCAAGGACATCTATGCAATCACTGCCCTAACCTCGCAATGAATAGAGAAAATTAGAAGCATGGAATGCTAGAAAAAGGAAATTTGAGGAGTTTCCCTAGCAAAGGTGATTTCAATCAGGCAAACTATGTCTACCAGAAAAAGAAAAGAGAGGGTGTAGGGTCCCAACAAGACAAAGGAAAATAACAGGTTGTTGGCAACCAAAATACTCAGGTAAGTTCCAATCCTCTAGTTTCAAATAAATTTTCAATTCTATCCAATATGGGAGTAGGAGGATTATCAAAAGATATGGAATCCAAGAACCTTCAGGATAACCTTTCTAAATCTCTATAATCCCCATCCAAGTCAATATCCTCAAACCCTAACGTTGAAATTATTGTAAGCCTCGTGGGCATCACAAAGCCAAATCCTAATGCCCGATCTCTAGAATCCTCATCCAATTCAGGATCCTTAAACCCCAATTATGAAAATACTTCAAGCCTAGTGGGCATCCCAAAGCCAAAACCTAATGCTAAAGAACTTAGGAAGAAAGTTGAGGCATTGGAAAATAAAAAATCTCATCTCCCTAACAACTAGAAGCCAGGTGAATCCTATTGAGGGTCCGTCCCACAGACCAGGGGAATATAGGAAAAAAGGAGAAGATTTGGATGTAGGGGTGGAGATATGTGAAACTATTCAGACTAAGGAATATGGTAGTCTAGTTCTGCAACAAATTGCCTCCCCCCAGTTTAGTCCTAAATAAACCAAGAGCACTGTGAAGTCTCCTATAGATTTTTGCAGTGAAAAAAGAAGAGGAAGAATATCAAATGTTGAGCATCAAAAAATTAAAACTGATAATGACATTGCCAATGGAAAATAGAGAACCTTGTTTCAACAGGTTATTCTAGGTTTTGAATACAACAAATTAGGAAAACCCCCTTAAGGGAGGGGGAGAGGAAGAAATCCCAAACAATCTAAATGAAGTTCCTCTCATGAAACGTGAGAGGCCTCAATGGCCTACCCAAACATAGGGAAATCAGTGCAATAAGAAATCAAGTGAATCCAACTATTATCATGTTGCAAGAAACAAAAACTGATGAGATTCAGTCAAAAAAAGTAGCAAAAAAAATCTAGAATCAAGGGGAGATGGTTTGCAAATTAGCCAGAGGAGTGTCTAGAGGCCTTATGACTTTGTGGGATCCTCGGATATTAGAAGGCACCATTATTCAGAAATATGTCAGGGTTCTTAGTGTTTTATTTAAGGAAATAAACAACAACAGGTCGTGGATCCTTTCAAATATGTATACCCCAACTTCAATTCAAGTGAGTGCTCTACTGTGGGAGTACTTAGGCAATCTGAGTGAAATCTTCCATAATGTCCCCTAGATTTTGGTTGATTATTTTAACACTCCTCTTTACCCTTCAGACAAAAAGGGTGGAAATGAACCACCTATCAAGAGCATGGATGAGTTCAATGACTTTGTGAACTTCAACATGTTGATGGATGTAAAACTTAGAGGAGTGAATTATAACTGGAGCAATCGACGGATAGTGTGTCATCTCATTCAAGAAAGGTTTGACAGGTTTTTTCTATCAAAGGATGCTACAACTCTGTTCGGTGATTATACCCTGCAATCCCTTCCTAAAATTGCCTCTGATCATAATCCCATTTTTTTGGAGATCCCTAACTCTCTATCCTTCAATAAACCTTTCAAATTTCAATCTATGTGGATCAAACATTCTAGTTTTAGAGATAACTTAATTCAGTGGTGGCAGCAGTCTGTCAAGGATAATGCAACTTTTAAACTTGCTGGAAAATTAAATTTTGTTAAGGAAAAGCTTGGAACTTGGAACAAAGAGGTCTTTGGGAACCTCTTTGAAAATAAAAAATAGGTTGTTGAAAGTTTGAAGATAATTAATCAGAGGATTCAACATGGTGATTCTGATGAAACTACTAGGCAAGAGGAACGGACAAAACTAGTAGAGTTTCATAACATTTTGACCTGTGAGGAAATATATTGGAGGCAAAAATCAAGGGCTCTTTGGTTGAAATATGGAGATTCAAATTCCAAGTTTTTTCACGTCACCATGCTTAGAAACAGAAGCAATAACAAGATAAAACTTTTAAAAAAATCATATGGTTCTATTACTCATGACTTAACATAAATAAAAAAGGAGGCAATAACTTATTTCAATTCTATCATTGGTCAGGAATCGTAGTACAATGAGGAGGCCAAAGATATTCTCTTGCAATCCATTCCTAGCATAATAAATGAGGATATAAACCTTAAGCTTCTAGCTCCCTTTTATGATGAGGAAATTAAGGAAGCCTTGTTTAGCATGGAGCTAGATAAAGCCCCGGGACCCGATGGCTTTCCCCCTCGTTTCTATCAAGATTTTTAGGACATCGTAAGTGAGGATGTAATTTCTATTGTTAGAGAATTCCAATCAAGCAATCATATTCCAAAAGGTCTCAACTCTACTTTTATTTCTCTAATTCCTAAGAAGCAAACCCTTGAATCTATGGTTGACTTCAGGCCAATCAGTCTGTGCAATGTTTCTTACAAGATCCTAACTAAATCCATTGCAAATAGAATGAGAGATGTTCTACCCCGCATCATAGATCCATGCCAGGGAAGCTCTGTCCAGGGTAGGTCAATCTTGGATGGAGTTATCACAGTTCATGAAGCTCTGCACTCTCCTCATAAGACTAACATGTCTATTTTTGCCCTCAAACTTGATATGAACAAAGCATTTGATAGGCTAAATTAGGACTTTCTGATTGTTGTCCTCCTTAAGTTTGGTTTTCACCACCAATGGGTTAATTTTATCAAAAAATGTATTTCTAAAGCATGGTTCTCGATTCTGGTTAATGGAACGACTGTTGGTTACTTTCAAAGTCGTAGAGGAATTTGGCAGGGGGACCCTATCAGCCCCATGTTATTCATTATTATGGCAGAAGCTTTAGGTAGAACCATAAAAAATGCTTGCAATTCAAGGCTAATATCAAAAATCAAGGTAACATCTCTCACTAGGTTTGTTTCTTACTAACAATTCATCAATGATATCCTTCTATTGACTAAGGCGTTGGTGGTTGAGGCTAAAAGAATTAAATACATCCTGCAACTCTACGAGGACGTTGCTGGTCAGAAAGTTAATTTCAATAAAATCAAGTTATATTTATTGAACACCCCCATTCAGAGGTAAGGAAGGATTGCAAAAATTTTAGGGTGTGATATAGCAAACCTCCCCACTTCGTATCTTGGTCTCCCTCTTTTCATTGGTTCTCCGAGAGAGTCAATGTGGAATAGGGTTATTGAAAGAATTCAAAAAAAACTTGTTGGATGGAAAAGTCATCTTCTATCTCAAGCAAGAAAGATGACCCTCACTAAGGCCTCTCTTCAGAGCATTCCAGTCTATTTCCTCTCCATTTTCAAAGCCCTTGTGAAGGTTTTCTAGAAATTTGAGAAACTCCAAAAAGAATTTGTATGGACTGGATCAGAGGAGAAAAAAAGGATACACCTTGTAAGATGGACCAAAGTGTGCAGACCCAGGGAAAATGGGGGCTTAGGTCTAAGGAGAATTGCTCATATGAATTTAGCTTTACTAGCTAAGGTGCATGGTGCCTCATTTCTAGTGAAGAAAATGAATGGACAGCTATCATCAAATGAAAGTATCTTCAAAATATAGAATTTCTAAGTGACTCGGTTCCAATCAGAGGTTCTGCTTTCTGGAAAGCAATTCTCAATTGTAAGGAAATCATCAAAAAAGGTTTAAGATGGGTTTTAGGCAATGGTGAGAGGATAAATTGCTAGAATGACAAGTGGGCTAAGGACGAACCACTGACGCAATATCCTAACTTAGCCCGAATCAAATATATCACGAAAGAACTCATTGGCAAAAAAGTCTCTGATTATATGGTTGAGGACAGAGGCAGAATGAAGTGGAAACAAATAAGGATTCAGGGATTTCAAGTGAAATAAAATGATATTTGTAACATTCTCGGGCAACAATTTATCCCCATGAGACCCAAGGAAGATCAAGTGACCTGGGCTCCTACGGAAAACGTGCAGTTCACTGTTAAATCAGCTTACAAGTTTTTGCTTGATGACAAGGATTTTGTCCTCCAAAAGGACTTAGTTTGGATAAAAAAATTAATTCCAAAAATTGCAGTCTTTTCATGGTTGGTTATCCAAGGAAGAATTCTAACCATTGATAATATGATGCATAAAGTTATTTGTATCACTAATCGTTGTTATTTGTGCAGGGCTAATTGGGAGACCATTTATCACATTTTCCTTGAGTGCCCTTTTTCCTTGACTATCCTCAGTGGGGTTTTTCAGGCCTTCAATATTTCCTGTATTAAACCAACCATAATACTTGATTTGTTCGTCCAGTGGCCTTACCCCTTTTCAAGCCAAAGACTTAGATACATGTGGAAAATTTGTCTCAACCACTATCTTTGGCAGGTGTGGTTAGAAAGGAACCATATAGTCTTTAATGAGTCTATCCATGATAATAAAACTATCATTGCCAAGATCCTATCCTTTGCCAACGAGAAATTGAACCTTATCCCTTTTGATAGTCGTAAACCTCATCTGTAGGAGACCACAATTGCTCAATATTTAAGCTTAACCTTGTTAGATGAGTCTATGCCTAGGGTAGTCAACCCTAGAGCCAATTTTAAGTGGTCCCCACCTCCTACGGGTTGGTTTAAGATTAATTTTGATGGAGCGGCTAAGGATAATCCTGGTAGAGTAGGCATTGATGACATTGTGTGAGATCATAATGGGAATATGATGTTTGCATTTTCTTAATATTTGGGAACAAGGACAAACAACGAAGCTTGAGCTAGAGCTATGTGGAGAGGCCTTCAAATGACTCAAGACTTAGAAGGCAATTTGATTGTAGAAAGAGACTATGCATGTTATAAATCCAATCAATAATTGGAAAACACCTCCTTGGAGGATTAAAACAATTTTTGAAGAGGCTAGGATCCTTTTCCAGGGAAGACAGGACAGAAAATCCCAACATGTCTTTCGGGAAGCTAACAAAGTTGTTGATAAGCTAGCCAATTTGGGTGTCGATGGTGATAGACTTTTCAAATGGGAACACGATATCCCGAGCAAAGTAGAGGAGCTTATTCAACAAGAATGCCAAGAATGATAGTTGAATTTACCAACAAGGAAGGCACTGTAAGTTCGAAGGCTATGAGTATTCCCATATCTTTTTTGAAATGGACTCACAATAAAAATTATTCGAGTTGTCAGTCTTGGTGGATGTTGCTTGGAAATACCACAAAGACTAATGGGGACAATCACATGTCAGATAACATGGCTCCTAGTCATCTTAGTAATTTGAGGTTGGTTGATAATCACAAGGCAGGAAAGAAACGACAATATAAGACTTCAAACTAGAGCCACGTGGACCACCAGATAGCCACTGCCATAATTTATGCCAGCAGGTTCACTTCTCCAAGGCTGATTGGCCAAGACGGGATGTGGTCCCAAAGCATGTAATATATGAAAGAAAGCAATTACCAAATAATTATTAAAAGTAACTATCAATACAGAGCTTGTGGGAGTTTTTTTCAGTGCTCTACTATGTGTGTCTGCAGCTTTTTGTTTCTCCACTATTTCAAGGAAGGGATCCGTGTCTGTTTCTTTTTTGTAATTATGATGCAGGTGTGTTTTCTCGGGGTATACCCAAAATGTTGTATGGGAAGTTTCTTTTTGATAACAGACTATGTGCCTTACTATATGCAATGGCTTTTACGACATGTAGATTTTACATATATAGGATCCTTAGTAAGGACATGTTCATCAACAACCCTGGGCTAATTTTTGTAAAAGGTTTTGGATCAACCTGTAAAACCCGGTATTAATGCTATAGTATCTTATCTACCAAAAAAAAGCATCTATCATAGATTATCAAGTTACAAAATATAAGTTTTTCTCATAGCCTAAAAATCCTTAGGAGTACATACTCGCATTACTTGGGAGACATAAGGTAGTCTACAAAACAAGGATTATTAAAGGTTTTATCAAATCAAGCTTATATTAATTAGTATTTTATACACACTGAGTAGGGAGCCATAAGGTAGTCTACTCTATCCCAAGAAATACAAGTAATACAAATGTCTACTAGCATTCTAAGCAACACTCTTAAAAGTGGAATAAGGAAGATCCCAACATGGATTAAAAACATGATGGACTACAATGATGAAAAAGGTAAAGAAAAGGAAGAACCATTATAATATGAAATAAGTTCTGAAATTAAAAGCCATATAAAGGAAGATTCATCTAATGAATCTAATATCAAAGGGGATGCAAGACAAAAAAAAAGTTGATCAACAAGTTTTTATTCAAAAAGGAAAATATGGAATAGCTTCAATTGTGCACATATGGTTAGAAGATATTATTAAGGAAATAGACAAACATGATGTTCCTAAAATAGAATTCAAAGCTATCAAATCATCTCTATTGTGCACTTATTGCAATCAATATGGTCATGAAGAGTCAACTGGTTGGAGTTTCCATCCTTGCAAATACTGTGATGGAATAAATCACTCATCTTTTTCCTATCATTTCAAAATGAGAGAATATTACTACAAATAATAAATTGTTATCTTCAAGAAATTATTTTATATGGATCTACTAACAATGATATCAGGGTTGATACTTATGAAGAGTAGAAAAATAGGTCTTACATAGGTACAAAAGAAATGATAACCTATTCACTCATGACATGCAAAATCATGAGAACAATTATTCACCAAGAACACCTAACATCAAAGGACACCGAACTCAAGAAGATGAGAGGACAAGTGCACCATGCTCTACTCAATCATCAACATTCAGAGTCAAATGAATACACTCACAAAGAGAACAATAAAAGTGGTTGGATAGAAGACAAGGATGATGAGTTTGAATAAGTCGAAGATCATTAGCTAGAAGAATATCCACATTGAAGACTAAAGTTTTCAATATCCAAATAATGTAATACAGGGGGGTGTTAGAAATAGACTATATTACATCATTTGGATCATGTAAATGTACATATCTTGGTACATAGTTAGGACATTAGATTACTTTAGGGGGAAGTTATCTAGTTACTTTATACAATGTAATAACTGCACAAGTGTCACAGTGCAAGTTGTATATGTGCAAGTTGTCCCTTGCACATCTAGGTAGAGTGTTGGCCAAGGAAACTATTTCCTATTTAAAGGACCATATATAGCACAACATAGAATATCATAGAATAGCAGAGCATAGCATAATACTGGGAAGTAGTGTAGACCAGTGTGGCATGATGTAGCAATGTGATGTATTGTGATGGGGTGTAATATGCTCAATACCCATTCTTGAGTTATAACTATATTCATGGAGTGTTCATTTTCTCCATGAATACTTTTGTAAACATCTCCATCATTTCTATTTATAGTGTATTTTCAGTCATCTCGTAGATTTACTTTATTTCATATTATTCTGCATCTTGTGATTGTTATCTCCCATTACATGCTGCATCAAAATCTAACATTGGCAAAGTTCAATTCTTAAAACTTAGAGATATTCTTGTGAGATCTCTCATCATCAAGGGGGAGAATGTTGGAAATATGATGTTGAGTAAAAAATATAGCTATTTATATTCTCTATCATGTTAGTTAGGTAGTGGAATTTGTAACTAAATATTTTAGTCATGCATATTCTCTATTATGTTAGTTAGGTAGTGGAATTTATGACTAAAGACTGTAGTTATGAATGTTATCTATCATATCAGTTAGGTAGTGGAATTTGGAACTAAAGGGAAGTAAAAAAATTTGTAGCTATGCTTATTCACCAAAAAATGTTGTAATGACTAATGGTGTGTGTTTGGATGAAAAGAAAACATTTTTTCTTTTGGGTGTGTAAAATTTGTTTATGTTGTAAATTAGAGGATATTTCATAATATACTATTGCACAACTATAATGTATACCTCATCTAGTCTCATAATCTATGTTTGGTACTTGTCCTTTGTGTTATCATCCTAGGTCATGTTGGTATGGATCATTATTAGAATATTGATAAGTCAAGATTTAAAATTCCTCAATTTGAGTACAAAGTAAATTGAAGGGTATCATTTTGACGATTCTTGATTTTGGTTTTGTTTAGAGTTTTGTGTCCCTAATTATAATGATAAATGTGTGCTTAAACCTAGGGCTAGAATTTTATGTCAAAGAGTAGAATATGGAACAAAATCCACAAGGCTAATAATTGAGTACCTATATTTGCAACAAATTACCTATATCACCATCATGTTTATTTATAACATTAATGGAAGACCTTGGAATGTTAAAATGATCTAGTTGATGTATCAACATAGTTATAAATGAAATTTGGCTATGAAAACCTAAAAATAAAAATTACTATTTTTAGAAAATATTTTTTTGTGTGTTTTTGAGAGCTTCGAGTGTTTTCCATGTAGTCAATGGCGACATGTTTATCACAATGTTACCTGTAAAATTTGTTGTTATCCCTCGAAGTATCTAATGCTTCTTGAGTGGATCAAAATAGAATTCCAAACACAAAGTTATGCCCTTGACAGTTTGGTTTGGATTAAACAAATAGGCTTTTACGTATTTTCTAGCATAAAACTATGCCCCAAAATGATCACATGCCTAGAAAATTTGTCCACTAATGGTCCTCATTGCATCAACTTATGACATCATGTACATAAATTATTTCTTTATCTAATTTTTGTGAACCTTTCCCCTTGGTGACCAAGTTATCCCCTCCCCCTTGAAAAGCAATAGTCTCCACTGCATCAGCTTTTGACATCATGTGTAAAACTTATTTCTTTATCTAATTTTTGTGAGCCATTCCCCTTGGTGACCAAGTTATCTTTCCTTGACTACTTTGTACATATGAATGAACTACCTTCTAGTGGTCTTAGCATATTTATCAATAATTTGATTCTAAGCAACC
The DNA here is from genome assembly GCA_028583015.1 of Wollemia nobilis. Lineage (NCBI taxonomy): Eukaryota > Viridiplantae > Streptophyta > Pinopsida > Araucariales > Araucariaceae > Wollemia > Wollemia nobilis. The sequence continues at coordinate 1,319,567 of JAQPPZ010016932.1, forward strand.
AAAAATTAATTATAATAATAATAATTTGATCCTCCTTTATTTGAGTCAAACTATACAGATTGAGCTCTTCAATGTCCAACTATTTAATTATCGTAAAAGTGCTTAATAAAGGTGGATGATAGAACCTGAGAAGTTTAACGTTGAAGATTAAATGCAAACCAAAACAAAATGAAAGATTTAATTCAAAAACATTCTCTTATTTCCTTAGTAACGATAAATAATCCAAAACTAAAAAGTTTAGTCTTCCTATACAATCCAATAAATCTCGAAATATAATATTCTCACCCATAAATAAAATTACAAAGTTTAATAAACCAAGTTATCCCCTCCCCCTTGAAAAGCAATAGTCTCCATTGCATTAGCTTTTGACATCATGTGTAAAACTTATTTCTTTATCTAATTTTTGTGAGCCATTCCCCTTGGTGACCAAGTTATCTTTCCTTGACTACTTTGTACATATGAATGAACTACCTTCTAGTGGTCTTAGCATATTTATCAATAATTTGATTCTAAGCAACCAAAAATTAATTATAATAATAATAATTTGATCCTCCTTTATTTGAGTCAAACTATACAGATTGAGCTCTTCAATGTCCAACTATTTAATTATCGTAAAAGTGCTTAATAAAGGTGGATGATAGAACTTGAGAAGTTTAACATTGAAGATTAAATGCAAACCAAAACAAAACGAAAGATTTAATTCAAAAACATTCTCTTATTTCCTTAGTAACGATAAATAATCCAAAACTAAAAATTTCAGTCTTCCTATACAATCCAATAAATCTCGAAATATAATATTCTCACTGATGCAGGAGCATCCGGCGACAGTAGAGCAATCTTGCATCTTCCAAAAAATTTTCCAGATTTTCTAAGTACTTTGCATTTTGTTTTATTTATTTTCAGTTTGGGGGAAGTTTTGTAAGGCAAGGGGGAAGGGGTCGCGAAATCGCGACCTCAAAAGCTGCAACGTAACATTGGCAAGTTTCGTCGCGATATCGCGACAGTATTTCAAAGCAAAGGCGGAGGGGGAAGTGTCGTCGCGATATCGCGACAGGTCGCGATATCGCGACCTGTCGCGATGTCACGGCCAGTTAAAGGCCGACACGTGGCTTGTCATCCGATAGCTGCAAGAGTTAAAGAAAGATAGAGAACAAGGCAAGGCAAAAGGGGGAGTGCCGTCGCGATATCGCGATAGGTCACGATATCGCGACCTGTCGTGATATCGCGGCCAGTTAAAGGCCGACACGTGGCTTGTCATCCGATAGCTGCAAAAGTTAAAGAAAGGTAGAGAACAAGGCGAAGGCAAAGGGGGGGGGGTCACGAAATCGCAACATGTCACGAAATCGTGACCCCAAAGGGCTTCAACAAAGAAGAGGCGCATTTGGTCGCGATATCGCGACATGTCACGATTTCGTGACCTGTCGCGATATCGCGGCCAAGTGAAGACAAGGCCAAAAGTGAATAAGCGGACGGCCGGGCAAGGCCGAATTTGACACGTGGACAGCCACGTGTATCATGACAATTGTGAAGGGCACGTGTATCAAATATATTGCGACAAGGAGAAGGCATGGCCAGATTTACACGCGGTCGGCTACGTGTATGAAAACAAAGATGAGGGTCACGTAAATTGATAAGGGAGGTGTCGGCCACGCATTTTTTTTTTTTTATTATTTCCGGCAACACAGCAATTACAGGTGATGGCTTTATGGAGGAGACAGCAGTGCAGAGGACAGTCAGAACAAAGTGGCCGGTGCAGGTTAAGGGAGGCCATCAATGCAAGCGTCATGGTGGATCGGCAGTTGCCCATTTATGGCAAAAATTTTGAAAAACTCGGTCGGAGGGAAAACGAACTGGAGATTTTGTTAGGCGGGGCATTAATTGCCTAGAGGATCGAGGCCTCGATAAAAACTTGAAAAAAATGTAAGGGAGGGATGGTGAGTTCGGGATTGAGGGGGAAAGTTGTAGGCCTGGAAATGGTGTTGTAAAATCGTATTAAGCAATTTACTAGAAAATTATTGTGAAGTTTGTTGTGTGAATCCCGGCTTGCCATCAAGTGGTATCAGAGCGGGAGCTCCTGAGCGTGTAACAGATCGCCGAAAGAGAGGCAGTTACACCAGGATCTGTGGAAGGATTTGTGAGGGAAGAAAGAAAAATGCCTCCACGAAGAAATCATGGTGGAGTAGGAAATGTGGTGCCGGCCGAAGACTTCCGAGCCTTGCAGAGACAAGTTCAAGCCCTGCAAGAAGAGTTACGCAGAAGGCACGAGCCCGGAAGGGATGAGGGAAGTGAAGACGAAGTTGAAGAAGAAGACCAATCTGAGGAAGAGGAAGAGGCTGTGGATCCTGCACAAGCCAGGTTGTACAAAGCCATCTCACAGATTGGAAAGCAACCAAAAATGGAGGTTTCTACATACTCGGGAAACCTAAATCCAGAAGAGGTGATTGATTGGATAAATGACTTAGAAGAATATTTTGAATATGAGGAGGTTGAAGACCCTAATCGGGTCAGATTTGCTAAGACCAAGTTGAAGGGTCATGCCAGTATTTGGTGGAGGGGAATACAGCTGGAGAGGAATAGAAGAGGGAAGGAGAGAATAACAAGATGGGATAGAATGGTGGAAAAGCTGAAAAGACAGTTTATTCCGACAGATTACGAGTTGGATCTGCTAAGAAAAATGCAGAGTTTGAGACAGACAAACAAAACTGTCCAAGAATACACTGAGGAGTTTTACAAGATCTCTATTAGAACTGGGCATTTAGAGGCAAACAAAGAAAAGGTAGCCCGTTATATCAATGGGTTGAGGCTCGGTATCCAGGAAGAGCTGAGCCTAGTTCGGGTAAGCACCATTGAGGATGCTTACCAGCTTGCCTTAAAGGTGGAAGAAAAACTGAATAGGCGGTTTGAAGGCAAGCAAAGAGGAAGGGGCCATGGTGGAAGAACTGGTGGGAGAACCAATGGAGAAAAATATAAAGACCCAAAGAAGACTGGTGAAGCCAGTAGTAACCAGGATCAAAGGGAAGAGGATGTTTATCAACCCCGAGATCATAATAGCTACCCAAGAGGACGGGGTGGATCTGGACGAGGGTTTGGAAGAGGAGTATTTCGTGGGACATGTTTCCACTGTGGTGAAGAAGGACATCGAGCATTCGAGTGTCCACAACATCGGGAAAGAACAAACAAGAGGCCTGAGGGTCCAGCCAGAGCTGCTATGGTAGAGGAAGATGCTGAATCTGAACATTCGAAAGAAGCGGAGAGAGGGGAAGCAATGATCGTAAGAAGAGTCCTATTGAATGAGGAGAAGGACACAGATCAGAGAAGAAGTTTATTCCGCACAAGGTGTAAATGCACGGGCAAGGTTTGCAATATTATTATTGATAATGGTAGCACGGATAACCTGGTTTCAGAAGAAATGGTTACCAAGTTACAATTAGAGAGGAAGAAGCACCCGCATCCATATCGGGTCGCATGGTTACAGAAGGACCATAGAGCTTTGGTCAATGAGCAGTGCTCCATTAAATTTAATATTGGAAATTATTGTGATGAGGTCCTGTGCGACATCCTACCTATGGATGCTTGCCATATGTTGCTGGGAAGGCCCTGGCAGTTCGACCGGAGTGCAAGGCATGACGGCCGTGCCAACACCTACTCATTGACAAAGAATGGTGTACGCCATAAGCTGAAACCCATGAAGGAGGCGGATGAAAAGGTGTGTAACAGCTCCAAAATCTGTCTAGTTGAAGGGAGAAAATTTTTGGACGGTTTGAAGCATGAACATTTGTGTTATGCAATAATTCCTAGAATTAGGGAGGAGGAATGCAAAGATACCCCGACATAAGTCCTAGATCTGTTGGAAGAATTTCCAGATATTGTATCAGATAATGTGCCTGAGGGTTTACCCCTAGTAAGGAAGATCAGCCACCATATAGATTTGGTGCCAGGATCAAGCTTGCCAAATAAAGCTGCACATAGAATGACACCTATAGAAACTGAGGAGTTAAACAGACAGGTCCAGGAGTTGCTGGAGAAAGGATTGATTAGAGAGAGTCTTAGCCCATGTGCAGTGCTTGCAGTACTAGCACCCAAGAAGGATGGAGAGTGGAGAATGTGCACAGACTCTCGGGCAATCAACAAAATCACTATCAAATACAGATTCCCATTGCCAAGGATGGATGATATCATGGACTGTTTAAGTGGAGCTGAGTACTTCACGAAGATTGACCTGAAAAGTGGTTATCATCAGATCCGTATCCGAGAAGGAGATGAGTGGAAGACAGCCTTCAAGACAAGAGAGGGCTTGTATGAGTGGTTGGTCATGCCATTTGGGCTGTCCAATGCACCAAGTACCTTCATGCGGCTGATGAATGAAGTACTGAAAGAGTTTCTGGGAAAGTTTGTCATTGTTTATTTAGATGATATATTAATATTCAGCAGAACCCTGGAGGAACACCTGATGCATATCAGGAGGGTTTTTGAAAAGCTGCGGGAGGAGCAGTTATTAATAAATCTAAAAAAGTGTAATTTTGTCAAGAAAGAGTTAGTATACCTGGGGTTTGTAATCTCAGCAGAAGGTCTAAAAATGGACCCAGAGAAGGTGAGAGCCATCATCGAATGGCCTACCCCAAGAAGCACAATAGAAGTAAGATCATTTCATGGTCTAGCCAGCTTTTACAGGAAGTTCATAAAGAACTTCAGCAGTATTTGTGCACCTCTCACAGAAACAATGAGAGGGGATAAAAAAGAGTTCAAGTGGACATTAGGGGCTGAGAGGAGCTTTGATGCATTAAAGAAAAAGGTCACAGAACAGCCTGTTTTGGCACTCCTAGACTTTAACAAGGTATTTCAGGTGGACTGTGATGCCAGTGGCAGTGCAATAGGGGCTGTACTAAGTCAGGAAGGCAGACCTATTGCTTATTTCAGTGAGAAGCTAAATGATGCTCAAAAAAGTATTCAGTTTATGACCAAGAATTTTATGCTATAGTTCAAGCTCTGAAGAAGTGGAGACATTATTTATTTCCAAAGGAGTTTGTTCTATTTACTGATCATCAAGCTTTACAAGACATTAACAAACAAACAAAATTGAACCAAAGGCACATGAAGTGGGTGGAGTTCCTTCAAAGCTATACCTTTGTACTGAAGCACAGAAGCGGGAAATCAAACAGAGTTGCAGATGCCTTGAGTAGAAGGCAGAATTTACTGATTGAAATGACAGTGGAAGTAGTGGGATTTGAAGAACTGAAGGGTTTGTACCCTGAAGATCCAGATTTTGTGGAAGCCTGGGCGGCTTGCTTAACACCTGTTACTGTGGACAGGACAAGATGGTTGGATTTTCTAATCCAAGACGGAATGTTGTTCAGAGGAAGTAAATTATGCATTCCAAGGAGTTCCATGCGGGAAAACTTAGTCAAGGAGAAACACAACTGGGGACTGGCCGGACATTTTGGCCGGGATAAGACAGCTTGCCCCGGTGAGTGAAAATTACTATTGGCCGCAACTACAAGCAAGATGTGAAAAAGTTTGTACAGAGTTGTAGAGTATGCCAGATGGTAAAGGGCAGTAAGACAAAACACGGGATTGTATCAGCCGTTACCAGTACTTGAGCGGCCATGGGAGGACGTCAGCATGGACTTCGTCCTCGGATTACCAAGAACACAGAGGGGAAATGACTCTGTATTTGTAGTAGTTGACAGATTTTCCAAGATGGCACACTTTATCCCATGCCATAAAACAAGTGATGCAGTCCACATTGCAGGGTTATTCTTCAAGGAAGTGGTACGACTTCACGGTCTACCGAAGAGCATCGTTTCTGACAGAGATACAAAATTTGTTGGTTATTTTTGGAGAACTTTGTGGAAGAAGTTGAAGACAGATCTGAAGTTCAGTTCTGCATACCACCCACAGACTGATGGACAGACAGAGGTGGTAAATAGAAGCCTGGGTAATTTACTGAGATGCTTGATAGCAGATCAACCCAAGGGATGGGATTTAGTTTTGCCGTAGGCAGAATTTGCGTATAACAGTTCAGTCAATAAGAGCACAAATAAATCTCCGTTCCAGATAATATATGGAAACAGCCCAAGAAATGTGTCTGAACTGAGAAAGTTGGATAAGAGAGAAAAGTGCAAGGCCGAAGCGTAAGAATTTGCGGAACATATGAAAAGTCTCGCATGAAGAAGTAAGGAAACAAATTATAAAAATGAATACTCAATATAAGACAAGGGCAGACCAGAAGCGACGGTTCAAGGAGTTCGAAGTAGGAGATGAGGTCATGGTACATCTCAGGAAGGAGAGATTCCCTGCCAAGACTTATAACAAATTGAAGATGAAGAAGTTTGGGCCATGCAAAATACTGGGAAAACGGGAGTCAAGAAATGCGTATGAAGTGGAATTGCCAAGTTGGCTTGACATTTCACCTATTTTTAATATTTCAGATTTAGTGGAATATCATGAGGGAGAGAGTACAGAGTTACCAAGTACAGAATTATGGCAAATTCTAGCATCTACTCCAACCACAGACGAGGTCGAGGAAATATTAGACACTCGTGAAGGCAGAAGCACCAGAAACAAACAATATTTTGAATATTTGATAAAGTGGAAGGGCAGACTCGTTGAAGATGCAACTTGGTTGTCAAAAATGGAGGTTGACCGCCTGGGTCTTCCCCTAACAAAACAGAAGTGAGGATCACTTTTAATTTACCTCGGGTGTCTGATGCAGGAGCATCCGACGACAGTAGAGCAATCTTGCATCTTCCAAAAATTTTCCAGATTTTCTAAGTACTTTGCATTTTGTTTTATTTATTTTTAGCTTGGGGGGAAGTTTTGTAAGGCAAGGGGGAAGGGGTCACGAAATCGCGACCTCAAAAGCTGCAACGTAACATTGGCAAGTTTCATCGCGATATCGCGACGTCGCGATATCGCGACAGTATTTCAAAGCAAAGGCGGAGGGGGAGTGCCGTCGTGATATCGCGACAGTCGTGATATCGCGACCGTCGCGATATCGCGGCCGTTTAAGGCCGACACGTGGCTTGTCATCCGATAGCTGCAAGAGTTAAAGAAAGATAGAGAACAAGGCAAGGCAAAAGGGGGAGTGCCATCGCGATATCGCGGCCAGTTAAAGGCCGACACGTGGCTTGTCATCCGATAGCTGCAAAAGTTAAAGAAAGGTAGAGAACAAGGCGAAGGCAGGGGGGGTCACGAAATCGTGACATGTCACGATTTCGTGACATGTCATGAAATCGCGACCCCAAAGGGCTTCAGCAAAGAAGAGGCGCATTTGGTCGCGATATCGCGACATGTCACGATTTCGTGACCTGTCGCGATATCGCGGCCAGGTGAAGACAAGGCCAAAAGTGAATAAGCGGACGGCCGGGCAAGGCCAAATTTGACACGTGGACAGCCACGTGTATCATGACAGTTGTGAAGGGCACGTGTATCAAATATATTGCGACAAGGAGAAGGCATGGCCAGATTTACACGCGGTCGGCTACGTGTATGAAAACAAAGATGAGGGTCACGTAAATTGATAAGGGAGGTGTCGGCCACGCATTTTTTTTTTTATTATTTCTGGCAACACAGCAATTACAGGTGATGGCTTTATGGAGGAGACAGCAGTGCAGAGGACAGTCAGAACAAAGCGGCCGGTGCAGGTTAAGGGAGGCCATCAATGCAAGCGTCATGGTGGATCGGGCAGTTGCCCATTTATGGCAAAAATTTTGAAAAACTCGATCGGAGGGAAAACGAACTGGAGATTTTGTTAGGCGGGGCATTAATTGCCTAGAGGATCGAGGCCTCGATAAAAACTCGAGAAAAATGTAAGAGAGGGATGGTGAGTTCGGGATTGAGAGGGAAAGTTGTAGGCCTGGAAATGGTACTGTAAAAACTGTATTAAGCAATTTACTGAAAATTAATGTGAAGTTTGTTGTGTGAATCTCGGCTTGCCATCACTCACCCATAAATAAAATTACAAAGTTTAATAAACCAAGTTATCCCCTCCCCCTTGAAAAGCAATAGTCTCCATTGCATCAGCTTTTGACATCATGTGTAAAACTTATTTCTTTATCTAATTTTTGTGAGCCATTCCCCTTGGTGACCAAGTTATCTTTTCTTGACTACTTTGTACATATGAATGAACTACCTTCTAGTGGTCTTAGCATATTTATCAATAATTTGATTCTAAGCAACAAAAAATTAATTATAATAATAATAATTTGATCCTCCTTTATTTGAGTCAAACTATACAGATTGAGCTCTTCAATGTCCAACTATTTAATTATCATAAAAGTGCTTAATAAAGGTGGATGATAGAACTTGAGAAGTTTAACGTTGAAGATTAAATGCAAACCAAAACAAAATGAAATATTTAATTCAAAAACATTCTCTTATTTCCTTAGTAACGATAAATAATCCAAAACTAAAAAGTTTAGTCTTCCTATACAATCCAATAAATCTCGAAATATAATATTCTCACCCATAAATAAAATTACAAAGTTTAATAAACCAAGTTATCCCCTCCCCCTTGAAAAGAAATAGTCTCCATTGCATCGACTTTTGACATCATGTGTAAAACTTATTTCTTTATCTAATTTTTGTGAGCCATTCCCCTTGGTGACCAAGTTATCTTTCCTTGACTACTTTGTACATATGAATGAACTACCTTCTAGTGGTCTTAGCATATTTATCAATAATTTGATTCTAAGCAACCAAAAATTAATTATAATAATAATAATTTGATCCTCCTTTATTTGAGTCAAACTATACAGATTGAGCTCTTCAATGTCCAACTATTTAATTATCGTAAAAGTGCTTAATAAAGGTGGATGATAGAACTTGAGAAGTTTAACGTTGAAGATTAAATGCAAACCAAAACAAAATGAAAGATTTAATTCAAAAACATTCTCTTATTTCCTTAGTAACGATAAATAATCCAAAACTAAAAAGTTCAGTCTTCCTATACAATCCAATAAATCTCGAAATATAATATTCTCACCCATAAATAAAATTACAAAGTTTAATAAACCAAGTTATCCCCTCCCCCTTGAAAAGCAATAGTCTCCATTGCATCAACTTTTGACATCATGTGTAAAACTTATTTCTTTATCAAATTTTTGTGAGCCATTCTCCTTGGTGACCAAGTTATCTTTCCTTGACTACTTTGTACATATGAATGAACTACCTTCTAGTGGTCTTAGCATATTTATCAATAATTTGATTCTAAGCAACCAAAAATTAATTATAATAATAATAATTTGATCCTCCTTTATTTGAGTCAAACTATACAGATTGAGCTCTTCAATGTCCAAATATTTAATTATCGTAAAAGTGCTTAATAAAGGTGGATGATAGAACTTGAGAAGTTTAACGTTGAAGATTAAATGCAAACCAAAACAAAATGAAAGATTTAATTCAAAAACATTCTCTTATTTCCTTAGTAACGATAAATAATCCAAAACTAAAAAGTTCAGTCTTCCTATACAATCCAATAAATCTCGAAATATAATATTCTCACCCATAAATAAAATTACAAAGTTTAATAAACCAAGTTATCCCCTCCCCCTTGAAAAGCAATAGTCTCCATTGCATCAGCTTTTGACATCATGTGTAAAACTTATTTCTTTATCTAATTTTTGTGAGCCATTCCCCTTGGTGACCAAGTTATCTTTCCTTGACTACTTTGTACATATGAATGAACTACCTTCTAGTGGTCTTGGCATATTTATCAATAATTTGATTCTAAGCAACAAAAAATTAATTATAATAATAATAATTTGATCCTCCTTTATTTGAGTCAAACTATACAGATTGAGCTCTTCAATGTCCAACTATTTAATTATCGTAAAAGTGCTTAATAAAGGTGGATGATAGAACTTGAGAAGTTTAACGTTGAAGATTAAATGCAAACCAAAACAAAATGAAAGATTTAATTCAAAAACATTCTCTTATTTCCTTAGTAATGATAAATAATCCAAAACTAAAAAGTTCAGTCTTCCTATACAATCCAATAAATCTCGAAATATAATATTCTCACCCATAAATAAAATTACAAAGTTTAATAAACCAAGTTATCCCCTCCCCCTTGAAAAGCAATAGTCTCCATTGCATCAACTTTTGACATCATGTGTAAAACTTATTTCTTTATCTAATTTTTGTGAGCCATTCCCCTTGGTGTCCAAGTTATCTTTCCTTGACTACTTTGTACATATGAATAAACTACCTTCTAGTGGTCTTGGCATATTTATCAATAATTTGATTCTAAGCAACCAAAAACTAATTATAATAATAATAATAATTTGATCCTCCTTTATTTGAGTCAAACTATATAGATTGAGCTCTTCAATGTCCAACAATTTAATTATCGTAAAAGTGCTTAATAAAGGTGGATGATAGAACTTGAGAAGTTTAACGTTGAAGATTAAATGCAAACCAAAACAAAATGAAATATTTAATTCAAAAACATTCTCTTATTTCCTTAGTAACGATAAATAATCCAAAACTAAAAAGTTCAGTCTTCCTATACAATCCAATAAATCTCAAAATATAATATTCTCACCCATAAATAAAATTACAAAGTTTAATAAACCAAGTTATCCCCTCCCCCTTGAAAAGCAATAGTCTCCATTGCATCAACTTTTGACATCATGTGTAAAACTTATTTCTTTATCTAATTTTTGTGAGCCATTCCCCTTGGTGACCAAGTTATCTTTCCTTGACTACTTTGTACATATGAATGAACTACCTTCTAGTGGTCTTAGCATATTTATCAATAATTTGATTCTAAGCAACCAAAAATTAATTATAATAATAATAATTTGATCCTCCTTTATTTGAGTCAAACTATACAGATTGAGCTCTTCAATGTCCAACTATTTAATTATCGTAAAAGTGCTTAATAAAGGTGGATGATAGAACTTGAGAAGTTTAACGTTGAAGATTAAATGCAAACCAAAACAAAATGAAAGATTTAATTCAAAAACATTCTCTTATTTCCTTAGTAACGATAAATAATCCAAAACTAAAAAGTTCAGTCTTCCTATACAATCCAATAAATCTCGAAATATAATATTCTCACCCATAAATAAAATTAAAAATTACAAAGTTTAATAAACCAAGTTATCCCCTCCCCCTTGAAAAGCAATAGTCTCCATTGCATCAGCTTTTGACATCATGTGTAAAACTTATTTCTTTATCTAATTTTTGTGAGCCATTCCCCTTGGTGACCAAGTTATCTTTCCTTGACTACTTTGTACATATGAATGAACTACCTTCTAGTGGTCTTAGCATATTTATCAATAATTTGATTCTAAGCAACCAAAAATTAATTATAATAATAATAATTTGATCCTCATTTATTTGAGTCAAACTATACAGATTGAGCTCTTCAATGTCCAACTATTTAATTATAGTAAAAGTGCTTAATAAAGGTGGATGATAGAACTTGAGAAGTTTAACGTTGAATATTAAATGCAAACCAAAACAAAATGAAAGATTTAATTCAAAAACATTCTCTTATTTCCTTAGTAACGATAAATAATCCAAAACTAAAAAGTTCAGTCTTCCTATACAATCCAATAAATCTCGAAATATAATATTCTCACCCATAAATAAAATTACAAAGTTTAATAAACCAAGATATCCCCTCCCCCTTGAAAAGAAATAGTCTCCATTGCATCAGCTTTTGACATCATGTTTAAAACTTATTTCTTTATCTAATTTTTGTGAGCCATTCCCCTTGGTGACCAAGTTATCTTTCCTTGACTACTTTGTACATATGAATGAACTACCTTCTAGTGGTCTTAGCTTATTTATCAATAATTTGATTCTAAGCAACCAAAAATTAATTATAATAATAATAATTTGATCCTCCTTTATTTGAGTCAAACTATACAGATTGAGCTCTTCAATGTCCAACTATTTAATTATCGTAAAAGTGCTTAATAAAGGTGGATGATAGAACTTGAGAAGTTTAACGTTGAAGATTAAATGCAAACCAAAACAAAATGAAAGATTTAATTCAAAAACATTCTCTTATTTCCTTAGTAACGATAAATAATCCAAAACTAAAAAGTTCAGTCTTCCTATACAATCCAATAAATCTCAAAATATAATATTCTCACCCATAAATAAAATTACAAAGTTTAATAAACCAAGTTATCCCCTCCCCCTTGAAAAGCAATAGTCTCCATTGCATCAACTTTTGACATCATGTGTAAAACTTATTTCTTTATCTAATTTTTGTGAGCCATTCCCCTTGGTGACCAAGTTATCTTTCCTTGACTACTTTTTACATATGAATGAACTACCTTCTAGTGGTCTTAGCATATTTATCAATAATTTGATTCTAAGCAACCAAAAATTAATTATAATAATAATAATTTGATCCTCCTTTATTTGAGTCAAACTATACAAATTGAGCTCTTCAATGTCCAACTATTTAATTATCGTAAAAGTGCTTAATAAAGGTGGATGATAGAACTTGAGAAGTTTAACGTTAAGATTAAATGCAAACCAAAACAAAATGAAAGATTTAATTCAAAAACATTCTCTTATTTCCTTAGTAACGATAAATAATCCAAAACTAAAAAGTTCAGTCTTCCTATACAATCCAATAAATCTCGAAATATAATATTCTCACCCATAAATAAAATTACAAAGTTTAATAAACCAAGTTATCCCCTCCCCCTTGAAAAGAAATAATCTCCATTGCATGAGCTTTTGACATCATGTGTAAAACTTATTTCTTTATCTAATTTTTGTGAGTCATTCCCCTTGGTGACCAAGTTATCTTTCCTTGACTACTTTGTACATATGAATGAACTACCTTCTAGTGGTCTTAGCATATTTATCAATAATTTGATTCTAAGCAACCAAAAATTAATTATAATAATAATAATTTGATCGTCCTTTATTTGAGTCAAACTATACAGATTGAGCTCTTCAATGTCCAACTATTTAATTATCGTAAAAGTGCTTAATAAAGGTGGATGATAGAACTTGAGAAGTTTAATGTTGAATATTAAATGCAAACCAAAACAAAATGAAAGATTTAATTCAAAAACATTCTCTTATTTCCTTAGTAACGATAAATAATCCAAAACGAAAAAGTTCAGTCTTCCTATACAATCCAATAAATCTCGAAATATAATATTCTCACCCATAAATAAAATTACAAAGTTTAATAAACCATATAATTGCTTTATTTATGCTATAATTAATAATTAAAATATTTTTAAAGTTCAAAATATTTTAATTACAAATGAATAATTAATGCTTCCTATATATATCTTGTTAACGGTTAAAGTCATCATTCGAGTTTTAAAATAAAATAACGAGAATTTTGATTGTATTAAAGTTTCTTCAGCTATTTTTTTATTTTTTTTATATAGGAATTGGTTACACCTATATTTTTTTTAAATATTGGGACTGCTCCACAATTTCACCTTGTTATTATTAATCCACAGTTATATTTTTAGGAACAGATGTCTCAACCGTAGCAAAATTCAGATGAAACCGGTAACCATCATCCAAATTTGGAATGTGTTATTCCTGTGATACCGTGCATGTTGAGAATGAGATTTTGGCAGGATATGCATTATCGGATTGGAAGGTGCCATTACTATGTGCAGTATTCAGGAATGGAAGATGTTGTTTCATTGTTGCATTGTTTCGTCAATTACATTGATGGTATGTTTTCTTGTATCCCGCTATATATATCACTTGTGTATTTGGCCTGAAGATATAAGTTTTTATTGTGTTGTGATGTAGCCTAAATTCTGTAGCAGAGTTGTGCTCCTATGAAGCACTTAAATTGTATTGTAAATTTATTTACTGATAATACAATTGTTGAAGGGTGTTTGGGGTGTGGGTTTTTTTATGAAAAAAGGTTTTCCCCATGGTAAAAAAATTGTGTTATATTTTTCTATGTTTGTTCTCTGTATTTTCTGAAGTGTAATTAATTTGTAAATATGTTAAATACTTACATGCAACTGTGAGGTTGAGAGATTGTGAAAAAATTATGTGAATCTTCCCGTGAATGTCTTAGTATTTGGAAGCATTTCCACCACCAGCTTCCTTTTCAATTGGTATCAGAGCCTAGCCATTTTTGGTCTTAGTTGTTTGGGTAGTGGTTTTTTGTGCTAATACATTTAGTGGGAGCTTTGCAATTTTTTGTTTGTTTGTAAATCTCTTTTGCAGTTGAAGCATGGTGAGTTATTCAGGGAGAATAGACATGGATAAATTCAACGACAGTAACTACGAGTTGTGGAAGCTCAAAATGGAAGACTTGTTGGTGGATAGAGATCTATGGCCAGTAGTATCCATGACAAAGCCAGCAGCTACAACATAGGAGGCTTGGGATTTAATGGACAGAAAAGCCAAGGGTTTAATCTGATTATGCTTAGCGGATTTCGTTCTTCTGAATGTGCAAGAGGAGAAGACTTCTGCAAAATTATGGAATAAGCTTGGTGTGATTTATCAAGGGAAATCCTTGGTAAACAAGTTGTTCTTGCGAAATAAGCTCTATTCGTTGAAAATGGAGGAAGGAGGATCTGTCGTAGAGCATTTCAATACCTTCAATATGTGCATTGCCCAGATAGCTTTTGTTGGCATGAAAATTGAGGAGGAGGATCGTTGCATGCTACTTCCTTGTTCATTATCGGATTCTTGGGATCACTTGGTCATGGCGATTGGAAGCACAACCACAACTTTCAAGATGGATGATGTTGTGTCTTCACTGTTGTCAGAGGAGATGCAGAGAAAATCATCATAGATGGCCAAGGAAGCTCTTGCAGCTACGAGAGGAAGATCGAAGGAGAAGGGCAAGAAAAATGACAAGGATAAGAAGGGCAAATCCAAATCCCCAGAGAAATAAAAATCTCCAAACAAGAAATCCAAGGTCAAGTGCTGGAATTGCGGGAAAAAGGGACACATCCGAAAGGAGTGCAAAGAGGAGAAGAAGAAGGGTAAGTCCTTTTCAGATTCTGAGTCTAAAAAATCTTCGCAGGATGATGGAGAAGCCTTTGTAGCAGCCTTGGTGTCACATGCATCTGAGGATGTATGGTTAATCGACTCGGGAGCATCTTTCCATATGACCTCACATTGAGGTTGGTTCTCAAAGTATGAGAAATATGATGGCGAGAATATTTATCTTGGGGATGATAGTCACCTGCTGATTTTTGGTCATGGTAGAATAAAGATAAGGTTTCCTAATGGTAGAGTAAAAGGAATTGATGGAAAGCTGCACATACCGGGCTTGGCACGAAACTTGCTCTCAGTGAGCAAACTTGTTGATGCGGAAGTGCAAGTCACCTTTTCATAGAAAGGATATAAGATGACTCGAGGGGCTATGGTTCTAGCTAGAGGTGTTTGAATTGGTACACTCTACAGGTTGGACGTGAGCACTATCCAGTGCAATAGCTCTTCGGAGATGCCGAAGAAGAGGGCTTCAAAGTTACCATTAGAGCATGCATACAAGAAATCAGTTGGTTCGAGTGTTGATGGTCATCCCTTCTAGGTACTAAAAGGTACCAATGCCATGGAGACTAAGCTACCAGCAGAGAAAACTATACTCTGGCACTACCGTTTAGGCCACATAGGTGAAAAAGGTTTGCGTACTCTCAAAAATAAAAGTCTCGTAGATGGGCTTGACGATTGTAATCTGGATTTTGAATTATGTGATCACTGTATCTATGGAAAACAAAACAGAGTTTCTTTTTACAAGAGTTCTCACCATTCTTTTGGTGTGTTAGACTATGTGCATAGTGATGTGTTTGGTCCAGTGAGTGTTCCTTATTTAAGAAAATCAATTTACTTTGTATCTTTTATAGATGACTTTAGTAGGAGGACATTTGTATATTTCATAAGGAGTAAATCTGAAGTCTTCAGCAAGTTTAAGGAGTATAAATCCTTTGTAGAAACTCAGACTAGTAAAAAGATCAAAGTGTTGAGAACTGATAATGGTGGGGAATTATGTTCAGCATAATTTGATAGGTTCTGTCGAGACCATGGCATCGAGAGGCATAAAATAATTCCATACACACCATAATAGAATGGAGTTGCAGAGTGTATGAACCGGATATTGATGGAGAGAGCGAGGAGTATGTTGAGTGGTGTTGGTCTAGGACAAGATTTCTAGGCTGAAGTTGTTGCCACTGCATGCTACTTGGTCAATCGTTCTCCCACTTCAATGCTCGTTGACAAAACCCCCATGGAGGCTTGGTCTGGTAAGAAGCCTTCCATTAGACATATTCATGTTTTTGGTTGTGAATGTTATGCTCACATTCCTAGTGTTAAAAGGAGTAAGCTGGAACACAAAGCAGTTAAGTATATTTTCATCGATTTTGGAATCAGTGTAAAGGGTTATAAATTATGGGATCCAGTGGCACAGAAGGTAATTTATAGCAAGAGTGTCATTTTGTCATCTTAAGCCTTCTATAGTTGAGTTGCAACCAGGGGAATAGAAACAGAGTAAGGAGGTAGTTCCAATTCCACTCACACTAGAGAAAGAGGAACTACGTACTCCTACAGGACCTATAGAGGAGGAGAGCTCGATTAGCTCAGGTGATTCCAGTGAGGAGGAACAACCTCCAGCTCATATAGTGAGAAGGTCCACCCGCATTAGACGGCCACCTGATAGGTTAAGAGACTAAAGTTTATTTGATTCATCATGTATTTATTCTTTGATTGCTAATGTTGATGAGCCACGTTCAGTTTCAGAGGCTTTAGGTATGGATGATTCTGATTCTTAGTTGAGAGCCATGGAGGAGGAAATGGTTGCACTCAAAAAGAATGACACGTGGGATCTTGTACCTTTTCCAAAGGGACGAAAACCAGTTGGTTCGAAATGGGTCTTCAAAAAGAAAGTTGGACTCGATGGCAATGTTGAGAAGCACAAGGTGCGGTTGGTGGCTAAGGGTTACTCACAGGTGGAGGGGATAGATTACGGTGAAATATTCTCTCCAATGGCTAAGTTGACTTCCATTCGATATTTGCTTGCTTTGGCAGCTGCATTTGATATGGAGATCGAGCAAATGGACGTCAAGACAACATTCCTTCACGGTGATCTGAAGGAAGATATTTACATGTCACAGCCTGAACACTTCATAGAGAAAGGTAAAAAGAACCTGGTATGTAAACTTAAGAAATATCTTTATGGTCTTAAGCAGTCGCCTAGGATGTGGTACCAGAAGTTTGACACCTATGTGTTAAGCTTGGGATTTCGTAGATCTAAGAGTGATCATTGTGTCTATTATAAGATGGAAAATGGTCATCTTCTCATAATCTGCTTATATGTTGATGATATGCTTTTGATTGGTAATGGGAAGAAGTACATAAGTGATCTGAAGTCTCAACTTGCAGTACAATTTGATATGAAAGATTTAGGTGAAGCTCGATACATCTTGGGTATGGATATCAGAAGGGATAGGGTTAGCAGAAAGCTTTGGGTCAGCCAAGGCAAATATGTGAGTGCCATACTTGACAAGTTCAACATGACAGAGTGTAGATCCTTGACCATTCCTATGACTATGGGAACAAAGTTGTCGGTTGAGGATTATTTGAAGTCTCCTTCAGAGATGGAGGACATGGCTAAAGTGCCATATGCGAGTGCATTAGGTAGTATTATGTACGCTATGGTGTGCACGAGACCAGACATTGCCCAAGCAGTGGGAGTGTTGAGCAGATACATGTAAAATCTAGGACGGGTGCACTGGGATGCAGTGAAGCGAGTGTTCAGATACCTTCAAGGCACTATAGATTATACCTTGTGTTATCATGGGTTTGGACAGAAGAGAGCATTGAGTATCCATGGATATGTTGACTCTGATTGGGCTAGAGATATAGATTGTAGGTGATCCACCAGTGGCTACGTGTTCACTATGTTTGGTGGAGCTGTGAACTGGATGAGTAAGTGGCAGGTAGTAGTCGCTTTATCCACTACATAGGCTGAATACATGGCAGCGACTCATACCTGTAAAGAGGCAATTTGGCTCAAGAGACTTAGTACTAATATTGGTTTTGATGCAGGGGTTATTACCATATGTTGCAATAGTCAGAGTGCCATATGTTTGGCAAAGAATCCCACTTATCATGCAAGGACTAAACATATAGATGTACAGTTTCACTTTGTGAGAGACATGGTTGAAGATGGGAAGGTAAATCTTGAGAAAGTAGATACTCTGGTCAATGTTGTTGATTGTTTAACTAAGCCATTTAGTACTGACAATTTTTGGTAGTGTTGCGATACAATGGGCCTTTGGGCCTTAAGCAATTAAATTGGGTTGCTTGCAGGTCTTCAACAAGTGGGAGATTGTTAGGAACGAATGTCTCAAATGTAGTAAACTTTCGATGAAACCGGTAACCATCGCTCAAATTTGGAATGTGTTATTCCTGTGATATCGTGCATGTTGAGAATGAGATTTTGGCAGGATATGCGTTATCGGATTGGAAGGTGCCATTACGGTGTGCAGTATTCGGAAATGGAATATGTCGTTTCATTGTTGCACTATTTCGTCAGTTACATTGATGGCATGTTTTCTTGTATCCCGCTATATATATCACTTGTGTATTTGGCCTGAAGATATAAGTTTTTATTGTGTTGTGATGCAGCTTGAATTCTGTAGCAAAGTTGTGCTCCTATGAAGCACCTAAATTGTATTGTAAATTTGTTTACTGATAATACAATTGTTGAAGGGTGTTTGGGGTGTGGGGTTTTCTACCAAAAATGGTTTTCCCCATGGTAAAAAATCTGTGTTATGTGTTTCTGTGATTTTTCTCTATATTTTCTAAAGTGTAATTAATTTGTAAATCTGTTAAATACTTGCATGCAACTGTGAGGTTGAGGGATTGTGAAAAAATTCTGTGAATATTCTCGTGAATGTCTTAGTATTTGGAAGCGTTTCCACCACCGACTTCCTTTTCAACCTTGTTATTGTTAATCCACAGTTAAACCACGGTATTTAACACTCAGAGGATTCAAAACAGACTACTATCTTTGCAAGTTGACAGACATACCCCCAAAGTTTGAAAGCTGGCAAACATGTCCCCAAAGTTTGAAGGTCTTTTTTTGATGACTATCTAATCAGGCACTAACACACTCACCTTTACAAGATGGCAAACATGCCCCTAAAGTTTGAACTACTAATCCACTACCAATCCATCTAACCTAGGTAGTAAGTGCTTGACCGTCAAACACTACCAATCCATCTAACCTTTAAGGATAACTAATAATTAAAAAATAAAAAACATTCCCAAAATGTAAGATGTACTCTTTACCAATTAAAGGTTCGTGTACATCAAAATATAAAACATTGATTGTATTGATCACAATCTGGCAAATACCATTGTAAATTAAAGGTAAGTTTAAATTGAAGAAAAAATATAATTTCCCAGTGTACATAACTTTTGGTTTCTTCGTTGCTTGCTATGATTGTCTGAATACATAGATACTGTTCTGACTCTCGTTCTAGAATGGTTTGAATGTAATTTTGTCTTCCGCTGGGTTATGTGATGGTGATTTGTAAGTTAATAGTTGCAGTTTTACTTTCTCGTTCACGTGAATAACCAAACTTTGGAAATACTGAAAGAAATCTTTGAGAACGTACTTGACGAGAGGTTATAGTTGTCATTGGAAACGGATCAGAGTGGCTTAAATGTTTCACATTGACAAACCTTACAGGACTCCATGCTCAGCTTTGTTTAGGTATTATTTTTTTTAGTAATTAAAAGATTTAAATTATTATATTTTTTAAATAAATATATTTCAAAATTTAAATTAAATTTCTCCTAAATAAACTTCAAAATTTACCAATCCACCTAAACTTTTAAAAACAACATACTTTCTAAAAAACGAACTTACAATCCACAAATAAGCGAACTTACCAATCTTTACATGTTCTAGTGTACTAGTACTAGGGGAACGGAGTAAGCGGTGACGGACTCAACGTGTTGTGAACTTTAATTAATTATCAGACAAGTTGACTGAGAGGACCACGGAAACCAGCTGGAAAAGTTTTGGCATACAATCAATTTATGTAAAAACAGCAACTGCTCATTGTATTTATGGGAACATCTCATCACGTTTGTTAGCGAAGTTTGTGCCGATTACTTGTATATATTTTATATCTAGAGAATTGGTTACATCTACATATTTAGATAATTTGGTGTTGTAAAGGAATCTAAGCATTACGACGGAATGATTGCATAAAAAAATTTAAGTATTGTGACAGAAATTTCCGGATTCTAACTTGTCGAGTATGACAAAGGGTATTCTCTGAGATCTCTTAGATGGTGTTCGTACACGATGGATTGATTATTATGTGTGTAAAGGACAAAATACAATTCTTATCTGTTAACATAATTAAGTATATTTCGTATTAAAAAATTAATATATAATTTTTATTGAATAAATACTTCATATTAAAGAATGGACAAAAGAATACATTAACAGAGAATAGAGAGTTATTATATCAGTTTGCAAAATAAAAGCAAGAAATCAGATCTAGCACTTTTATCTATGTTAAGGCAGTCTTTCAAAATGTCATCCCTAAAAACTTTAATTTGATTATCAGATCTAGTACTTTTATCTATGTTAAGGCAGTCTTTCAAAATGTCCCTAAAATGTCATCTCTAAAAATTAGCTGCTCTACTAATAGTAGCATCAACAGTGGCCTCATCGTTTTTGAAAATCAACTTACATCTATCCTTCCAAATGCTGAAAAGAATAGAGATCCTGATAACATGCCAAAACACCCTCCTATGAGATGCACAATCAAATGAGTCATCAAAAATAATCTTCTTCCACCCAAGATGACCCTGAAAAACACTACCATAAAGCTAGGCCGCTACTCTCCAAACCTTCCTTGTTCTTGGGCATTCCCAAAAGATGTGCTTAATAGTTTCACTCCGACCACAACAAGCGCAAGCATCAGAAATACGCATCCATTTGACTAACCGAGCTTTGCTTTGCAGACCTTGCATAATCACCAACCAAGCAAAAACCTTTAACTGCATTGAGACCTTGAATTTCCAAACTCTAGACAACTGTTTCTTTCATTTCCTACATGTACAATTCAGACCCCATCTACCATTCAATATGTCCCCAAGAGGGATACTAGGAAGCATCAGCTGATAAATTTAAGAAGCCTTAAAGCACCAAATTGGCTTCCCATAATTCCACCTCCAGTATTTCCGAACTGGATTCGAAAGGCCACCTGAAAGCATATATAGTTGCTCAGACGGAAGAAGGCCTTGAATTTGTTGAACAACAAATTTATCATAAAGTTTTAATTTGAACTTAACAAGCAACTGTTGCCAAGGAATCCATTGCCCAACGTTCCCATCCCATAGATCAACCCATTTAAAAATACCTTTCTTGCTAAGCCTCTTACATTGCAAATTAGGCATATCCACAACATACATATCATTTTTATGCCAAAGACAAATAGCTTTGGAAGAAAGAGTCCAACCTCTCCTATCATCCAAAAAATCCCATTTAACCATTCTAACAACCTCTTTCCAGACCTCCCAAATCCTTTTAATCAATATGCCTCCTCTAATTTTGAATCTACTAGGATGCCCAACAATATTCTCAAGACTGAAAGCCCCACGAACCCCATCAAGATTGATACAAGTATGAATCCAATATCTCAATAACTGTTGCCAGCCAAAATTACCCTCCAGGCATCTGGTAATCCACTTAGAAGCAAGAACTTTTCCTTGAACCTGAATGTCCAAAAGCCCCAAACCACCCTTCTTATTAGGAATAGTGTAATACTTCCAGGCAATGAGGGGAACACACTTGGAACCATCCATATTAGCCCACAAGAATGCAAGTCTCCAACCTCCTATATTGAGTCAAGTTGGGGAGCCAACAAGAGGAGTAATACATGTGATAAGTCTGGAGAATCTTACTAACAATAGTGAGCTTCCCAAAAAAAGAAATCATCTTATTTTTCCAAGCCTGAAGCTTCTTTTCAAACCTATCAATGCACCAATCCCACATAGATTTGGGGGAAATCCTCCTGCCAAAGGGAATACCCAAATACCTAACAATTTCTCCATCATCAACTTTCCTCCTGCTAGTGTTAATCCCACCAGACATATTATCAGCTCCTATCAGCCAGTAATCTGATTTAGCCTCACTCACCACTACCCTAGAAGCAAGACAAAATTGTTGAAGATATTTTTGCATACCCAAAATGGAATCTCGATCCAGCTGCACATTAAGGAAAGAGTCATCAGCAAAATGACTATTTAGAAGATGTCCCTCCAGAAGAACGATGCCTCTAATAAGTCCCGCTAACCTATTTTTTTCCAACATATACCCCAAAGCATCCGCAAACAAGACAAACAACAACGGATCCAAAGGGTAATTTTGCCTGATTGATCTGAAAAGCTGAATACTTTATGACACTATCCCATTGACCACCACCTTGGCAGAAGCTGAGGAGAACAACATATAGATCTTCTAAACTACAGATCTGCTAAACCCAAACCATTCCAATATTTTAAAGATAAACGTCCAATCAACCCTATCATAAGCTTTTTCAAAGTCTATTTTTAAGAAGAGAGCCTACTGCTGATATTCTTCTGCCCATTCCATCATCTCCCAAATAGAAAGCACAGTATCCAGGATAAATCTCCCTTTCACAAACCCAATTTGTTCTTCTCTAACAATTCGGGTAACAATGTCTCGCAGCCTCAAAGCTAAAGCTTTGGCAACTATCTTATACAAAACATTCAAAAGAGTAATAGGTATCCAACCACCAATTTTGTCCTTATTACGTCCTTTGGTAATTAATTTAATCACACCTTGATTCAGCCCAGAAGAAAATCCTACTCCTTCAAAACACTTCATGTACCATGTTAGTATAGTCTTCCCCTATGCAATCTCACATATACTTATAAAATTCTGCTGGAAGACCATCCGAACTGGGAGACTTACCATTCTTCATTCTAGATAAAGCATCAAACAATTCCTCAAAAAAATCAACGGCCATGCGATCACTCTCAAAGCTGAAAACCTTTTTTGGAATGCAATCTTTAATCAACTCCCTAGCATGTTGAACATCCACAATGCTCTCATACGCCAAAAAAATCTTACTGAAGTGATTACCAAAAAGCTCCCTTATCTCTCCCTCCTCAGTATGAGTACAATCTTCCCACTGCAGAGTTAAAATATTTTTCAAAGTATTCTTCTTACGAATGTAATTGAAGAAGAATTTAGTCAAAACATATCCTTCCTTCATCCAATAGAGCCTACTTCTCACTTGCACTACTCTACCAATATAATCTTCGATTTTCCTGATTTCTCCCTCTAGAGCAACAACTTTTTCTTGTAAGAAAGAATTAAAAGGATCAACTTCCAACTTCCTCTTGTCCTCCTCGATATTTTGTCTTAGAAACTTCATATTTCTCCTCCTTTTTCTAGCCAGAAGTCTCCCCCATCCCCTTAAAAATTTAACCACCCTCTTGACAGCAACATCCCACCAAGGGACCCATCCCTTCCCGGAAGGTCTCACCTTCAGATTCCAGAAACAGTGAATCAACTCTCTACAATCTGCATAATCAAGATGCAAGAAATTCAATTTGAAAGGTAAGTTTTTCTTCTCAATAAGTATCGCACCAATATGAACACATGTAAAAATAGGAGCATGGTCAGAGCCAGTAACTCCCAGATCAACATCCACATGACTCTTTCCTTTGCCAACACAAGTAAAAAGGTTATCCACGTAAAATCTATCAAGTCTCGTAAATATTCTTTCCGCATCTACTCTTATGTTTGACCAAGTAAACCAATTGCCAGACTCATACTATTTTTGCTTGAAATTCATGTCGAACACCTGAAGAGCAACCTTCAATTTCATCCACAAATTCTTTTCTGTGCCAGCAATGCAGCAACCCAATCCACCCTCTCTATCTCCTTCCCACTCGACCATATTGAAATCCCCTCCCAGGAACCAATATGCCTTAGGAAGATTAAATTACATCCAATCCCATAAACGTGCTCAATTATTAGCAACATTAGGACCATACAATGAACATATTCTGATCACTTGGGTAACCAAATCAAAAGTAGCCCAAACGATACGCCCCTCTGGGTCCTCACCCTGATATAGCAAAAGAGAGGCCAACCATTGTCTAATAGCCAAAACAACACCCCATACCCTTGACGATAGGAAGAGCTCCACCAAGTGCCATTCCAGGAGCTTTTTAAGCAGCTATGTAACTCAAACCCAATAATCTTAATTTCTTGAAGACAAACTACATTACCAAAAACAGATTTCAAAAAATTACTCACAAAACTCCTACGAGTGGGGATAGTCATCCCTCTCACATTCCACGAAGTAATATCGAAATTCATTGAGAACTTAAGGAATCAAGAACTTGAAACCGATTTCCTCCCCCATCAATGCTTTCTTTTGCTATCTGCAGAGTACCACTTGGAGAAGATTCGTCCTGAACCCCAAACTCAACAACATTATCCGCTTTCCCAAATCTAGACACTAGAGAATTGCTCCTATGAGTCGGACTCAAGTTATCCCCTAAAATTGGTCCCCTCGATTTATTATGCCTAGCAGGAGAGTCACGCACATCCCTTATTTTCTGAACAACTTTCCATTCCTGCTGCCCAATAGAGGAATTGGAAGCGTTGTTCGGAGGATTCGAACCATCTTCCATCTCATATTTATTTTTATTTTCCTATTCTGTTGATTTTTTAGGTTCTTCCTTCTTAGTTTCTCCTTCCACCTCCTTAGGCTATTTATTTTTATACAGGCAATTTTGAATCATATGATCTAGCGATTGACACCCAAAACATGCATTAGGTAAATTTAAATATCTTACCTCTTGAACCATTGGACATTCTGGCGTAATAATTTTGAGCTATTGAGGAATTTTCCTTGTCAAATCCACTTCAACACAAACACGCGGGTTAAACCTAAGATAATTACTCCCTACCGGATCCAAAAGGATTTTTCCAAAACACTGAGCCATTGAATTCAACATGCACCTGAGTTCAAATTTCATGGCCACAAACTCGATCCAAAGGGGGTAATCGGCCTGAGAAGTATCCATCGGATCAAAATTTGGGTGTCATGTCTGCACAAAAGTCGTAGACCCTGTAATATTCCATGTGCTAAACTTCAAGACATGCCTAGTTGTCTCTGCCCTCTCGAGCAACACTGAAACATAGCGCCTATCCAAATCCCAATAGGATTTCACATGTAACCCTTTAGCCTCCCAGTTAAGTCGGATCCAATGATGAAAGTCGGCTTCAACTGGAACCCTACGCAAGAAAAAAAGGATGATGCCTTTTACCTCCAAATCTCTTCGAATGCTCCTATACTCATTATAATCAGAAGTGAAGAACGTAAATTCGTCATCCTCATTAGCCATGATCGAATCCAAACGATCCATTTTTAAGGCCAAATCCTCCTCTGGTTCATCTTCATTAAAATGACCCAACCCTTCACTAGAATCAATATGTTTACCTCCGTCTTCTCCTAAACGATAATTTTCGGTATCCAAACCTTTGATCATCAAGTCCCCTTCATGCACTTCCTTCAACACCTCTGTAAAGGTCCTACCTTCCTCACCCTTACCTTGTGAAGCTTGGTCAGAAGAAAGTGTATTCGAATCCTTTGCAGACTGTGCAACAACCTTACTCAGACTCGCCATAAAAGCAGGGTCAAGTTTATGAACCCTGCTGACAGGAGCGATATAATTTTTCTTTCCGCTATCAGTTTCAGAACCATCCACATTTTTCTTAGTCACTGCAAACTTTGAGCGGACCTGATCAACCATATCCACCCACTTGCTTCCAGAGTTTGCAGCATCATGCTCACAGGTTTCTGTAGGAAATCGCAGATCTCCTCCTCCAGACACCTTTTTATTTGAAGCATAGACTTTCTCATTCAATGGCTTCGATAACTCTTTCACAGCAGGAATATTCATGTCTTCTTCGAACGATTTACCAACAAAAAGTGGGTTTTAGAATATCCGATAGTGAAGCATCATGTTCGAGTTTTACCAAGTCCTCACGGGACCTATCACGCGACAACCTTTGTAAATATTCTTCGAACGTCACTTTTATCTCTCTCAGCAATGAATCTCCCACCCGATCAATAACAAAGCCATCTCCTGGTTCAATATCACCCGTCCTAACCTCAAACCCTCGACCGCCATTCGCAGGTGTTCTCCCGCGTCCTCGAGCTCCCTTCCCTCTCAACATCTCGTTCACTAACATATTTTTACCGTTCAAAAATTAAAAAATTTAATTAATATAATATTTATTTTCAAGTGTAAAGGTGTTTGTTTAATTATGACAATTTTCATTGAAAGAAAAATTCCAAGGGTGGAATTAAAAAGTTGACAACCAGTAGATGCTGCTATTTGTACGCCAGGTTGAGGTAAATCAAGAGATGATGTGACTTAAGAAGGTGGTTGTCCTCTTAGGGGTTGTTATTACTTCTTTGGAGTTTAAAAGTGTTTTATTACACTCTTATCAAATTGATTTTAACTACAACAGTATATATTAATTTTTACTATTTATTTATATGATTTTATATTTTTAGAATTATTATTTTTAATTGTTTTCAAATTTTTTTTATATGATCCATCTATTATTCATGTTTCTTACGTGATTCAATTTATTATTGGAATTCAAGAGCAACATCCAGGTTATATGAATTTCAGTCTAAGTTGATTAACGGATTATATTAGAATAATGACAACAATGTGTAATTATTCTAGGTATACTTATAATCACACATTTTCCATTCAAGCTTAATACAAAAATTAATATTCTACTTTGATTTCTTCATTAATGGGGATAAATATGATTTATGAATCTATATATTGATTTTTCAAGATAATCTAATATCACTAAGAAACAAATACTTATGGTGGTTGAGGTGTGTATTAATGATCAAGCCCCTAAATGGTTTACATTGCCATGTTTAATTATTGACTTCAAGTAGCACACAACCTATTAAAAGTGGATATTACAAAGAGGTTTACCTACATGGGTATAAATATACATTGTTAGCATATTGAATCCATATTTGTGAAATGTAGGGCAATTAGTCCAACAATATACTAAGTAATTCATCGAACTTGACACCAAGTTGAAGACCACATATTTGAATGACAATTTACAATTTTTATTTTCATTCCAATTAATACTCTTAATTTAAAGAGAAGTGAGGATGAGGGATTTATTCCTTATTAGGAACCACCATTCTAGTTTATTCTTAAGAGGAAAGCTAAATAATAAAAATGATGGTAAAATCTACATCATTAATCTACACAACTTGTTCTTATCAATGACAGGCCTTCTTAGTTGTTCCCAGCTTCTAGAGGTATTAGGCAAGGTGACCATCTATCCCCTTATTTATTCATCATTATTATTGAATGCTTAGGTAGGACTATGACCAAAAAGAGAGAAAAGAAAATCCTTGAGGGAGTTACCATTGCTCATGCAACTAGACCTATCTCTCATCTTCAATTTGTTGATGACTTTACTCTTTTAGGTAAAGCTACAATTAAGAAAGCTTCTACTATTAAGCAAATCATAGGTATTTTTCTAATGTTGTCGGGAAATTGATCAATGAAAACAAATCTAAAGTTATTTTCTTTCACTGCTCTTCCAAGCAGGAATCCATGGTCTTGGATAAATCAAGATATAAGAAGATCTCTCTTCCAATCACTTATTTATGTATTCCCATCAATATTTGAAGACAAAAAAAAGATTGGAGTTGGTTGTTGGACAAAGTCAAGAAGAAATTTGAAAAGTGGACCAATAGGTGGTTTTCTTCTGGGGGTAGAATCACCTTGGTAAAATCAGTCCTTCAGGTTATTCATATTTATGTTTCTATTATGTTGAGTATCCCAAATGTTGTTCTTCGAGAACTGGATCAAATCAGTCATCGGTTCCTCTAGAGTGGTACTAAGGAGAAAATAAAATGGGCCTTGGTGAAATGTGACACTTTATGTCTTCCTAATAATGAATGGGGGATAGGATTTTGATATGCTATTAATAACAATAAAGCTTTAGCTGCTAAATTATATTGGAGGATTTTGAATAACCCCAATGCTCTTTGGACCAAGAATCTTCATGCTAAATATACTAAGAACAAAAGTCCTGAAGATCTTGTTCGCTATCAATTGCCTTCCAAAGGTTCTCCCATTTTAGAAGTTCTTAAGACTGGTGAGGATTTGATATAGAAAAAATTATTTTGGATCATTCATAATGGTCAACAGGTAAATTTTTGGACAGATTCTTGGGATGGTCACAAGTCTTTGATAACTCAGTTTCTCAATTGGAGGCCTTAGATGGAGGAGCTTCACCGAGCTAACTGGATAAAGGTGGCTAATTACTATCAGTACCATATTGGTAATTCAAAGGTTGATAGATATTGGATTCCTATTGAGGACTGGCCTATTCAAATCCCAGAAAGGCAAAGACAAGATATCCAATGCATCCTTCATATGAGATATCTCTCTTGGTCCCATGATAAAGAATATTTTAGATGGAACAAAACTACTAAGGGTGAGTATTAAGTTGCTCAAGGTTATTTGATCGTATGCCATAATAATCCCAACCAATCATCTAACATATTTTCTAAGTTGTGGGCTCAAAAGCTCTGGCCTAAGGTGAGGTTCTTTACTTGGCTTTTATTGCATCGCAGGGTGCTTATTGGGGAGCATCTTATGAAGCATGGTTTTCATGGCCCTTTTATATGTGAAATGTGTGGAGAGAATTTGGAAACTTTTAGCCATATTTTTATTGAGTGCACTTTAGCCTCTAAGCTTTGGAGGAGAATGGCCACTTTACTTGGCTTATAGTGGTCCAATTTTTTTACTTTTGAACAACTTTGGAGGGATTGGCCTAATCAAGAGGGTGTTGATCATTTTATTAGGCAGTTAGTTTGGATGGGTTCTACCATTCTTCTTTGGAATATTTGGAATGAAAGTAAAAACCAAATTTTAATAAAGAAAGGAAGGTTATTCACTATATCTCAAAAAATACCATTGCCAACTTAGTTGAATCAATCCATCAACTCCTTACTCACCTCCAAAACTCCCACCAAATATGGGATCAAGTGATGCAAATATTGAAGATTAACTCTTCTAAGAGAAACCAACTTAAAGAAAATATGAGTAATTGCAATATGGATAGAACAAGGAATTGGCAACCTCCTCCTAAGGATTTTGGAAAATTTAATACTGATGGAGCCTCTAGAGGGAACCCTGGAAAAGCTAGTGTAAGAGGAATTGGTAGAATTTCATATGGCTCCTTGGTTTTTACTTTTGCTGAGAATTTGGGTATTCTATCCAATAACCTTGCTAAGGGGTATGGTATCCTTAGAGGCCTTAAAGAGGCTACTAAGGTTGGATGGGAAAAGGTATTAGTTGATTCTGACTCTCAACTCACGATCAACCTTTTGAAGACTCCTTCGAAGAATCATAAGGTTGATTGGAGAATAAAAAGAATAATTGAGAAGATTCAGTTAATCCAGATGGGATTTTGAAAGTTGATTAAAATCATGTAGTCAGATATCAGAACAAGAGTGTTGATGCTTTAGCTAATTGGGTTTTGGATAAAGGTGATCTTACTTGCTACAACCACCCTCCTAGATGGTTGGCTTCACAAATAATGGAATCTCTTCTTTATATCATTTCTTTGGATGACTCCAATTATGGAGGTGTTGGTCACAAATATGCCTAAGTACAAGATTTAATCACTTGTGCGCCCTAGACTCGACCAACATTGAAAGGCCAAGAGAAAGATATGTCTCCCGGGCCAATCTCCAGAGAGGGCTGGCTCCCACACTAATCTAAACTAGTTTCAAGACTAGAGATGCAAGAAAGAAATGGGAAAATGCGAAAAGAAACAGGAAATAATGCGAAAAGAAATGGGAAATAACTGAAATAGATGTAAATATGGCCGAAGCTGATCTTTAATGGGGAGAACAACCTCGAACAACAATAACTTCAACTAAATCCTAAAGCTAAGCAGTAACTGACTCTTAGAATACGTATACAGAAATTGGATCATGCATTAGCCATGAGTTCGCTTCCAAATAAACTTCAAACATTCAAATACCAATATAGCCAAATTCAACACAGCAAAATTTAACTGATATTACCCTAGACTACACAGAAGTAAATCACACAGAAAGCAAAACATACACAACAAATTAGATCACCAACTCCGGAAGACACTAAGAATGGAAGCAATTGCATCTAGGATTTCTATTTCAATTTTTGCAACAAGATCCTCCTCCTTTTTCTTGAGTTTTACATTGGTATTTATAGAGGTTCGTCCTCTTCCTTTCGTATTACAACATTTAATACATGAAACAAATTTTGAAGAACAATCCCCTTAATCTGCCTCGAAGAAATGACAGTCCTTGTTTTAATGGATTAAAACCAAAAATGAAACAGAAACAAGGGCCCATATTTCTTCACTAAATGACCGTTATCAAGGGAAGCTGGAAGTTGCTAAGAGATCACGAACAGGAGCTTTGAATATTGGAGGCGTCTTTAATTCTGGCGGTATCGAAAACTGCCTTAGGTTCTTCCATCTTATGCACATCGGTAATCAACAGCATTTAATATTGGAACCGCTTCTTTGACCATGATCTCAAAAATAGTTGAAGAGCTTTTACTTGATCCTTATCTGCTCTGCACGTTCTCCTATGCAATTTTGAAGGAAAATGCAAACTAAACTGTATCGGGCTTTTGTTGTTGCTTCGGTCACAAAAATGTGACAGGTCATGAAAACGTGACATGTCGTGATATCGCGACATTTTTACCTTACTGCCTTCTCTTTATGCCACCAGTCGCAAAAATGCGACATGTCATGAAATCGCGACATCTTCTTCTCGTTCAGTTTCATCTCCATGACATGTCGCGAAATCGTGACACTCTCCTCTATCTGGCTTCGTTTGTTGCTTCAAATCGTGAAAATGAAACATGTCGTGAAATCGCAACATCTTTCTCCTTGCACTGTCTTTTCCGCCTTCTTACCCACAAAAACGCGACAGGTCGCGAAAACGTGACATGTCGTGATATCGCGATGTTTTTTCCATTTGGCTCTTTCATCTTCAACATGTCGAGAAATCATGACATTTTTTGTCTTCTTGCACTTTGATGCTTTTAGGCTACGAAAATTTGACATGTCGTGAAATCATGACATTCTGTACAATCTGGCCGCCTCCTTGCTTCTGCCTCGCGAAAACATGACATGTCATGAAATCGTGACAATTATCTGCACTTTGCCCTTCCTGTCCAATATTTCGTGAAATCGCGACATTTTCTTGCTTTCTCTATTGTTGTCGCTTCCTGTCACGAAATCGTGACATGTTTCTCTTACTTAGCTTCATTTCTAAAAATGTCGTGATATCGCAACGTCTTTCATGCCTTGTGTTTTTCTTTCAGCCCTTTTTGCGATAACGCAACATGTCACGATATCGCGCTAGTCCGTACCATTTGCTCCTTTCTTGCCTTTATGTCGCGATATCGTGACAATTTTTTTCTGGAGTTCTTCCTTGCTGCTTTATGTCGTGATATCGCAAAAAATTTCACTTTGGTCCTCCTGTTGACTACATTGACCGCAAAACTGCGACATGTCACGATATCGTGACAGTTTTACCTCCTCGCTACCGTTGACTGTTTTGACCGCGAAAACGCGACATATCGCGATATCGCGACATTTTCCATACTTAGCTGATTTTTGTATTGGATTTTCTCTAACACAAAACTTGCAGAGATTTTTACATGGAGGGACAAACAAAAGCATTAATATCTCTACAATTTGTGCATTCTTTTACATTAACAGTAACAACATAAACAATGTGGCAAAAATGCCAACATTCTTGGCAGCTCGCGGGGTATACAGTTCTGTTGTATGCATGAATCTCAGGCCTTTATCCATTGGGCAATAGAGTCAAGAAGCTGGAGGAGCAGGAAAATTAAGTGTTGGTTGATGCTGGACGTCTGCGGGTTGCTGCAACAAGCTCTTGCTAGTTCTCGGCTCTAAAAATAGGACCTTCAACAAAACATAACTTCCTTTATTTCTTTGGAACTACTGCACTTTGCCTAGCTCGGATGAGTTGGGTAATCACCAGGTGTTGTGAAAGGATATCCATGGCAGTAGTGAAAAGCACCTGAGTTACAAAAATGGAAATGAATGGAGGGATGACCCGCGGATGCATAGGCCATGGAACGGGAATGGTGAATGAAGAAATATGGAGGAATGGAAGCGGTAGATACAGCAACGATGTGCTACTGTGCCACTAGCTATGGGGATTCTATGAAAACATAAAATGAAATAGAAGTGGATGAAATGGAGAAGGTGGTATGAACTATGGAGAAATGCTTAAAAGACAAAAAATTAGAAGAAAGGGGAAGTGAAGAAAAGGGAACATCAGAGAGGGGAGTAGAAACAACAGTAGTGGCTTGAATATTTGCATAAGAAGGAGTAGGAGAAGAAGGAAATGAAGTAAGGAAGTGGAAGAAAGAAGTAGAAGAAAGCCACTATCTTCTAGGAAGGGAAAGAAAAAGGAAAAGAAATAAACGTACCTACGGGCTCGCATGCAAAAAGAGCCGAAGTTCACGAATATATATATTTTTTCTTTTATTTGTTTTTTTGATTTTTTTTTTTCTATGTACAAGGTAACCCTGAGTTTTCCATCAAGAAATGTAGGCTTTTAAATGAAATCCATTCACTGAAATAGGAAGTGGATTACCCTCTAAGTCTTCAAGGTAAAACGAATTGGCCGAGCCTGCACTGACAATCTGGAATGGACCCTCCCACAGAGCATCAAATTTTTGGTGCATCCCTGGCTTGGCCTTCTTTTTGTTCCACTTTAAGACTAAGTCGCCCACTTTGAGTATGCGATCCGTAGAACCTTTGTGAAACCATTTGGATACCGCCTGTGAATGCTTACCAAACTCATCATAGGCCAAGGAACGTTGCTCTTCCAGCTACAACAACTGAGCCAATCGTATGTTCATGGGATCCATATTTTCCTCATCATTTGAGAATTCTTTCAATTGTTGCAAGGCAGACAGTTCTAGATGAATAGGCAATCTTGCGTCTTTCCCATATACCAGGGCATATGATGAAGTCTTGATAGACTTCTTGATTGAAATTCGATCTATCCATAATGCTTGATTTAGCAGAAGGTGCCAAGATCTCTTATTCTCCCCCAAGGATCTCTTTAAAATCCTCAACAAGTTCTTGTTTGTGGACTCTACCAAGCCATTACCCTGAGGGTAATAATTGGAGGATGTCTTCAAAATAATACCGTACTTGTTTGCAAATTCACCTAGCTTGGCTCCAATGAATGGAGTTCCATTGTCTGTGATAATGGCGTCAGGAATGCCAAAACGCATGATCAGTCCTTCAATGAAAGTGATTACCACATCCTGATTTGCAGCCCTGGTTGGAATAGCCTCATACCATCTTGTGAAGTAATCAGTAGCTATCAAGATGTACCTATGTCCATCTGAGGAATTTGGATCAATGATCCCAATAAAGTCTAGCCCCCACTACTGAAAAGGTGCTTCTACTTGAATTGGATGTAGGGGTAATGGTGCATTTTTTATCCGTCCTGTATACCTTTGGCATTTGTCGCATTCTTGAGCAATCTTGAAAGTATCCGCAAAAAAAGTTGGCCAATAGTAACCAACTTGAATAATCCTTAATGCCATAGGCCCGCCAGCGTAATGTCCTCCCGACATGCCAGAATGAAACTCCTCCAAGAGTCTAGCCTTCTCAGGTTCCTTAACACACCTTAGGAGAACTCCATCTATATTTTTGAAGAACAATCCCTCGGGAAAAAATACATACCTAAGAGCTTGTAGGCGAAACCTTCTCCTTTGTGAAGCATTTAATTGTGGGGGACATCTACCCGTAGAAAAATAGTCAATAAGGTCGTCTACCCAACCTTGGCCCTGTGTAAAGACATTCACTAAATTCCTTTCGTTAGGACGATTATTCACTTGATGATCAACTATCTGAGAGGCCGCAGTTTTTTCTAATTGTTGACATAAGGCCTTACCCCACACCAACTTGGTTGGATGAGTCTCAACATCAAACTCTTGAATATTGGTGATCCAACCAGCACGCTTATCACCCATCTCACCCTGAATGATGAAATTCCTTACATCGAGGTGGATGACATAGATGATCGTCTTGCTCTGGGATACGAAGTGCCTAAACTTTTTTAGAGATTTCATAATGGCATAAACCTGCTTCTCAATGAAATTGTATCCCTCCTCGTGGGGTAAGATAACCTAGCTAAGGAAAGCAATAGGTCTTTCATCCCCATCGTCTCCCTTTTGGGTGAGCACTGTAGCATAGCTTTCATCCTCTCCAACTGCGTACAGAATGAAGTCTTTAGAATAATCTGGATTGATCAATACAGGGGCTTGGGCAATTTTATCTTTAATCTCCTAAAATGCATCTTTCCTCTGAGTTGTCCACTTGAACTCTACATCTTTCTTTAATAGCTTAGTCATGGGCATTACTACTCGAGCAAAGTCAAAAATAAATTTTTTGACAAAATTGATCTGCCCGAAGAAAGATTGCAACTCTTTCTTATTGGTCGGGAGTGATAGTTTCTTCAAAGCTTTAGCTCTCGATGGATCAATTGCCAACCCATTCTCTGAGATGACATGTCCCAATAGCTTACCTTCCTTTACTGCAACAATGGACTTCTTTGGGTTGATGGAGATGCCAAACTCTCGACATTTCTCAAATATCTGTCTTAAGTGAGAATAGTGTTCCTCTCGTTTGTGCAAAAATACAGTCATATCATCCAGATATATGACAATGATCTTATTTAAAAGCTCTCCAAATGTGATGTCCATGGCCCTTTGAAACATAGCCCCAGTATTGGACAATCCAAAAGGCATGCACTGATAGGCAAAGGTGCCCCACTTGGTTGTGAATGCAGTTTTGTGCTGATCCTCATCCCTGACCCAAATTTGGTTGTATCCAGAGAATCCGTCTAGCAGTGAAAAGCGTTGAGCCCCAGAAACAACGTGTAGGATCTGATTAATGCAATGCAATGGGTAGTGGTCCTTCAAAGATGCTTGGTTCAAGTTTTGAAAATCCACACAGAGTCGTATATCTCCATTTTTCTTACGAATCGAAACCAAATTGGTAACCCAAGTCGAGTGCTTAATCGAATATATAATCTGAGCCTGCAACATTTTGGCAAGTTCTGCCTTCATGAGGACTTCAATCTTTGGGTTCATCGGTCTCTGGTTCTGCTTGAAGGGTTTGAATCCTTTCAGCTCAATGGTGTGCTGAATGATCTCTTTATCATATCCCCTCAGATCATCATAGCTCCAGGCCACGATGTTAGAAAACTCTTGACATAATTGTCTGATTTCTTGCAATTCAGCAGGAGTAGAATCAGTCCCAACTTTGATGACCTTATCATCCTCCAACTGAAGCTCCGTGTATTCTTTCTCATCGACCTCAATCTGGTGCTTCTTGGACTAATCATTCTGATCAAACAAACTCTCTATAGTGATGAGGCCTTTAGGAATGTGGTTATTCCGCAACTGAATCAGGCCTTCAACTTCTCCATGCTCCAAGGTCCTTCCCTTGATGGTGGTAGCTTCTTGAACCAAAAAATTGACAATTTTTTCGTCGTTATCGAAGACTTGCCAAAAGGTGTCCTTATCTGGGACAGAGGGTCTATACACCATTCTCACTATTTTTGGCCTTCGGACTACCTGCTCAGTTGGTGAAAAATTTGCTCCTAAGGAAGCCATAATATCAGCATGCTTATTCAACTCTCGTGAAATAGATTGAATATTCAATGTTGTGAAAGCCTCAAACAGGTCCCAAACTTTGTTGCGATACGCCTTTAAATAATGCTGCTTGGAGATGCACTTGTTTGTTACTTGATTCACAATCAATTCAGAGTCACCAAAAATTTGCAATTGTTCAATCCCTAATTTTTTTACCTTCTTCAACCCTAGGTACAACTCTTTGTATTCAACAGCATTGTTAGTACAACTCCAGGTCAGCCGATATGAATATGTTTTCTATAGGCCAGAGGGAGAAATAAGGACAATTCCTGCTCCCGCACCATTTTTGCATCATGCTCCATCAAAATACAACTTCCATAATTGATCGGGCACGGAGTCTTGAACAACTTGAGCAAGAGGCAGTTTTATTGCACCCTCTGCAGGCTTTGTAATGGAGTAGCAACTAATCTCAGTTTCCACCATGGCATTAAAATTGAGCATTGAAAAATCATCCTCTAAGTGAAGCTCATTCAGGACTTCATCCATCAAATCATGATCTTTCAATTATTTAGTGATCATGTGAACAGAATGTGTGGGCTTCTCTTCCTCTTCCATCTTCTCTATATGAAAAGTAGAAGGCTTCTGATTATAGATCCGAACTCTTCTTTCTTTGAAAGGAATCTCCAAGTGAGAATAATACAGAGAAAGGTATCCTCCCAGCTTGGTAGTGAATTCTCTCGACAAACACATACTAAAATATGGTTCCAAATCAACCACAACTATCTCCTGAATTCATCGTAATCCGAGGCATACTATGAGAGCAATAGGAACATCCTTAATTACACCCACTATTTTTATGGGAGTCCCGTCCAACTGCAAGACACCAGGGCTGCTTCTTGTATACTCCATACCTATGACTTCACAAACTGCCTTTGGCATGACAGTTTTCATAGCACCAGAATCAATCATGCAGTTGTGCACAATCCAACCCTCCATTCTAAGTGACAAGTAAAATGGGGGTGGTATGTTTTTCCTAGTGGTTGAAGAAGTTAACGTTTGAGCAAAAATTGTCTGGGTAGGATTCTTCTCATTATCTTTCATAGACTTCAATGATTCTTGTAACAAATCAACTTGCCCAAGTAATTGTAATGCATCATAGAGACTTACCTTGGCCGGAACCTTCTTCAATTTTTCAACAATGTTGTATGCAGATGCACCAAACTCCCTCTTTTCACTAGTGTCCTCATATTTGCTTTGATATTCAGTCTCTTAGTCAAAGATGGGTACTTGAGATTTTCTTTGGCTCGTTCCTCTGTTTCAGCTCTCGCCTACGAAGCTGATGCTTTTTCTTGCAACTTTTCCTTTGCTCGTGGTGGCAAAAGGTCTTTTAACAGAACAGGTGGATCTGGCTTCGGTACTAAAACAGGCTTCGATACTAAAACAGGAGCTCTCACTTGTACTTGTTTTCTTTCATTTTGCATCTTCAGATCAGTCAGTACTCTTAATGGTTCCATTTCTGCTGGATTTACAATGACTGGCTTCGCAGTTCTCGTGAGAACTGAGACTTGTTCTTCAGATGGAACCATAAAATTATGATCCACCTCAGTAATCATATTAACTTCTCCTCCAGAAGAGCTTGCAACCAATGTTTGTAGATAGTTCAAATGAACCATACAAGTCTCCTCACCATGTGGATCATTACATGTAGAGCACCAATATGTTCTCTCTACCAGGCCAGCTTCCTCATTCGTCAACACAGTCGGGTTCTTTTCTGGCACCTTGCTTGTTGAAACCGCTTGTTCTCTAGTGATCGACGGAGGATGAAATCTCCTGGGTTGGAAATCTCTCTTGGTCTGCTTTCTTTCAATGATTGTAATTTTATTTCCCATCGCTCTTATAGCTGAATTAGCAGATTTTACCTCTTGTAACAAAATTGTGAAGGGATCAAGATTTGAGGGCGCATGAGGTGTCGATAGAGGTAGAGGTGCTAGTAGTGTAGGTAATGCTAGGAATGAAGTGGGAGTTGGTAATTACGAAATGCTTGGTGCAGGTGTAGCACCATAAAATTGGCGCAGTAAAACCTTAATAATTACAATTACTCTAGTAAATATTCAAATTCAAATTTTAACCTCAAAAACCGCTCCCAAACTGCCGCTTAATCCATTTCCTCATTTCTTGCATCATTTTTAGAGTTTGTTTTGACCATTTGACGATATCGTCGCTGATTAGATGATATCGCCTCAGATCGAACGATTTCGTCTGGACTAGGACGTCTAGACGATCAACGACGTCTCTAATCCAGGCAGAAGCTTGTCTGCACCGTTAGAGACCATCCCCGTTGGAGATCTCCCAAATTGGGATGATCTCCAACCTCCTAACCTCCCTTCTAAGCCTATTTAATCCTAGGCCCTCCCCTTAGCATCCCCCTGGCTGAAATTCCCTGTAAATTGAATTCTACATGCACTAGACCATCTTAAATCACTGTTTGCATTTGTATTTTTCCAAGTTTGTTTACAGGAACTTCATTGTTTTTCAACCAGAGCAAGCTCAGTTCGTCTCAAATGATCTAGTACAATCACGAACGATCTCGACCCAATTCAAGACGATTTCGACTGTAGTTCAGATTGGGGGCAATCAGTGCCCAGAGTTTGCATTTTCTCCACTCCTTTTCGCTGCATTATTCTGCATTTAGTTAATTCTATGGTTATTCTTTATTATTATACATCTTGGAGTTCACCCATGTAGCTTTAATGCATAATAGAAGCATAAATTATCATTAGATCGATATAATACATTCATGTTTTTGCTTATTATCATCATTTAATGTTCTTACTGTCATTTTATATCATTATCCTCTGTTATCATAGTTGCATTCTCCGTATTTTGCATCTGTTTTTCTGTTTGCAAGTCTCTAACGAATTCGTCTGACGAATTCGTCAGATCTCAGACGATCTTGTTAGATAGGAGATGATCCTGTCGAATTCCAGACGATCCTGACTACTTTAAAAATTAGAACCTTCATCAAACATCCGGATCAGGTATGGGTCTTTAATCCATCTTGTTCTTTCTATTTTTCTGTCCAAATTTGTTTCTGTCTTCATTTAAATCTGCATTTCATATAGAATAGCTTAGACGC
This sequence comes from Wollemia nobilis, assembly GCA_028583015.1. Classification (NCBI taxonomy): domain Eukaryota; kingdom Viridiplantae; phylum Streptophyta; class Pinopsida; order Araucariales; family Araucariaceae; genus Wollemia; species Wollemia nobilis. The sequence continues at coordinate 1,358,466 of JAQPPZ010016932.1, forward strand.
ATTTTGGCCAAACCTAGGACTTGGATGATTAAAGCTAAACCTGAACACATCAAACACATTCCCAACCTAGGCGTGGAAACTGTCATTCAAATGTTTCCTGGTGAACCCACCATCTGTCAAAAAATCACCATAATACACCTCTCCCGAGAGGCGGGACCTTCGCAAGGCCTCTTAGTCCGATGTACCGCGCCATCCTTTTCACATCCCCCTTTCGGGCACGGATCCTATAGCCTGAAGGTAAGGGTGTGAAAAATTTGGAGCGATACATTTTGGTGAACCCGACATGAATACATTTTAAACCTTTTGAAAACAAAAATAAAAATAAAACAACCAAAACATAGATGCATTTCAAAATTAATAAGTTGCATATCATGTTTAGATGGTAGCTCCTAAGAAAATATTAGCAGTTACTATAAATGTTGAAAACCAATTGGCAGCCATAGAAATCAATTATGTGCTTAGTGTGTCTGAAACAGATAGAAATCAACTTTTGTGGGACAAACTTGATATAATACTAAGTGTCATTTCATCTAGGTCAACAAAACTTAAACAAATCAAGAAGCTTGTCATAGATAGAATCCTGGATCCTCATCAACTCGTCTTTTATCATGAACTTCAGAGAGCCTGCCATAGATGGTTAGCTTATAGGAGAGCTCTTGTGTCTTCAAAATTGTTCACCTTCAAGGAATACCTCGAGAACGCAGCCATTATACACCAGTTCCTAGGTCGTGTAGAAGACCAAGAGGTTGTTCTTACAGATAGAGAAATATGGAATAGAGTTCCTCGAGCTATGTTATATCGAGAGTATTGCCATGAGCTTTACTTCTATCAACCAAAATCTGAGACAGATAATATCACTATAGCTCTTTTCATTAAATTTTTGAAGGAAAATTTTCAATTTGAAGAAGAACACTTCATGACTCCTGAAGAACTTGAGCCCATTAATGATATTTATAAATTTTTTATAGAAAACTAGATCATTACTTTCAGTATTAGTTCTTGCATTTATTGTGTTGTTTGTTATCTTTACAATATTATTACAAAAACAAGAAAAACTATAAAACATAACAAAACTAAAACCTTTCATTTTAAATATTGTAGTAGGTATATAATTAATATATACCTCTTAAGCTTGTTGCATATATATATATTTGCTGAAACCTAAATTAGGCACAATGCCTAAACTTAGGAATGGTAAACAAACTGAAGGAGAAGAAGAAGATTGGTTAGAAGATAAAACTAGAAACCCAAATCTCCTTCCTGAGGATCCAATTTCGGAAGGAGAAACTCTAAATCAACCAGAAGATGACCTAGGTGAAGACAATGAACAAGAAGAAAATGTTAAAGAGGATGGATCCTCATCCCTTAGAGTAGCTCCAGATGGAACTATTGCTTTTGACAACTTAGATCATTTCTAGAAATTTTTCAATACTAACATTGGTGCTCTTAATATGGCAGTTCGTATTGATAAAGGGAAAATTAGTGACACTCAAGCAGCCATGGAACATATGTTTGATGTGCACACTAATCCCTTGTCTTTCATTGATCAAGAAAGTGATAAGGCTAGACCATCCAATAGAGATATGGTCACTATGATTTAGAACATGCCAAAACAACAGGTTACCCAACCTCCTAAGGAACCTGTTATTGAGGCTAAAATCATTCCCACACAAAATAAAAATTCCTTCATTGCTTTACTTCGCCAAACTATTGATCAATATGCTTCAAGTAAACAAAAACTTAAAATGAAGCCAAACACCAATTTTCAACAATCTGGAGTATAGCATAATACAACTTCAAAATTCCTTCATAACACCTTTCCTACCAACAATTTACACAATAGCAACATAGCATCTAATCTTCATGTGCCTCCATCATATGCTCACAAATCCCATATCAATGCCCTACCGAACCAATATGGTGGGCAAACTAGTAATCTGGAAGCCATGGTGAAACAGTTAGCTTCGCGTATGGACCAGATAGATCCTTACCATCCCTCGTACAATTATCGAGAGATATGTAGTCAACCTTTGGATCCCATAGTTGTAGCACAACTGTACCCTAAGCATTTTCCCATGCCCATCCTGCCTATATATAAAGGAATCAAAGATCCCATAGAGCATCTTTGCATGTTTAGGATAGCATGTCATGATATATCACATGATGACTTGCTATTACTAAAAATGTTCCCGAAAAGTTTAGGTGGAATGGCATTAGAGTGGTACTATCAATTGCCCACTCATTCTTTGAGAAACTTTGAAGAAACAGATGAATCTTTTGTCCATCAATTTAGTGCCTACATCAAGAGGCATGTAACCATTAAAGATTTATACAACTTAAAAAAAGACAAGGATGAATGTTTTGCCGATTTCTTAGCTAGATGGAGGCAGTTGATAGGAAAACTACACTTTGTGCTACCTTATAGGGAAATGTTGGACATTTTTATTAATAATTTACAAGAACAAATATCTTATGAGCTATCAACTGCTACTTTAACTACCTTCGATTAGGCTATAGATTTAGGTCGAAGAGTAGAAGATGCCCTCATTAGGAGAGGCCAACTTAGGAAGAAGGATGATGAGAAAACATCTAGAAATCAGTATAAAAATAAACAAGTTGTAGGTGATGGAGTCATTGATAGCAGAAATGCTGCTAATATCAATGCAACGAAAACAACAGAAAAAATTATATTGAAACCGCCTGATAAACCTCCTCGAGAATTTACTAGATTGAATCAACCATTATCAACTATTTTACCTCAATTACTCGAAAGAGGTTTGATCTAATTACCAGCTATCTGGGAACCTGATCCAACTATACCCGGATATAGAGCTGACTTACACTTTGATTTCCATAGAGGGCCTGGACACTCTACCAATGATGTAAAAGGTTGAAACATAAAATACAGGATCTGATTGATAATACTCAAATGGAGGTGCAAGCCTTCCAACCTAAACAAAATGCTCCTAATAACGCTCAAAATAACATTCCCCAAAATCAAAATCAAAATGCTAATCAATCATTAGACATATTTCAACACCCTTTACCAAGACATGGTAAAGAGGTGGCCAATCAAATCGAACATCATAATGTTCCTCCTCCTACCCGATATGTAGGAACTATTAGCGGGCATTTACCTAATCATGATTTACAAAAATTTGACACAACTTTATCCATGGTCACAACCAGGCCCCTACATAATATTCAAACTCCAGATCCTAGTGATATAGAATCAGATACTAAAAGTGACATGGAAATCACTTCAAACCAATCGAATAGTTCTAAAAATGAATCAGATCCTATTCAACCCATCACAGATGCTATGGTTCTAGAAGAACCATTTCCTATAAGAGTTACTACTCGACCCTCTTCTAATCAATTCCTCCCAAATGAACAAGCCATAAACGCTCAACCGAGACCGGTTCAGCGTCTTCAATATAACATTGTAGGTACCATTGAAGTCGTTACCAGACAATAGGCTCAAAATTCTCAACAAGAACCAAACCAGAATGATGGATCAGCTCCATTTGTTTTGAAAAATCCCAATAAAGGGAATCATGCTTCCAATGTTCAACCTAAACCCCCTTACAATATTAATGAGCAATTATCCAATACTACGACCATAATTTTCCTTTTGGATTTATTAAGATCTTCTCCTACCCATAGGGATGAGTTGATGCTTACATTAAGCCAAATGATGATACCTCAAAATATTCAACCTGAAGCCATGGCCAATACTATCATCACTCGAGAAGTTGATTGTATTGACTTCCAGGATAAAGATATCCCACAACACAGTTTACATAAGGATAATCCCTTATATATTACTACTCTGATTGGAGATGTAGTTGTTAAACGAATCTCGATTGATAATGGTTCATCTCTAAACATTTGCACTTTTGACTTCTACCAACGATTTGGCTTTAGAAGTGATGAAATGAAGAAAACTGACATGATTATCAAAGCTTTCAATGACGAAACACAAGAAACGTGTGGAGTTATTACCATCCCATTGCAAGTTTGTCCTTGAACTCTAGATACCACCATGTTTATTGTACATTGCCCCACATCGTACAATATACTCTTGGGTCGTCCTTGGATCAATGCAATGCGGGTTGTCCCATCAACTTTACACCAATGTGTTAAATTCAAATTTAAAAATCAGTTGGTCACTGTCCACGGTGATCCTAGACCCTTTGATATGTGTGCTTTGGCAGAACCTGTTGGAGTGCAATTTTGCCCTGCTCTGTCATCCACACATCTTAATTCTTATTTTTCATCTAAAACTATGAAACACACACCCATAGCTTCACCTATTTCCCCTCCATTCATTTCATCCTCATATATAGATCAACAATCTTCTAAACAAACCACTCTAGAACCTCAAAAAGATCTTCAATCTACAACCAATCCTTCATGTTCTATCCCTATAATTTCAAAACCTATAGACCCATCTATTAACACTTCCACATTATCAACATCTATCATACCTTCCACATCTAAATATATAGGGAATGATCCTTCTACATCTTATGCTCTTTCTGATGAACTTTTACCAGATTTATCCATAATCTTAATATAAAAAAAAACAAATGCTTTCATGCAAGATTCAATGCTTTTAAATAACTTGCCACCATCTCCTCGTACTTTGGGCCTCCCACAACCTATGGGAAGTACTTACCAAGTCGTGAGTTGTGCCTTCATTTATAAAGGATATGATCGGGGAAGAATCCCTCGAAATATCAAAACTCATCATGAGGGATATGCTCGATGTTATTTTACCAACGAATATATTAAAGCTAAACCCATAATGCTTAAAATGGGATGGGAAAGGCTTGGGACCTTTCCAAAATGGCATGAAATAACCTTTCGAGGTAGAACCGTGGCTTGCCCGTCGTGGTGTGGGCCTATTTCCTAGTAAGGGTCAACCCTTTCCTTTTGAAGATGATGATCAACTCATATGTTATCAAGATTATTTAGATAGGCGTGATGATTTGCCTCTAAAAAATCAACCATTTACATGTAACATGCTATCCATAGCTTACCCTAAAATGATTGCTGACTCCGATGAGGAGTTGGAAGGAGATATCTTCCACGATGTCTCTGTTGAAGAGATGTTACACAATGGATTTTATTTTGATGGTTCTATACCAACTATAGCCCAACTTGAGACCACTAATCCTCAAGATGAATTATCCAACTTAACCTTACAATAATTACAAGAATTGGGCGTTTCACCCACCCCACCTAATTTTGAAAGAGATCTACACATGGAGGTAGAAAACGTCATTAAAATTAATATTGGAACTGAGGATAATCATCACATAATCAATATTGGATCAAAATTAAGTCAAGAAAAACAAGAGCAATACATTGCATTCCTTAAAGAATATGAATATGTCTTCGCTTGGACATACGAAGATATGCCAGGTCTAGACCCTTTCGTAGTCATGCATCACCTAGTGGTCCATCCGGATGCTAAACCTGTTAAACAAAAACTTAGAAAAATGCATCCCAAAGTGGCTTTGCTAGTCAAAGGGGAGTTAGAAAAACTCCTGAATGTTGTTTTTATACAAGCGATTGATTATGCTTGAATGGATCTCAAATGTAGTTCCAATTACCAAGAAAGAAGCCACCAAAGTTAGGGTTTGCACAGATTTTAGAGATATTAACGTTGCATGCCCTAAAGATGATTTTCCTCTTCCAAACATGGATCAAATCATTGACTTTACTGTCGAAAGTGGGATGATGTCCTTAATGGATGGATTCTCCAGTTATAATCAGATCAGGATAGCTCCTAAAGATTAGGCTAAAATAGCCTTTATTACCCCATGGGGTACCTTTTGTTGGAAAGTGATGCCATTTGGCTTAAATAACGCAGGTGCAACCTATCAACGAGCTATGACTTATATTTTTCATGATATGATGCATGATATCCTACATTATTATGTAGATGATATTATAGCTCGCTCTATTAATGAAAATAATAATTTAGATGATTTGAGAAAAGTTTTTAATCGATTACGAGAATATCTTATTCGATTAAATCTAGCCAAATGCATATTCGGAGTTAAGTCCGGTAAACTATTAGGGGTTTTAGTTTCTTTACGTGGTATCAAAATCGACCCTCTCAAGATTGTGGCTATCACTGATATGCCCACACCTACTAATATATCTGAGTTACAAAGTTTACAAGGTAAACTTCAAGCCATCCGTCGCTTCATCAATAAGCTGGTGGACAAAACTGGTCCCTTTCTTAAGCTCCTTAAGAAGGATGTCCCCTTTAATTGGGACGACAAATGTAAAGAAGCTTTTGAACTTCTCAAACAATACCTCCTTAACCCACCTGTGCTTTCACCACCTAAACCTGATCGCCCATTTCTCCTATATATTTTAGCTTCATATCTTGCCTTAGGAGCTATGTTAGCTCATCTTGATGATACGAAGAGAGAACGTGCTAATTATTATATTAGTCAAACCTTCATCAGTTATGAAACCCGCTACACGACATTAAAAAATCTATGTCTAGCAGACGTGTTTGCTACGCAAAAATTACGCCATTATATGGTTAGTCAGAAAACGTATGTCATTGCTAAATATGATCCCTTGAGGTATCTCATGAGTCGACCTTATTTATCGAGTCGCACAGCCAAGTGGGTTCTTGCTCTAAGTGAGTTTGATCTCACGTTCATAGGATAGAAGTCTGTTAAGGGTCAAATCATAGCAGATCAATTAGCTACTGTACCCTTAGAGTCTACCCATCCCCTCATCATTGAGTTTCCTGATGAATGCCTTCAATTAGAGGTAGACCATATTGAACAATGGTCTTTATACTTTGATGGAGCCCGATGCATGAGTGGGGTTGGTGCGGGTATTATTTTAATATCTTCGCAAAAACATCTTATTCCTCTGTCCTTCAAATTGACATTTGCTTGCACAAATAATACTACTAAATATGAAGCTCTAATCCTTGGATTACGAGCTGCCTTGGCACTAAAAATTAAACATCTTTTAGTTTTTGGTGATTCTCAACTTGTTATAAACCAAATTAATGAATTTTATCAGACTAGAGATGATAAAATGTGCCCATATAAAGCCTATGTTTTACAATTAATGTCTCTATTTGATCAAGTTACCTTGCAAGCTATTCCTCGAACTAGCAACCGTGCAGCTGATGCTATGGTCGCAACTACATCTCTCCTGCCCTTGGAGTTAGATGACGAATATGCCACTATCATTATTCATCGACTCCAGGAACCCGCTTCAAATAAGTCATGCTTAGAACCTTTGGATGTGTTTCTAATCAATGAAACTACTCTTGAACCTTGGTATACATATATATTTGATTTTCTCCAAAATGGGACTTTCCCTGCCAATTCTAATAGAAGCCAGCGTCGGTTAGTACGTCGACGAGCAAGTCGATTTGTAATAATTGGCAATACTTTATATAGGAGATCTTTTGAAGGTATCCTATTAATATGTTTGAATTTAGAAGAATCCAAATCAGCCTTGAGTGAAGCCCATGATGGATCTTGTGGAGGAAACTTTAGTGGTAGTGTCATTGCTAAAAAGCTCCTTAGGATAGGATACTTTTGGCCTACCATGGAGAATGATGCACATGATTATGTGCGCCATTGCGACAAGTGCCAAAAACATGCTGACCTTGTCCATGCGCCTGCACAAGAACTGCAGGCTATTTCATCTCCTTGGCCCTTTTCAAAATGGAGTTAGATATTATTGGTAAAATCAATCCTGTGTCATCTGATGGACACAAATTCATCATAACCGCCACTGAGTATTTCACGAAATGGGTTGAAGCTATGCCTTTAGCTTCTTGCACTGGCACACAAGTCTCTAAATTTATTTTTAATCAAATCATTTGTAGGTTCGGAATTTCTGCAAATCTCATCTCTGATAATGGAACTTTTTTCAAAAATAAATATGTTAAAAAATTATGCCAAAAATATAAGATTCAACATCGCTAGTCCACTCCCTATTATCATCAGGGTAATGGTCAAGCAGAAACATCTAACAAAACCTTAATCAAAATTCTCAAAATATTGGTCAATAAAATTGGCCGCGACTGGCACATTCAGTTATATCCAGCCTTGTGGGCCTATCGAACTAGTGTTTAAACCCCCACTTGGAACTTCACCTTTTGTTTTGGTTTATGGTGTTGAAGCCGTTTTTCCCTTTGAATTAGAAGTTCCTTCTTTGGCTCTACTACTTCAAGATACCGAAGTAGGAGATGAATATCGAGCTGGCAAACTTGGCCAGCTGGAACTCCTAGATGAAAAATGCATCAATGCTTTGGAGCATCTCCGTGCCTACCAAAACAAGCTTAAAAGATCATATGCTAAAAAAGTTCATCATCGATCCTTTGAGATTGACGACCTTGTTTTAAAAGAAAATCAAAAAAATACTAATGCAACTAAGGACCTTAAAGGTAAATTTGAGCCCAACTGGCTTGGACCATACATTGTCACTGCTAAATTTGAATCGAGAGCATACAAATTATCTACCTTAGATGGTAAAGAACTTAAAGAACCCATGAATATTTTGCATCTTAAACGTTACTATGTATAAATTTGGTCATTTCATCCTTATATATATTTGTTTAAAATATTTCAAAATCACTATCTTGTATTTCTTTCAATTTATAAATTCAAAAACACCAAAAACATTCATAATCATCAAAATCTTCAAAACTATTTGCTGTATGGCACTTGTTAATTCTTTCACAAACAAAAAATAAAATATAATAATAAAAATAATAAAAAACAGCAATATTCTTGACTCTTTCGAAACCAAAACAACATAAATAAGAAAGAGAGAGTCAACATTCTCAAAACTTCTCAAAAAGTATTTTCTTACAAATGTTGCAGTTATATGTTTCAAATTATTTTGGATAAATTAGCATTTATTTGGAATCCCTCACTTTCACAAACACAAAAATAAATATCTTGATTTTTATCTGGCATGATTACTAATCTCTCTTATATCAAAGTCCACAAAATTCAATTAAATAAAGTTTGAGCACAAAGAATTGATCTTGTTATTTACTTAAACCAAGCACATCCTTTCACAATAAAATGATTATATTTGTAATGTCCATGCTATGCTACATAGTAGAAGTGGTTTCTTGAGCGAAAAGTTTCCCCTGCTATCCTATCATACACATGGTCTAGAATCTTTGAAAATTGGCAAAAGGACAAGCTCACCCCTACCCAGAATAAAAATCCCTTGCTCTACAGCTAATCCGAGCAAGTATCCCTAGCATAGAACAAAAAGAAAAAGCAAAGTTCAAGAAAAAGAGAAAAAGAAAAATGTTATTTTATATCATTACAGCAATGTTCCAAGCATTATCAAGCAAAAATACAAAAAGAAAAGAAATGAAAGCAAAAGCAAAAGCAATAAAATCCCTTTCCCTACCCTTTGAAAAGAAAAGAAGGGTTGATGAGCTTGAATACCTGGAATTCTCAATTATTTGAAAACTGTGAGGTAAGCCCCATAACAGGTGGTTTGTGCCCAACCTGCTTGGCCTTGGGTAACTCCTAACATAGCGATATGTCTGTCACATTAGCGACCTTTTGTACAGACCTATGTCTGCTTATGGATTAGCTAGCTCTTGATAATCTGACTTACGTAGTAGTCTAGTATGGTTATATGCATCTACATCATGGTTAATGAACACTTATTTGGTTCATTCAAATCACTTGTATCATATTATCTTGCTCAAAACTGGTAAACGAACATAGCAATTACACACACATTTTGTATTTGAGAGATTTTGTGTATCATTATGATAAATCAAGATTGGTAATGAATTCACATTTGCACATGAGGATTCCTTATAAATCTACATTTCTCTTTGAGATAATTTAAAATATTTCTGTAACTCTTTTCGAATAATTTTATCCTTTTATTTCAGAATTTGTGTTTTGTATCAAAGCAATTACATACATCTTCTCATAAAATTTCAAAAATAATTTCAAACAAAATTTTGATATTATTATTCTATTTATCAAAAGTCAAAAATGCATCTTGCAATAAAACCAACAATCTATTTTCTTCTTTGGATTTCGCGATGATGGTATAAGTCTATACCTACATATTCTATGACTAGCGCAAACCATTGTACCAATTTTTATTCCCCATTTATTTGAAAATCATGAAAACCATATGACTTAAATCATTATGTTATACAATTATGTTTTTTAACAAAAAAACATGCACATTATCACTATTTTCATGTCATTATGTCAACCTTCAATTTTGCAATGATGGTATAATTCCTAGGGAATTATCCAAAAATTTTATCACACTTAGGAATTTATGCCTAGCAAAAATCATTTTAACATTATTTCATGCATACTATTTTTATGAACCTCCGAAAACAATCCATCATCATCATCATTTGCACCATTGCACCAAAGTCTTAAGACAGTCTCTTAAGCACTCTTTTACTTTTTAACAATATTTCTATACTGGGATTAGCTTGACGACCGAGTGAGCGGCGACTCCATGAAATGGTCTATAATAGCGACAATGTCCTTTGAAATTATTGTTAAAAGTCCCATTTATTTTTTTTTCAAATCATCACATCACAAACAACCAATTTGTTCTATCAGATTATTTCATTTAAATTTTTTTTAAGCATGACATTTCAACCATAATATTTCCAATGACATAATTACATGAATCATCAAATCAATCAATCTAAACATTAAAGCATCATACAAATACATAAGACAAGTCATATGATCAAAAATATCTCATCTATATATATATATCAATAATATATACATTATCTCAAAACTGGATCGGTATGCCACAATCTGTACCTCGGCATACTCAATCCTCTATCAAAAAAATAATAATAATAATAAACACTATGTATCAATCTGTGCAGTGCAATCTATAGTAGCTAGCCTCAAGAACCCCTCGAGCTCTCAGCCTCATCTCCTCCCCTGCCCTGAGGTGGACGAGGTGGCCCCATCACAGTATGTGTGGTACTGCGAGTCCTAGTCGTGGATCGGGATGAAGTCCTTGACGACCCAATCCTGATCGGATCCGCAATGGTAGCCGACAGTGGTAATCTCTCCTCCTTTGGCACCATCTGGTGGTATAATGTCTAATAAAAAGTGATCTGGGCAATAGCCCGTGCTAGCTCCCGAGTGCTCGCCCCTCCGCTCCGTGCTTTGAGACGTGCGATCTCATCTCTGAGCTGTGTAACCTCAGCTCGATGGCATGTAGCCTCCTCCTATAGGGTCTACACCTATGCCTGGAGACAGACTGTATCTGCTCAAAGAGTCATTGTCTCGTTGCTCTCCCTAGTGTCAACACCCTTGCCCTTATCGAGCGATGGTGGCCTCTCTCTCTATGGAGAAGGGGGTCTCTCCTCCCTCCTCTCCTGCTACCGCGACCTCTGCTGCGCTTGTGGTCTCCTTTGCTCTCTCTCGCCATGACCCTAGGCCGCCTTAATGGTCGCCTGGTGCCACCTCCCCATCCGACACACAACTACGTGAATCGAACCCTGAGCCCTCATCATCCGAGGAGGGTGGATGCCTGTGTACCAGGCATCGTAGCCATCAGCTACCCCAGTGTCATCCCCATCCACTGGTTGAATGGGGGCATCATCTACGTCTTGACTCTAGAATCGCTACATATCTATAGCCCTGCTAACTGTAGTGTTATCCCAGACAGTCTGGGAAAACTCGTAATCCCTGAGAGATGGGATCCCCTGCTGTAGACCGAACTGCCTCAAAACTCGATCGTAGCGGTGGAGCTCCACCTCTCCCCTCTCCATCCTTAGCCAGTAGGTTCACCTAATGCGAGCCAGCTCCTATCTGTCCTCGACCCACCCTAGATGATCTCTCCATGGCCTCCAGGTGATCTGGTCGAAGACAAGGTCATCAAGTAGTCTCTAAGACATCGACAGATCTATCCGTCGTTGTGACCCTCTCCGAAGCCACCAGTAGAAATCTCGGGGCCTCTTCCCGTCAACCCCTATCAAAGGAAGCCCTACCGGCCTCCGTACTACAATGTGCTCCCAACACCAAACCTGTAGTAGCGATGTCATAGCCAGACATCGGCCGCCCTTGTACACGACCCCATGCAGGATCCTATACAATCAGCATAGAACAAAGCTGCCCCAAGCAAATCTGTAGCCATGGTCTCTCATGTCACAGACCACATCTGTCAGTACCCATGGTACCCTGCATCCGCTCTGGTGGCACAGCAGAAGTCCACCTACCACTCCGACCAAAACCCGTGTGAGTCTCGATGCCCCAGGCATCTGACGTAGTGACTCGATGTTCACGTCGGGTTCACCAAAATGTATCGCTCCAAATTTTGCACACCCTTACCTTCAGGCTATAGGATCCGTGCTCGGAAGGGGGATGTGAAAAGGATGGCGCGGTACCTCAGACTGATAGGCCTTGCGAAGGTCCCGCCTCTCGGGGGAGGTTTATTATGGTTACTTTTCGATGGATGGTGGGTTCACCAAGAAACGTTTGAATGGCAGTTTCTATGCCTAGGTTGGGAATGTGTTTGATGTGTTCAGTTTTAGCTTTAATCATCCAAGTCCTAGGTTTGGCCAAAATGCGTCTAAGCTATTCTATATGAAATGCAGATTTAAATGAAGACATAAATAGATTTGGACAGAAAAACAAAAAGAACAAGATGGATTAAAGACCCATACCTGATCTGGATGTCTGATGAAGGTTCTGATTTTTGAAGTAGTCAAGATCATCTGGAATTTGACAGGATTGTCTCCTATCTAACAAGATCGTCTGAGATCTAACGAATTCGTCAGACGAATTCGTCAGAGACCTGCAAACAGAAAAACAAATGCAAAATACAGAGAATGCAACTATGATAACAGAGGATAATGATATAAAATGATAGTAAGAACATTAAATGATGATAATAAGCAAAAACATGAATGCATTATACCGATCTAATGACAATTTATGCTTTTATTATGCATTAAAGCTACATGGGTGAACTCCAAGATGCAGGATAATAAAGAATAACCATAGAATTAACTAAATGCAGAATAATGCAGTGAAAAAGAGTGGAGAAAATGCAAACTTTGGGCACTGATTGCCCCCAATGTGGACTGCAGTCGAAATCGTCTCAAATTGGGTCGAGATCGTCCGAGATTGTATGAGATCGTCTGAGACGAACTGAGCTTGCTCCGGCTGAAAAACAATGAAGTTCCTACAAACAAACTTGGAAAAATACAAATGCAAACAGTGATTTAAGATGGTCTAGTGCGTGTAGAATTCGAGTTACAGGGAATTTCAGCCAGGGGGATGCTAAGGGGAGGGCCTAGGATTAAATAGGCTTAGGAGGGAGGTTAGGAGGTTGGAGATCATCCCAATTTGGAAGATCTCCAACGGGGAGGGTCTCTAACGGCGCAGACACGCTTTTGCCCAGATTAGAGATGTCGTTGAAACACAGGCTAATTGAGAAAAATAAGTTTTGGGACAAGATCATCTGGACGTCCTAGTCCAAACAAAATTGTCCGATCTGAGGCGATATCATCTGATCGACGACAATATCGTCAAACGGTCAAAACAAACTCTAAAAATGGTGTGGGAAACGAGGAAACGAATTAAGCGACGCTTTGGGAGCGGTTTTGGAGGTTAAAATTTGAATTTGAATATTTACTAGAGTAATTGTAATTATTAAGGTTTTACTACGCCAATTTTAGGGTGCTACATTTTGCCCCCTCTTTAGCGAATTTTTTGAAGAAAATGCATTAAAGATGAGTTCTTCTCGATTTACGAGAAAGCAAAAATTATTCTCATTTTTAGGCGATGATTCTAGGTCAAATCGTAAAACAGCTTACTATGGTGCCCCCTCCATGTTTTTACCCAAATCGAACATTTGAGGTAAAAATGCGAAAAAACAAAATTTAAAATGTTTTTAATTGTTTTTGAATAAAATTAAGAAAAATAGGGTAAAATCTTAATTCATTGTTACTGTTCATTTTGCTAGTTTTTAGAGCTCTGCAAGCAAAATGGTGGAGACTGTGCACAGATCGACAGAGGTCCGGCGCGGGCTACGGGTAAGAGTCTAAACTTAGTTTAGAATGCTTTAAGTTGAATTTACATGCTTTTTAGTTGAATTTTGAGCAATTTTTGAGCATCACGACTGTTTTTGGGCCGTCGACGTCGTCAAGAAGAAATCGTCTCAAGTTCGTCGATTTTGTCTAAGGGCGAAATCGGTGAAAGAGGGACGATTTCATAAAATTAGGGACGATTTCGACTTGCGAAATCGAAGACGATTTTGCTCAAATTGGAGACGATATCGTCCAATTATGAACGATATCATCAGTTACAAAATTGAACTTATTTTGACTTGAATTTGTTTTTATTAATGATTGTTATTAATGATTTTTATTGTTGATTTTGTTTATGTTGTAGAGAGGATTGCTGAAGAGCAGATAATGGAAATACGATGGGTTGAGAGATGACTTGGCCGCTCTATCATAGGCAGAGCGAGATTAGCTAGCTCAGGCTGGCTTGCAGCATGTGGCAGAGATGCCACAAGTTTCTACAGATATGGGGCTATTGATAGCCCTAGAAGAGAGGTGGTATCCGGGTTCTTCTTGTTTTTGGTTACTGACAGGGGAGATGACTCCCACACTAGAGGATGTATGGAGGATTTTGAAGATCCCCATACAAGGATGACTGATCACTCCCATGGCCAATCAGGGCCACGTTATGATGCGATTGTGTGGTGATCCGAGCTTTTCCCTGGAGAAGGGCGAAGTGAACATCGAGTCATTGCGTCAGATGCCTAGGGCATCGAGACTCACATGGGTTTT